>CM056060.1:114115907-114715907 GCA_029574335.1 Rana kukunoris | reverse complement strand
CACATCCAAATATTGTCCACAGGGCTCCTACATTACTGGTGAAGATAATAAAACGCAAAGTTTTGCTTCCAGGACATTGCCGCGGTTGTTAAAGGGGACACACCACAGGTATTGAGATTATTTCACTAGGTGGGTACTAGGGGTATCGTAGGCCGGCCTGGGGTTCCCTTTAGCCACAGCATCCCACACACACAAAAGTTATTGGTGAGCCTATTTAATCTGTACATATTGTTACCTATTGCTTTCGTTGTTTGCATAGTGTTCCTGACTGTTTTCTTTAAACTGTTTCAACCAAGTCCTGGGTACTTACACAGGTCCTGGCTTACTAATGTTAACCTGAATTTTACTTTTCTTTAATTAAACTACAAGAAGAACTGTGTTGAGTTATTCCATTAATCACATTACATTAATCACATTACTAGGTGTGCCAGAGGGGCTGGGACAGTTCATTGGGGTTGAAAGGCAAAGTAACTGACTGAACAAACAAAAGCAGCTCCCTCGGGGGTTTGCTACATGTGGGGGCTCATCATCTGGTATTTTGTTGCTCTGCAATCAACTCACCTGCTCATCTTGCTTCTATCCAGTGGTGTGGGGAAGAAGGCGCCCGCTTTGAATCGAACTTCCAGAAGAGGCCTGGGCTGAGGAACAAATCAGCCAAGCTGTGAAGGCACTATCCCCAGACAGGAAGGCATGGGTGATTGCTGTTAAAACAGACTGTGGGACCCCCCGCACATGCGCACTACTAGAGTGGAAACAAGGAATCCCTGAAAACATTAAAGGTGCCAGTGTGCAATTGGCTAACATGACGGAGCTTTGTGTAATCCATCTAAAGGTTCCAGAGGAGGGCCCTACCTAAATCAAATAGAGAGGAAGTTCCCTCCCTGTCATCTCTGGCCACGAACGAGGCACAGGCGTTCTCAATGATCTGGGGATATTACTCAACGGTCTCTCTTTACCGGCAAGCTGTTAAGGGCTTTTATTTCTGAACCCACTTTTATGTGGATTGGAAGCCTCAAGCCAGCCTCTTGTTATTCAGGGTTACCCCCTTTATTACTGTTTTCTGGTTCAACAATATAGTTACTGCTGTTTGACCAATCCTGCGTCCCCTGCTGATCTAGCATAAGATCGTCCTGTTAATTGCCATCATAATTTCGTTTATATGGTTGACTAATGGTTTTGAAACCACGGCCAATGCTAGAGTAAACAGACCGACGGCTGTCTACTTCCAACGCAGTTAACTATATTGATATGTCTATGCTCCTGAGGAAGTGCTGTTTTCAAACGCGTAACATGTAGAGCGAGCCCTCCTTTTCCTCTGGACCCACCGCCTGGTTACACATCGCACAATTAAGCCTTGAGCATACTCCCTTTTCACTCTTTTATGACAGAGTTGTATTATGATTGTGATAACCTTTATGGACCAGTTATTGATTTAATTTCTTTGATTTTATATTTGACAGTTTTTCATGACATTTCTATGAAACAAATTATCTAGTTTCTTATTATATCTATTGTGTGCCTTCAAAGTCCACAATTACTAGTCGTGTGGTACATTAATACCAGTATACCCTCAGTATCACCCTGTAGGGATATACGTTAAAATTAGTCTCTATTCATTAATCTGGCCACGATTGGACCAGAACTCTTTGCTGCCTTGGGAGACTTTGTTTCAAAATGTCAGAGAGACTCTCCAACATACTCGGCAACTGGGTATGGGAAGCTCAGGGTTTTCTCTGGAAGACAGCCAGCACCTACAAGGGAGGGCAGCTTTGAAGAGTGGCTGGACCAGGCCATACAAGACCCACAAGAAACAGAGAATCACAGAGAGCTTGAAAGGGCCCGCCTCAGAAGCCATCCGCAATTTGAAGCTCAGCAAGCGAGATTGTGTTGCTCAGGACTATTTGAACATTCTGCAAGATGTGTTTGGGCACACAGAGAAAGTTTCTGATCTTATTTACCAGTTGGAGCACACTTACCAAAATGTGGGAGAGAAGCTGTCAGGGTACATGAGACGTTTGGATAAAATTATACACCAAATCTTGCTGAAGAAGGGTCTAGACCAGGGGTCTTCAAACTATGGTCCTCCATTTGTTCAGGAACTACAATTCCCATCATGCCTAGTCATGTCTGTGAATGTCAGAGTTTTACAATGCCTCATGGGATGTGTAGTTCCGCAACAGCTGGAGGCCGTAGTTTGAGGATCCTTGGTCTAGACCAGGGATCCTCAAACTGCGGCCCTCCAGCTGTTGCGGAACTACAAGTCCCATGAGGCATTGTAAAACTCTGACATTCACAGACATGACAAGGGCATGATGGGAATTGTAGTTCCTGAACAGCTGGAGGGCCATAGTTTGAGGACCCATGGTCTAGACTCTTGGAAGGTGGATGAAATTCGAGCACAGCAAGTCTTGAGGGGTGCCCAGCCCTTGGACCCCATCACCCTCCTGTTTAGAAGATGGTGGCATCTTGAAGTATCCAGACCTGATCCGGATTGTGCGGGAAGAGGAGGCCAACTTGGAAAACAAAATGGAAAGCCAGAAGCCAGAACCTGCTGTAAGGGTCAGGATGGTCAGTGCAGCTGATGGCGACCCTCACTTTGAGCTTCTTAAGACTCAAGTGTCACAACTGATAGAGATGATGGCCCTGTTGACCGTCAAGCCAATTGTTCTATCCAGCAATGAAATATCAGAGGGGCCCAAGAAGTTTTTAAGCTCTACGGTGCAGAAGCCAGCAAACCAAGGGATTTGTTTCAAATGCAGAGGAGTCAGACATTATGCCCAAGCCCAGTGAAGGCAGAAACAATACCGAAAATCATCAGGAAACTCCAGAGGGCCCCAGGGAAGGAGTCAACCAGGTGCCCATCTACATTAACTAGCTCCAAAACACATAACAAAGCTGGGAGACCGCAGCGGGAGTTCAAACCTCTGCAGAGGGCTTCTGTTGTTGCCTCCGAGAGACCCAGTGTCCCACTCCCTTTGACCCATGCTACTCGGCGTCGGAGAGTCAATGCACACCAGACTCACAAAGCTCAACAGAGACTCAAGCCAGATCAGAACTTCCGCAAGAAAGGAGTGCGGATACAAGCTACCGAATAGGGCAAGCCTGCCACTTCCCACAAATTCCCTGCCAGGCTAGTGGGGCCCTCTCCGGTTGTCTCCATCCAAGTGGAAGGAATCTATACCAAGGCCCTCCTGGATACTGGAGCTCAAGTGACTCTCCTCTACAGAGACTTCTACGACAGAGAACTTCTATTACAGAAGTTAGAAGAGATATGGAGCATTGGGACTCAGAACTTCCCCTACCACCTAGTCAAACTGACCTTCGACTCCTCTGTAGCTGGGTAGGCTGAGACCTTTGACACTTTGGTGGTGGACTGTCCTCACCCACCAGGGGCTGGTTAAAGTTCCCTCATCACTAATACTCAGGGCTTTTTTCAGGAGGAACTCAGTTCCACTACCTCTGGCTGAGACCCTTTGGTGCCTGCTCATCACAATCACTTGTAAACACAGAAGTCTGGTTTCCGTGTTTATAAGTAACAGCTCTGCACTCTGTGTGTAACCCCCTGAACTCTACACTCTGTATGTAATGCAATCTTGATATTTAATGCCCCTTTAAGACCCTTCTACTCTTTGTGAAATTTGAATGGGGTCGTGGTTGAGTACCTGCACCTATTTTTTGAGAAAAAAAGCTCTGCTAATACTGATCTTGTCAGAAGACTGTTAACACCTCTTGTCCAAGCGCAGAACACTTCAACCACAAGTGTGCACCCCATGTTAAGACAAGCCTATCAGCGCCTGGTGCAAGAACAGAAGGCCCCAGCTGAAGGAGTGGGAAAGATCTGGAAACATGATGTGTGGGCGGTGTGTGCGTAAATATTTAAGAACTAGGGTTTTTTTAACATTCCAGGAGACAAGTTTAATCTCTGTACCCATGAGTGCAATACCAAAAGGTGTCACAAGATGGGGGTCTAATCACAGCGAAGGATCCAGCAGTCATACATTGCCACTGACAGTGCTGTGTAGTATACAATATTGCACAATTAACCCTTACACATAGGTACAATGGAGGAGCTGAAAAAGCACTCCCTCTCACCTTCTCTAGAAGGGCTGTTGTAGTGCAAAAAACAATAGAAAAACAAGAGAAAAACCAACAACTTAGTTCATTAAACATATCTCCCTATCATAGTAACATGCGTGAACCAAAAACAAAACTGTGCCACTGAACTTTATACCTGTAACAAAACGTCCCACACTCCGCTTGAGTGCTTTCGTCATATACTACTTCCTCCCAGTCTGAAAATAGATATCAGATATTCCAACCGCTATCAACAACAAACAAGACAACACTTGTTTGTTTGCTGAACATGAACTCTTTATTAGAACCAGAATACAAGTCTTATATACCAGTGGTCCCCAACCTTTTTGGCACCGGGGACCGGTTGCGTGGATGAAAATTTTGCCAAGGCCCGGTTGGAGTGAGGTTGGGGATGGCATGCGGGGGGTAAGCGATTTTTCGCGGGCAATTTGTCAGCGCATTATTTCTATTACATTGTAGTAATAAATGCAGCCATGTCACTTGCCACCATGCCACTTGCCACCTGTAGCCATGACACTTGCTACCTGCCACCATGTCACTTGCCACCTGCAGCCATGTCACTTCCCACCACAACCTGCCACCATGTCACTTGCCACCTCCAGCCATGTAACTTGCCACCACAGCCTGCCACCCACAGCTATGTCACTTGCCACCCATGTTCCCCTGTGTAACCTTCCCCTCAGTAACTTCACTTGTCACCTTCATCAATGTCCATCTGTGTGACTTATTTCTTTACCTTTCACACCCTCTGGTGTATGGTCTCTCAGTGAGTCGGGCCATGGGTGGGAGGAGGAGGAGGAGTCGTGCACTCGGTCGGGAGCCATTGATCCGATCCAGCAGGTACACAGAACAGACACCAGACGACCATGTCCCTGCTGCTGTCACACCCTCTCCATGCCGCCGCGTGGCGGAGTTCCGAAGGAGGCGGTGCCGATGTGGGCAGTGGAGAGGACTGTGCACAGCATGTCTGGATAGGGACAGGAGACGCATTGCAGGGAGGGAGGTGGGACAGTTCTGGATGGAGGGCCGAGGTAACAAAACAGGTGATTGGCTGCTAGGATGAAGGACAGTCCTAGCAGCCAATCGCCTGTTTGATAACCTCGGGCAGCTCCGCCCTCCACCCAGAATTGTTCCGCCTCCCACTGTCGGCTCTGTGAGGATTACAGAGCGACGGCAGGAGGAAAAAAAGTCTAATGCCGCCTGCTCGCACCCGCGGCCCGGCTGCAGAAGTGCTGCGGCCCGGTAGTGGGCCGTGGACCAGGGGTTGACGACCACTGCTATATAAAGTTGAGGAGGAGGTTCACCCCTCCTGCTCATATTATGCTATCAATACACCTGTAACCAGAAACATAAATTAACATGAGCTAATTAACTAATCCCAAAAGCAGCCGATGTGATAAACAGGGGGTTATTTACTAAAGGAAATTCCACTTGGCATTAAAAGTGCACTAGGAGAACCTAGAAGACAGCTAAAATAAACACACGCAATAAAGAAAATTCAAGATTTTAACAGATTCTTTTTTTTATTAAATAAAAAAAAATTAGACATTGTCTGGCATATCAATGGTCTCCTTACCCGTAAAGAACTCCACATATTTTTCCCACACTTCACGGGTGCTTTGGGGGGGCAAGCCAGTAAAACCAGTATCCAGGCTCGTCAGGGGATTCCCCAAAAGTCCGGCCTCAGGCCCAACTGTGGACAGATAATTTGGGGAATTTTTGCGCAAAAAGTTGTGCAGGATGCAGCAGCAGAATATTATATGATTCAGTTTGTAGTCCGCCATGTGGATTGGTGTCAGGGACAGGGGGAACCGGCTGCCACATTATCCCGAACGCATTCTCAACAACTCTTCGGGCTCTGGCCAGCTGGTAATTAAAAACCCTCCTCTCTGGGGTGAGGGTCCTCAGGGGGAATGGCCTCATCAGGTGTGGTCCCAGCCCGAAAGCTTCATCAGCGATCAATGAGCATGTGGCCAACATCATTAAAGGCTACCCTGACCACAGTGTTTCAAAACACTTTGACCTTTGTCACAATAGGAACCTGAGATTAATGACCTTTTATGGGATTGATGGGGTTACCAGCCATTGGAGAGGCACGGACCTCACCAAGGCTGTATCTCAAAATTAGACCCAATGGATTCACCACCTATGTATTATGCAGCCCCAGGGCCTCAACATTGAGCTGGACTTAAATTGCTTTTTGAGCAATAAATAATATGGGATGAGGGAGTATCAGTTGTTAATAATTTATATATATATATATATATATATATATATATATATGTATGTGATATTTTATCCAAATATATTTACATATACTATTATTTTATAAATATTCTTTTAAAATGATATATATAGTGTCCTAGGTTGATGCATTGTACTAAGAATGGATAACATTGTATTATGCTAATCCACTAGTGGTCTGTAGTACTCGTTAACACAGCTTTTTAAACTGCTTTGCGGTGCCTGCAGCCAGGCCCGGACTGGGCATAGGGCAAACCTAGCAAATGCCTAACCATAGGGCAAACCTAGCGAACGGCCCTCGGCATCCAGCGGGCCGTATGTCACGTCTCCCCAGGGGTACACCACCAACACAGCGCCAGATAGAGAGAGATCAGCTGGGGTATCATAGCCAGCTCTGACACTTCTCCCCTCCCCTTGCTGCCCCCACAGCCAGTTAGAGGAGAGGAGCTGCTTCTACTCCTCCCCCTCTTCTTCTCTCCCGACAGACACTGTTCTGCTGCCTAAGGGATGTGGGTGGGGAGATTCAAGAAAAGATGGAGTCTGATATCCATCCATCCAGTCAGTCCCTCCTGCCTCTGAGTGAGTACTGTACACTGATGTATGGGGTGCCCTTCATTCCCTTCTCTCTCGCTCTCTCTTTACCTTTTTTTTCTCTCTCTCTTTTTTTTTTTCGTTTGCACCCCCCACTAGCCGCCACTGTAGATAGATAGCTAGATAGATAATAATATATACAGTGGCGGCTGGTGCTCAACATTTTTGGTGGGTGCAAATGAAAAAAAAGAAAACAATTGCAGCCTCACTGTGCCCATCAAACGCAGCCACTGGGCCCATCAATTGTCACCACTGTGCCATGCCATCAAACACAGCCACTGTGCCATCAATTGTCACCACTGTGCCATGCCATCAAACACAGCCACTGTGCCATGCCATCAAACGCAGCCACTGTGCCAATGCCATCAAACACAGCCACTGTGCCATCAATTGTCACCTCTGTGCCATGCCATCAAACACAGCCACTGTGCCATCAATTGTCACCACTGTGCCATGCCATCAAATGCAGCCACTGTGCCATGGCATCAAACACAGCCACTGTGCCATCAAGTCTCACCACTGTGCCATGCCATCAAACACAGACACTGTGCCCTTCAATTGTCGCCACTGTGCCCATTGTCTATCTATCTATCTATCTATCTATCTATCTATCTATCTATCTATCTATCTATCTATCTATCTATCTATCTATCTTCCCTTCTTGCTTTCTATCTTTATTTATCTATCTATCGATCTATCTTCCTTCCTTTCTCCCCCCCCCCCCGGGCTGCTCAGTGTAAAATGCCCAGGCCTATTTTTTGTCCCAGTCCGGGCCTGCCTGCCGCTGCCGCTGCCGAGTCTCTCATTCTCTCTCTCACTCTCTCTCACTCTCTCATTACCAGGGCCGGTAGGCTGCCTGTCCTGAGGCTGCTTTGAGCTGTAGCTGACTGCAGCGCTCCCCTCTCTCCTGCGTGTATGACATCGGGCATCTCTGGCTGTGTGTGAGAGCTGGATCTGTGTTCGGCTGTGCTGCCTGTGCTAGACCTGCTCGTGTGATAAAAGATGGAGATGGAACACTGATTGAATCAGTGTTTTGTCTATCACACAAGCCCGTCTAGGGGGGGACCTTGCTAGAGCACACTGCCCTGCCGAACACAGACCTACAGCTCCGGTTTGTTCCATGACACACGTCGGGAGAGGAGATACCTGCTGTGTGTGATCGAGGCAATGCCATGATGAGTGCCATGCCCGGTGGGGCTGCATTAACTGACAAAAGTGGGGATGCATTCATAGACAAAAGTGGGACTGCATTCATAGACAAAAGTGGGACTGCATTCATAGACAAAAGTGGGGATGCATTGATATACAAAAGTGGGAATGCATCGATATACAAAAGTGGGGCTGCATTAATATACAAAAGTGGGACTGAATTTTTATACAAAGGTGGGGCTGCATTCATATGCACAGTGAGGCTGCAATGATGGGCACTGATGAGGCTGCATTGATCTCGTGTACCATGTCTTCAGTCTCTGACCATCCCTTGTACCACGTCTGCAGTCTCTGACCATCCCTTGTACTACGTCTGCAGTCTCTGACCATCCCTTGTACCATGTCTGCAGTCTCTGACCATCTTTTGTACCATGCCTGCAGTCTCTAACCATCCCTTGTACCACGTCTGCAGTCTCTGACCATCTCTTGTACCATGTCTGCAGTCTCTGACCATGTCTTTTACCATGTCTGCAGTCTCTGACCATGTCTTGTACCATGTCTGCAGTCTCTGACCATCTCTTGTACCATGTCTGCATTCTCTGACCATCTCTTGTACCACGTCTGAGGTCTCTGACCATCCCTTGTACCATGTCTGCAGTCTCTGACCATCTCTTGTACCACGTCTGCAGTCTCTGACCATCCCTTGTACCACGTATGCAGTCTCTGACCATCCCTTGTACCATGTCTGCAGTCTCTGACCACCCCTTGTACCACGTCTGCAGTCTCTGACTATCCCTTGTACTACGTCTGCAGTCTCTGACCATCCCTTGTACCATGTCTGCAGTCTCTGACCATCTTTTGTACCATGCCTGCAGTCTCTAACCATCCCTTGTACCACGTCTGCAGTCTCTGACCATCTCTTGTACCATGTCTGCAGTCTCTGACCATGTCTTGTACCATGTCTGCAGTCTCTGACCATGTCTTGTACCATGTCTGCAGTCTCTGACCATCTCTTGTACCATGTCTGCATTCTCTGACCATCTCTTGTACTATGTCTGCAGTCTCTGACCATCTCTTGTACCATGTTTGCAGTCCCTGACAATCGTCTAGAAACTATGGGATAGATTTATGGCATTTATATTTAAATATTTTTTACTAGTAATGGCGGCGATCATTGATTTTTTAGCGGTACTGCAACATTGCAGTGGACACATCGGACACCTAATTGAGTTCTGTAAGCAACACCTTATTTTCTGGCAGTGCCCCTCCCGAGACTAGACTCTGGATCCGCCCTTGATCGGTACTAGTAGTTTGCTCTACTCCATACGCCAGCGTCATACAATAATGTCCGGCGTATAGTACCATAAGAGTAGGTATGTACCACTCGAGAGATGTGTTTTTAAAATTTCTTAATTTTGTAATCAATAATCTGTGTATTAATTGTGTACATATCCATTGAATGCGATACCGGGACTGAGGCTTCTTTGATTGGTTCCTCTCCTCGTCACTCACAATTGGCTTTTGGGTAAATACTGCCATGCAACGTGATTGGTCACGCTTCCTGATGACGTAAAACTTACGAAACGTACGTCGAGGCGCAGACCAGTCACGCACCCCTACGCCACTTCCGGGTCTGCTGGCTCACGGCGGTGGAACACACGCCAGCTAAACAGCGCTATTACAGCGACGGACGTCCGGCTTTTCTTGACCTAATCACGCTGACAAGCCTCAGTGCCGTGATCGGGCACTGTACAAAGTAAGCAGCCACTTGGCTTATTTTTTAATGTTCATTTTAAATAAACAATATCACACTATGATGGTTCTCTCGTTCTGGCTTTTATGAATATTGGACAATCTCCTGGAAAAACCCTGACTGCTGGGCAAACACATTCTGACAAAGCGTTACATGACTTCTTTTTTAAATAAAAGAGTCTATTTGTGTCGGCAAGGAGCCATTTTTGTTTGATCACTTCAGGTGCAAATAATCATTTCCAGGTGGTGGTCTCATATCTACAACCTTTACTACATACAGCAATTGATGTTTAAATATCCGTTGGGTGCATTATATCCAGCATCCACGGTTGGGACTTGTCTTGCACTGTTTGCACTTTATTGCATGGACATTTCACTCAGTATTACTGAGTATCACATATATATTCTATGGGCCAGATTCAGGAACACTTGCGCTGGAGTATTTCGATATGCGCCGCGTAACTGTGATGATGCGCCGTCGTTTATATGTGCCCGTACCCACCAAACTAGATGCGCCCAATAACGGGTCATTTGCGACCGGCGGAACGTTCCGACGCCAGAGTATCGTCAGCGCTTAATTTCGCTGGGCGCATCAGTCGCGCCTATTGATTTCCCCTGCAAATATGCAAATGAGGGATTTTTTCCAATTCACGAACGGATTAGCACCATACGCTGGCTACATGCGCCGCGCGTATCTCGTCCGTCCGGCGCAAAGTTATTTCTACAAAAGGCTGCTTTATCTTTACTCCAGACGGTCACAGGTCAGCAGGAGAGCAGCTACAGCAGCGTTACCGACGATAAGAGCTAGCTGAGCACCCCCACTTGCAGGACAACACCTCTGTCCATGCTTGTCTGTCAAATTTTACAGCCATGGAGGAAGACATCATAGGTCTCCATAGTCGAGATGACGGCTGACAGCTCCTGGCCATTAAAGTTCAGCTTTCTCCTGTGTGTTTGCGGGGAACGGGAGCAGCCATCTCAGAACAAAAGTAACATCACTGCGGGGAGGGGGAGCAGGATATACTTTAGTGCCGGAATGGCGCTTCTACGGGTGCATTTAAACGCCCAACGGAAGGCATTGCGCTGACGTTTCCCGTGAAGTGGTGCCGACGGAAGTTGTGAGCATGCGCACAAAGGGGGCGAGTGGAGCCTCACTCACTGCGCATGCTCCGTGGTTGATGCGCTGAACGTAAGCCTCTGCGCTGGGCTCCGCCCATCATTTACATATGATCACACCCACTTCCCCTTGCGTCGGGTTACGCCAGCGCATTATCGTTACTCTGGCGCAAGTTTACGCGCAACTGCTATGTGAATAACAGTACTTGCGCCGAAAGGGTCTTCAGAGTAACGTAAATGAGAAGCGTTACTCCAGAGGAAAGATACTCTCATCTACCTGAATCTGGCCCTATGTTGGAATTTTATTTACACATGATCTTTGATATATTATTTATTATTAATGATTATTTATATGTATTGTAATTGATCTGTAGTTTAACACATCATAATTTTATTTGCTCATCTAGCGCCCCCTATCACCCCCATTCCAATACACTATTCAGATACTGAAATTCTTGGGAGGCTGCTCACAAACATATAGGGCCAGATTCTCGTAGATGCGCGCCTAATTATGCAGGCGTTGCGCATCTCAGATGCACTACGCCGACGTAACACGGAGTGGCAAGTACCGTATTCCCTAAGTAAATGCGCTCCAAGATGCGCCTGCGTCGCGTAAAATCATGGGCGTAATCCGGCGCAACTCCAAAGTAGGAGGGAAGTGGGCGTGTTGCATTATAATGAAGCGTGACCCCATGCAAATGCAGGCCGGGACGAACGGAGCATGCGCCGTGACATGGATGACCCGCGCCATGACGTGGTTGACCCGCGCCGTGACGTGGATGCCTTCTGCGCATGCGCAAAGCCTCCCTACGATGCGCCGGCGCAGGGTATATAATGCGCCCACACATGCGCCCGTGCAGCGCAAACGTCTCCCATTTTTTAGAGAGTGACGGCGAAAGTTTGTGCTGGACAAGATGGCAACTGCTGTTAAGGAGAGGAGGAAGAAGAATTTCTCCCCAGAGGAGAGGGCCATTGTCATACGGGCCATGGAGAAGTATGACTCGCGGCTCCATGGTGCTGACAGTGCCCGGACCAGCAAGTCCCGGAGGGATCAGATATTAATGAGGGTGGCGTGCCAGGTCAATGCCCTCTCTCATGAGGTCCGGACACCGCAGGACATTCAAAAGAAAATGAATGACCTGCGGCGTCATGTGAAGGGCAAGCTGGCTGCCATAGCTCGGCATGCCAGGGGCACTGGAGGGGGCCCACCCTGCCCTGTCCGCCTGACTGAGGAGGAGAAGGTGGTTGCCCGCTGCCTGCAGACGGAGCAGGTAGAGGGAGTTGGGGGCTATGAGTCCCAGAAGCCAGCCGTGAGGACAGGTAAGTGTGTTTTCTATTCTATCTGTTGTGTACATGTATGGGGGTGGAAGGGAACATGTGCCAAGTGTGTGGGTCCACCAACATGGGCATCTTTTGTGTCATCCACAGATGTGCAGGAGGGAGCGGGGCCATCTGTTGATGCCAGGGCCCATCAGGATCCATCCCCTGAAGATACAGTCCCTCTGGCTGCCCCCCTGGAACAGGACTTGGAGGGAAGTGGGCACACCTCAACGGAGGAGGTGGTTGAGGAGGGTGTGGTAGTCCAGGACCAGGCCCTCTATGTTGTTGTGGAGGAGGATGGTGGGTTGGCCGGACCAGCCCAGGCTATTCCTCTACCTGTAGCAAACCCCTCAGTGTCCCCCTCCAACCTCTCCAGTCCCTCTCTTTCCCCCCCCCTCATCTCCGGCCCCTCAACATCCTCCCCTTATGCCCGGTCCCCTGCCACTCCCCGCAAGGCGACGTCAAAGACCAGGGGTGTATCCCAGGTCCTGCCGGAACAGCTGGTCAGACAGCAGGACCAGCAAAATAAACACCTGGCCGAGGTCGTGGAGGAGATGAGGCGCCTGGCCGACAGCCTGGCATCCTCGGACAATATAACAGATGCCATCCAGGATGTTGCTGTTAACAGCGCAGCAACGCTGACCAGCTTGGGGGAGCTGCAGGAAAACACCTCAGAACTTGTGGGGGAGGTTCAGGCCCTGCGCCTTGCTATCGAGGCGCAGACTGCTGTGCAGACCCGCATAGCGGTTGCCCTGGAGGGCATGCAGGCAGCCAGGGAGGGACGTGGGGATGTTCCTCCTCAACCTGCTCCCCCCCCCCCATCTAGGGCTGCCCCCAGGCAAGTGAGGGGCAGGACCCGTGGCACCAGGCAGAGCCCCCGCCAGGCCCATTAATTTGAGTTTTCTTTAGTATTATGCTCTGGATAAGAGCTTATTTATTTTTTGTTATGCTCTGGATAAGAGCTTATTTATTTTTTGTTATGCTCTGGATAAGAGCTTTTTTTATATAGTTTTGGATACTGCACACGGTGCAGTGTGAATGGTGTGTGAATGTGAGAGGGTGGCACTCCTGAAAGTAAGGGGTGTCACCCTCGGCCGTGGTGGTGAAGTTAACCCCACGGCTGTATGAATGATGTGTGAAAGGTGTATGAATGGACAGCAACATCATTGGGGCCTTGACGTGGCGTTGCTGCTCCCAAGTCCTACATGCTGGACTTGGGCTAATCCAATGCGATGTGCATGTGGTGTGTGTGATCTAGGGACATCAGTGGTGTACACGCGTGCATTGTCTGTGTGCCATGCTGTATGTGTGTGTTTAAAGGTCAAAGATTCGTAACACGAGGACACTCCTGACTGCTCTTCCATCAGCTGACGGGGTCTCCTCTGGCGGGGGGGGGCTGTGTGGTTGGGGGGTCAGGTCATCACGTAGGGCAATATGCAGGCCCTTTCGCATGGCAAAGTTGTGCAGAATACAACATGCACCAATGATCTGACCCACAAAGTTGGGGGAATACAATAGGGCCCCCCCAGACTTATCCAGGCAGCGGAAACGGGACTTCAGGAGGCCAAATGTGCGCTCCACCACTGCACGGGTTTTGATGTGTGCTTCATTGTATCTTCTCTCTCCTCTGGTTTGGGGGTTCCGGAAAGGAGTCATGAGATGGGGTCCCAGTGTATATGCAGAGTCACCTGTAAGGGAAAACACAGGAGGATGGTAGTCATGCATGTGCCACTTCTGTTGTGCATCATGGGAGGGGATAGTCATGGCTGCCACCCATGTCACTCACCAACCAGCCAGCTGTCCCCATACATGTCCTGCTCAAAATCTTCGGGGATGTTGCTTTGACGGTAGATGTAGCTGTCATGGCTGGACCCGGGGTCTTTGGCACGGACGTGCCATATGAGGTATTTGGCATCGGCTATCACCTGTACGTTGATGGAATGCCAATGCTTCCGATTGCGGTATATGTGCTCTGTGGCACTGGGGGGCTGGAGTGCCACATGTGTGCAATCAATGGCCCCGATGGTGCGTGGGAATCCGTCAATTCTGTAGAAATCTGTCATTGCCTTCTGCCGCAGGTGCACAGTGGTGGGTCTGATGAACTGGTTGGACATGCGTCTGAGGATTGCAGGGACAACCTGGTGCACACATCTGCTTATGCTGGTTTGTGACATCCCAGCCACCACTCCACTTGTACGCTGGAATGATCCACTGGCCAGGAAATGGAGTGTTGCCAGGACCTTCACCAGTGGCTGCAGTGCACGTGAGCGGTATGTCTGGCTGGTGATGTCATCCTGCAGGGCTGTGGTTATTTCCAGGATGGCAGCAGGGCTGAATCTGAAGATGCGATACACCTCCTCATCACCCATGCCAAAGAGGCTCATGCGCGCTCGGTAGATCCTCTCACGTGCCCCCGTCCTCCTCCTCCTCCTTCTATGCTCCTCTTCCTCTGCATACCTTAGTATTGATAAGACCATGGCTGGCCCTGGCATCATTGGCATATGAATGTCTTGTCCAGTAAGTGTGATTGCTCAGCTAGTCCGTTACGGTGCTGCTGTAGTTGCTCTCCAGCTGACTTGCACACGGCCTTGAGCAAAGTTACCCGTGCTTTTATGAGGGCTATGTTTACTCAAGGCTTTCGAGTTACGCGCACCACGAGTAGCCAACGCCGGACGCGCGTACTTTCGGGAATACGCGCATCTCCCTCATTTGCATATTTGCATGCTAATTCAATGGGAACTGAATATTTTTGATGCGTAACTATGCGCCTACGCCGCGCTAGCTTAATGCATTTTCGCCGCCCAGACGGAAAAAAAAATCGCGCGTATGTGGTTCTGTGTTTACCGCGCATCGATACGCAGGCGCACATTTACTATTACGCCGCGCATATACATTTACGCAGGCGTAGCGCCGCTGAGAATCTGGCCCATATATTTTATTTATATTTGATTGCGCATTTGGAGGTTAGCCCAGTGTCTGGAGCTTGCTACCATTTGCTTTTCCGTGGCGCGAACTATACACAATTTTTTTGACTCAGATAAAAACTAACAGAATGCCTAAACATGTCTTCATCAGGTGGCAGTGCCAAGCCACTAGTCTGGAGACGTCGGGCAAACTCTGTCCGTGCGAAAACTCCACCATCGGACATCTGGCTATTCTTGCCCACATCCACATACAGGAAATCATACTGTGCCGATACCACAATCATTAAGGCCTCGTACACACGATCAAATCTGTCTGCTGGAAACGGTCTGCTAGACCGTTTCAGCAGACAGATTCGATTGTGTGTACGGGCGAGCCGACGGATTTGGCCACCCGACAGATTGAAAAGCATGCTTACCAATCTGTCGGCTGGGAACCCGTCCGCCCGACATGTCTGCTGGTTAGTACGCTAACCAGCAGACATGTCTTCTCGCACACGCGCTGAATGGTTTCGACGCATGCGCGGAAGTGTTTTACTTCCTGGTGCGGTGATGTGGTGGCGTCAACGTCACCGCCACGTCACCGACACGTCAGCGCGCTGTCTGCTGGCGGGGATTTTGGTTTGCTCGTGTGTACACCAAAATCCAAGCAGACAGATTTGTTCAAATCGGTCGGTCCGACCGATTTGAACAAATGGATTTGATAGTATGTACGGGGCCTCACACAATACTATTAAAACCTTTTAATTAAAATAGTATGACCCCGAATGAGGTGGTGGCATGATGTGGACGCGCTTCCCGTCTTTTGCCCCTACACATTTGGGGAAGGGGCAAATTGGGAAGCCACAGTCTGCCATTCCTGTGGTGTTGAAGGAGCTGACAAAATACATCATTAAGTGACTAGGCTAGGTGTGTATGGGCCCAGGATAGCATGCTGGAGAGATTGGTGAAGGGAAATATGCATGTAGGGCAAAAAAAGGAGCAATAAAAGCTTACAGCATGCATAGGGAATGGAAAAAGAAATACAATACATTAGCATAAATGAAATACATAGAATGTGATGTTAAAGGAGAAAACTTACCTTCATATAGTCCTTCTGCTAAACTTGAATTATGGCAGAACAGATCCCCAGAGCCTGGGGGGAGATGCCTGTCATGAACTTGAGATCCTGCAGACTTCTCCCATCCGCCAAGTATTGCAATGTGGCAACTAGCCTCTGCTCGGCAGTGATGGCTTGCCGCATCACAGTGTCCTGCCTCGTGATATAGGGGGACACCAAATCCAACAGACGGTGAAAAATGGGGTCCGTCATCCGGAGATAATTCCTGAAGTCATCAGGATTATTCTCCTGGATTTCCCGCAGCAGAGGCATATGACAGAACTGGTCACGCTGGAGCAACCAATTCTTGGTCCATGAACTTCTCCTCACCCTGTTAATGCACTGAGCTTGGGTCAAAGCATTAACCCCAACACCAAGTCCATACGCAGCACGAACTCTACGTGCTCAGTGGATACCGGTCATAGGCGTGCGCACAGGGTGTGCCCAGGCACACCCAGGGACAGGCTTGCGGGTGAGAGAGCCGGTGGGCAGCTCAGCGTGTGAGACAAGAGAGAGCCATCGGGCGGCTCAGCGTGTGAGAGAGCCGGCAAGCGGTTCCGTTGTTGAGCAGCTATGCGGCTCGGACCAGTGACAATGTGTGAGCAGCTACTGGCCAATCAGGGATCAGAGGGGTCAGGAAGCAGAGAGATGACATCATCTCTCACCGCCCAGTGCCCGCCCTGCATCGCTGCAGTTTCGCCCTAACTGTGCACCGTGTGCAGGCAGCTGCGGCAGCAGAGAGATACAGTTCTGTGGTGCCTGACATCTCACTTTACATCTCCGGCCAGCAGTGCACGGGGGAGGGGGAGGGGCACCTGACCCAGACAGCCACTGTTTTTTACGCAGGGATGTGGACTCGAAGTGGCCGCACTGGGAGTTTTCTCCTGCAGCCTGCCCCACTGGAGTACTTGCAGGTAAGATCATGCAGTAGTTCAGACAGCCTCACACTGATCCCCCTCTACTTTCCCATTCACTTTCTTCTGTTTCTTTCTGCTCTCTCCCCCACAGCACACATCCTGCAGCCCCCGCTATCAGATTTTGTCATTCCACATGCTGACTGTCTGCCTGACACCCTTTACATCCCAGGTAAATTCTATCTCTTTGAACTGTTCTTTCGGCCTGCTAAGTTATTTGCAGTCCTTTAAGGGGCCAAAGAAGATTTTTATTTTTATTTTTTTCAGCAGGTTGAAAAAATTAAAAAAAATGAATAGATTTCTTCATCCACAGGAAAAAGTGCATGGAGGAATGTACACTGGCAGATTAGACTGATCAGAGGCTGCACTTAAATGGGTCACATTCAGCATGCAGCAGTGCCCACTGAATGCAACAGGGAGGATAGTTTTTGCTGGGATGCATGGGGGTGTGTATGTGTTAAAACTGAAGCCCAACCACCTGTTTAACTGTTTTTGCCACCCCCATGCTGCAAAGACAACTGTAGTTATGATGCTTTGCATCCCAGCAAAAAATATTGCCCCTGTCACATTCCGCTGCAGCAAAAGTGGCAGGCTTGTAAGTGGGCATCAAGGTAAACTTTTTTTTTCTGGTTCTAACATGTGTATACAGGGCCGGCCCTATAATGGGACCATGGGTACCAGGCGGCACATTTAGGGGAGCGGCTTTCTGCCGCCCCTACCAGCCCGTTCCGCTCGCTCTGCTGCCTGCAAGGAGCATGGCGCCAGGCTGCCGTGAGGACACTCGCAGCGGAATCAGTCAGCGAGTGAGAAGGGCAGGCAGTCACTGCTGCCTCTCAGGAGCCCGGCGCCGCTGCTGTAGTGGTAACATGACAGGACACAGGAGCGGGCGGGCCATCCGTAGGGCTTGTCTGGATTAAACACGTGACATGTGCGTGAGTGACTGTGGGTGATCGTGATTCGCAGCCATCCGGAGTCCCGCCCCCTTGTCTGGCGCGCTGTTCCTTCTGACTGCCTGGGATGAGGTCTGTGACTGTCATCATCCGCTCTTCCACCCGCCCGTCTGTAAGCCTCCCCTGGCTGTCAGGCTCAGCAACCCCCGTCAGCAACACCACCCTGTCAGCAACCCCCCCTGTTTGCCCCCTCAATTTCAGCAAGCCCTCCCCTCTGTCAGCAACCCCCATCATCCCCCCTCCCTGTCAACCCCCCTCTGTCAGCCCCCTCCCTGTCATCAACCCCCTTGTCAGTGCCCCCCTTCTGTCTGCCTGCCACTCTTTGTAAGCCATTCCACTCTGTCAGCCCGTCGCTCTCTTTAAGCCGCCCCCTGTCAGCCCACCCTTCTCTGTAAGCCACCCCCCTCTGTCAGCAACTCCATCTGTCAGCCCCCTCTCTGTCAGCAACCCCCCTCTCTGTCAACAACCCCCGTTAGCCACCCTCTCTGTCAGCAACCCCCCTCCATCAGCCCCTTTCTCTGTCAGCAACCCCCCTCTATCAGCCCCTTTCTCTGTCAGCAACCCACCCCTGTCTGCCCGCCCCTCTCTGTCAGCCCACCTTTCTCTATAAGCCACCCCTCTGTAAGCCCGCCCTTCTCTGTAAGGCACTCCCCTCTGTCAGTAACCCTCCTCTCTGTCAGCCCCCCTCTCTGCCTCTTTGTCAGCAACCCCCTGTTAAACCCCCTCCCTGTCAGCCCCCCTCCCTGTCAGCAACCCCTCTGTTAGCCCCCCTCCCTGTCAGCCCCCCTCCCTGTCAGCAACCCCCTCGTCAGCCCCCAACTCTGTCAGCAAACCCCCCTGTCAGCCCCCTCTCTGTCAGCAACCCCCCCTGTCAGCCCCCTCCCTGTCATCAACCCCCCTTGTCAGTGCCCCCCTTCTGTCAGCCTGCCTCTCTCTGTAAGCCATTCCACTCTGTCAGCCCGCCACCCCCTGTCAGCCCACCCTTCTCTGTAAGCCACCCCCCTTTGTCAGCAACCCCTCTCTATCAGCCTCCCTCTCTGTCAGCAACCCCATCTGTCATCCCCCTCTCTGTCAGCAACCCCCGTCAGCCCCCTCTTTGTCAGCAACCCCCGTCAGCCCCCCTCTCTGTCGGCAACCCCCCTGTCAGCCCCCTCTCTGTCAGCAACCCCCTCCATCAGCCCCCTTCTCTGTCAGCAACCCACCCTGTCAGCCCGCCCCTCTCTGTCAGCCCACCCTTCTCTGTAAGCCACTCCCCTCTGTCAGCAACCCCCCTCTCTGCCTCTTTGTCAGCAACCCCCCTGTCAGCCCTGCTCTCTGTCAGCAGACCCTCTCTGTCAGCCCCCCCTCTCTGTCAACCCGCCCCTCCCCTCTGTCGCCTACCCCTTCCTCTGTCAGCTACCCCCTTCTATCAGCTACCCCAAACAGCATGCAAACCCATCCTTTCTTCCCCCGCTCCAGCTGGGCTAATGTCCTGCAGCCAGGTCACACTGCACTGTCTGTGCACTCCCGAGACAGTGAATGGAGGGCCACATCTTTGCAGTGGCTCCTGGAAGGTAATGTTTTTTTTGTCTTGATGTAATGGAGGTCTCTATTTGGGGGGTGGGGCAGGCACTGTCTGATATTTAATCTGTTATTTTCTTCTCTATTTGTGGGGTGCCTGTGGATTGCTTTGAATTTTTTGGGCTTTTTTGTAATTAAAAGGTGCTGAAAGGGTTGTAGAATGCACAGTGGCACTTTGTGAACAGTTTGTATGGGGTTGGGTTCAGTAGAGCTGATTCAGGTTTTTGCCCTACTGACACCGTCCACTGCCCTACTGACACCGTCCACTGACCTACTGACACCGTCCACTGCTCTACTGACACCGTCCACTGCCCTACTGACACCGTCCACTGCTCTACTGACACCGTCCACTGCCCTACTGACACCGTCCACTGCCCTACTGACACCGTCCACTGCCCTACTGACACCGTCCACTGCCCTACTGACACCGTCCACTGCCCTACTGACACCGTCCACTGCCCTACTGACACCGTCCTCTGCTCTACTGACACTGTCCACTGCTCTACTGACACCGTCCACTGCCCTACTGACAGTTTTTATTTATTGTGCTATAAACAACAAAAAAACGACAATTTAAAAAAAATATATATATATATTTTACTTTTTGCTATAAGAAAAAACAAATTTCTTCATCAGTTTAGGCCAATATGTATTCTTCTACATATTTTTTGTACCAAAAAAAAAACACAATTAGCGTACATGGTTAGTTTGCGCAAAAGACATTGTGGCTGCCAGCAATGCACAGGTCCCTTTATACTCCTGGATACATGTATAGAGCCATGACAGGTCCTCTTTATACTCCTATATACATGTATAGAGCCAAGACAGGTTCTCTTTATACGCCTTTATACATGTATAGAGCTATGACGTGCCCCCTTTAGCTATCATGATATAAAATAATGAATGTGGGGGCCTTTTGGTGGGCGTGATTTATTTGGGGGGGGCAGCATTTCATTCTTGGTCCCAGGCAGCACAATGTCTTGGGCCGGCACTGTGTGTATAGTACTACAGTGAGACACGTGACCATTATCATAATGATGTTCACAGGTGCATTGTATCCTATCTCTCCGGGCTTCTTTTAGCTGAAACATGACATTCCCATGGCATGGTGAACCCTGCAGTCTGTACATAATGCACCCTGAACCTTGCTCTCTGTACGTAATGTGCCCTGAATCCTGCACTCTGTACTTATTGTACCCTGAACTCTGTATGTAACGCACCCCTAAACCCTGCACTCTGTACATAACACACACTGAAGCCTGCACGAATATTTTTTTTTTCATTATTAGAAGCGTGTGTGTGTGTGTCTGTACACACAGACTCACACAAGTGTATTTGCGTTTTGGGGTGCACACCCTAATGCAATAGGCTGCGCACACCTATGACACCGGTATTCAAACACCTGGAGGATTTCCTGCTGTATGTGAAATGCCGTTCCTGCAAGCTGACGATTTCAGACGATAAGCATAAAGCCGCCGTTCAACCACTGTGCTTTGCTCGTGCAGTGAGCGAACGATCCCCTGTTCAACGTGCTGACGTCACTCTGTTTTTTCATTAAACTGTTGTGTATGTTTTTTTTATATTTAATAAGTTATTAAATCAATCACAGTGTCTTAATTTTGGCCCTCTTGGGAGAACTTTCTTCTCTCTTTTTTGTGAATTGTGACAGCAGTCTGAAGACTTCAAGATAACGACTGCATCTGCAACAAGGACCAAAATGCAGCCTGACCGGTTTGCACCCAAAGAGGAGGCTTCAAGAAGAGAGGTAGATGTAGTCCCTGCACTGTCCCCACTCCTCTGGAACCTTTCCCTACCTGTCCCTGGCAGACAGGGACCCTGTCCCTACACTAGCCAATCGAATAAAGTGCAGCAAACCCAGGAGCTGGTGTCTTAAATAGACTCTGCTTGACCCATGAAAAAACTACCACTACAAATCTTTGGGCCAGATCCACAAAGCTGCTGCGCTTTGTGAGCCTAACCCATTTACTCCACGCCGCTGTAAGTTACAGCGGCGTATTACTTATTCTCAAAGAAATAGCGCTGTTACTTACGGCGACTTATTGGCCGGCGTTCGTGGGTGTAATTCAAATGGGTTGTTGGTGGGCGTGTTTTATTAAAATGATCAATGACCCGATGACCCTGTAACTTACGCCCAGGCCCATTCTAAATCGGCATACGCAAATGACGTAAACGACGTCCAATACGACGCTGTCCCGACATCCATACTTAACATTGGCTGCGCCTCCATATAGCAGGGGTAGCTTTACGCCGGAGATACTCTTACACAAACGACGTAAAGGGAAGGCGCTGGCCGCTCGTACCTTCGTGGATTTGCGTATCTCGCTCATTTGCATATTTTACGCTGGAAATAGACAGAAGCGGCCCTAGCGTTCAGCGTAAATATGCACCTAAGAGACGATGGTGTAATAATGTTACACCAGTCATTTCTTAGCGTAATTCTGGCGTATCTTGTTTTGTAGATACAAAACAAAGATACGCTGGCGGAAAATTGAAATTATGTCGGCGTATCAGTAGATACGCCGCGTAATTTCATTGTGGATCTGGCTCTTTGTATTTATCTTATATTAGATTACTCTTCATGCATCCAAACTTCTGATGAGTGGCAGGCGCCCACGAAACGCGTAGAATACACACCCTAGGATGCTCTACAAAAACTCATATCATCGCTCATTTATTGTTGCACATGTTGACCATGTAGCTTATTTATTTATTGATCAGTCCTTGATGTATTTATTTATTATTATGTTTGTATGTCATTAATCATGTTCCCTAACTAATCATGTGTTATTAAATTAATGGTGATTATGAATTGCTCTTTTGTGTTACATTTCTGTATCATAATTGTAGCATGATTACTGGTTCATTTATACCGTATCATGCCAATCCATAGGGAACGCTGACATTCAAGGTTTCTCGTATATTCTACTCATTACACCTTTATGCCTCATTTAAAGTCCAGACTCCATTTTCCTTTTGTTTATACATTTATTATATGAGTATAGAAAAAAATCATAATTATTCAATACAATACATGGTATGAAAACACAGATTAAGGACAGTGAATGACAAAAGACATAATGCCACAATTCTATTTCTCCAAAAAGGAAATGGTTGAAGGATGGCTCATCCATCACATTTTAAACAATAATTTAAATTTGTTATTTTTTCAGGGATATCACATTATATCTTTTGAAAAATGGAAAAAAGGAGGGGGGAAAGAAATGGGATTTTCTAAACGGTGCAATTAGCAAAAAGTAATAATTGTTAGCAAGAGAAAGAAAATATTGTACAGACCAGAAAAATACAAAAGTAGAAAATATAATTTATTCAGTATACAATAAAGAAATAATTATTCACAGAAAACACAAAAATTCTATGAAAATTAAAACAGACAAATGATCGGTCAGAGATAAGTAGAATCAGGTTTCAGCCTACAGTTGATTGTTGTGTCCCGACAGTTTCGCTTATAATAAGCTTTCTCAAGGGTAGATGGTAACAATCGCGGCTTTTAAATTGATGAGACTACAAAATGTAGAAAAACATCATTGTTAATTTTATACATACATGAAATGTAGGTACAAAATATGCATATACACATTAAATATGATATTACTGGGCTGCAGAGGCACAAACAATTAAGCTCACCCTTTGACCACAGGATATCTCGGGCCATCTCATATCTTGCCACCAGGGGGAGCAAAACCACCCAACCTAAAATACACAGGTTGACATAGACCACAAGCGACACCTTGATCGTGTAGATAGACAGGAGATCTAGTACTTGAAAAATAAAAAATTTAATAAATGAAAATTGGATATGATCATTGGAAGGGGAAGGGGAGAAAAAAAAAATGTATGTTTAAATTTGAATCAGGAAAAGACAACTTCACTTACATGGAGCGAGTGATATGCTTGAAAATGGAGGTGGTTACTAGAGGAACACTGGACATGGACTGCAGGTGTGCAAAAGATAGCACAAGTAACTCTAAACATGATGAGAACCAAAAGATAGAAATAAAAAAAAGAAAGAATATCAAAAAGTGAAAAGTGAAAACGGGTAACGAAGAGGGACTTACAGGAATTTGCATAAGTACTGGAAAGTATTTTATTGCAATACATATTATGGAAAGGACCAAGAGTCTCAGATCCATAGACTTATAGAGCAGCATCAAACATAGATGTATAGATACTAGGGGAATAAAAGAAAAAAGTACTCAGTGTAAAGGACTGAGAGACAAAAAGAGAATGTATGTACCAGAGTAAGGTCTTACCGTGCAGTGGTGTAAGCAATTACAGCCAGTGTCATCTGCGCTATGTTGTGAAGCAGACGGCTATTTAAGGGACAGACTCGTCTGATGTAGCAAACACGTGATCTACGTGACGAGCGGGTGACGCAAACGACGCTGGCCGTTGAGACAGAAAAAATGCCCATCGAGACTACACATCCCAGAAGGCAACGGGGATGGTCACGTGCGGACGTTCATGACGCCTCAGCGTGAGACTCAAGGCTTATACAAAGCGTATTAAAGTTAGAACAACCAAAACAAACAGAGGAGGCATGTCAGAGGGATTAAATAATGAAAAAACGCATGGATACAAGGGAGGGGTTAGCTGTCATAGGCCGAGTGTGTAGATAAGGAGAGGGGGGGGGAAAAAAGATGTTTATGTTTGCTAGACCGGGGCGCCAAAGCAGAGACAAACCAAGCACGCAGGGATGGATAGGGGGAGCATAGGAAAGAATCGAAGGGTAGACCGAATTGCCTCCGATACTTCCCTAGTGCCTCTGCAACCCAGAAAAAATATGAAAAAAAAATATAAAATAAAAAAACAAAAATACATATGAACAATATCATAACTACTCAAAATATATTTAAATACAAAATGTAACATTGATTCATTAGATAGATATAAATAATTATTAGTCAATTGTGTAGCGCAGCGCTGTACAGAAAAGCATACCTCGGGTTATCATAGACCCGGGGCAGTGGTATGTTGCCAAAAAGGGGGAGAACAGTGGCAACGATAAGGGACTGGAAATGGGGAAGGGAAATGGGGAAGGGAAAAAAAAAAAAAAAACGGAGACCAGGGGCCAGTTGTTAAAACTGATGGGAGAGGGTACTCAAGGATCTTGGGTATCATATAAAAGGTTTAAAACTAAGACTTTCATTAAACCCGGGATAAATGGTAGCCCTAAGCTTGTATATCCAGCGTGCTTCAAGCTGAAGCAGAGTTCCATCCACGCTGCCTCCTCTTGTGTCAGGCGGGATATGTTCAAGGGCAAAAAACTTTATGAAGTTTGGGTCAAAGTTGTGATGGATTCCTAAATGTCTACTGATCGCAGTAACAATTTTCTTTTTCAGAATAGGTTTTATGTGATCTTGAATTCTCTTAAAAAAAGGTCTTTTAGTTTTACCTATATAAAAGCCTCCACAGCGACATTGGGCTAAATAGATAACACCCACTGTTTGACAGGTAATGATCTTTTTGGTCGAGTGCCAGTCACCATTGGGCAATTTAAATTTTTGTTGATCTCCAACAAACATACATACGTCACATTTGCCACAGGGGGCGGTACCACCTTTAGTTGGTGTTTGAAATGGGTCAGCCATATTAAAATGGCTATGTACTAAACGATCTTTAAGCGATGGAACACGTCTAAAAGTCACTTCTGGGGATTCTCTAATGAATTTTTTTAACTTTGGATCTGCAGATAGCAACGGCCAAAAATTCTTTAGAATATTGCGCATCTCTCTGTGCTGACTGGAATACTTGGTGATTATTCTTACTGTGTCCATTTTGCTTTTAGTGTTAGAGGAGAAGATAAGTGAGCTTCTCTTTTGAACTTTCACCCGATTATACGCACGTTTAAGTAGCCTATGGCTATAGCCTCTTATTCTCAATCTGTGATAGAGATCCTTTGAGGTTTTCTTGAAGTCACTATCAAGGCTGCAGTTGCGTCTCAGCCTAAGATATTGACTATAGGGAATACTTTCAATTAGAGAAGCAGGATGTGAGCTGGTGGCATGAAGAATTGTATTTCCAGCTGTAGGTTTTCTAAACAGACAGGAATGTAGAAAGCCATGTTTGTCTTTAGAGATTTTTAGGTCTAGAAAATCAATGTCAGTTTGACTATAACTAAATGTGAATTTTAGATTAAAATCATTACATTTAATTAATTCCATGAATTCATGCAGTTGCGATTCGCTACCAGACCAAAAAATCAAAACATCATCGATATATGGATGCCAACTAACTATGTAGTCCATAAGGGGTGTTAAATCATCACGGGAAAAAATGTTTCTCTCCCACCCCCCAGGTACAGGTTGGCATACGATGGGGCACATTTAGTCCCCATCGCAACCCCCTGTACCTGGAGGTAGTGGGAGGAACCAAAAACAAAAACATTATGTCGAAGAATGTAGTTCAGAAGTTTAAGAACAAACTCATTATATTTGGAGGCTTCCGGTCCTCTCTCAGATAGGAGACCGGAAATAACCTCCAAGCCCCTATCATGGGGGATGGTATTATACAAACTTTCAACGTCTAGGGCTACCAGCCATGTCTCAGGTGGAAGTTGAATACCTTCAATAGTTTTGAGCAAGTCTATGGTATCTTTAATATATGAACTCAGTGATGTGACATGTGGAGATAAATAACAGTCAACCAGAGAACTGGCGTTCTCTGTTAGACTGGCACAGCCAGATACAATAGGCCCGGCCAGGGGGATCTATTAAAGATTTGTGGGTCTTGGGTAGAGCATAAAAGGTTGGAGTTCGCGGATCTTTAACCTCCAAAAATTTCCACGTATCTTGATCAATGATTCCTTGATGGAATGCATGATAAATTAGTTGGCGATATTGCGTGTGGAAATTAGCTAGCACCGTTTTGGAGATAGGTCTGTACCATTCTACATTGGATAAGATTTTGATACACATGGCTTCATAGTTACTAGTATTCATGATCACTAAATTGCCTCCTTTGTCAGCAGGTTTTATAGTGATTTCTAGATTTTTTTGTAGTGATTTAATGGCATTTTTTTTGTGGTATTGTAAGGTTTGATTTGGTACAAGGTCTAAAGTTGCTTTGTTCTATGTTTTGCGTAACTTGTTGTACAAAAGCCCATAAATTTGGGTTCGTATTCAGTAAAGGAAAATGTCTGGATTTTGGTCTGAATGTTTGAGGCGGGGGGAAAGACAACCCCGCGACCTGTACAGTGGAGGAAGAATCCAACCACTGCTCCTCGTCGAGGGGATGGCCCTCCTCCCACAATTCAGCCAGGTCAGTTAATGCACGTTGTTCCAACATGGTGTTATCCATATCGGTAAGACTAGGAATTTCAAACTGTGCAGGAGGTCTATCAAACATGGCTTTATACATTAGGCGACGTGCAAACAGATGCACATCCTTGACTAGATCAAATTTATCTATATCTGAGTCAGGGCAAAAAGTTAGCCCTAGCTTTAAGACCTGTTCTTCCTCACTTGTTAGATTATAAGATGATAGATTTATGATGGATAATTCAAATTCATCCCTTGTGGCAGTAATTGATGGTGGAGGAATATTAACACTTGAGTATAGATTTAATCCTTCACTAAAAAAATCGGTGCTAAACGGATATCTCCAGACAGTGGTGTCCCCGAAGGTGACACAATAATTTCAGGGTGGCTTACCTTGCTACTAGTCTCGGAGTGCATAGGTGATGCCGTGATGGAAGTGGAAAGCGCTGTGGGAACTACCGCAAGCGATGCCGTTGGTTGTGGCCCACGAGGGGCAGTTGATACAGATTGGGGAAGAATTGCGGAGTGCAGTGATGTTAGTCTCGAGTGCGGTTCATGTGTACGACGTGGTAAGGGGGTACCGATTTGGTGTCCAAGGGATTTCGTTGACGCAGCGTCCGAATTACCTTTCCGTTTTTTAGGTATTCTGCCTACCGACATATCGCGATAGGTGGTAGATTGGCTAGATGAAAGAGAAGAAGCTGAAGATAGGTTAGAGGCATTTTCATCTTTTTTATTGAAATTTCTATGACTTTCATTTCTAAAAGATTTTGGACCTACATTAGTTGTCCATTTGTAGGCGAAATTATTAGCATAAGCATTCATGTCACGTAGAAACTTATTTTCTTTTTTACCTATGATGTCAATCGTATAAGCTTCAATATGTTCTTTAAGAACTTGTTCTTTCCTGATAAATCTTGTACTGGTTTTTATTAGACTAAAATCTTCATACCATTTGTGTACCGCATTGTCCAAAGAGACAAGTTCTTGTTCGTACTCTTTGCACAGTAAGTTCATCATGCCAAAAGAGCAGGTCTGAAGATTAGTTTCCCATAGTAGTTTCAGAGGATCCCCTATCTTTCTTAGATTAGGGAATATCTGAACTCTGAGTCCCCAAGGTACTATCTCATTTTCAATATATTTTTCAAAATAACGTTTGTGCCAAAAAATTCTGACTTTCCGTTCCAAAATGCGCTGTAGCCTAACAAAGGCATGATCTAAATCCTTATCTGTAATAGAGCTGGAATTTATGGTACGCTGAACCTTGTTCATGAGCCCATCCCATGCTTCGCCACTGAAGGCGGCCATAGTCTGAAAGAAACAATAAAAAAGAGGGAAAGGGGAACAGAATGTGTACAAATGGACACGGGAAAGAAAAAACAACAAGGGTTATCGAATACACAGGGAATCTCTACCACAATTTAATGGCAAACATACAACATCAGGTTGGTTATATCATAAATTAATAACAATATATTCTTTCTCAGTGCTTATAGAGAATGTTTCTGTTTTCCTTGAAACACAGAAAAAGAAAGTATAAAGTAGGTGTGGATGTATGTTCAAAAAGATGAGCTATTTGTTGTGTGCATCAGTGAGGGACCCGGAAGGTATGGTGTACTGAAACACCTGGAAGAAATTGTATATTTTTGGTCCAATCACTGAAGGCACACCATATTAGATAGGCACCACATCCCAGACATTTTGAAAAATGGAAAAAAGGAGGGGGGAAAGAAATGGGATTTTCTAAACGGTGCAATTAGCAAAAAGTAATAATTGTTAGCAAGAGAAAGAAAATATTGTACAGACCAGAAAAATACAAAAGTAGAAAATATAATTTATTCAGTATACAATAAAGAAATAATTATTCACAGAAAACACAAAAATTCTATGAATATTAAAACAGACAAATGATCGGTCAGAGATAAGTAGAATCAGGTTTCAGCCTACAGTTGATTGTTGTGTCCCGACAGTTTCGCTTATAATAAGCTTTCTCAAGGGTAGATGGTAACAATCGCGGCTTTTAAATTGATTAGACTACAAAATGTAGAAAAACATCATTGTTAATTTTATACATACATGAAATGTAGGTACAAAATATGCATATACACATTAAATATGATATTACTGGGCTGCAGAGGCACAAACAATTAAGTTCACCCTTTGACCACAGGATATCTAGGGCCATCTCATATCTTGCCACCAGGGGGAGCAAAACCACCCAACCTAAAATACACAGGTTGACATAGACCACAAGCGACACCTTGATCGTGTAGATAGACAGGAGATCTAGTACTTGAAAAATAAAAAATTTAATAAATGAAAATTGGATATGATCATTGGAAGGGGAAGGGGAGAAAAAAAAAAAAAATATGTTTAAAGTTGAATCAGGAAAAGACAACTTCACTTACATGGAGCGAGTGATATGCTTGAAAATGGAGGTGGTTACTAGAGGAACACTGGACATGGACTGCAGGTGTGCAAAAGATAGCACAAGTAACTCTAAACATGATGAGAACCAAAAGATAGAAATAAAAAAAAAGAAAGAATATCAAAAAGTGAAAAGTGAAAACGGGTAACGAAGAGGGACTTACAGGAATTTGCATAAGTACTGGAAAGTATTTTATTGCAATACATATTATGGAAAGGACCAAGAGTCTCAGATCCATAGACTTATAGAGCAGCATCAAACATAGATGTATAGATACTAGGGGAATAAAAGAAAAAAGTACTCAGTGTAAAGGACTGAGAGACAAAAAGAGAATGTATGTACCAGAGTAAGGTCTTACCGTGCAGTGGTGTAAGCAATTACAGCCAGTGTCATCTGCGCTATGTTGTGAAGCAGACGGCTATTTAAGGGACAGACTCGTCTGATGTAGCAAACACGTGATCTACGTGACGAGCGGGTGACGCAAACGACGCTGGCCGTTGAGACAGAAAAAATGCCCATCGAGACTACACATCCCAGAAGGCAACGGGATGGTCACGTGCGGACGTTCATGACGCCTCAGCGTGAGACTCAAGGCTTATACAAAGCGTATTAAAGTTAGAACAACCAAAACAAACAGAGGAGGCATGTCAGAGGGATTAAATAATGAAAAAACGCATGGATACAAGGGAGGGGTTAGCTGTCATAGGCCGAGTGTGTAGATAAGGAGAGGGGGGGGGGGAAAGATGTTTATGTTTGCTAGACCGGGGTGCCAAAGCAGAGACAAACCAAGCACGCAGGGATGGATAGGGGGAGCATAGGAAAGAATCGAAGGGTAGACCGAATTGCCTCCGATACTTCCCTAGTGCCTCTGCAACCCAGAAAAAATATGAAAAAAAAAATATAAAATAAAAAAACAAAAATACATATGAACAATATCATAACTACTCAAAATATATTTAAATACAAAATGTAACATTGATTCATTAGATAGATATAAATAATTATTAGTCAATTGTGTAGCGCAGCGCTGTACAGAAAAGCATACCTCGGGTTATCATAGACCCGGGGCAGTGGTATGTTGCCAAAAAAGGGGGAGAACAGTGGCAACGATAAGGGACTGGAAATGGGGAAGGGAAATGGGGAAGGGAAAAAAAAAAAAAAAACGGAGACCAGGGGCCAGTTGTTAAAACTGATGGGAGAGGGTACTCAAGGATCTTGGGTATCATATAAAAGGTTTAAAACTAAGACTTTCATTAAACCCGGGATAAATGGTAGCCCTAAGCTTGTATATCCAGCGTGCTTCAAGCTGAAGCAGAGTTCCATCCACGCTGCCTCCTCTTGTGTCAGGCGGGATATGTTCAAGGGCAAAAAACTTTATGAAGTTTGGGTCAAAGTTGTGATGGATTCCTACATGTCTACTGATCGCAGTAACAATTTTCTTTTTCAGAATAGGTTTTATGTGATCTTGAATTCTCTTAAAAAAAGGTCTTTTAGTTTTACCTATATAAAAGCCTCCACAGCGACATTGGGCTAAATAGATAACACCCACTGTTTGACAGGTAATGATCTTTTTGGTCGAGTGCCAGTCACCATTGGGCAATTTAAATTTTTGTTGATCTCCAACAAACATACATACGTCACATTTGCCACAGGGGGCGGTACCACCTTTAGTTGGTGTTTGAAATGGGTCAGCCATATTAAAATGGCTATGTACTAAACGATCTTTAAGCGATGGAACACGTCTAAAAGTCACTTCTGGGGATTCTCTAATGAATTTTTTTAACTTTGGATCTGCAGATAGCAACGGCCAAAAATTCTTTAGAATATTGCGCATCTCTCTGTGCTGACTGGAATACTTGGTGATTATTCTTACTGTGTCCATTTTGCTTTTAGTGTTAGAGGAGAAGATAAGTGAGCTTCTCTTTTGAACTTTCACCCGATTATACGCACGTTTAAGTAGCCTATGGCTATAGCCTCTTATTCTCAATCTGTGATAGAGATCCTTTGAGGTTTTCTTGAAGTCACTATCAAGGCTGCAGTTGCGTCTCAGCCTAAGATATTGACTATAGGGAATACTTTCAATTAGAGAAGCAGGATGTGAGCTGGTGGCATGAAGAATTGTATTTCCAGCTGTAGGTTTTCTAAACAGACAGGAATGTAGAAAGCCATGTTTGTCTTTAGAGATTTTTAGGTCTAGAAAATCAATGTCAGTTTGACTATAACTAAATGTGAATTTTAGATTAAAATCATTACATTTAATTAATTCCATGAATTCATGCAGTTGCGATTCGCTACCAGACCAAAAAATCAAAACATCATCGATATATGGATGCCAACTAACTATGTAGTCCATAAGGGGTGTTAAATCATCACGGGAAAAAATGTTTCTCTCCCACCCCCCCAGGTACAGGTTGGCATACGATGGGGCACATTTAGTCCCCATCGCAACCCCCTGTACCTGGAGGTAGTGGGAGGAACCAAAAACAAAAACATTATGTCGAAGAATGTAGTTCAGAAGTTTAAGAACAAACTCATTATATTTGGAGGCTTCCGGTCCTCTCTCAGATAGGAGACCGGAAATAACCTCCAAGCCCCTATCATGGGGGATGGTATTATACAAACTTTCAACGTCTAGGGCTACCAGCCATGTCTCAGGTGGAAGTTGAATACCTTCAATAGTTTTGAGCAAGTCTATGGTATCTTTAATATATGAACTCAGTGATGTGACATGTGGAGATAAATAACAGTCAACCAGAGAACTGGCGTTCTCTGTTAGACTGGCACAGCCAGATACAATAGGCCGGCCAGGGGGATCTATTAAAGATTTGTGGGTCTTGGGTAGAGCAACTTTAGACCTTGTACCAAATCAAACCTTACAATACCACAAAAAAATGCCATTAAATCACTACAAAAAAATCTAGAAATCACTATAAAACCTGCTGACAAAGGAGGCAATTTAGTGATCATGAATACTAGTAACTATGAAGCCATGTGTATCAAAATCTTATCCAATGTAGAATGGTACAGACCTATCTCCAAAACGGTGCTAGCTAATTTCCACACGCAATATCGCCAACTAATTTATCAAGCATTCCATCAAGGAATCATTGATCAAGATACGTGGAAATTTTTGGAGGTTAAAGATCCGCGAACTCCAACCTTTTATGCTCTACCCAAGACCCACAAATCTTTAATAGATCCCCCTGGCCGGCCTATTGTATCTGGCTGTGCCAGTCTAACAGAGAACGCCAGTTCTCTGGTTGACTGTTATTTATCTCCACATGTCACATCACTGAGTTCATATATTAAAGATACCATAGACTTGCTCAAAACTATTGAAGGTATTCAACTTCCACCTGAGACATGGCTGGTAGCCCTAGACGTTGAAAGTTTGTATAATACCATCCCCCATGATAGGGGCTTGGAGGTTATTTCCGGTCTCCTATCTGAGAGAGGACCGGAAGCCTCCAAATATAATGAGTTTGTTCTTAAACTTCTGAACTACATTCTTCGACATAATGTTTTTGTTTTTGGTTCCTCCCACTACCTCCAGGTACAGGGGGTTGCGATGGGGACTAAATGTGCCCCATCGTATGCCAACCTGTACCTGGGGGGGTGGGAGAGAAACATTTTTTCCCGTGATGATTTAACACCCCTTATGGACTACATAGTTAGTTGGCATCCATATATCGATGATGTTTTGATTTTTTGGTCTGGTAGCGAATCGCAACTGCATGAATTCATGGAATTAATTAAATGTAATGATTTTAATCTAAAATTCACATTTAGTTATAGTCAAACTGACATTGATTTTCTAGACCTAAAAATCTCTAAAGACAAACATGGCTTTCTACATTCCTGTCTGTTTAGAAAACCTACAGCTGGAAATACAATTCTTCATGCCACCAGCTCACATCCTGCTTCTCTAATTGAAAGTATTCCCTATAGTCAATATCTTAGGCTGAGACGCAACTGCAGCCTTGATAGTGACTTCAAGAAAACCTCAAAGGATCGCTATCACAGATTGAGAATAAGAGGCTATAGCCATAGGCTACTTAAACGTGCGTATAATCGGGTGAAAGTTCAAAAGAGAAGCTCACTTATCTTCTCCTCTAACACTAAAAGCAAAATGGACACAGTAAGAATAATCACCAAGTATTCCAGTCAGCACAGAGAGATGCGCAATATTCTGAAGAATTTTTGGCCGTTGCTATCTGCAGATCCAAAGTTAAAAAAATTCATTAGAGAATCCCCAGAAGTGACTTTTAGACGTGTTCCATCGCTTAAAGATCGTTTAGTACATAGCCATTTTAATATGGCTGACCCATTTCAAACACCAACTAAAGGTGGTACCGCCCCCTGTGGCAAATGTGACGTATGTATGTTTGTTGGAGATCAACAAAAATTTAAATTGCCCAATGGTGACTGGCACTCGACCAAAAAGATCATTACCTGTCAAACAGTGGGTGTTATCTATTTAGCCCAATGTCGCTGTGGAGGCTTTTATATAGGTAAAACTAAAAGACCTTTTTTTAAGAGAATTCAAGATCACATAAAACCTATTCTGAAAAAGAAAATTGTTACTGCGATCAGTAGACATGTAGGAATCCATCACAACTTTGACCCAAACTTCATAAAGTTTTTTGCCCTTGAACATATCCCGCCTGACACAAGAGGAGGCAGCGTGGATGGAACTCTGCTTCAGCTTGAAGCACGCTGGATATACAAGCTTAGGGCTACCATTTATCCCGGGTTTAATGAAAGTCTTAGTTTTAAACCTTTTATATGATACCCAAGATCCTTGAGTACCCTCTCCCATCAGTTTTAACAACTGGCCCCTGGTCTCCGTTTTTTTTTTTTTTTTTCCCTTCCCCATTTCCCTTCCCCATTTCCAGTCCCTTATCGTTGCCACTGTTCTCCCCCTTTTTGGCAACATACCACTGCCCCGGGTCTATGATAACCCGAGGTATGCTTTTCTGTACAGCGCTGCGCTACACAATTGACTAATAATTATTTATATCTATCTAATGAATCAATGTTACATTTTGTATTTAAATATATTTTGAGTAGTTATGATATTGTTCATATGTATTTTTGTTTTTTTATTTTATATTTTTTTTTCATATTTTTTCTGGGTTGCAGAGGCACTAGGGAAGTATCGGAGGCAATTCGGTCTACCCTTCGATTCTTTCCTATGCTCCCCCTATCCATCCCTGCGTGCTTGGTTTGTCTCTGCTTTGGCGCCCCGGTCTAGCAAACATAAACATCTTTTTTCCCCCCCCTCTCCTTATCTACACACTCGGCCTATGACAGCTAACCCCTCCCTTGTATCCATGCGTTTTTTCATTATTTAATCCCTCTGACATGCCTCCTCTGTTTGTTTTGGTTGTTCTAACTTTAATACGCTTTGTATAAGCCTTGAGTCTCACGCTGAGGCGTCATGAACGTCCGCACGTGACCATCCCGTTGCCTTCTGGGATGTGTAGTCTCGATGGGCATTTTTTCTGTCTCAACGGCCAGCGTCGTTTGCGTCACCCGCTCGTCACGTAGATCACGTGTTTGCTACATCAGACGAGTCTGTCCCTTAAATAGCCGTCTGCTTCACAACATAGCGCAGATGACACTGGCTGTAATTGCTTACACCACTGCACGGTAAGACCTTACTCTGGTACATACATTCTCTTTTTGTCTCTCAGTCCTTTACACTGAGTACTTTTTTCTTTTATTCCCCTAGTATCTATACATCTATGTTTGATGCTGCTCTATAAGTCTATGGATCTGAGACTCTTGGTCCTTTCCATAATATGTATTGCAATAAAATACTTTCCAGTACTTATGCAAATTCCTGTAAGTCCCTCTTCGTTACCCGTTTTCACTTTTCACTTTTTGATATTCTTTCTTTTTTTTATTTCTATCTTTTGGTTCTCATCATGTTTAGAGTTACTTGTGCTATCTTTTGCACACCTGCAGTCCATGTCCAGTGTTCCTCTAGTAACCACCTCCATTTTCAAGCATATCACTCGCTCCATGTAAGTGAAGTTGTCTTTTCCTGATTCAACTTTAAACATAAATTTTTTTTTTTCTCCCCTTCCCCTTCCAATGATCATATCCAATTTTCATTTATTAAATTTTTTATTTTTCAAGTACTAGATCTCCTGTCTATCTACACGATCAAGGTGTCGCTTGTGGTCTATGTCAACCTGTGTATTTTAGGTTGGGTGGTTTTGCTCCCCCTGGTGGCAAGATATGAGATGGCCCGAGATATCCTGTGGTCAAAGGGTGAGCTTAATTGTTTGTGCCTCTGCAGCCCAGTAATATCATATTTAATGTGTATATGCATATTTTGTACCTACATTTCATGTATGTATAAAATTAACAATGATGTTTTTCTACATTTTGTAGTCTAATCAATTTAAAAGCCGCGATTGTTACCATCTACCCTTGAGAAAGCTTATTATAAGCGAAACTGTCGGGACACAACAATCAACTGTAGGCTGAAATCTGATTCTACTTATCTCTGACTGATCATTTGTCTGTTTTAATATTCATAGAATTTTTGTGTTTTCTGTGAATAATTATTTCTTTATTGTATACTGAATAAATTATATTTTCTACTTTTGTATTTTTCTGGTCTGTACAATATTTTCTTTCTCTTGCTAACAATTATTACTTTTTGCTAATTGCACCGTTTAGAAAATCCCATTTCTTTCCCCCCTCCTTTTTTCCATTTTTCAAAATGTCTGGGATGTGGTGCCTATCTAATATGGTGTGCCTTCAGTGATTGGACCAAAAATATACATTATATCTTTTATCTATAATAAATCAGAAAAGTAATCATGGGGGGGCGTGGCTAGCCGTGAAGGAAGATGGCTGCTTAGAGTGAGAGCTCTGTCACTCCAAGGCCCAATTTTAGCTACTATATGGGTATTCGGCACCGTTTTTTTCTCTGAAGAACGGAGATTTCTCCCAGAACGATTCGCCTTCACTATCCCGGTTACCGAATCTCACAACGACCGCTAATCGATCGATTTTCATCGCAGCCGACTCCAGGAGGGTAATATAATGACGACGGCCCCCTCATCTAACCCTGTATCTCTCCATCATCATGATGGTATCGCTATATATCCGCCAGGTCAGAACTCACCCACAAATGATCACGGTTTACCGGCGGTCCATCAATTGAGCATTCATGATCTTCAATCGATGACAGCTGACATTAAGAATGCTCTCACGGTTGCCATATCAGATCTGAGAATGGACCTTCAGGTTATGAATGGACGGATACAGAAAGTGGAGGAAAATACTTTAATTCATCACAAATCGATCAAACGGATCGATTACCGGATTAATCTCCATAATCGTCAACTCTGTGACATGCAACGTCATGTGGAGGAAATTGACAATAGAGGACGACGCCACAACCTGAGGATCCGTGGCCTACCTGAATATGTCAACGATGACAGTTTACCTCAGGTTGTCTCTGACGCATTCATTGACATCCTTGGCAACACTAACAGCACTGTCATTTCCATGGAGCGCATACACAGAGCTCTGCGCCCTAAAGGCAAAGAATCTGATCCCCCTAGGGATGTCATTTGCTTTGTAAATGACTTTAAGATCAAAGAATCGATTCTAAGGAAAAGCAGGGATAAGCGCGGAATACTTTTTGAGGGTCATCGATTGCAAATTTTCCAAGATCTATCTGCAATAACACTCAAAAATCGGAGAGATCTTCGTCCGCTATTGGAAGTGCTTAATTCCAAAAACATTCGGTATAAGTGGAAGTTTCCTTTTGGCCTCTTTGCATACCATCTAAACCAGTCTGCTCTGCTGAGAGTACCAGAGGAATTACCGGCTTTTTGCAAAAAACTTGGCTTGCCGCTGGTTGCATTACCTGATTGGTATGCGGAATTTGCGACACCAACTGAACAGGTCCCCACATCATCAGTGGAACCGATGGAAGCCCTGAACTCCCGGACTCGTCGCAAACGTTCATCGTCACCTTCATCTCCCGTGAGCGAAGATCAATCACCTCACGATCATGAGCCGCATAATCCTCAGGCCGAACCCTTACCTCGTAGAACTCGCCGCGATCAAGCTTCTGTCACCCATTGAGCTTACTCTTTTAAGTGAAAGCAGAAATAATCCGCTATAACTATGCATTGCTTTAGCCTTTCTTTAATGATATACCCTTTAGTCTTAATAGATCATAGAGTATTTTTCCTTTGTTATTTATGGCTGAGCTCTTTTGTCTTGTACTTTGAGTAAGATCCCTATGCACCGTTGTTATTATCTCTAATAGCCCCCTTCTCCTTCGAGGTGCCCTTGTAGTAAAATCATCCTTAGTCCTGATTTATATCTTATAAGGACTCAACTCCCTATCTAATTTACGTGTGACACCCTCTTTGTTCACACAAAAGCCCTATGTAATATGCATATAGCCATTTGATTCCCTTCTGTTATGTACCATTTATATGGGTTTGGGAATAGTTAAATGCTTTTATTTTTAGGAAGTTATTATATACTGCAGGGGTGGCAAACTCAAATTCATCGAGGGCCGCATCAGCAGTTTGGTTGCCCTCAAAGGGCCGGTTGTATCTGCGCTCAAACCAGTGGCGTAGCGTGGGTTGTAAGCGTCCGGAGTAATTTACCACCCCCCACACCCCCCCCCCCCCCCCGACTCGCAGACTTACCTATTTTTAGCTAGCTGCAGTCTGGTTACATGATCCCCTGTGTGAACCAGCGGTGGCTGCAGGGGAGAGGAGAGCGTGATCGTCAATGACTGGTAAAGCCTGGAGTGGTGACATCAAATATAGATTACTGTGTCCCATCTGTTGTTGGTGCTCCTTCCTCTCCCCTGCATACACCACTAGCTCACACAGGGAATAACACGACCGGACAGCCTAAAAATGGGTGTTTACATATTTTCTACACAGGTTAGCCATCATAGGCATTAGGAGCGGGATTTTATAATATTTCAGTTAATGGGACCTATTGGGTAGTGAGTCCCAATCACCCGTGCTGCAAGAAACCTCAACCTCATTGTGCAAATAAATAAAGTACAGAAAATTTCATAAAACATTTAATCAAAATCTATAATTCTAAGATAGCCCTACTGGGTAGTGAATGCAAATCACCAGTGCCGCAAGAACACACAATTGTGCAAATATATAAATAAACAAACGAATATAACAATCAATAAAAACCATCCAAAAAACAACATGGCTGTGAATGAACATTTTATTAATAATTATATAAAATTAGTTTATTTATACATTTGTACAATTGTGTTTTTTTTGCAGCAATGGTGATTTGGATCACTGAGACAGTGGAGCTGAGGGAAAGGGGGAGGAGGGGGAGGCAGCGAGGTGACGAGAGACTGCTAGCCCTACCTTTGATGTTTTCAGCAGCTCCCTGGCAGCGTGCCTGTCCTCTGGGTCCCCATTCAGCCTGTGTCCCGGGAAGTTAGAGAAATCCATGCTCTGGAGGCACAGGAGATGCTGTGCCCGCCGATTCTCACCTCTCGGGGGGCGGGGTCGGGGGGAGAGGTCAAGGAGGAGGCGGCCGTGGTTGAGCTATTCTCCCGACTTCCGGGGCTCTCAGGTCTCGGATCTGTCCTCGGCTCGGCCCCTCACTGAATAATGCCATAACAGATTCCCCTGCTGACGGTGGCCGCTCCGCGGGCCACATGACAAGGCTGCGCGGGCCGGATTCGGCCCGCGGGCCTTGTGTTTGCCACCCCTGATATACTGTATTTGTCGGCGTATGGCGTGCACTTTTCTCCCCTTAAAATCAGGGGAGAATTGTAGGTGCACGTTGTACGCCGATCCCTGCTGTCTGAGCGAAGAGGAACAAGCACCGTATGTTTATTATGGTTGCCGTGGTGACTGGAACAAAGACAGTTTCCATCTGCTTACCACTGACACCACTGGCCAAAACCTGAATTGCAGACTGCATAGCTGTTTGGTGTTTACTGACACCCCTGGTCTTTGTTTGGAACTACATCTCCAGCAAATAAATAGGTGTGTTTCTGGAATACTAAACGTTTGTTTCCTCCAAGTGCCCCATAAATCACCCAGCTAGTTACATTTCTGCTTTAAGGGATATTTATTAATCTTTGGTAAAGCAAGGATTTAGATTTTGCTTCTAAAGTGGTTAATTAAAAAAAAAAAAGGGGAAGAAGAGGAAAAAAAAAAAAAAAAAAGATGAGAAAAAAAAAAAAAATGGGAAAAAAAAATTGGGGTGCGTATTAAACGCTGGTGCGATAAGTGCGGTGCTTCTTTATACATAGCTGTCTTTGACATAGGAAATATGCTTACCCGCGAGAGTGGTTATTTGTTAATTAGGGTGATTGAATCTTTATTTTCTCAAATCAACATTTATGTAGATTTGGGTTTCAAGTACGACCCCTTTTTCTTTTGTCCTTCCTTATTAGCGCTCATGGGACGTTTTTGCCGTATAACGCTTTACTTTTAGTCTTAATAGTTTAGCTACAAGAATATAAAAAGATTTCAGAAATAGTAAAGGTTGCTGAATTATAATATGACCAGAGCTGTCCCACATTCTGGACATTTGGACCGATATTGTGTTCCTATATTACCCTGAGCATTGAAATTCCATTTTTATAAGGGCTTTGGTTGTGACAACCATCTCGTAATTTGATAGATCATTTTCTGTATATCTTCTGAATGGTCTAGCCGACCCCCATACAGTAGTCTCGCTTTATCCAAAAGTGGGTTTTTATTTCTCACTACTAGTAGTAGACTACTATTTCATTCCGGACCCCCCCCTCCCCCCACTTCTGCTGAACACACTCAAGTTTATTAGTGAGTGGAATTTCACAGATAGTCCGGATACCCTTCCACCTGTACCTCTTCCCTTTCCCTCTTTTGTGATTGATTATTCCCCCTTTTAATACCTCTCCTTGTCTGCCGTTATAACTACATACCTTTCCTTATCCTATACCATTTTCTGTTCACTCCCAATTACATCATGATGACCAATACTATATCGAAAGATATCCCTCCAGTGAAGATCATCTCACTAAATGCCAGAGGTCTTAATGTCCCGTAACGGAGATCCCAATTACTTCTATACCTGAAACATAATAAAGCGGACATTGTATTTCTCCAGGAAACCCATTTTCGTTCAAACTCGATACCCAAATTGACTGATCACAACTTCCCCACAGTTTTCCATTCCACTAACCCTTTACTGAAATCTAAAGGTGTCTCGATTTTAATCGCCAAGACCTGCCCCCTTCTTGTCTCTGCTTCCATCATCGATGAAGAGGGCAGGTACTTATTATTAAAAGGCACTATTTCAAATCATACGATTACTCTAGCCAATATCTATGCACCAAACAGAAATCAAGTTTCTTTTTTTGGATCCATTTCAGAACAATTAGCCTCATTTAAAGAAGGTGTGCTCATTTTGGGTGGGGACTTCAACGTTCCCCTTAATCCTATCCAGGATACCTCCACAGGCACTTCTTCAATAACATGTAGAAATATAAAGAAAATTAAATCCCACCTTCATGACCTCTTACTTCATGACACGTGGCGAACTCTGAATCCTGACGGCAAAGATTACACGTTTTATTCACCACCACACAGCAGGTTTTCCAGATTGGACTATCTGTTTATAACTCAAAATGATTTGCCAATGGTCCAAAAAGCTTCAATTGATCCTATGTTCTTTTCAGACCATAACCCTATTTCTTTGATTGTCTCTTTCCCAGATGCACTTCCTCGAATGAATATTTGGAGGCTTGACCCTTCCTTGCTCACTGATCCCTCTATAGCTCAGGAGGTGGGATGTAAAATTCAACAATTTTTTAATGAAAATAATCCATTAGATACTTCTCCTGTCACTAACTGGGAGACTCACAAATGTGTAATTAGGGGTATTCTTAACGCGGCCGCAGCCAAACGTAAAAAGGAGAGAAAAAAGAGATACTCTGATCTTGCCTCTGCTATTCAGAAATTGGAAAAGACGCATAAACTTACACAAGCAGTGACGACCTTGACTGAACTTATTCAGGCTAGGTCCGATATGTAAACATTTTTAAACAAGCAAGTCAAACGCAAATTTGCTCTGGCAAAGAAATCTTTTTATGAATTTGGTAACAAAGCTGGTAAAATGCTTGCCAAAGCCTTACAAAAAAACAAAGCTAAAACAACGATTCACTCTATTTCTGATGCCCAGGGTAACAAATTACATTCACCCTCTGCCATAGCAAAACAATTTGTTGATTATTACTCAAAACTCTAAAATCTCCCTCATTCTGATCCTTCATTGTCCAAACACGACAGACGAGACTTGATTAGGAACTTCTTACAAAAATATAGCCCCAAACCCATCTCTGACGAAATGAGACTCCAAATGAATACACCTTTGAATAAGTCAGAGGTGAGCCTCGCTCTCAAGCAGATGAAACCTGCTAAAAGCCCTGGCCCTGATGGATTGACAGTAGGGTATTACAAAACATATGAGGAAATCCTCACTCTTTTTTTGTCAACCTTCAACTCGTTTATTCATCCAATTGAACCACCTTGTGATCTACTGTCGGCACACATAGTATTGATTCCGAAACCTGACAAGGACCACTCCTTAGTTGCTAATTATAGGCCGATTTCACTGCTAAATGTTGACCTAAAGTGGTTTGCAAAAACCCTTGCTAACAGACTGCTTCCAATTATACCTGACCTGATAAACCCAGATCAGGTGGGTTTTGTTCCTGGCAGAGAGGCCAAAGACAATACTCTTAAGGCCATTAATATTCACCATTGGCTCACTTCCTCCAAGACACCTGGATTCCTGCTCTCGTTGGATGCGGAGAAGGCGTTCGACAGAGTGGCGTGGGACTTCATGACCGAAACACTTATCGCTTTAGTCCTCCCACCTGCCATATTAAACTTTATTTCTACGCTTTATTCCAAACCTACTGCTAGAATACGTGTGAACGGTCACCTGTCGGACCCCTTCTCTGTATCGAATGGTACTCGCCAGGGATGCCCTTTATCACCATTGATTTTTATACTGTCATTGGAACCACTGTTAAACTGTCTCAGGTCCAATCCTAGCATTAAAGGTGTAAAAATTAAAAATCACACATATAAATTGGCTGCTTTTGCAGATGATGTCCTTTTGTTCCTCACAGATCCGCTTACCTCTATACCCAACTTACTTGACGATTTTGCTAATTTTAGAACCCTATCGAACTTTCAAATCAATTTCTCCAAATCCAATGCCCTTAACGTTTCATTGCCCACAACACTGTGCAATTTATGCCAGTCTGACTTCCCCTTCTCTTGGAGTACCCAAGCCATTAAATACTTAGGTATATTACTTCCAATTTGTCTTTCCGACTTGTACTCCCTTAACTATACTCCCCTATTACAAAAAATTCGATCTGATCTCTCAAAATGGTCTTCAGGCCTCTTTTCATGGTTTGGCAGGGCTGCGATCGTAAAAATGAATATTCTCCCGAGAATCCTGTATGTCTTACAGACTGTTCTTATTGCGATCCCCCAAGCCTTCTTTTCTTCATTTAAGAAAATGTGCACATTGTTTATCCGGAATAAACTCCACCCGAGATTCAGTTATGATAGGCTTACTGCCCCGAAACCATCAGGTGGTATAGGTCTACCTGACATGTACAAATATTACCAAGCTTGTATCCTAACCAGAATTGTTGATTGGAATATTCATTTTGACCACAAAGATTGGGTTAGATTGGAACATTTATTCTCACCTATTCCTCTCTCTCAAATCCCTTGGATTAAAACCACTGATATTCCTTTGCGTGTAAACAACATCCTTTGATCCATCCAACTATCCTTACATTTCGTCGAGCTTGCAATAAACACAAGGGGCCAGATTCACGTATTCCAGAGCATCTTTGCTCTGGAGTAACGCTTCTGATTTGCGTTGCGCTGCCGAAATTTTAGGAGCAAGTGCTGTCATTCACGAAGCACTTGCTCCTAAAGTTGCGGCAGCGCATCACAAATGAGCCGGCGGAATTCAAATGTAGCGGGTACGGGGCGTGTAGTATGCTAACTACGCGCGATCCCGCCGCCAACGTACTGCGCATGCGTCGAGTGTCAAAACATCCCCGTGCGCATGCTCCAAAATCTGTGAATGAACGTCAATGACGTCACATTCCCATTCATGACCGTTTTACGCAAGCGACGTTTTTTTTTTTTTTTCCCGACGCGATGACGACGCCTATACCTAACATAGGATACTCCAACCCCATGTAGGTATATCTATGCGCCGCGTATCCCGTCCGGAAACGTCGTATCGTCATTGCGTCGCGCCGGATTTCGATCGTGAATTGCCGATTTCCGCTCATTAACATATTTTTTGAGCGTAAATCGGCGGGAACGCCCCCGGCGCCATTTTTAAGTTGAAGTAACGATGCGATGGCGAAACTCAGTTACGCTGCTCGCATCGGAACTTCAACCCGGCGTTTCTTGTTTTCTGGTTACAGAAAACAGAAACGCCGGCTCAAAGCCACAGTTAGGCTGGCGGATCACTCGATCCGCCAGCGTAACCTTTCCTGAATCTGGCCCAAGGTTTCCTCTCCGAATGGTCCAATGACTCCTATTACACTTAATCCTGGTTTTACACCAGGAATGCATGAAGATTTTTTACCTAAAAGTTGGCCCCATTCAAAAGTAAGGGCAGGACAGTTCTTCATTGGTGATGAGTTTATATCCCAATCCAAGTTGGCCGATGAATTGAAAGTGGAGTCATTTCCTTTTTGGACCTATGTTCAATTAAGGAATTTCTTCCTGAAACCTAACCCCAGACCGAATTGGTCGAGAGAAAAAAGTGACTTTGAAAAATGGTGTGAGAACGATGGACCTCTCAGGCACTTAGTCTCAGCTACATATTCTCTACTATTTTCCGATCAGACACCTAAAATTAATTGGGCTAATCAACTTTTGGAAAAAGATCTCTCGCTTGATTTGTCAGACACAGAATGGAGAAATATTTACAAATTTATTCACAAGGGATCTATTCATGTCCAAGCACAAGAAAATGCTTATAAGATTCTATCCAGGTGGTATATGACTCCCCTTAAATTACATAGGATTAATAAATCTGTATCTAAAATGTGCTGGAGATGCAATAGCGAGACGGGTTCCTTTTTGCACATTTGCTGGTCCTGCAAAGACATCCAACCATATTGGAAAAAGGTCCACGAATATATATCCCATATAACTTCTCTCAATCTGGATTTCACCCCTACTCAATTTTTATTACATTATTCTCCCTCATTACCAAATGGCTACTACCGATCCTTGGCAATGCATCTGATCAATGCTGCCAGGATGTGTATTCCAACCAATTGGAAATCAACCAAACCTCCTTCAATAATTGACTGGTTTAACCGCACCATGAGAAACATGGAGATGGAGGAGTTGATACATCAGGCGAGAGATACTCAAAAAAGGTTCTTGGATATTTGGTCTGATTGGCTGAGTTTTATTTCATCTGATGAATACAAATCTGTCTCCTTGGGGGATTAACCTCCACTTTATTTAATTCTCTTGATCCATTTATATAACGGCAGACCCCTTCTCTTCATTCCTTCCCCATTTACTTTCCCTTAGTTATATTCAGAATGTTGTTATTTACTTTGTTTGTTTCAATATTCTGGTTTAACCTGCGGCCTGGATTCATGGAAAAATCATGAATATAGACTGTATGCTCTAACTTTACTGTTATCGTGTCTTTCTGACACTGCATTCTTCTGTTACATAACACGGCTGCGTCCGTGTTTCCATGTCTTTTTCACTGTATTATTTAAATTGTTCTTGTTTGAATTATTATTAATAAAAATCATTACAATAAAAAAAAAGAAAAGTAATCATAATATTTTTTAAACAATGTCAGAAAAAAATCACATCCAGTGTAGAATAGAAAAACTCACTTCATTGAATCCTTTACAGATGTATGCATTTCCACAACAGTCACAGTGCTATAATAGATTCCTCCTCAAGTCTGACTCTGAATATCACAAAAGGGGTTACCGAGCCTGTGCCATCAGAGACTAGGATCATTATCCAATGCAGAGGGTGTCTTTTTGAGAGGATATAACCCCATTAGTTTTAAAGAGAAAAAACAGGCATATATATATATATATATATACAGGGCTTTTTTTCTGGGGGAACTTGGGGGAACTCAGTTCCACCACCTTTGGCTCAGACCCTTTGGTGCCTGCTCACCACAACCACAGTCTGGTTTCTGTGTTTACAAGTGCCAGCTCTTCACTCTGTGTGTAACCCCCCTGAACTCTGCACTCTGTATTAGTGCAATTCTGGTATTTAATGCCCCTTTAAGACCCTTCTACTGTTTGTGAAATCTGAACGGGATCGTGGTTGAGTTCCTGCACCTATTTTCTGAGAAAAAAAGCTCTGTATATATATATATATATATATATATATATATATATATACACATATATACACACACACACACCATTATCATACCTCCCAACCTTCCCGGATTTTGCGGAAATGTCCCGCGAATCGCGGCAATTCCCGCGTATAGGGCAGGAGTCCCGCGATTACCGTTATTCGCGGCACCCCCCCGCGCAACAACTTTGATCTGCGAACCCCCCCCCGCGCTCAACTACTTCGATCCGTGCCCCCCCCCGCTCAACAACTCTGAACCGCGGAACCCCCCCCGCTCAACCACAAGGTGTCCCTTATTCCCATCTCAAAAAGTTGGGAGGTACAACTTTATACATTATACATATTGAATTCTAATGCTTACCATTGGTCATGAATCGCAAAGACCCAGTGAGTCTAATTGGTCCCCATGTAAACAAAAGGCGAGCAGGACAGAGACTTAGAATTCAATATGTATAATGGTGTACATATACTGTAAGGGGTTAGCTCAGTAGCAGGTGTGTGTGACCCCCTGGGTGGGTTCACTACACACTGAACTATACAGAGAGGCAGCCGAGGACGATTGAAAACAAAGATTATGGTTTATTCTTCCATATTGCTGGAAACAAGTGCAAGCATCCAAAAAGCATAAACAAAACAAAACATAAAATAAACCCTGGCCACTTGGGGCGTCTACCTTCACAACACAGGAACCCATCTATGGAGTCTGGCACAGCCTACTGCTGGGCAGACACTGCTGGTCACACAGCAGAAAAACAATAGTCTTTTTGATTTTTATCACACAGAAAAATCAACACCACCTCACCTCTTCAGAAGTCTTTCTCTGCTCACTGCTCTCCTTAACTCAAAAAGCCTCAGGATGCAGCAATCAATAGTCATCCTCTGGATAACTTATAGAGGCCTTAATGGCCTCATTCTGAATAGCTGAAGCTTTCCAACGCCCTTAAACCTTTCTGTCTATTTCTGAAGCCGACACCTAATAGTAATTGGTGAATTGTCTAAACAAGGCAGAAATGTATCTCCAGTCTGTGACAACACCCACAGATTTACCTGACTTCCTGTCACAATATATATATATATATATATATGCCTGTTACATTTTTTCTCTTTAAAACTTATGGGGTTATATCTTATTATATCTTATTATTTTCTAGTTAGGTCCTCTCAAAAAGACGCCCTCTGCATTGGATAATGATCCTAGTTACTGATGGGACAGGCTCGGTAACCCCTTTTGTGATATTCAGAAGCAGACTTGAGGAGGAATCTATTATAGCACTGTGACTGTTGTGGAAAGGATTCAATGAAGTGAGTTTTTCTATTCTACACTACTCACACTGGATGTGATTTTTTTCGGACATTGTTTAAAAAATATTATGATTTATTTTTCTGATTTATTATGGATAAAAGATATAATGTGATATCACTGAAGAAGAAAAACATTTAAAATAATGTTTGAAACACGTTGGTTGAGCCATCCTTCAACCATCTCCTTTTTGGACAAATAGAATTGTGGCACTATGTCGTTTGTCATTCAATGTCCTTAATCTGTGTTTTTATACCATGTATTGTATTGTATAATTATGATTTTTTTCTATACTCATATAATAAATTCTCTCTTTTTTTTTATATATATATTTTTTGATTATTATTGTTGCCCACATAATCCCAACCCAAGAGGTTATCCATATTTTTCATAATCATTGAGGGATGATGGTAACTTCATGTTCATTTGCATAAACTGGTTTATTTATGGACTTTAATAAGACAACCAGTTAAACTTGATTTTTGATCATTAGATTAATGATCATTGTAAAATTAATTGGGGAATTTTTTCCAAGAACTGGATTGCATGCATATTTAATTTTCATCTTGATTTTTTAGCATAAGATTAAAGATCATTGTACATGTAATTGCTGATTAGTTTCTTTTTTTTGTTTACAAACTTTTATTAAAGAAGTAAATGATGGTACAAAACCAAATGATAAAGGCAAACAGAAAAATATGGATTAAGGCAAAAAAGAAGTCAGTACAAATATACATATCAACAAATCATTTTAACGGTGTAAATAGTTATTCTACACAGTAGTAAGGTTAAAGGTCGTGGTAACAGTGACAAAACCAGAAGTCAAACAGTGTCAGATAGAATATGAACCTTGAGGGGGAACTAGACTGGGTTAAAGAACATGGGGGAATGCTCCAACCAGGGGGACCATTTGCTATTGTAAATGTGTAAGGTGTTTTGTAGTGTGTGGAAGATTTTTTCCATTAAGTTTATCTCACTGATTCTGGATTTAAGTGGGGCCAAGGGAATCGTAATTGACTTCCAATGGAAGGCTATCAACCAGTGTATGGCGACACAGATTGTGTGAATCAATCTCTGATGGGTTGAGGATAGACCGATGATTGGGGAAAAAAGGAGGCAGTTTTGTAGTGTTAAGGTGATGGAACTGTCGGAGATCTTGGAGGCAAATTTCTCAGCCTGTAACCAAATGCCCCTGACCTTCTCGCAATACCAAAAAATGTGGGGGAACGAGCCTAAGGAAGGGGAAGACAAAGGGAAAATCTTGTGGAGTTTAATTGGGGTATAATACCATCTTGTAAATAGTTTTAGGGCAGTTTCTTTAATGGAGATGGACTTAGTGCATTTGTGTAGGTTATTTATACAATTGTCCCAGCTCACCGTAGAGTATGTGAAGTTTTCATCTTGTTCCTATTTGAGCATATACGATAGTTTGTTAGTATCTGTGTTATTGATTAAGGTAGAGTATAGGTCTGAAATTAAGCCTCTTTTTTTGGGGGATTTGAGGCATAGATTCTCAAAAAGGGTGTGGGGTTGGGTGTTTGAGGTCTGGAAATTTGAGTCAAAGAACTGTTTGATATGAAGATAATTGTCATACTCTGAGTCAGGGATCTGGTGTTTAGATTTTAGTGAGGAGAAAGAGATAAAATTGGTGCCTTCTATAAAGTTGGAGAGTGAAATTAGGTTATTATTTATCCACCATGAGAGATTTATTGGGGCCGGTGTGTTCGGTCTGAATTTTGGGTCGCCTACGAATGAGGCGTGTGGGGGGGACTTGGAAGTAAGATTGTATTTATGATTATGTAGCTTCTATAGATAGTATGAATGAGCCACTATTTGATTACGGGAGGCTAAGGCTGGAATCGGGATTTTATTGCCCCAAAGTATGCCTGAAATAGAATATGGTGCTATAGAAGCTCTCTCAAACTCCACCCACGGGGTCTTGGAATGTAGGATATGCCATTGCGCTATTTGTGTCCATCTAGCACAGGGATCTCCAAACTACGGCCCTCCAGCTGCTGTGGAACTACACTTCCCATGAGGCATTGTAAAACTCTGACATTCGTAGACATGACTAGGCATTATGGGAATTGTAGTTCCTGAACACCTGGAGGGCCATAGTTTGGAGACTCCTGATCTAGCAGATAAGTAATACAGCCAGAAGTCCGGAAGGCCGAAGCCTCCACATCTCTGGGATTTATATAGAATCAGTCTTGACATACGGGGGTGGGAATCTGACCAAACAAATTTATTAATCTCCGATTGAAATCTGGTGATAAGTGTTTTATTAAGTCTAATGGGGAGTGTTCTGAATAGGTATAAAATTTTAGGGAGTAGTGTCATCTTAATTGCAGTGATTCTGCCCAAGAAGGAGATTTTAAAGGATTTCCACATTTTAAGTGTCGCTCTTAATTTTTGTATCATTGGAATATAGTTTTTGGTCACTAAGTCATTGAGATTGGGAGTAAGGTGGATGCCAAGGTATGGTAGAGAGTCTAACGAGTAGGAGAATTTGAAGGAGGAGCGTAATGATACTAAATCAGAGGGGGGAATGTTAATCGGCATCCCTGTTGATTTAGAGACATTCACTGTGAGGCCCGATATAGAAGCGAAAATGTTGAGGGTTTGTAGGAGGGTAGGTAGCGTTATTTCTGGTTGTGATAAGAATAGTAATATATCGTCTGCATACATGCTCAGTTTGTAAGTGTTGGAACTGGTAGAATACCCTTTAATATCTGTGTTAAGCAGGATTGCAGTAGAAAGTGGTTCTATTGCCAATGCGAACAGTAAAGGAGAGAGGGGGCAACCCTGTCTTGTACCCCTGCCCACCTCAAAAAAACTCTGAGTTGCAGCCTGGTAGATGTATTCTAGTAGAGGGATTATGGTAGAGAGCATGGAAAGCATGCAAGAAGTCACCCATAAAGCCGAATTTCCGAAGTATATTGTCTAGGTATGTCCAGGAGACGCTGTCGAATGCTTTGTTAATGTCCAGGCTGAGCATCAGGAGTGATTTAGAGTTTACATTAGCGTCCTGAATAATGTTCGTGACCAGCCTGATGTTGTCAGTAATCTGCCTGCCTGGGATGAATCCTGATTGGTAAGGGGAGATTAGAGTGGGAATAATTGTGGAGAGTCTATTTGCAAGTAGTCTACTGAAATTTTTTAGGTCATTATTCATTACTGAAATTGGCCTGTAGTTTTGGGGTAGTGTGTGGTCTTTATTAGATTTTGGGATAAGGGACATATTAGCCAGAAGCATCTCTTCCGAGAAGTGGTCTCCCTTCAGGATACAGTTAAAACGTTTTGTTAGATGTGGAACTAAAAGTTGGGAGTATTGTTTATAGTAAAGAGAAGAAAAGCCATCTGGACCAGGAGCAGAACCCTTCCTCAGTGTTTTAATAATCTGAGTCAGTTCCTCTTCTGAGCATGGCAGGTTAAGGCTGTCAATCTGTGATTGTTTCAGCTTCGGAAGGGGGAGGTTGTTCAGCCAGTGGGATGGGGAAGAAGGGGGAGAGGGGATCGGTGCAGATAGAAGGTTAGAGTAGAATTTGGTAAAGATTGAAAGCACTTCTTGAGGGTGTGTAACCATTTGGTTTGCATCGTTCTTCAATTTGTAGATATGTGCTGGTTTAATTGACTGGTTAAGTTTACGTGCAAACATTGTGGAGTACGAGTTACTAGAGAGGAGGAATCTAGCTTTAGACCAGCGAAGAGTTTTTTCAGCTTTAGAGGATAATAAAGCATTCAGTTCTATACGTTTATTTGAGATCATTTTGAAAACTTCTGGGTCATGTGTATTCTTGTGGTCTCTATATAGGTTGTGGAGATCCTTTGTGAGGGTGTTAATTTTTTCTAGATTGATTTTGTTGCGTTGTGCGGTGCATCTGATAAGGTGACCTCTCATGACTGCTTTATGAGCCGACCAGAGCGTGGAAGAAGAGATTTCGGGAGTGGCATTCAACGCAAAATATTCTGAGATTTCAAAAGCTATCTCTTGCTGATGACATGGGTCTGTTAACAGGGATTCGTTCAATCTCCAGGAATAAGGAGTGCAGGTCAGGCGGATAAATTTAGTGCTAAGAGCAACAACCTGATGATCTGACCAAGTGCAAGGGTGAATACTGGCATCTATGGAGTTTGCTAAAATAATAGGAGTACAAAAGATGTGGTCTATTCGTGAGTATGAATCGTGTGGGTGTGAATAAAATGTGTAATCTCTCGCACCAATATTCAAGGCTCTCCATGAGTCCATCAGTTGCAGATCATGTAGAAGAGAGATGGTTGTCTTTGAAAAGGATTTGGAATTTTGGGTTTGTTTGCTTCTGTCTAGGTTAGGTTGTGGGACTGAGTTAAAGTCTCCGCCTAAGATGATGTGTGGGGAGTGGAATTGTTGGAGTTTAATGAAGAATTGTGTGAAAAATGTGGATTGAGTATCATTCGGGGCGTAAATATTCGCTATTGTGATATCTCTACCAGAAAGTGTACCTTTGATAATAATAAATCTACTTTCTTGACCTTTGTAGACCTGTTGCACATCTATAGGAAATGAGTGATGAAAGAATATGGCCACCCCTTTTGTTTTGGTAGGAGAAGAGGTGTAGAATGATTGGTTGAATGCTTTGTGGAAAAAAGTGGGGTGGGAGTCTTTCAGAAAGTGTGTTTCTTGTAACATTACTATCTTAGCGTCTAGTCTTTTGTATTGCAAGAAGGCCTTTCTCCTTTTGTTTGGTGAGTTGAAACCCTGTACATTGTGAGAAATTATCTTAATAGTCATGGTGTGTCACTGTGAGTTAGGTGGATCGACAGGAGGAGAAATAAAAGGAATATTGTAGGGTGCGTGGGAATTGATGGTATATGAGATGTGTGACCGAGTAGAAACTGTGTAACATACTGGCTTCTGAACATAGGAGCCTTAGTTTCTGAATTGGATGAAATAAGGATTATTGAAAAAGGTGTACCACTTCTATAATATAATATAAACCAAAAACCAAAAAGAACTTTGTTCAAATGAGAACAATCAACAACATAAAGAAAACAATTGGGGTTGGGGGGAAAAAAAGTACCCAACCGACTGAGAAATAATAATGGACCGGATGGTCCAGAACTCAGATATGATAACCGGCAAGTGCGAAATAGTGGTATAAAAAAAAATGAGATGCCAACCAGTGTGAGGAGGCATGGGAGATCGCACCTGAGACGGTTATGCGCGCCCTCTCTGGGGGGAGAGGACGCTCTTACTGAGTGGGGGGAAATCATGGCGACACGGAACGGAGGCAACCCAAAACATAGTGTGAGAGTATAATCCTGTGCGGGAGATGAGTGGTGTTTAGTAAAACATTGTCTTACGAGATTTTAAAGTTATCTGAGGGGTATTGTTATGCAGTATACTGAGAAAGTCAATAATAATAATAAAGTACAAACAAACTGTATACGAAGATGTACCAAAATAGTTATTCTGATTGTAAAGGTATAACATTGGGATATGCAGCATATTTAATTAGAGGGGGGAGAGGGGGAGAGGGGGAGAGGGGAGAGAGAAGGGGGCATAAGAGGAATGAGAGGTAAAAGAGATGCGGAGTCATGGAAAAAGGAGGAATAAAGTACAGAGAGAAGAAAAGAAAAAGGAGAAAACATAAGATATAAAATAAAAATAAAATTATACATATTGTCCAGAACAGAGTATCATTCTGAGGGCCCTCAGAAATTGATTGTATGGGATGGTAGTTAGAGACCATCTGGGAGGCATCATATGATGTAGTGAGTAAAAAAAAAAAAAAAAAAAAAAAAGCAGAACCAGAAAAAAAATAAAAATAATAATAATAAAAAAAAGGAAGGGTTCCATGGGGATGTAGTACCGTATATTGGCAGTAGATGTCAGTGAAGCATCAAAAAAAAGAAAAGAAGAATCCTGTACACAAAGGAAAAGTGAATAACTCAGCAGTGAAAAGTTTCTGTCTTTGTGAACAAGAGATAACAGGAGAAAAGTAGTGTTACCTACTGTAACCTGATAGGAACATAATTTGGAGACCGTGAACGAGGACGGAGCAGATGAGCTATCCCAGGAAGCCTGAGGCATAAAAGAAAGTTAGTCAATGCTTGTGTTTCTATGGGTTAATTAAATCCAAGAGCAACAGGCTCATTCCTGAATCTCCACGTGAGGCGGGGGTGTGCCAAATGGGGGCAGGGCGAGAAAATGCTGGCGTGCGAGGGAGATTTACTGCGTTCATTAGACCCAGCTTAACCAGAATTTCCTGGCCCTCAGTGATGGTAGTGGCAATATAAGTGGAACCATTGTGGGGAACAATCAATTTAAAGGGGAAACCCCATTTATATCTGATCCTTGCTGTTGCGAGAACTGTAGTAATTTCCTTCATCTTCCTGCGTCTGTCTAATGTTGCCTGCGAGACATCTGGGTAAATCTGCAACTGCACACCGTCAAGAATAATATTTCTCAGGGCTCTTGCTGCACGCATAATTTCCTCCTTGACTAGAAAGTCCTTCATGCAAAGTATTATATCTCTTGGTGGTTTGTCAGGGGCTGTTTTTGCTCTTAGAGCATGGTGAATGCGATCGCAAGTGAATGATTGAGGATTTTGTTCCGGTAGCAAGAACAGGAAAAGCTTGTTGGAATAAGCAATTAGGTCTGTTACTGTTTCTGGGACTCCCCTAATCCTAATATTCGTCCTTCTGTTTCTGTTCTCCAAATCTTCCAAATGTTCTTGAAGCTGGGAAAAGGCTGATGAAAGTGAATCATGCTCCCTGGAAAGATCATTAAATGCAATTGAAAGCTCATCATGCTTAGTTTCCAATAGATCAGTTCTAGTACCTAGAGCAGCTATTTCCTGTGAGAGTGTGTTTGTGGATTTCTGGATCTCTGCCTGAAATTTGTCTAATAGTCTGGAGCACATGGCATCCAGGCTGGAGTTTAGGTCATTCTTGGTCAGTGGGGGGTACTCACTGTGCTCAGGTGCGGCAGGATTCATCAGAATCAGAGGCAGATGAGGTGCTGGAGAGGAGAGAGAAGGGGAGGGCTGTGTGTTGGCGCCCTTATTCGCCATCTTGCTGCGCTCCTGTGACCTCAGGCAATAGTGAGTCAGGTTGTGGTGGGATTTGAAGCTCCGCCGTCCTTTCTTCTTTGCTGGCTGCATGCACAGGGTGATGTGTGCGGGGGTGTCTGTCTGTGGGGATTGTATCCGGTGATTTTAGCCCCGTTTTAGAGGGTTTGATCCGCTCGGGAACCGGAGCTCAGTTCAGATGCGGCCGCTCTGCTCCATGCCGCGCATGCGCCCCTGCTGATTAGTTTCTAAGAACTTCTGAAATAATTTACATTCTTTATTTGCATCTTGAACTGATTACTAACTGAGGCTAGATACCATACCCAGCCCTCAAAATTTACACTCGCCTGCTTGCATTTTGCGAGTAAATTTTGAGGGCTGGCAAGTGTGGGCTGCCTGGGAGCAGGGGGGGCAAGCAAGGAGAGGAGCTGCCGCCGCCGTCTGGTTGTTCAAAGCGCAGGGAACATAACAGCTTTCGATTCAAAAGCTGTGTTCCCCGCCACGCAGTCATATACAGCCTCTACCCCTTGTCTGGGCACTTTGATAGACAGATCACCCATCCCAGGATTGGACGAAATATAGGTATAGTAGTATCAAAGTTCCCCGGACAAGGGGGGAGGGGCTGTATATGACTGCTTGCGGTGGAGAACACAGCTATTGAATTGAAGGTTGTTATGTTCCCCACGCTTTGAACAACCAGCTCCGGCTCCTCTCCTCTCCCACCCAGCACAGGTAGGCTGCTATGTGGACACTGGCTGCTATGGGGACACTGGCTGCAATGGGAAATTTTGGGACACTGGCTGCTATGGGGACACTGGCTGCAATGGGGACACTGGCTGCAATGGGGACACTGGCTGCAATGGGGACATTTGGCTGCTATGGGGACATTTGGCTGCTATGGGGACATTTGGCTGCCATGGGGACACTGGCTGCTATGGGGACACTGGCTGCAATGGGGACACTGGCTGCATTGGGGACATTTTGCTGTATTGGGGGACACAGGCTGCAATGGGGACATTTTGCTGCACTGGGGATATTTTGCTGCACTGGGGACCCGTGGCTGCACTGGGGACATGTGGCTGCATTGGGGACACGTGGCTGCATTGGTAGACATGGACAGGCTGCATTTTTGGGCAAGGATAAAGTTGTTGTTAATATTTATTTTTATAACTTAATTCTGCATAAAACATTTAAGTGTCATTTCATAAGATAATTTATGAGGGCATGTCTTTTGGTGGAATTAGGGGTGGGGCATGGTAGGGGTTGGGCGGGCAACTGGTGGCGAGTACGCCTTGAGGGCTGGCTAGTAGCTTAGGACTTGAAATGTTGAGCCCTGCCATACCTATACCTACTTGTAATAAAACAATAAAAAGACAAATGTAGTTATACGAATAGAGATAATCAGCTTTTTGGATCCTTATAGAACTTCTGGAGAACACTATAAAGCAGACGTCTCAAGTCTCTTGCGTGTCATGGCAGTCTCCCGCATTTGGCTGCTTGCTCACGGACACCCGCGAGTGCCAGGTGTTATACCTGAAGGGTTCCACATGTACTGGCACTTTAAGGCTGGCTCCACCCAGCAGTGATGGCAAGGGTCAAGGGGTACGGTGGCCATCTTAGAGTGTGCTCATGTAGGAAGCAGAGATATGTACTGTCCTGAGATGCATGTTGCAGTGTACAGCCTGTACTGAATAAACATCCATTGCTCCAGATCAGAGTCTTGTGTCTCTCACAACACACAGGACATCACAGTGGCGACGAGGATGGGATTTACAAAGTGTCTATCAGTCTGAGAGATAGAGAGAGACAAAGACATTGTGGATTGTCACCTGGATAAAAGCAGTCACAGATCCCAGCAGGAAAATGTCATTAATCGGGACATTAAGTGAGTTTGATGGAGAACAGACATCCTGGAGTTCCTGGGTTGAGAGGCTGGAACAGTATTTTAATGCAAATGACATCACAGACAACAGGCAAGTGGCAGTTTTTCTTACAGTGGTCGGGTCCAAAACGTATGACACTCTTAGAGATCTGCTTTCCCCTGTAAAACCTTCAGCTAAGACATTGGCAGAGCTGCTGACACTGCTAGAGGATCACTTCCAGCCCAAACCACTAGAAATAGCAGAAAGATTTCACTTCTATCAGAGGCAGCAGCAGACAGGTGAAGAGATTAAAGCTTATGTGCTTGCCCTTCGCAGACTAGCCTCTACCTGTTCTTTTGGGGACTACCTACCTACTGCACTGAGGGATAAGTTTGTCATGGGACTGAATTGTGAGTCAATACAAAAGAGACTGTTAACAGAGAAAGACCTTACCCTTACAAAGGCAATTGAGATAGCTTCATTGATGGAAATGGCTGTGAAAGATACAGAGCAGTTGAACCCCCAGAGCAGAAGGGAAGAGGTGAAGCAGGAAGTTTTCAGAACAGCAGTCAAGCCAACTGCCGCAAACTGGAAATACCGACCCCCACCAACCCGGGAGTCAGCTTGTTACCGTTGTGGGAATACAGACCATGATCACAAAGTCTGCCGGTTTAAGGATCAGAACTGTCATAATTGCGGTAGGACCGGCCATCTGAAACGAGTTTGCCGTAGCAAGAAGGTGCGAGATAAACAACCTCTGAACCCCAAGACAAAGACATATATGGTGGGAAGATATACATCATCATCTGAGTCAGAGGATGAGGAAGTGCTACACAGATTAGACATACATCATATGCATGCAGCACCCTCCGCAATGACTGTAGATGTAACCATTGAGGGAAAGAAACTCAAGATGGATGTAGACACAGGAGCAGCAGTTTCAGTTATCACCCAGAAACAATGGAGACAACTTCAGACCCAAAGAACTGCCCGCCCAACACCAATCAAACTGCAGAAATACTCAAAGCAGATACTCCACCCACTGGGTTACGCAAAAGTAAAGGTATTGTACAAGGGTCAGACAAAGAGACTGCCATTATATATCCTGAAAAATGGGGGACCCCCTCTCTTTGGGAGAGACTGGATTGCTCACTTTGGTATGCCAGACATCGCCATAAGTCCCTGTAACACCGTTACCATGCCATTAGGAGATAATGAGGGATGGGTGGTGTCCCTGAAGCAGCGGTTCCCAAAGGTTTTTGATGACCAGCTGGGAAAAATAAAACATGACTGTGTGAGACTCAAGCTGAAACCCAACACTCAGCCTAAGTTCTTCAAAGCTCAGACAGTACCTTTCGCACTCCGAGCAGGTGTGGAAGCAGAACTAAGTCAGCTGGAGGAACAAGGTGTCATCTCAAAGGTAGAGCACAGCGAGTGGGCATCACCAGTTGTACCGGTAAAGAAAGCGAATGGGGACTTGCGCATTTGTGGCGATTTCCGCATGGCACTGAACTCCCAACTGGAAATAGACCAGTATCCCCTACCCAGAGTAGATGACATTTTTGCCTCTCTTGCAGGGGGTCAAAAGTTCACCAAGCTTGATCTCAAACAAGCATATTTACAGTTTGAGGTCCATCCTTCTTCCCGCAAGTTTCTGACCATCAACACCCACAAGGGACTGTATGAATATAATCGGATGGTGTTTGGGGTAGCCTCTGCCCCAGCCATTTGGCAACGAAAAATGGACGAGATTTTGGCGGACATTCCTTTTACGCAGTGCCTGCTAGATGACATGCTCATCACGGGACGGACTGACCAGGAACACAAGCAGAATGTGGAGCTTGTGTTGGCGAGACTCCAAGAACAGGGTCTGAAAGTGAACTTAGCAAAATGCCAATTCATGGTGCCTAAATTGGAGTTTTGTGGCCACCTTGTGGATGCAGAAGGTATACACACCACAGAAGCCAAGGTTGATGCTTTAGTCAAAGCTCCAGCCCCAACCAACTTCCAGCAGCTGCGATCATACCTTGGCTTGCTGAACTATTACCACAAATTCCTGCCAGATCTGGCACACACCTTGTTTCCGTTGAACAAGCTTTTGGAGAAACACTCCAGATGGGACTGGTCGGCTGCATGCCAGCGTGCTTTTGAAGTTTCTAAGCGGAAGCTGTTGGCGTCACGCATGCTCGTGCACTATGACCTCCAGAAGCCTCTCACCTTGGCTTGTGATGCCTCACCCTATGGTCTGGGGGCGGTACTATCCCACATCTTACCAGATGGGTCAGAAAAACCAGTGGCATTTGCCTCCAGGTCTTTGACAAAAGCAGAAAGCAATTACTCACACATTGACAAAGAGGCTCTTGCACTGATATGGGCAATTAAGAAGTTTCATCTTTACCTGTATGGTAGGGAATTCACCATACTGACGGACCATAAACCACTCCTTCAGATCTTTAGCCCTGACAAAGGCATCTCCCAGACTACTGCGGCCCGCCTCCAACGATATGCCCTATTCTTGGGGGCATACAGCTACAAAATTCAGTATCGTGGTCATGATGCCAATGCTAATGCGGACACAATGTCCCGACTGACAGGGAGGTCCATGGACTCTTCTCCACCAGTCAAGATTTGTCGTTACACCAGCCTGTCCTTCTTGTCTTCTGGAGAGATAGCAGCCCATACAACCAAGGATACCTTTCTGAAAACAATACTCTCCTGGGTACGGTCCGGTTGGCCTGCAACTGTCACACAGGAGTATGAACCTTATTTCCGTAGGCGTATGGAATTAACTGTGGCTGGCAACTGTGTTTTATGGGGAGACAGAGTGATCATTCCACAGACCCTCCGGAGACACATTCTGGACTTGCTACATAACGGTCATCCCGGGAGCACTCGTATGAAACAAAAGGCCAGAGGCTATGTGTGGTGGCCAAACCTAGACTCAGATATCGCAACATATGTGAATGCTTGTGCTGGATGTGCACAAACGGCAAGAGACCCTCCTCGAGGGTGTGTCCAGCCCTGGACTTGGCCCACGGTTCCTTGGTTTTGCCTACACTTGGACTTTGCAGGCCCGATCAGAGGACACACCTTCTTGATCATAGTGGACGCCCATTCAAAGTGGCCTGAGGTCATTCCTGTTACTCAGCCAACGACTAAGGCAACGGTTTCCATACTGTTACATCTCGCTGCTACGTTTGGATACCCCAGAGAAATCGTCACGGACAACGGTGCACAATTCACCAGTCAGGAGTTTCAGCTTTTCCTGACTGCCCACAACATCAAGCACAAGTTGACCGCACCTTACCACCCAGCTACAAATGGTCAAGCAGAGAGGTTTGTGCAGACTTTTAAACGCTATTTCAAAGCTACAGTGGCTGCAAGTAAACAACAGTCTCTGTCACCCCAGCAGCTGGACTCCTTCCTTTCTGCTTACCGAAACACACCACATGCAACCACTGGTAAAACTCCAGCAGAACTCCTTCTGGGTTGGCAGCCATGGACTGTTTTGGATATGCTCTGCCCTCAAACAGTCCAGGAACATGTATTGCAGTTCCAAGACAAGATGGTCAAACACCATGAGCTTCCTGGATTCACAGCCCAACAAAAGGTATGGGCCCGATCTTATGGGTCTTCCAACACCCGTTGGCTTCCTGCTGTCATTGCAGAGACTTTGGGACCCAAGATGTACAAGGTCCGCCTGAAAGATGGTTCCATTTGCAGACGTCATGCGGACCAACTGCGTCCTCGCTCTCAACTGCCCAATCCCTCATGCCAGCTGAACCACCAGTGTCTCAAGGTTCTGCTCCCAGCGGATCAGGATGCACAGAGACTGATGATTGTGGGGACTCTGAACTTTTGAACTCAGCTCCAGCAGAGCCCTCCAGCTCTGGTCCGGAGGTCTGTTTACCCTCAGAGTTGGGGGATCCCTTCTTGGCCCCGCCGGTACCCATTCCGGCCAGCCCTGTTTCCTCCGGTCCCGAATCGCTGGATGCCCGGCCTCAACGACACTGTCGCCCTCCTGACCGGTTGCAGTTGCAAGAGCGGTTACGAGACTTTCGACGGGGCCGACGGAAGTGATTCAATGACATATTAACCGCAACTGTCCCTGGAAGCTTGAAGTCCTGTAATTTTCCTGTGTTTGGAGGACTGTTACTGGACAGTTATCAGTTAATGTTTTGTTTCTGTTATGGTTTTATTGTGTTTTTTTTTTTGTTTTGTTTTTTTGAGGGATGGATGGAAGGTGTTATACCTGAAGGGTTCCACATGTACTGGCACTTTAAGGCTGGCTCCACCCAGCAGTGATGACAAGGGTCAAGGGGTACGGTGGCAATCTTAGAGTGTGCTCATGTAGGAAGCAGAGATATGTACTGTCCTGAGATGCATGTTGCAGTGTACAGCCTGTACTGAATAACCATTCATTGCTCCAGATCAGAGTCTTGTGTCTCTCACAACACACAGGAAGCCGCCCAAGGTTTCACTGGTGTGTACTGTCGTAAATCTCTTGGAACGCATCGCACTTGCGGTTGGAACGCATCGCGTATGCGCAGTTGGCAGCCACGTGACTTCCGTAGCATTCTGCGATAGGGAGCCAAATATGACAACTCACCGGCCGTTTTGCATATAAGTTGGGATGGCCTGGGGGGAAATTGCCACCTTGCATCCCGGCACAGTCCCCCCTGACAGCTGGTGATGGTGATGGTGACACTGCTGCTTCCCTTCCCAGTGTTATAAAATGGACAGCACCCCTGGCTTCCCTCTAGACGTGCACTTCTCCCTTCCTGACACTGGGTGCTGCTTGTATGTACAAGTGAATTGGAATGGGATTTTAGAGCATCCCCAGTTTGCTCTACCCGAGGCTGACTGTTTTTCATGGCCCACAACCCAAGGTATGCCACTGTTTGCTAATGTACATTGCAAATAGAAAATGTCAGTAGATTATGCCCAAAGTCTTTATAATATTTGATGTTACAATGGCAGTCCTAGCAGATTCCTCTGTGAAGAGCTGTGTGTTGGGGATATGGCAGGAGAACTTGCCATGATATGACATTATACATTTTATTGCAAATTTAAGTTCCAGCACTTACAGTTTTGCACTCTCCCATCTCTGAAGCAGACAGTACTCATTGAAAAATAATATTTACTAGTAAAGAATAAAAAGGCACAGAATGCCTGTGTATGTCAAAAAATGCAAACTTTAATTGGCACTGATCAGACTGCACAATTAAGCTGTGGCATTACATATGATCGGAATCGTCTGAAAACCCACCGCCCTATCTTCTGAACCACCGCTTTATCCAACCCGCACTGGGCAGCCTGCCTGGCTGCCCCAATCCTGAAGGAGTGCGAAGCGAAAGTGCTTACTATCAAACCCTGCCGCATCCAGACATCTCTGAAAAACTGACACAAACTGAAATCTGGACAAGCAAGCCCCATCCCTATGTACCAAAAACGCTGATCTCTCTTGGATCGACGCAAATGCAACACCACGCTGTCCCCCTCCACTCGCACATCTTGAACCCCTAAACCCCCCGCCACTTTCTTAGAAGGGCTCACCAACTCCCCCACCCTGAACGCCTCAAAAAACGCTACAGAAAAAGCGGCCGTAAAGAACTGCACTTCATAACCAGACAAGCACACCCCCCCCCCCAGCTTTCCGCAGATTGCCTGAAGGACGGCAAACGAAACCGTCTGCCGTGTATCCTTACGTGCGTTCCCTCTGCGATACCCCTTTACCGCCTGTTTCACCCAAAAGCTTTTTGTGTAGTCCTGCAAGCCTTGCAGCTTAAACAAAAATGCCAAACTCCCCAGTTTTTTATCGATGGACGAGACAGACCTCCCTTCCTCCATATGCCAGGACACAAAGTACAGCACCAACCACCCCGTCTCATTCCCCCTCCCTAGCTCGGCATCCGCCAGCCGTAAAAAGTCAAGCCACTTGGCCCACACTCTCGAGTACGCCATCCCACGGCGAGTCCAATGCAATCTCCCATAGCCACCCCGGGCAAGGGACCCCGGTTTCTGCTGCCGAAGGGGCCAACCTCCTGAACCTGCCCCACTGAAAATGAGACAGGGAATCAGCAAGCGTGTTATCCACCCCTGGAATATGCACCACATACAGAAATTTTTTACATTGCAAACATTTCAACACCAGCCGGCGCAGCAACTAAACCACCGGCAAAAATGAAGTGGATATCCGGTTGATGACCTGCACCAGCCCCATGTTATCACAGTTCAATCGAATCTTCAGGTTGCAACATGACTCCCCCCACATCGCCAGGACCACCGGAAAAAGTTCCAACAGCACCAGGTTCCAGAGAAAACCAGCCCCCCTCCACGACTCTGGCTAGGGCTCCATGCTCCACCGTCCCTAGAAAAAGGCCCCATAGCCTGTCGACCCCGCCGCGTCTTTGACCAGGTTAAGGTCAAAATTACTGACCGGCCCCCCCATCCACAGCGAGCACCCATTGTACGAGTCCAGAAACGTGTGCCAAACCCGCAAGTCTTCTTTCAGTTCCCTAGTCAGTCCAATGAAATGGTTCAGGGACTTGACTCCCGTGGTGGCTGCCGACAGCCGCCGACAAAACACCCGCCCCATGGGGATGATCCGACAAGCAAAATTGAACTTACCTAGCACCGATTGCATCTCCCTCAACTGCACCTTGTTGCGCCCCAGCAAACCCCTGATCTCAAGCCTGAGATTCTCCACATTGTCTACTGGCAGGTGGCACTCCATCACCTGGGAATCATTCACAATACCCAGAAAACTGAGCTCCGTGGTGGGTCCCTCAGTCTTATTTGCCGCCAAAGGCTCACCGAAGCATCCCGCAATGTGCTGCAATGTCGTAAGGAGAATCGCACACACATTGGACGGGGGGCCCACGCACAAGAAGTCGTCTAAATAGTGGATGACAGAGTCCACTCTCGCCACATCCCTGACTACCCAGTCTAAAAACGAGCTGAACGTCTCGATCAATGCGCAGGAGATGAAGCAGCCCATGGGCAAACACCGGTCCACATAAAACTCCTCCTGCCAACAGCAACCCAACAAGCGAAAACTGTCTGGGTGTACCAATAGCAATCGGAAATCAGCCTCAATGTCTGATTTTGCCAAAAGCGCCCCCTGTCCATAATGCCGTACCCATCTCATGGCCGCGTCAAAGGACAAGCATGACACCGTACATGATTCAGGGTCAATAGCATCATTCACAGAACCCCCTTTTGAAAAAGAGAGGTGATGAATGAGACAAAATTTGATTGGCTCCTTCTTAGGTAACACCTCCAGCGGCGACACCACCAAATGCCGTAACGGCCGCTCCCGGAATGGCCCCCCCATGCGCCCCAACGCAACTTCCTTGGCCAATTTCTCAGTCACCACCCCCAGGTGTTCCAAAGCAGAACGCAAGTTCTGCGCCAACAGAGGTACCCCTTCCAATGAGCACGGTATCCGAAACCCCTCCTTGAACACCGAAGCTAACAACCTTGCAGCCGCCACGTCCAGGTACCTACTTAGAAAAGGTTGCATCCTTTCCACTCTCACAGGCGTCGTCCCTCTTGTTCGCAAGGTCTCCACCCCGCTTACCCTACTTAAAGCACCGGGAAAGGGGGTGATTCCCCCCACAACCGGAGCACCCGTGTTTAAAACGACAGGATCCCCCAAACTTGCAGAATCCCTCGTTAAACTGCCAACACACCCCCCATTTATTTCCGTCCGACGGTTCAGAGGCTGCTGGACCCCCAGCCCCCCCTGAAGAAACTGGTTGGGAGTACGCGGCGAAGACATAAGCCGCATTCACAGACTAATGTCTTTGTGATCCTACCTGAGGGAAGGCCGCACCACCCCTCCGCTGCCAAAATTGTTCGTCACAACGCAGCCAACCCATGCCCCCATACACCCTGTGCGCCTCCCCAATGGCATGCATGTAGCTAAACAGTGCCGAGCAGTGTTCCCTGGTTTTTATCGCCTATGACACTCGCCAAAATGGCAAACGCCTGGAGCCAATTTCCAAACGTGCGCAGGATTAGGCGGTACCTTCTCTTCTCCTCATCCTATTTTTTTGGAATCATCAAGTTTAACCCTATCCAGATTAAACTTCTCTAGGGGAAGCAAGGAAAATATCTCCACATGCTAACCCTTGACGATTTTATCCCGCACCTTCTGCTTCAAATGCGCGCCTAAGGGGCCCTAAAAACACACTGGAACCGCCGCCGATCCAACGGCGAGGGGGTCAACTGACCACCACCACCACCGCGGTCGTAACTGCGTTCCCCCCACTTGCCTTGTCCCCCCACCCATGGGGCCTACTGTGGCAGCACCACGAGCCCCCCTGCAAAACGCTGCAGCAGATACCTCAAACCTCCCAACAGATCCTGGAGCTGCCCCGGTGCCCCCAGCGCGGCAGGCGGGTTGCCCGCAGCACCGGTTGAGCCTAAACAAGGAACCACCCCCACAGCACCCGCCACACCCGTATCTACAGGCCCCCCACCCCCAACAATCTACATAAAGCAACAGACAAATCACCATTAGACATTGTAAGTGCCTTACGTGGCTGTCTGTGAACCTCTCCAACAGCCGTAGTCACTACATCCACCGCCGGCGGAACGCTGCTATCCTCTCCGTCCATCTCTGACACTTTGCTTTCCAATCGATCCTCCTCAGCCTGCATTCGTCTTGTGGTTAGCCCTGCGGGTGATGGCGACCTGGAGGTCGTGGACCCCGGGATTCTCCCGGACTGTCTCCCCTGCCGTGACCCGGCCATTTCTGTGCTGCTGTCTTGGCTCCCCTGCACAGTGTCAGCCCGAAGTCCAGCCGACTGCTGACCGACCACCCGACCTGAGGCCTGCCGCCCCGTCTCCCTGCACCTGCGACCTCGTGGACCAACGGCCCAACTTCCGACCCTTTGCTGCTCCCTCGCTGGGCCTCACTCCTAGAACCCACACTGCTGCTGGGTGTCACCGACCCCCCTCTGCTTCCTGCCACGTGGGTGATGGCTGGGCGCCATTCCGGGCTGTAGCTCTGCCCCCGAACTCCTCCGCTCACGAGGGTGCCGTCCGGACCCCCCCCCCAGCCGCAGCCTGTGACCATTTGGCTGGTGGGGGCGACGGGTCCACGATCGGGCTCCTGGGCTGTCTCTGCACCCACACTGTAGGACCTGGGGAGTAATGCACCGCCTGCCGCGACCGCCAAGCGCATGGCGTGGTATCCCCGTCCCGTGACCCCCCGCCTGATCTAAAACGAGGGCCCCCACCTGCTCCTCTACCCAGTCCAATCACCTCTCAGCCACCGCCACCCTCTGCCGTGCAAAGATCCGGTCCATGTCGGCCATGTTGAATGGAAGAAGCAGCGTGTAAAACTGCCTCGTTCTTTTCTTGACTTCCACGTGGCAGCCCCTGCCTCCCTCTTTTATACCGCTCCACCCCCTTGCAGAAAACGTCCTCCTGCCCACGCTCCTCTGGCAAGCGTTAACCCTTCCCTGGTTTCCATTCACAGGGTCATGCCCAGCACTGCATTATAATCCACTTCGCTCCTCTTCACTCCTAGGGCCCCCCTAGATGGCGGCGACGGAACGTCACTTCCGGAGCAATCTGTGTTTGGGAGCCAAATGTGACAAGACACCGGCAAAAGTTGGGCCTGGTGACGTAGGGTAGCTCCGCCCTTAGAAGATGGCCTGTGCAATGGGAAGAGCGGTACCACCCTTCACAAGCCATACATAGGCGGAGCTTACCTGCCGGGTGTCTGCAAAGAACGCAGCATGGCTCATGCCCTCCACACAGCACCATCATGTGGACAAAGGAAAAATCTCAACCAGCCTGCTTACAGTGCAGTAATATACATGTAGCACTGACCCCCGAAGGAGCTGCTGGTTTGATTTGGGCCTGCACTCAATACAATACAATGTAAGACAGTACAAAATACCTGTATTGTCACCCCAGGATCCACTGACCGCACCTGGTGGGAGAAAACAATACGCCACAACAACTGGATACTTAACCGGAAATATATTTTTCTGTAGAATATGCAAAAAAGTGATTACAGTAATTGTGCGGTCAGCCCAACATAAGACAACAGCACAAACAATTTCAATATAAACAATTTGAAAAAACAGTATATATATATATATATATATATATATATACCTGGGAGCTCCCCCTACTTTATAAGCTATGTGTGAGATCTCACTTAAAGTACTAATGCCGCGTACACACGGTCGTTTTTTGCGATGAAAAAAAACGTCGTTTTTTAAAATGTAATTTAAATTGATCGTGTGTGGGCAAAACGTTGTTTTTTGTCTTAAAAAAAAACGACCAAAAAAAAATTCCAACATGCTTGAATTTTTTGTGTCGTTTTTCAAAACGTTGTTTTTTGTTTCACAAAAACTCACCGTGTGTAGCAAAAACGTCATTTAAAACAACGTTTTTCAACCCGCGCATGCCCAGAAGCTAGTTATAAAGCGAGCTTCAATGGAAAAGAGTGGTGAACGTAACCTCGCTTTTTGTGAAAAAAACGATGGTGTGTATGCAACATCGTCTTTGAAAAGTGACGTTTCAAAAAGTTGTTTTTTACTTCACAGAAAACATCGTTTTTTTTCATCACAAAAAATGATCGTGTGTACGCGGCATTAGTCTTGGATTTTCTTTTCTTCGCTAGCTAAAGTGGCTCCTTGTGATTTGTAATCCACATATTTGTTGAGTTAAATTGAAGTGAAAATGCTCCTGGTGTAGCTGTAACAACTATTTTAACATTGCTTGAGACATCAAGCCTTCTCAGTGTCAGTTGCTTTGCTCCTTCGTGGAACTATAATTTCCAGTGAGGCCTGTATATAAGTCTAACTGCATGTGAGATTTAACAAACTGTGGGCCGTGACCTGCTCACCCACTGGATAGAGGCTCTGTGTGGTAACTTTTGTCTGGTGACTGCAACTTGCTTCTCCGTCAGCTGGGCCAATCGCTCCGTTCAGCTCCACTGGGTGGATCCCATCCTCCGATGCTTGGATGAGCGTCTCTGGGTCTCTGCAATCTGGCCACTGTCTCCCCACAGGTCCTCTCAGGCAGGCCACACGATTCCAAGAGACCTAAAATGGCTGCTCCGGCTCCTTTTTTTACAATAACATTTTTTATTGTGTCAAAAGATAATAATGCATACAAAGCAAACCGTGCATTTAAAACGGATAAAGGAGAGGTGTAAATGCGGACACAGCCGCTACAACAAGGGAGTCGATTATATAACACAAACACATGAAGCCTGTACAGTATAACATTCGTAAATAATGTTGCAGACCGGCCATTTACGTAGGTGACGGTGGGTCACGGAAAGAGCATATGTAATAAGACCAGGGTGAACGACCAGAAGGGCGTGAGGCCCATCTCCTATGACCTGGGTATGCGAGATCAAAAATTAGTGTTGTCTAGCGGCAAAAGATGCAGCGCTAGTGTCTATCGGGAGGATGGAGGGGGCGAAGGTGTGTACTGGGGTGAGCTATAGATAAGTCCCGGGGCATAGGACCCCGAGGGTCCGAGGCACGATTGTAGTGCAGGGACCACGGAGGGAAACCCATGAGGGAGTGCAGAGCGTTCGCCCTATGTAGGGAGGGGGGGGGGAGGGTCCAGAAGGGGATCGGTATTCTGTGGTTGGGGATGTGGTTGGGGAAAGTGAGGGTTTCCCCACAGCTCTCTGACAGCTCTCAAGAGATTAACTGTTTGTAGACATCAGTTGAGGTGAAGTGAATCCAGCTAGCCCAGGAATCAGTGTATTTAGAGGGTGTGTCATGAGCCTGGTGTATTAGATTTTCCATTTCTGAAGTCAGGTTTATACGTTTGAACCAGTCTGCTATAGTTGGAGGGTCTGGAGATCGCCATCTCACGGGAATACATAGTCTTGCAGCATTGACTAAATGCATTGCCAGGGAACGGAAATAGGTCCTTGGGGGTATGTTGGAGTGGTGGAGCAGAAATTGTGCCGGTGAAAGATCCAAGTCATAGGTCGTTACTGATTTGACGATGCGATGGACTTCGGTCCAAAACGGCTGTATTTTAGAGCACGACCACCATATGTGCAGTAAGGAACCCGGTTCGGCACCACATCTCCAACACATTGGGGAGACAGAGGGGTAGATGGCATGTAGGCGCGTGGGAGTTTTGTACCATCTCGAGAACACCTTAAAGGCATTTTCTTGAGCGAGTACGTTGACCGTCCCTTTGTGAATGCAGGAGAACATAGCCTCCCAATTCTGGTCTGTTAGATCAATGGAGAGTTCCGCTTCCCATTTTTGGCTGGCCCAGTTATCTTTAGGTTTGCAGACAGGGAACAGTAGGGTGTGAGTAAGGGAGACAAGGTGGGTTAAAGGTTCGGTGCTCGCGCATAACGTTTCAAAGGGAGTCAGTTTGCGAGACCACTCTGGTTTTGGGCGTGGGTTGTCAAAAAAGTGTCGGAGTTGAACATAAGTCCAGAATGGGAATGATTGATTCCTCATTCTGGACACAAGGGTTTCGTAGGAGAGTAGATGATCGTGTTCATAGAAGTGTTGCGCACGCATTTGGGCGTGGGGCCAGATCTCTGTTAGAAAAGTGTGGGAGAGTCCTGGAGTGAAATCTGGGTTGCATCTAAGCGGGGTCATAGGGCCCTGCACAGAGGAAATCTGGTATTTGGAGCAGGCTACTCTGAAGGTAGCCAGTGTCGGGGCAATGAGGGGGTGATTCTGACAGGAAGGGGGAGTGTTGTTCGTCGAGAGCCACGGAGTGTTGGCCAAAGGAGCAGGCGAGAATGTGTGTTCTAGCTGTACCCATTTTTTGGAGTTGAGATGGACATTCCAGTCGATAATTCTCGACAGGTGGCATGCCTGATGGTACTTAAATAAGTCAGGGAGACCCAGCCCGCCTTTCAACTTGGGGATCGTGAGTTTGTCGAAGCTTATTCGGGGTCTGAGCCCATTCCAAATAAAATCTGTACATGCTCGCCGGTAAGTTGAGAAAAAGGCCGGAGGAAGTTTGATCGGGACCGCTTGAAACAAATAGAGAAGACGGGGTAGGATGTTCATCTTAATAACAGCTTCTCTGCCAAACCATGAGAATATGCCAGCAGACCAGGATTTAAGATCTTTTTGGACGTTTTGTAGCAAGGGGAGATAGTTGGCAGAGTATAAATCCGAGAGGGAAGATGGAAGTTGGATACCCAGGTAGGTAATCGAGTACTTATTCCATTTCAGTGGAAAGTTAGCTTCACATTGCGCACAAACGTCGGGGGGAGACTGATATTGAGCGCGTTGGACTTTGAGAAGTTTATTTTTAGATTTGTTAAGTAGTTAAAAGTCGTGAGGTCTGCTAACAGGTTGGGTAGAGTCGTTATAGGTGTAGTCAGGAAAGGGAGGATGTCATCCGCAAAGGCCGCCACCTTGTGTTCGTGGCCGTCAATATTAATTCCCTTGATGTCCGGGTTGGACCGGAGGCGTCGCAAGAGGGGTTCTAGTGTGAGGACAAAGATAAGTGGTGAAAGAGGACAGCCCTGGCGGGTACCGTTAGTAATGGAGAAGGCACTCGACAGGTGGCCGTTCACACGGACCTTGGCCGTGGGATTAGTATAGAGTGCAAGGATGTAATGAAGCATGCGCTGAGGGAGGCCCATAAACTTCAACGTCTCGGTCATATAGTCCCATGCCACCCTGTCGAATGCCTTCTCCGCGTCAAGAGAAAGAAGGAATCCAGTTTGTCCAGTCGATGTCAGCCAGTGATGGATGGAGATTGCTCTAAGGGTGTTATCTCTTGCCTCCCTGCCAGGGACAAAGCCCACTTGGTCAAGGTCAATCTGTCGGGGTAAGAGGGGGAGAAGCCGATTAGCAAGCATCTTTGCGTACCATTTCAGGTCCACGTTTAAGAGCGATATGGGCCTGTAATTCGTCACCAAAGACGGGTCTTTACCCGGCTTCGGGATCACGGTTATATGGGCTGTCAGAAGATCTCGCGGGGGAGCGGTAGGAGAGGCAAAGGAGTTGAAAGCTTCGAGGAAAAAGGGGATAAGGAGGTGAGTGTACGTCTTATAATATCCGACCGTAAAGCCATCGGGGCCTGGGCTCTTTCCCGGTTTCATTTTTTTCAGTGCCATCGTGGCTTCCAACGCAGTAAGAGGGGAGTCCAAATCGGTAGCTACAGCATTCGATATTGGTTTCGGACTGTATTCTGTCAGAAAGTCTTTGATGGCCTTTTTCCTAGCGAGCGAGTCGGAGGCTGAGTCTGACGGGTGGAGGTTGTATAGTTTTGAATAGTAGGTCACAAATTGGTCAGCAATGTCAGGAGGGGAAGAAACTTTCCGACCCCTGGGGTCCGTTAAAGAGTGTACTGTCATGGAAGCCTTCTTGGATTGCAGTGCCCGAGCCAATAGTCGGCCTGCCTTGTTGCCGAATTCGTAAAAGACTCTCTGGGAGAGGACATATTTACGTTTGATTTGTTTACCTAAGAGTTCTAGAAGTTCGGACCTGGCTTCTTGAAGGGGACGTAAGGCGGTCAGGGCTAGGGAGCGTTTGTGCGTTTTCTCCAACCGATGGATGCGAGTGGTAAGATCTAAGAAGATTTTACGGTGTTCCCGCTTGCGTTTTGCCGCCGCCGCCATCAAGATGCCCCGGATAACACATTTGTGGGCTTCCCACGTGTTAAGGGCGGAGGTGTCTATCGCCTTATTTTCGTCAAAGTATTGTTTAATGCTTACTTCAACTTCGGCGGCAATTACGGGGTCAGTAAGCAAAGAGGGGTCCAACCTCCACGAGTGGGAAGTGGTGCGGTGTATTGGTAGCGTCAGTGTCATGGAGACTGGGTGGTGATCAGAGAAGAACATGGGGTCAATTGAGGTGCGAGTCAGGTTCGGTAGGTCGTGTTGTGACAGGAAAATATAGTCTATCCGGGAATACTTGTTGTGCGGCGCTGAGAAAAATGTGTAATCTCTTCCCGTGGGGTTGATCGTGCGCCAAGTGTCATGGAGCAATAGCGTTTGCAATTGTGATTTAATTGATTTAAGGGCATTGTAGGTGAGGGATGTCGTACCCGTGGATGTGTCATGTAGTGGATCAAGGGGGACGTTGAAGTCTCCACCTAAAATAAGCATGCCTTCCTTAAAAGCAGAGAGGGAGGTGGTGAGGCATCGAAAAAAGGAGACCTGGTGGGCATTCGGGGCATAAATATTGGCCAGGGTTATCTTGCGGTCCAATATCGTTCCCTTGAGGAAGATGTATCGTCCTTCGTCGTCAGTCAGAGTGTCTACGAGTTGAAAGGGGCAATGCTTCGCTATAAGTATAGAGACTCCCTTGGATTTGGAAGTCGGGGTGGTGGCATGATATGCTGTTGGGTAGTAGTAATTGCGGAGTTTCGGTGTCGAGTCAGTGCAAAAGTGGGTCTCCTGTACAAAAACTACATCTGCTTTGTCACGGTGCATAGCATAGAGGAGTTGAGAGCGACGTTCAGGAACATTCAGGCCTCGTGCGTTGAGGGAAACAATTTTCAGTGAGATTTTAGCTTCCGCTTCCGGAGCAGGGGGCATTGTCACAGAGAACCGGGGGATCCTGAGCGTACTTAGTTAAAGGGTCCGAGAGCTGTGGGGGGGTTAGGTTTGGGGGGGGCGCGTGTGGTGAGATGTGTGAAAAGAAAAACGGTAGGAGAAGAGAGGGTACCCTGGGGACTGGGCGCGTGCAGCCGTTCACTCGGTCGTTGGTGTCTAGCAGAAAGTGATCAAGAAAAACCGGGGATCGGTGAGGGGTCCCTCACCGGTCTAGTAGTAGGAGTCCCGCGTAGGCGGGGTAACCGGAAAGTGTCAGTGGCGTGAAGAGCAGTAGTGTGTGCAACGGGTAAAAACAGGAGAAGGGCCACTGTGTGGGGGTTGACTAGTCTCGGGAGAAGAGGAAACGGAGTCGGAGTGACCGACCAACAGCCATAATAAGAGAGGTAGGACAGGTGTATTGCGCGGGGACCGAGAGATCTCTGATGATGGGTGACTATGTGTCAGGAGGTGGAGTGAGAGCGTGCAAACCCCGTCTGGTGGGTACAGGTTTACAGGTAAGACAGAGTGTGCTATAGGGTCGTATATGTAGGAGGGTAGTGAGTGACGTGTGTTTGTCCACAACAAGTGACAACTGTCATGAGTGAGAAAAATGCGACAAAACTTTCATGACTTCGAGAATAAACAAGTAAAAACATTTTCAGAAACATTTCAGTGTCAATCTGGCAGTAACATTACCAACACACCTAAGGATGTGTAAGCCTCGTAGAACGTACAACATGTAACCCGGAACCTGGCTCCCAGGCAGTTTATGCGGAGATGCGGAGACTAAGGAGGGAGGGGGACGGGGAGGGAGGGGAGGGTGGATAGGGGGAGAAAAAAAAGGGGGTCGGGGGGGTGGGAGAGGTAGAATTGCGTTGGGAGGAGAGGAGATTAAGGGGGAGGGTGAGGGTGGTACAGAGTCAGTAGGCTTCCGTTGCCAACGTAAGAAAATGCCTAGCGGGACAGTGGCTACAATGGCCATCCGGCATCTGCTCCGTAGCCCATAGCGTTAAAGGAGATAAGGCCATCCCTCAACATTTCAATCAAGTACACATGCTTTGACAGGACGGGAGACATCCCTATGCTGGATAGCTCTGGCCCGGGAACTAGAGTCGGGGAGCAGTGAAGAAACAAGGGTAGGGAAGGATGGGTAGGGAAGGATGGGTGGGGAGGGGGGGACGGGAGTGGGGAGAGACATGAGGATAGTGGGAGCAGGCACAATTTAGAAGAGCATACAACCTAGCCAGGCAAAAAAAAAAAAAAAAAAAACATTGTATGACAGCATTGGTGAACTCTACCCTGTCCTGAGCGATCAGTAGAAGCCTGTCGTAGGAACGATCTTTGGTCGCCTGGTGTCGATGAGTGTTGTCGTTGCGGTGGGGAGCATCTCGGATATCACGGCTTTCAGCAGGGATCGGTTAAGCAGAGTCATTTCGACTGAAGTCTGTGGCGATCGTTGGCTCAGGCACAGGGTGTCTTCTGCAGGCGTATTACAAGGTAGATGGGGGAAAGGAAAAAGAGAAAAGAAAAAAGAGAAAAAAAAAAAAAAAAAGGGAACAGGGGAAACACAGATCATTAGGGTGTACAGTGCGGAGTAAGGGGGGCAAACATAGTCCTGTAGATATTGCAGCACGGGCAAGAAGGCTGTTTTGATCCTGGGAGGGGGTGAGGGGGGGGGGGGAGAAGCAGGGTCTCAGCAGCGGCAACAGGCGGTGGGGATTCTTGCCTTAGAATCGAGTGCACTCCGCCATTGTCATGAAGCATCAGAGCCGGCGTACATGAGAAAAGGGGGGGGGAACATTGCGGATAGTCACCATAGAAGCAGGGGGGGACAAGTCATACGCAGTAGCATGGTCAGCAGCTATCTGGATCCGAAGGATCGGTTGAGCAAAGGGTGATAAGCGGCAAGGAGTTTAGACTAAGGAGGGATGGGAGGTAGGTGGCCAGACAGGGGGGTAAGGATTAGGAGAGGTAATTGAAGGGAGACTTAGCTGAACTGTAGCTGGAAGTCCCGGGAGCCGGATAGCGGTACCATCTCAGTAGTCGCGGCAAGCTCTTCTGGGTTGTGGAGCCGCCTGCGGGCTGGAGGGATGGTGACCGGGCGGTAAGGCTTGAGCAGGTCTGTTGATGGACGGCGATCGGCGTCTGCGATAGCGGGTAGCTTGGGCATCCATCGGTACCTCTTCGGTCCAGTTAGGAATCAAATGCGGGTCGGTAAAGTCGGCGTACCATTGCGGGAGTTCAACATACGGGATGTCAAGTATTCTACAGAAATCCTCCAGATCTTCAGGCACTCTGAGAAGGGCCTGGTGGCCGAGGCGAGAGGCAGACAGAGCGAAAGGAAATTTCCAGCGGTACTGGATTCCCCTGGTACGTAGCACTTCTAACAGCGGACGGAGGTCTCTGCGGTGTTTAAGCGTGATCGCCGAGAGATCTTGATAGATGTGGATCGTGTGCCCCTCATGTTCCAGCCGGGTCTTCCCACGAGCCTTCCGCAGGATGTCTTCCTTCGTCTGGAAGCTGTCCAGGCAGCAGACTACATCTCTGGGGGGGTCCGCATCTTTGCCTCTGGGCCTCAGAGCCCTGTGGATCCTTTCCATCAGGATGGGCGTCTGCAGGGGCCTCTCCAGGATATGGTTGAAGAGTTCCGTGACCGAGGGCAGTATTCTGTCAGGTTCCACAGATTCTGGGAGTCCTCGTATGCGAAGGTTCCGCCTGCGGCCCCGGTTATCCAAATCCTCCACGTGTCTCTGGAGGTCCCGGAGCTGTAGGGTGTGGGTATCTAGTTTACAGGTAGCCTTTTTCAGGACTGTGTGATGACGCTCCGTGATGAGTTCCACTTCTTGCACCCTGTTAGTGATGCCGCGGATCTCATGGCGGAGATCAGTGATGGCCGCGAACAGGGTGTTCTTGATATCTGCCGCCACCGCGTGAAGATCTGTCAGGCTGGGTTGTTGGGAGGCCATCGGAGCCGCTATGGTCTGCGGTGGCGGAGCTGGGTTTGTAGGTGTGAGGAGAATCCCTTCTGAGGCGCGTGAGGGGTCTGAGGTAGAGACTCGCGCCGCCATGTTGGGTCTCTGTGACCGGAATATGTCCGGGATTTGTGGGTTTTGTCTGCCTCCAATATCCCTCGGTGAGCGCGATCTGGATGCCGAGGAGTGTCGGGAAGAGGTCCCCATAACTTTGAGATCAGAAATCGGCGTTGGTCTCCAGTATAAGCTAAGTTATGGCTGTGGTCAGTCGGAGCTCTAGAGCTATGCGGCCATCTCTCTCCAAGGCAAACCACGCCCCCGCTCCGGCTCCTTTTATCTCCTACCCAGCATGCACTGCTCAAGAAGGTGTTCATGGGTAGGTCACCAAACCTCCTGGGTGAAAAAGGTCAGCCTCCTCCTCCCAAAACAACAGTCACTTCCTTTCTAGTGTTTTGTGCTTCTTTCAGGAAAAACATATCTGCATTACCAGTATTTGGTCACTAGATGGCTCCAAATACTCAAACATAGCAATGTCCATAGACGTTCTATTAAAGTATGCAAACACACATCAACATGGGAGAATATCAGCGCTACATACATAACAGTACCTATATCACTGGGGGAAAGATACAAATAAATATTAAAAGAATAAAATGAGGGAAGGTGAAAGTATGGGGGAAACCTAAGCAGGGACAACAGTTGTAACTACAAAATTGGCAATAGACAAAGTGCTAATGAAATATGTGGAAATATATAAAAGAATAGAAGATTACAACACTGTATATACAATGATGTAAATGAAAAATAATAATAATACAATGACATGGAAAGTACAGTGAGATAATTGCTTTTATTTTATCTTGCCACACAATGAATCGTATATATACAAGTATACTTAACCCAAAAAAACTATGTAAAGCAATAAATGTATAATGTTTTAATGTAAATATAATAGTATAATAATGTTTATATAGTTATATTATATTATTATATTAGCTGTAGGCTTGTATTTTTCAACGACTTACCACGATGCTGCGAGCGCTCTGGTAATTCATTCATTCTTCCTGCCAGCATGTATTGCCTTACGCAAGGCAATACGGTAACAGATCTGTTGATCACTGGTGCAATGCTTTACAGCCTGCAACAAAACAATAATTAATGCATATTTTGTATCTGCAAACAAAATGTGCATTTATTAAATTTTTTTGGAAAACGTGAACTTATCCTTTAATATATCAATAGGAAAAGTTGTGGCACTTTTGTCAGCAAAAATCAAAGCGGTGATAAGGTGTTACATTGCTTCCCGTCGGAACAGGACAGGCAAGGCAAGCAACTGCTGGGGGCCCCGAGCTGGCCAGGGGTCCCCAGCAGCCACTTGCTATAAGTGCTGCAGCCTGTAGCGTAGGCTGACCAGACGTCCCCGGAGGAAGTTTGTCCCTGCTTTGCAGGGTCGGGGAAGTCCGGTCACTGACAGATCGAGTCTCTGACACTCCTCTCACACAGCCCAGTGAGTTCACTCCCCCCTCCCTGCATCGAACAGGAGACACGATGCACACAGCTCCTCCTCCTCCTGTCTCCTCCGTGTCTGCTCGATTCCCCGCCCACTCTCCTATCCCGAAGTACAGCCGTGTGCAGGAGAGAGAGGGGGAGATGTGCGCGGAAGATATGAAGAACTGCAGTCCTGGCTGCTACACATTCCAAGCTGTGTGAATGATGTCTGAGCCACCAGCTTCCAGCCTCGTCCATCCAATGAGTGAGCTCTGCATTTACACTTTGTTCAGTGAACTGTCCCTATCTCCCTCCCTTTTCTCCTCTATCACCCCCCTTGTTGTTCCATTTAGAACTTTTATGCAGAAAATACTTTGATTGTTTTTTTTTTCAGTCAGTACACCAGTAAAAATATATGTAACTGTCCGCTTGTCATTGTGGATCTTGTTCAGCACTTGCTGCTGGGTGGAACCTTTCTGCCTCCCTTTTAGTTCCCGGGGGGAATGTTTAACTAGCAGGATCACAAAACCACTCCTTTCTTCCTGTCTTAGAAAGAAAGTCTTTTCCTGTATCAGGGGCCACATGTTAGCTTTATGCATAGGACTTCATGGCAGATGTTTGCAGAAAATCCCTAAAGCTTAAAGTTTGTACCCCCCTTGGCAAGCGGATCGAGGTATGCAGAAAAGTGTGCATTGTTATAAAGATGTATATGTTCTAGAGATAAACCGTGTTCATGCTGTTTGGGTTTAAACACAATATAATCCAAAGCACTTTGCATGTAACCATGTTTCTTTGAATGTTCAATGTAATTAGATGTGTGTGCAGACAACTGCAATTAACCCTGTAACCCCCTTTTGTGGTGATAACTGTAAATAAGTGTGTTGTATGTCATTTACAGTTTTCACGGTGCAACAGTGCGATGGTGCTACGGTGCTTACGATATTCATGTTTACGGTGCTCAAGGAGATAAAGAGAACAATATTCAACCCTGCTGCGCACCTTTGTCGCAAAAGAATAAAACTACTGCACCCGTCAGAAGCTCTCCTCTTGTTATTTATTCGATGCCATAGGGGCCTTAACAGTGAAAACTCGTCGCTGCAGTGAAAACTCGTCGCTGCGGTGGAGACTCGTCGCTGCGGTGGAGACTCGACATCACCGGCTGCGTCGCTGTCCTCATCAAACCGTGAGTAAGGCTTCCCAACGCCTCGCAGGACACGTGCGGACGCCATCTTGGCGACAGAGACTTGGCTGAAAAGCAAACACGCCACGTGGACTTTTAAATATAGCGGGCTCTTTATATGTGATCCGGAAGCCGCCCTTAACTAGTATGCGAGCCAAATAGTTAATATTTTGCTAAATCAAGTTATTATATTCGTGTTTAGAGGCCTAGTGTCAGATTTAAAGCAATGCTATCTTCCAAGTTCCTAATCCACTAAACTGCAGTTAGTTACGTAAGGGTTAATTGTCTGGTTAGAAAGTGTCAGCAGTATATTCGTTTAAAACATTTTGTCATACTGTGTGCATTGGTTGCTAATCTTTAGTTACAAGGGTAAATGCCTGTTTTCTGTCGTAGCCCTTAGGAGCAAGTTTGAGCCAACACTCATTCAAGTTAGGTTTCAGGCACACACACTATTGAAAGGCACAGGCACACTAGAACAAAATGCTGTCACCTGCTGAAGAAACAGACAAACCCACAGAGTCACAACAGGCGCGATCCAGCTCCAGAGAGCGAAGCCTAACAGAAAAGGGAAAAGAAATGCATGAAGAAACAGTTAAGAGAAATGAAAAGGCATTCAACAGGGTGTACAACTCTTGGAAGGAGATAGCAAAGGAATTTAGGAAAAGGTTAAAGGATTTCTGCTCAACTGAAGACCTTAATACAAGATTGAAAGAGATTAAAGCCAAAGAAGCGTTAGTACACCAACAGTATGAGTCCATGTGCCGAAATAATTCCACTACCCCGCACATTGTTAAGAGAATGGATGCATGCACCGCGTTAACAGCTGAAATCTGCAACCTCATCAGCAAGCGGCTAGAGAACGTAGATGAAATCTTTAACGATCAACTTGAGAAGGAAAAGGTGAGGATGGTGCTTAATAAAGAAGAGCATGAGTCAGTCTTTGGAAACTCAGAAACAGAAACTGTCCTCTTAGAGTCATTACCAGACTCCAGCGCAAGCTCGAGAGCCACTTCCAGATCTAGCAAACGCGCAGACGCAGAAGCAGATCTTGCAGCCAAGATAGAACAGGCAAAGGCGATGCAACAGATGCGCGAGGAGCAAGCTAAGCTGAACAAACTAGAGGCAAAAATTAAACTGAAGTTGGATGAGGAAAAGACAAGACTACAACAGCTACAAGCAGAAAATGAAGTCAAGGTAGCTGCAGCTAGAGTGAAAGCCTACGACGCCTATGATAGTCTTGAATTTTACGAACAGGAGACAGACCACCAGGTGCAATACCTCTACCAAAATAATGAACCTCGAACCTCATTGAATCCAAAGGCTGTGCCATTTAAACCTTCAAATACACCACTTGAGGTGTCAAGACCAAAGGAAGAAATTAGTCTGACCCCAGAACTTGCAAGTCTGCTTATCTCCAACCGTCTCCCTATACCTGAACCGACTGTATTTACAGGTGATCCTTTGAAGTTCATAGATTGGAAGATATCCTTTATGGCGCTGATTGATCAGAAACCAATCCCTGTGTGCGAAAAAATGCTGTACCTGAAGAGATATCTCGGTGGTGAAGCTCAAAAGGCAGTGGAAGGGTTCTTCTACCGAAATTCAGAAGACGCCTATCTGGGTGCTTGGGGAATCCTACAGGACAGGTATGGAGGTCCATTCATAGTGCAAAGAGCCTTCAGAGAAAGGTTGGCTAAATGGCCAAAGATATCAGCAAATGACCCTGTAGCATTAAGAGAGTTTGCGGATTTCCTTCAAGGTTGTGTGGAGGCCATTCCTCATGTTAAAGGCCTAGCTATTCTAAATGATTGTGAAGAAAACCACAAGCTTCTCAAGAAACTGCCTGAATGGATCGCACACAGATGGAGTCGCATCGTTGTGGACGAGCTTGACAAGTCTCAAGAATACCCAACCTTTGCTCGTTTCACAGAGTTCCTGCAAAGGGAAGCTAAGATTGCATGCAACCCCATTGCCTCTCCTTTCCTCCTCAGTACCAAGACTACAGATGAGAGAATCCCCAAGAGAGCCAAGGCGCTCAACACAAGCACTCAAATGAAGCCCTCTACCTTCAACGTTCCAAAGATTTCAGCTTCAAGACCAAAACCACCTTGCCTAGTCTGCAAAGACGAAACACACGGTGTCGCTAAATGTCTGACCTTTGCTGCAAAGACCATGGATGAAAAGAAGGCCTTTATTCACGAAAACCATCTCTGTTTTGGTTGCCTAAGAAAGGGCCACACTACAAAGGACTGCAAAGGAAGGCACACGTGTAGCATATGCAGTCGACGTCATCCAACCTGTTTCTACATACAGAGAAACACTGAGCCTGTCAAAACATCAAACGATGATCCAGTAGACATGGAAAGTAAAGCGAACGACAATGTTCCCAAAGTTATGTCCCATACCTTGACAAGACATACTTCTGCCACATCCTACATTGTTCCAGTTCTGTTGTCAGCTACGACGGAGCCTCAGAGGGAAATCCTCACTTATGCCCTACTTGACACACAGAGTGATTCAACCTTTATTCTGGCAGACCTGGTATCGAAGTTAAGTGTGAGGACCAAGCCATTACAGCTAAAGCTCAGCACAATGACAGCTGTTGACACAGTTATATCAAGCCAAATTGCTCACGGTCTGCAAGTGCGTGGCTTCAACTCTAAAGCTCAAGTCCAACTCCGTCAAGCCTATACAAGAGATTTCATTCCAGTAGATAAGTCTCACATCCCCACTAAGGAGACTGCACTCCAGTGGTCACACCTCAAACACTTGGCAAACAAGTTACAGCCACTTCAAGACTGTGAAGTAGGACTACTGATCGGTTATGACTGCCCATCAGCACTGGCTCCCTTGGAGGTTGTTATCGGCTCCGAAAATGAACCCTTCGCTCAAAGGACTATGCTCGGCTGGAGCATTATAGGATCAGCAAATCCACATCTTGATAGACAGGGTAGCCAGAGCTTCGTACACAGAGTCGCAGTAAAAGAAATGCCAATGCCGACGGTCACTGATGTGTTAAAGGTTTTAGAAATGGACTTCATTGAAAGAAATTATGAAGATAAGTACGTGTCTCAAGACAATGTTCGCTTCTTGCAGTTTCTCTCGGAAACTATAATGAAAAGGAAAGATGGACACTACGAGATGCCATTACCCTTCAAAGACAACAGTCAACTGGCTCTACCAAACAATAAGAGGCTGGCCCTTATTCGACTTCATCATCTAAAGAAAAGACTAAAGGCAAATAGACAGTACCATGAACACTACACTGCATTCATGGAAGAAACAATCAGAAAGGGTGACGCAGAACCAGCCCCTTCATTATCAGAGGAAGAGACAGTGTGGTACATCCCACATCACGGGGTTTATCACCTCAAGAAGCCAGACAAGTTAAGAGTTGTCTTCGATTGTTCAGCAAAGTTCAAAGGCATCTCCCTAAACGATACCTTGTTGACAGGTCCTGACCTGATAAATTCTCTAGTGGGAGTCCTCTGTCGCTTCAGGAAGGAAGCAGTTGCTGTGATATGCGACATTGAAAAGATGTTCCATCAATTCTACATCCCCACAGAAATGCGCAATTACTTAAGGTTCCTTTGGTGGGAGAACGGTCAGTTGGAAACAGAACCGAAAGAATTCAGAATGGCAGTCCACCTTTTCGGTGCCAGTTCCTCTCCAGGATGTGCCAATTTCGGCCTTAAGTATCTTGCACGACAATACAAGTCAGAATATCCCTCAGCATCAGCCTTCATCGAGAAGAACTTTTATGTCGACGATGGCCTAACCCAGCGTTCCAACAGTCAGTGAAGCTTCGAATCTAATCCTTGAAACTCAAAGATTATGTAAAAATGCTGGCCTACGACTGCATAAGTTCAACTCTAATAGAAGGGACGTCCTGTCCTGTATAGCTCCATCAGAAAGAGCAACAACTAGTGTACCTGTCAAACTTGACCCAGACTCAACAACAGAAGGACAAGTACTGGGCATTCAGTGGTCAATTGAAAATGACACCTTCAGTTTCAGTGTTGACATAAAGGATCAACCCTCAACTCGTCGTGGTATCCTGTCAGTCGTAGCTTCTCTCTATGATCCTCTGGGCTTCATAGCCCCCTTCATACTGAGTGGCAAGTGCATTCTCCAAGAGCTTGGGATGAAGCACTTCCTGAGAGCTTATGTCCACGGTGGGAGGCTTGGAAGAGTAGTCTGCAAGCTTTAAGGGAAATCAAGATACCCAGATGTTACCATCCCCCAGACTTCGGTAACAGAATGAAAGTGGAACTACACCACTTTTCCGATGCCAGCAACATAGGATATGGTGCCTGTTCGTACCTTAGGTACAAGAATGACAGAGATCAAGTCCATTGCAGCCTCGTAATGGCTAAAGCGAGAGTCGCACCAACGAAGATTGTGAGCATCCCAAGGCTTGAACTCTCAGCTGCTGTCACCGCAGCAAGGTTGAGTGTCATGTTAAAGGCAGAACTTGAAATAGAAATTGACAAAGAATTCTTCTGGACAGATTCCCAAGTAGTCTTAGCCTATATCAATAATGAAGCAAGAAGGTTTCACGTGTTTGTAGCCAATCGTGTTCAACTCATAAGAGAGATTACAGACCCAACTCAGTGGCACTATGTGGATACGACACAAAACCCAGCCGACCATGCATCCAGGGGTCTACATGTAGCAGATATCCCCCCCTCAAGCTGGTTATCTGGCCCTAGTTTCCTTTGGAAAACTGAAGTGCACGCATCTTCAAGATCTTCGGCAGAACTAATTGTAGGTGACCCTGAAGTCAAACCCATTACAACCCTTGCATCACAAGCCAGTGAACAAACTGATATTCTAAATCGTCTGAGCAGGTTCTCCAGTTGGTTAATGCTCATTAAGTTGATTGCAAGAATCAGGAGAATAAAAATGAAGACGCATCACTGCAGCAATCTTGTGTCTGTGGAGGAACGTCAAATTAGAACTATTCGTAATGTGCTAAATGCTACAACAGTCCAATGTTCAAGTAGACTAGACGATGCTTCTCTTAGAACGCTATTTTATGAAGCTATGGCCATTGTTAACAGCCGTCCTTTAACTGTCGATGGAATCAATGACCCCAAGGCACCAGAACCTCTAACTCCAAACCACCTCATCCTGATGAAATCCAAGGTTGCATTACCTCCACCTGGGAAATTCGTAAAGGAAGATGTGTATGCAGCTAAACGGTGGCGTAGAGTACAGTATTTAGCAGAACAATTCTGGAGTCGGTGGAAAAGAGAATACCTAATGAGCGTTTCCACAAGACAGAAATGGCACACACCTCGACGTAACCTCAAAGTAAATGACATTGTCATAATCAAAGAAGATATGTCTCCCAGATGCCAGTGGCAACTAGGACGTGTAATTGAAACTACAATAGAAAAGGATGGTCTAGTTCGTCGTGTCAAGGTGTTAGTAGGTGACAGAAGATTGCAAGATAAGAAACACTATGTATCAAAACCTTCACTTATTGAACGTCCTATTCAAAAGCTAGTAGTCCTCATAGAAAGCAAATAAGTTCAGTTTTAGTGATACACTAGCATACCACCACACAAGACGGTAGCCAGTTACAGAGGTACCTATAGGCTAAATTGTGTATGATGTACCATGTTTTATAGCGGCCTTAGTTATGTTCTGTAAATTATGTATGACTTTTAAGTTATATTCATCATAACATAATTTGGTGGGAGTGTAACTGTCCGCTTGTCATTGTGGATCTTGTTCAGCACTTGCTGCTGGGTGGAACCTTTCTGCCTCCCTTTTAGTTCCCGGGGGGAATGTTTAACTAGCAGGATCACAAAACCACTCCTTTCTTCCTGTCTTAGAAAGAAAGTCTTTTCCTGTATCAGGGGCCACATGTTAGCTTTATGCATAGGACTTCATGGCAGATGTTTGCAGAAAATCCCTAAAGCTTAAAGTTTGTACCCCCCTTGGCAAGCGGATCGAGGTATGCAGAAAAGTGTGCATTGTTATAAAGAGGTATATGTTCTAGAGATAAACCGTGTTCATGCTGTTTGGGTTTAAACACAATATAATCCAAAGCACTTTGCATGTAACCATGTTTCTTTGAATGTTCAATGTAATTAGATGTGTGTGCAGACAACTGCAATTAACCCTGTAACCCCCTTTTGTGGTGATAACTGTAAATAAGTGTGTTGTATGTCATTTACAGTTTTCACGGTGCAACAGTACGATGGTGCTACGGTGCTTACGATATTCATGTTTACGGTGCTCAAGGAGATAAAGAGAACAATATTCAACCCTGCTGCGCACCTTTGTCGCAAAAGAATAAAACTACTGCACCCGTCAGAAGCTCTCCTCTTGTTATTTATTCGATGCCATAGGGGCCGTAACAATATATATATGATCCAGTTCCCTCCAAATGGATGGGAGAATTCTCCCACTTTGCACCAATGGCTGAACAATCAGGGTTTCGGTCCTACCCCTGTAATTGACAGCACTGGTCTCTGTCTCTATGGCAGAACATTAGGACACAGTGCTGGTTATGTTATGGGGCTGATAGGCACATGTGCAGAGCGCAAGTACAATTGGCTATAGACAGCATATGTCTGTGTTAAGGATGAGCTCTGGCGTGTTCGCATAGAACACGTGCAGAGCCCACCAGGAAGTGTGCACGGCGCTGTGCTAATCACAGCCAGGGAGACATTGTCCCGATGCTCGGCTGCAGGGATTGTGAAATGTCTCCCTGGCTGTTATTAGCGCAGCGCCGTGCACACTTCCTAGTGGGTTCTGCACGTGTTCTATGCGAACACGCCAGAGCTCATCCTTAGTCTGTGTATTGTTGGGAACATTTCCATTTACTTCCTGTCACAAGGATGCAACAGGAAGTGAAAGGAACTCATAAAGTGAGGGAAATTCCCCTCTAGGGGCTCATTCGCACGTGCAGTATCCCGTGAAAAGCAATCCACTGTGAATCATCCTTCATAGGGCATTTGGCAGGTGGCGAGGTGTTATGTCACTTTCTCACTTTCTCACATGCATTGCATTCGGTTGTGGGGCAGTTGTGGCACTCCCCCTTAGACTTGCATTGGTTGGTAACGCCCACCTAATTTGACATGCTATTTAATTTTTGCCATGGCATTGGTACAGCTCTGAGCAGACAGACTAGCAGGCTCAAGGGCCTGGTTTTACCATCCCCCAGCTGCACATGTGAATGAAGCCTTAAGCCCCTTTCACATGGGTCCAGAGAAGAGCAGGCAGATGACATATTTGTGACCGCTTAGTATCTATGTTGTGGTTCATGTAGGCTTTGCGTGCAGGGAGGGTTGGGGGGGCCTCCATGTCCAATTTGCTTGGGGCCCCCAAATTCCTTCAAACGGCCCTGCCCACAGCCTGTCAGCAGCCTCTGGAGCACAAATGCAAATCGGGCTTTAGAGGCAGTGAGACTAATGCCGAGTACACACGACCGTTTTTCAGGTTGGTATAGAAAAAATTTAGTTTTTTTCAACCTGATGTTATGTGATTGTTAAAACGGCCTTACCTACACACGATCGTGAAAAAAAAAATGCTCTAGCAAAGTGCGGTGACGTTCAACACGTACGATGGAACTATGAAGAGGAAGTTCCATTTGGATGGTGCCACCCTTTGGGCTGCTTTTGCTGATTTTGTGTTAGTAAAAGAGGATTTTCAGTCTGTTACAGCGTGATGAATGTGCTTACTCCATTCCAATCGCTAGTTTTACCAGAACGAGCGCTACCGTCTTATAACTTGCTTCTGAGCATGCACGTTTTTTAAACCTGTTCTAAATTTTAATGCCCATTTTTTACATAACATAACATAAAAAAAGGTCATTTTTTACAACCTGAAAAACGGTCGTGTGTGTGCGGCATTAGACACATGTCTAAATCTATCCTAAGCCTCAAGTACAGAGGCATATGAATTTATGCTCAAAATATGTTGGAATATTAATTTCTGACCTTTGGCATACATTTACAAGCATGTTTATATGCATTTATGTTCGTATGCGCATAAATTATGCATATAAACTTCTCTCAGATGCACCTGTGGCGTATTTTTTTCTGCGTGTAAATTCTCCTCTTCAAATCTAATACAGAGGTGAACCTATAAGCAGCGTTTAAGCCCCATGTGCATGAGCCCTATTAGCATTGTACTAAATGTACTTCTGTGGCTAACAGAAATCCAAGTTTAAAACAGACTAGAAAAACTAAATGTGAATAAATGTCCAGAACCAGATGGCTTACTCTCATGAGTCCTCAGGAAGCATAGTTCTGTTATAGTCAAGCTGTTGTTGGACACCTAACTGACAGAAATGGTACCAATTGAGTAGTGTACAGAAAATATGGTACCAATATTCAAAAAAGGGTCAAGATGTATGCCAGGCAACTGTAGACAATTCAGCTTAAAGGAGAACTATACTCAGACAAAAGAAAGGCTTGTTAAATTCCACTGGGGTCACTGTGCCTCCTATGCCTGTTGATGCCTTGTGAGGAGAAACGCAGCGTCAGGCAGAGCAATAATACCTGACATCACCACGCCACAGCTGATCGGCCTGAGTTGCTGCTGGATGTTTTACCTGCTTTTAAACTGTTCTGCCGAAAAAGTTTTTATCCGATGTCAGTAATCCCGCTTTGTCAATAAAGGGGCTTTTGATTATTTAAATCCTACTGCACCATGAAGCCTTTTTTGCTCTTCCTTTAATATATCTGCATATCACGCTACTCCATTGGGAATGGAGACTGCCTGTAATAGGATTCATTGCAGCCCTCGGAAGACAAAAAAAAAAACCGGATACACTACTGCATCAGTGTCTAACTACTGAGGATCCCCTTGAGTGACCCCTGGTCTGTTGAGCTTCTAAGACCTCCGTAATAGAGGTCCACCTGATCTGGTAAGCGGCCCCTCTGTTTAAATGTGTACCAACAGTATGAAAGGATCTGGAGGAATGGGGAGGGTCTTCTCTGCCCTGGTTCGGTTGGATCAACACTCTAAAAATGGACACTCTCCCCAAACTTCTATATCTTCTTCAAACGATCCCCATTATAGTCCCCAAATCCTTCTTCTTTTCCCTACATTTTCTCGCTATTAGTGTCATAAATCAGATGTACACAAACGGATAAATGAAAGAAAAGGTTCTTTATTAAATACCAAACAACAAGGTTAAAGTCCAGACAGATGAAAACAGGCAGGAGAGTCTTCCACCGGAGTCAGGATCGATAGCCAGAGATGGGAGTCAGTCCAGCTGGAGTCTGTAACCAGGAAGGTGGTGAAACGAAGCCAGGGATCAGGATCCAGAAGGAACGTCCATAGAAGCCGGGTGGGTAACCAGAACAGCAGCACGGTGAAGGTAGGATGTGAGACAGGTCTTAACACAGAAGGCCCAAGCAAGGGAGTGTTACAGCAAGCGTGGTATATATATGCTGAGCATCCAGCTCCTCCCAGTGGGAAGGAGGAGCCAAGGGAATGGGAAGTTACAAGAACCTCAGAAGCAAGATGGCCGCCAGCACATTTCAGTGATGAGAAGCTTGGAAGGAGGTCAGTCCATGACAATTAGATTCTTGTGGAGTCGGGGGTTGCCTAGGGTGAAGTATAATTTGCTCACCCGTCCAAAATTGCAAGGTGGAGCTGGTCTCCCCGACTTCGAAACGTATTACAAGGCCGCCCATGTAGCGCGTGTCTTGGAATGGTTTCCGCATCCATTTTTGAAAGCCTCTGTTGCCATAGAGCAGGACCTGGCTCACGTGGATCTTAGGGCCCTACTATAGGGATATAGGTCTGACTTGGCGCGCATGCCCCCCCCCCCCCCCTGCTAACGTTGTCCTCTCTCAGGATCTGGTATAATAGGGGGTTGTGCTTCCTTCTATCCTCTGATTCTTCCCCGTTGACCTCCCTATTTGATAATCCTTCCTTCCCTCAGGGTGTCCAGGTACCATAGTTAGGTCCCTTCAAAAGGACCGAATGGCCACAGGCGCGCTCGTTTGTACATCCGACACTAGGGACGTCGGTGATACTGGCAGGATCGCACGATTGGCTAACTGCTATGCATCTCTCTACACTCACAATGCACTTACACTCCTCTTCCCAAATACACCGTCCCAGTACTGAGTTTGAACGGCTGTGCTCCCTTTCAGAGACTCCTAGACATCTTCTATGGGCCATATATAGTCTCCTTCAAACGCTCACGCACACTGAGCTACCCTCTTACACCAGGATGTGGTCCGCAGACTTGGGTGAAGACATCCCGCGTCCAGATTGGCAGACTTCATTTAATTTTACTCATAAGCCCACAATTTCCTGCTACTCACAAAAAAAGAACTACAAGATTCTCTCAAGATGGTACAGGGTCCCCTCCACGTTGCACAAAATATTTCCGTCCACCCCAGCATCCTGCTGGCAATGCTCTGCAGCCACGGGGACCTATCTGCATGTCTGGAGGGAATGTGAGAGGATCCGCCCCTTCTGGACCCAGGTATTTGAGTGTTACAATAAGACTTTTGATGAATCATTGGTTCCCTCTCCTAAGATTGCTCTTTTTTCTGTACTTCCGGGATCAGTTACATCACAGAAGCGGAGTCTCCTCCATTTTTTTAAATCTTAAGCGAGACAGCTTATACCTTCCTATTGGAAGTCGACCACCATTCCTCCATTGTCACACTGGGTGTCAATTATGAACGACACTATGAGAATGGAGGAGATGTTGGCTCTGGACAGCGACACTTTTGATAAATATAAACAGCTGTGGCTCATCTGGCTCCACTTCTCTTCCTCTAATACTCTGGCGAGCATGTTGTCACCCACAACGTGATCGTCTCTTTATTTCCTTCTACCCTGGGGCGGGTTGGGTTTCTGCTCCAGGGTCTCCCTCTTTACACCTGCCATACTTTGCCTTTCCCTGATTGTCTTGTCAGCAGCTCACGCTCCTCTTTCTAATCGCCTCTAGCTTGTTTCTCTTGCACCTCCCTTCTTTTCCTCCTTTCTCTCTTTCCCTTCTTTTCTCACCTGTCCGTCTTCTTGTCTCTTGTTCTCTCGTCTCTCATTTTAATTTTATTTTACTTTTTGCCTTGTCTATCATTTTTTACTTTTTTTTTTTTCTTTTTTTTCCTTCTTTTGGTTTTATTATTTCCCTGCCATAAATTGCAGTTGCAGTTCTGCCAAAAGGAAGAGACCCTAGTGGTCGCACATATTTTTTGTTTTACAGTTAGGCCTCGTACACACGATGGAATTTTTCCGCTGGAAATGGTCCGACGACCATTCAGCCGAAAAATCCGCTCGTCTGTAGGGGCAAACGGACGGATTTGGACTGATTTGTCCAGCGGAAAATTTCCAAAGCATGCTTTGAAACTTTTCCGCCGGACACATCCACCCGCGCAAGCGTCGTATGGATGCGATGCATGCGTGGAAGTTGTTTACTTCCTGGTGCGGTTACGTAACGGCGTCAACGTCACCGCTACGTCACCGCGCTGTCTGCCGGCGGTGATTTTGATCCGATGGTGTGTACACGCCATCGGACCAAAATAGCCCGGCGGACATATCCGATGAAAACGGTCCGAGGACCGTTTGCATCGGATATGTCCGTCCGTGTGTACGAGGCCTAAATGTGTACCAACGGCTGACATTTTGGATGATAATTTTGGAAGAAGTTTTTACCTTTTCTCCGTGATTACAGCAAATCAACATCAGCTGTAGTGGACACTAATTTGGTTTAATACCATCTGTACTTATTTATTAATTGGGTTCACAATCTTATATTTATTTTTAGAATTTTACATTTCTACACCAGGACACTTTGTTTATTTGCACTTTTTTGGTTGCGCATCTTTTACCTATTTTTGACATGTATTTTTAGCTGTTTATTCCAGCTATTTTGTATTATTGCAGCACCAGTCACCTTTTTGATTGATTTTCCTTTTTCCCTTCCGTTATGCTGGGAAATATACATTGCATCAGTATATACTGTAACTATTGTGTGGTGGGTTATATGTAATTTTTGGGTGATACATATAGGGCCAGATTCAGGTAGATGGGAGCATCTTTAATCTGGAGTAACGTTTCTCATTTACGTTACTCTGGCGAAATTTTAAGAGCAAGTGCTGTTATTCATGAAGCACTTGCTCCTAAAGTTGCGGCAGCGTATCGAAAATGAGGCGGCGGAATTCAAATTGGGCGGGTACGGGGGCGTGTATTATTTAAACTAAGCGCGATCCCGTGGCGAACGTACTGCGCATGCGTCGACTGTCAATGCATCCCAGTGCGCATGCTCCAAATTCTATCAGTGAACGTCAATGACGTCAAATCCCCATTCATGGACGTTTTACGCAAGCGACGCAAATTTTTTTTTTTACGCGATGACGACGGCTATACTTAACAAAGGATACTCCACTAGGGGGCTGCTTTATCTTTACGCCGCGTATCGCTTACGGAAACGTCGGAAAGTCACTGCGTCACGCCTGAATACGATCGTGAATTGCCGATTCCCGCTGATTAACATATTTTTTTGGCGTAAATCAGCGGGAACGCCCCCAGCGCCATTTTAAATTAAAGTTGCGATGCGATGGCGAAATTCAATTACGCCGCTCGCATCGGAACTCCAACCCGGCGTTTCTTGTTTTCTGGTTACAGAAAACAAAAACGCCGGCTTAAAGTGACAGTTAGGCTGGAGTATCACTGATACTCCAGCCTAACTCTACCTGAATCTGGCCCATAGACTTGAATTTATTTATTTGTATAAATTAGCATGGTTTTCTATTTCCTATTTTTGTGGGGGAAGCGCAGATTGCCCACGCTTTACATCCCTGTGCACAGGAATTGTTCCATTAAAAATCTGTCCTTTCGGGGTGGCTGTACCTTCACTCCCACTCTCAGGACTCTATAATATAAAGGTTAAAAAAACACACGAGACAGTGCTTGGTACCCTTGATAGTGTTATGTCATATTTCATAGGGAGTGGGAACCAGAGTAAACCAGGCCAGGTTATAGTAAATGGAACACACCTGTTTATTGCCTGCTATGGGGAGATACAAATGTATAAAAAGGCGAATGACACCAAGCTAGGCAATGGTGTGCAGGGTTACGAGGAGAGGCACCAATTACTTGGCACTTGGGAGTGGAAGGTGTAAGGGGTTTAGCTCGGTAGCAGGTGTGTCTGACCCCCTGGGTGGGTTCACTACACACTGAAGTATACAGAGAGGAAGCCGAGGATGGTTGAAAACAAAGGATATGGTTTATTCTTCCATATTGCTAAAAACAAGTGCAAGCATCCAAACAGCATAAACAAAACAAAACATAAAATAAACCCTGGCCACTTGGGGCGTCTACCTTCACAACACAGGAACCTACCTATGGAGTCTGGCACAGCCTACTGCTGGGCAGACACTGGTATTCATACAGCAGAAAAACAATAGTCTTTTTGATTTTTATCACACAGAAAAATCGACAACCACCTCACCTTCAGAAGTCTTTCCCAACTCACTGGTCTCCTTAACTCAAAAAGCCTCAGGATGCAGCAATCAGTAGTCATCCTCTGGATAACTTATAGAGGCCTTAATTGCCTCATTCTGAAGCTTTCCAATGCCTGTAAACCTTTCTGGCTATTTCTGCAGCCGGCACCTAACAGTAATTGGTGAATTGTCTAAACAAGACAGAAATGTATCTCCCGTCTGTGACAACACCCACAGATTTGCCTGACTTCCTGTCACAAAAACTAAGTGTGTCTGGCCGAGGCATGCCGGCACGCCTAGATGATGTCACAGCAAACTGGGTGAGCAAGCCATGGGGACCAAGACGGATGCCTCGGAGAACCTGCATGTTTCGCAGGCCTTTCTGTTGCTGTGACGACGTGTTTCGCGCGCTAGCACTTTATCAAGTCACGAAAGCAGACACCAACTCGAGTATTTAAGTCAATTGTCACCTGATTATGGGGCATGGAGTGGGCAGAGCTACAAGCGGGCTGAAGAACCATTAACCCATCAGTGGCTATCAGGTCACCTGTGGCCAGGTGACAAGTGCACCCCGTTAGGGTCAGGGATGCACCACAGGGTAGTGAACCCTATAGCCGACTGCTGTGAACAGAGAGGAAGCGTGAGCCCGAGATTCCCCAGGGCGCGGAGTATAAGACCCAGCTTTGGTGTTCACCAGAGCCTCTGGTGGTGAGGATGGCCTTCGCTGCAGCTGGATCCAGGTTCGTGACCCCTGGCGTCCACTTGGTCACGCTCCGTAGAGAGAGAGGGGAAGCAACCACTGAGAACACAAGGGATAGTGATGGGTAAGCCGAGGTCGGGGCAAAAGGCAGCCAAAGGTAACCGAGGGACAGGCAAAGGGTCAGGGAAACCGACAAGCAGGAGTGGTCAGATACGAGCCAAAATCGGTACACGGGAAGGTAAACTTAGCACACAGCAGACAGGAACTCAAGCTACAAACACAGGTTGAACAGCAAAGCAGACTAGCAGTGCCGTGGTTAATATGGGCTTCCTGGGATGGCCTGGGGTGGAGCCATACAGGGAGGAAGGTGATAAAAGACAGCCAGGAAGAGAGTCAGGCCTCTAATGAACACATGGAGATGGGTAAGCTGACAGATTTTATTGCATATCCATGACAGTGGACTTACATTATTATATGCCATTGGGACTATTAACATCTATTATATGTTGAATGCAGCCTAATAGAAAATATATAAATATTTTTAATAAATTGATAGAGCTAAAAATAAAAAATAAATGAAAGAAAATGAAACATGTATTGGCTCAATTGTGTATAATGCCGTAGTTCCACCATACACAAGATACTGATTATTATAAGACATATATTATGTCAAACTCAAATTTATACAGAGCATGACATCCCACACGAAAAGTCTTATTTTATAAATATTGAAGAGAATAAAAATGAACTCATTAATTCAAATATATGAGACAACTCTATCAAATGCACCTGTCTATAGCAGTGCTTACATCTGAGAAGATCATGAGAGGAGTGTCAATCCCGTCATTTAAGGCAATTTAAAGAAAGTAAACAAAACAACACATCACAAGGGCTATCATATAGGCTATTATTGATACATAGACTAATTTATACTATGGGCCAGATTCACGAACACTTGCGCTGGAGTATTTGGATATGCGCCGCATAACTGTGATGATGCGCCGTCGTTTCTATGTGCCCGTACCCACCAAACTAGATGCGCCCAATAATTTGCGACCGGCGGAACGTTCCGACGCCAGAGTATCGTCAGCGCTTATTTTCGCTGGGCGCATCAGTCGCGCCCATTGATTTCCCCTGCAAATATGCAAATGAGGGATTTTTTCCAATTCACGAACGGATTAGCACCATACGCTGGCTACATGCGCCGCGCGTATCTCGTCCGTCCGGCGCAAAGTTATTTCTACAAAAGGCTGCTTTATCTTTACTCCAGATGGCCACAGGTCAGCAGGAGAGCAGCTACAGCAGCGTTACCGACGATAAGAGCTAGCTGAGCACCCCAACTTGCAGGACAACACCTCTGTCCATGCTTGTCTGTCAAATTTTACAGCCATGGAGGAAGACATCATAGGTCTCCATAGCCGAGATGATGGCTGACAGCTCCTGGCCATTAAAGTTCAGCTTTCTCCTGTGTGTTTGCGGGGAACGGGAGCAGCCATCTCAGAACAAAAGTAACATCACTGCGGGGAGGGGGAGCAGGATATACTTTAGTGCCGGAATGGCGCTTCTACGGGCGCATTTACACACCCAACGGAAGGAATTGCGCTGACGTTTCCCGTGCAGTGGTGCCGACGGAAGTTGTGAGCATGCGCACAAAGGGGGCGAGTGGAGCCTCACTCACTGGGCATGCTCCGTGGTTGATGCGCTGAACGTAAGCCTCTGCGCTGGGCTCCGCCCATCATTTACATATGATCACACCCACTTCCACTTGCGTCGGGTTACGCCAGCGCATTATCGTTACTCTGGCGCAAGTTTACGCGCAACTGCTATGTGAATTACAGGACTTGCGCTGAAAGGGTCTTCAGAGTAACGTAAATGAGAAGCGTTACTCCAGAGGAAAGATACTCTCATCTACCTGAATCTGGCCCTATGTATCTCTAAATCCTCATTGAGGCCATTTGGTGATAAAGATCCCAACCTGTAGATCCAAAAGGTCTCCCTCTTAAATAAGAGGGAGAACCTTTCATTTTTCATAGGTGACCCCTTGGGAATGGTCTCAATTGCCATAACCTTGAGGCAACTAATGTTTTTGTTATGTACCTTGAGGAAAATGTCAGGGCGCACTATGTTCATCACACCCTTTCTGGATAAATCTGCGGTGTGCCCCTATGTTTACGCAATGTGCGTACAATGCGTCCTACATATATAGGTAGATATATTGATGAAATTTTGCTCATCTGGGATGGTGGCCCAGATGTGTTCTCCTCCTTTGTGGCCCAATGCAACGCCAATCCTCTGGGACTTTCCTTCTTTTTTGTCCTAGATCTTTTTGGACTTTTTTCATGACCTTCGTCGCAAAGAATTACATCAAACCTATGAGTGGCAGTCGTAGCACCACTTTTCAAGTTGCCATCATCTGGTATGGAAATACAATGTTCCTAGTAGTCAGTTCAACAGGTTAAGACAAAACTGAAAACTGAAAAAAATAAACCGAGAGTAAGACAAGCAGGAAGGAGAGATAAAAAGGAAAAAGCCCCATTAGGTACGGGCATTTTTAACATCCGTGGTTCTGTTCTTTCTGAGAACGAACTAAGAGTCCTTAATAAATGCCTCAAGTTCGCTCCGGTACACAATTTAAGTAAATTTCATACATATGTCAACCTTCAAAAGTTTGTTAGGAGTCTGAACATCAAAAAGTATTTCCGGTCTAAACCTGCAGAAAGGGCCACGTTAGTCCCTGTTGGGACACACTGGTATACATTTGTTTCCAATCCCCCCAACTTAGACACTGAACGTATAGATGTATTTAGAAATATGGTAATAAGTGATTTAGAAAACATGAAGGTTAAGAAATAGGAGATCCTTCTTACATAAAAAATGGTATTTCCTCATTGGAAAGGAATAAAGGGTTAGTGATCCGTGCCCCTGACAAAGGGGGTGGTTTAGTGGTAATGAGTAAATCTTTTTTATAAATGTAGCACTACCCCCGGAGGAGCTGCTGGTTGTTTTGGGTGGCACATTTACCTCATGGCTCCCTCGAATTCCTAGGGGTGGATGATGCGTATTGCATTTGGTAGAAGTAAAGGAATGTCCACAAAAGGTGCTCTTTGCTGTGCTCTTTATTACCCAGCCGGGTGAAAACAATAAACTTGTGGTGAGGAAAGTAAAGTTGAAGAAGAAAGGAGAACAGCAGATTCAGGTGTGATGATAGGGAAACAGTCCTGCTCCCAAGCGTAACAGTTCTCTGCACCACTCCTGCCTGAGTGGGTTTAGTGTACCCGTGTACCAGGACAGGCCTCTCTCACTGACCTGGCAGCCGGAGTATCACTTGAACATTTGTAGGATAGAGTCTCTGCCACAGACCCTCCTTGGTGAACTTCAGGGAGACACCTCTGCCACAGGCCCTCTCTGATTGGTAGTTACGGACATAATACTCCTTAGATGAATTACGCCTGGATCTCCTTCAACTTGTCGCCCAGGTACTGACTGACAGGTGATCAATCCTTCAGTGTCCGGCTACCTTGATCCCCGGTGGTTTGTCAAGGCCCTTTTGGATCGTCAGCCTCTCAATGACGCTCTTAAGATGGACTCCCCACCGAACAGAAATAGAGCTTGGGATTAGAGGTGTCGCAAGCATAACATTTTCCCTTCGCGAACGGCGAACACGAATTTCCGCAAATGTTCGCGAACGGCCCTAGACTTCAATAGGCAGGCAATTTTAAAACCCACAGGGACTCTTTCTGGCCACAATAGTGATGGAAAAGTTGTTTCAAGGGGACTAACACCTGGACTGTGGCATGCCGGCGGGGGATCCATGGCAAAACTCCCATGGAAAATTACGTAGTTGACGCAGAGTCGGGTTTTAATCCATAAAGGGCATAAATCACCTAACATTCCTAAATAATGTGCTTTAAAACATCAGGTATAATGTTGTATAGATCAGGTAGTGTAAGGGTTACGCCCGCTTCACAGTGACAGACCAAACTCTGACAGAACAAACTCCCCGTTTAACACAACGCAAACAGTCCATTTGCACAACCGCAAACTCCCTATTTGCACAAGGTTGGATACCAAGTTAGACATGTCCTGTTCCTTGTCCTCTCTGATGTCATTGTCATGGAAATTCAATAGTCTGGCAGCTTACCTGTCTCCATCTGTCCATTAAGAGGCCTGACTCTGTTCTGGTTACTGTCAGGGACCTACCTGTGGGCTCCGACGAGCCCCTGTTGCTCGCGCTCGTGCTCCAATTGCGCGCATCTGCACGGCGCGCGTGCGCGCGCGTGCACCTATCGTGCGCGCGCGTGCACGGCGCGCGTCTGCGTCACGGGGGCGCGCGCGTGCGCGGCGGGAGCGCGCGCATGCGCACTAGCCCTTCTTCCCCTTTAAAAGCTCAGTAGCAGCAGTGACACCTTGCTGTCTGATCTACAGCTTTGTGTCCTAAAAACCCTGAAACCTGATGTCTGTTGAAACCTGATACCTGCTTACCTGATACCTGTTGAAACCTGATACCTGCTCTACCCGATACCTGACCCGGCTCCGTCTGACTACCTGAATACCGTTACCGACCCCTGGCTTGATCCGACTCCGCTCTACTCTGCTGCCCATCGTTATCAGACCTATGCTTGAACTTTGACAACGCTACCTCCGCTACAGAGTGACTTTCGGGTGATCCGCCCATCTGACCCTTGTTGACTGCATACCCGTTCCTGTCTTGCATCTGACCAGGCTCGTCCACCAGTTCCCGCTATCCGGTTCCGGTGGCCCTCCAGAGACGCTGTCTCCTACACTGCCTGTCCGCAAGATTTCCATTCCGACCGGTCTGCTGTCATCCCAAGCACTCTTACCCCACCGCGCTCCCGGACTTGCTGTCCCCACTCCAGCAGTCCCTGAACCCGGGCGGTAAGAGGGGCTCTTTCCTGCATACGAGGCTCTATCCACGAGGTACGTAACAGTATCAGACAGCCATGTCAGAGCCTGCGGGAATAGCCCCTGCCATAGACGAAATCTGCAAACACCTGGCGTCTCTCACAGAAGCAGTAAAGAACCTACAGGAAGGCTACGTTAGACTAGAAGGACAGGTACACAGCCTGGCTGCCCCCAGTGATCCAGCTGCTCCTTCAACCTCCAGATCCGCATCAGCTGTTTCTGCTCCTTCGGTGGTAATGCTCCCACCTGAACCAAGAGTTCCAGTACCAGAGCGATTCGCTGGCGACCGCACCAAATTTCGAGCCTTCCGTAGCGCCTGTGAGCTCTACTTCGCCCTGCAACCCCGGACATTTTCCTTGGAGGTCACCAAAGTGGGATTCGTAATCTCCCTACTACAAGGGGACCCTCAGACCTGGGCCCACCGGCTGCTCGAGGAGAATGGTGACCAGACGCGGACCCTGTTCGCTTTTCTTGAGGCCATGGCTCTGCTATATGATGACCCTCAACGAGCCGCTACCGCAGAGTCTGCCCTACTCACGCTCCAGCAAGGCCGCAGAGCGGCTGAGGACTATGTCACGGACTTTAGGCGCTGGAGCGCGGACACTCAATGGAACGATGCAGCTCTGCGGCACCAGTTTCGCTTGGGCCTTTCTGAAAGTCTGAAGGACGAACTCGCTCGAGTGGGGGTGCCCGAGACCCTCGAGGATCTAATTACCACAGCTATCCAGATCGACCGCCGGCTTCGTGAACGCCGAGCTGAGCGATCTTCTCAACCGAACCGTCCCACCTGGATGACTGCAAAGGTACCTATGCCGGCTTCTCGCTACCTGCCTCCTACCCACCCAGATTCCCCCAGCACCAACCAGGACTCATCTGAACCCATGCAACTTGGCCTCATGCGGCCAACACTACCACCTGAAGAGCGGGCACGTCGTCGCCAACTCAACCTTTGCATGTACTGCGGCGGGACTGGCCACTACGTTCGCAACTGTCCTGTTAAGACACGTAAGTGCCTCATCTCAGCTCCTGTCAACTTCTCAGCCCTGTCAGGCAATGCAACCCACCTTGCTCTACCTTTCTCGTTACAGTGCCAGGGAAGGACAATTCCGGTCAACGCCATCCTTGACTCCGGCGCATGCAGCTGCTTCATCGATACCGCTTTTGTCAACCTGCACAACATTCCCTTACGAAGAAAGACTCATGGACTCTCTGTTTTTCTGGCCGACGGCTCCCGCATCAGTTCTGGACAGGTAACCCAAGAGACTCTACCTCTACCTGCTTTAATCGCTCCTCAGCACAAGGAACTGTTGGTCCTAGATGTGATTTCTTCTCCTCTGTTTCCGGTAATCCTCGGCCTACCCTGGCTTCAGGCTCACAACCCTCTGATTAATTGGGCATCTGGAGAGGTGTCTTTTCAGTCCCCTTACTGCCAGCAATACTGTCTACCCGGGCCCACCAGTTCACCCCCCATCTTACTATGTATGGACTCTGACCCAAGCCTGCTTCAGTGCATTCCTGAACCCTATCATGACTTCCTGGACGTTTTTAGTAAACGGGGGGCCGACTCCCTTCCGCCCCATCGCCCCTATGACTGCCCGATCGAGCTCCTCCCAGGGGCCGAAATTCCTTTTGGGCGTATCTTTCCGTTATCAGAAAAGGAGCAGGAGGCCCTAAAAATATATATAGATGAAAACTTACACAAGGGGTTCATCCGGCCTTCTACCTCCCCAGCAGGCGCTGGAATATTTTTCGTTACCAAGAAGGATCAGTCTCTCCGTCCGTGTGTGGATTACCGGGAACTAAATAATATCACAGTGAAAAACCGGTACCCGCTACCCCTGGTACCCGAGCTCTTCCAAAAACTGAGGTCGGCTACCGTCTTCACCAAGTTAGACCTGAGAGGGGCCTACAACCTGGTCCGTATTCGGGAGGGGCACGAATGGAAAACAGCTTTTCGTACCCGATTCGGTCATTACGAATACCTAGTCATGCCCTTCGGACTGTGTAATGCGCCCGCCACCTTTCAGCATTTTATTAATGACGTACTCAGAGACTTTCTGGACATCTTTGTAATTGTCTATCTTGATGATATCTTAGTCTTTTCCAGATCATTAGACAGACACCGAGAGCATGTTCGTAAAGTCCTCCACCGGCTCCGACTACACAGATTATACGCCAAGGCAGAGAAATGCGAATTTGAACGTCAGACCATCCAGTTCCTGGGCCTGGTAATCTCTCCCACCGGAATTAAGATGGACCCTCAGAAGGTGTCTGCTATCCTCGACTGGCCAGTACCCCTGGACAAGAAGGGGGTACAACGCTTCGTAGGTTTTGCAAACTTCTATAGAAGATTTATCAGGGGGTTTTCTGCAATAATTTCCCCCATCACACAATTGACCAGACAAAACCTACGTTTTCACTGGAACCCAGAAGCTCAAAAGGCCTTTGACCGTCTCAAAAAGCTTTTCACGTCAGCCCCGATCCTCAGTCACCCTGATCCTGCACTACCCTATATCCTCGAGGTTGACGCATCTGAAGTCGCAGTGGGAGCTGTTGTCTCCCAACGCCAGGGGAATAAAGACCTAATGCATCCCATCGGATTCTTTTCCCGGAAACTTTCTCCTGCGGAAAGAAATTATGATGTCGGAGATCGTGAGTTACTTGCCATCAAGACCGCATTGGAGGAATGGAGGTACCTGTTAGAAGGCGCAGCCCATCCAGTATTAATTTATACCGATCACAAGAATCTTGAGTACCTAAGATCTGCTAAAAGGTTGAAGCCCCGTCAAGCCCGCTGGGCGCTGTTTTTCTCACGTTTCTGTTTTCACATCACATACCGGCCAGGTTCAAAGAACGTCAAACCAGACGCACTATCCCGGATGCATGATAACCCCAAGGATATACCGGTTCCTGACACTATTTTAACAGCAGGTAACTTCCTACTTCTCCAGTCTGGTCTACTCTCCGAAATTAGAGAAGCATCCACAGACGCCTCCAAACCCTCCAGCATCACTTTAACATCTAGGGATGGACTGTTTTGGAGAGGCAGCCAAATTTTCGTTCCAGAAACAAGCCGTGTGGAAGTCCTGAAACTTCTTCACGACCACCCGTTGGCGGGACACTTTGGGGTTCGGAAAACCCTCGAACTGGTACGTCGTACCTTCTGGTGGCCAGACCTGGAAAATTTCTGCAAAACATATGTTAACTCATGCCCCACGTGTAATCGAAACAAGACCACAAGAAGCCGAGCTTGGGGACTGTTGAAGCCCCTACCTGTACCCAATAGACCCTGGGAAATGATTTCTATAGACTTTATAGTAGAACTTCCTCGTTCGGAGGGGTGCACGGCAATTTTTGTAGTCGTGGATCGCCTATCCAAAATGGCTCATTTCCTTCCCTTAAGGAGTACCCCAACGGCCACAGAGACTGCTCGTATCTTCATCAAGGAGATTGTTCGGCTACACGGGATTCCCTCCGACATCGTGTCTGACAGGGGGGTTCAGTTCACGTCCCGCTTCTGGAGATCCCTATGTGAAACCTTGAAGATTAAACTCTCCTTTTCCTCAGCTTATCATCCCCAAACCAACGGGCAAACAGAGAGGACCAACCAGACTCTTGAACAGTACATTAGGTGCTTTACGTCCTTCTCTCAGGACGATTGGGTTTCCCTGCTACCTCTAGCGGAGTTCGCGTACAATAACGCCAACCACTCAGCTACCGGGCAATCCCCTTTCTTTGCCAATTATGGTTTTGATCTAACCTTTTTACCTGACCTTTTTTCAGAATCCCCAGTCCCGGCAGTGCAGAGTACGATGGAGTTCCTCAGCCACAACAACCAGGTATTACGGGAAGCGGTGACTAAAGCTCAAGCTGCCAGTAAAAAGTTCTTTGACCGGAAGAAGAGAGGCGAATTGAATCTTCAGCCAGGTGACCAGGTATTGCTATCTACAACCAACCTCAAGTTGGCCTGTCCTTCAAAGAAGTTGGGACCAAAGTTCATAGGACCTTTTCCAGTACGAAGGAAGATCAATGAGGTATCGTATGAACTATCCTTACCTGATTCTTTGAAAATGTATCCAGTATTCCATGTGTCATTGTTGAAACCTGCAGTTCTGGATCCCTTTCCTGATAGAGGGACCAGTCCCCCAGAACCTGTTTTTGTTGATGGGTGCGAGGAATACGTTGTGGAGGCCATCCTCGACTGCAGGAAGCGGCAAGGGCAAATTCAATTTTTAGTAAAATGGAAAGGGTATGGCCCAGAAGACAATTCCTGGGAACCCAAAAACAACATCCATGCACAGAGACTGATTCGCAATTTCTTTTCCGCTCACCCTGAAAAAAGAATCCAATTTGGCATCCGGAGGCTGCCCCTTGGGGGGGGGCAATGTCAGGGACCTACCTGTGGGCTCCGACGAGCCCCTGTTGCTCGCGCTCGTGCTCCAATTGCGCGCGTCTGCACGCCGCGCGTGCGCGCGCGTGCACCTATCGTGCGCGCGCGTGCACGGCGCGCGTCTGCGTCACGGGGGCGCGCGCGTGCGCGGCGGGAGCGCGCGCATGCGCACTAGCCCTTCTTCCCCTTTAAAAGCTCAGTAGCAGCAGTGACACCTTGCTGTCTGATCTACAGCTTTGTGTCCTAAAAACCCTGAAACCTGATGTCTGTTGAAACCTGCTTACCTGATACCTGTTGAAACCTGATACCTGCTCTACCCAATACCTGACCCGGCTCCGTCTGACTACCTGAATACCGTTACCGACCCCTGGCTTGATCCGACTCCGCTCTACTCTGCTGCCCATCGTTATCAGACCTATGCTTGAACTTTGACAACGCTACCTCCGCTACAGAGTGACTTTCGGGTGATCCGCCCATCTGACCCTTGTTGACTGCATCCCAGTTCCTGTCTTGCATCTGACCAGGCTCGTCCACCAGTTTCCACTATCCGGTTCCGGTGGCCCTCCAGAGACGCTGTCTCCTACACTGCCTGTCCGCAAGATTTCCATTCCGACCGGTCTGCTGTCATCCCAAGCACTCTTACCCCACCGCGCTCCCGGACTTGCTGTCCCCACTCCAGCAGTCCCTGAACCCGGGCGGTAAGAGGGGCTCTTTCCTGCATACGAGGCTCTATCCACGAGGTACGTAACAGTTACCTTCTTATTTCCTCTCCTTCCTGTATGGCCCCACCCAGGCCATCCCAGGAAGTCTATATTAACTGTTGCACTAAAGGCCTGCAATGCTGTTCAACAGTGTTGTTTGCTTAAGTTCCTGTCTGCAGTGTGCTACGATTATCTTCCTGTGTACCGTTTTTGGCTCGTCTCTGACTTCTCCTGTTTGCCTGTGCCCCTGACCTTTTGCCTGTCCCTCGGTTACCCCTGTCTGCCTGTTGCCCTGACCTCGGCTTACCCATCACTACCATTTGTCCTGCTTGCTGCTTCCCCTCTCTCCCTGCGGGGTGTGACCTAGGGGATCCCAGGGGTTGCGACCTGGATCCAGCTGCGGCAAAGGCCATCCTCACCACTAGAGGCTCTGGTGAACACAAAGCTGGGTCTTAGACTTCGCGCCCTGGGCGATCTTGGGTTCACGCTTCCTCTCTGATAGCAGTAGTCGGCTATAGGGTTCACTACCCTGTGGTGCATCCCTGACCCCAACGGGGTGCACTTGTCACCTGGCCACAGGTGACCTGACAGTCAATGAATGTCTCTTTCTCCACCCAGCCACGTACAACACCAAGGGTCCCTGAAGGGTGACAAGCCCCCTGGGATGCCTGCGGTGGTTGGTCTTCCACCTCCTCAAAGCCACCTTCCTCATCTGACTCCTCTTCTTCAGACTTCTCTCTCTGCGTTGCCGCAGGTCCAGCAATTGACAACAACAAGGCTGCTGGTGATGGTGGCCACAACTCTTCCTCTTCATGCTCATCTACGGTCTGATCCTGCACTCTTCGCAGGGGCACTGGTCTATATTTAGCACTATACTCGCATCTATATTTAGCACTATAACATTTAACTGGCTGCTTGCTTCTATCCGGTGGAATCTGTCCGCCCGACATGTCTGCTGGTTAGTACACTTACCAGCAGACATGTCGGCCCCCACCGCCGCCGCGCCGCTGCCGAATGGATTCGGCGCATGCGCGGAAGTGTTTTACTTCCTGGTGCGGTGACGTGGCGGTGACGCGGCGGCGTCAACGTCACCGCCGCGTCACCGCACCGTCCGGCGGCGGGGAATTTGATCCGATGGTGTGTACACGCCATCGGATCAAACTCCCGATCGGACATATCCGATGGAAATGGTCCGCGGACCGTTTTCATCGGATATGTCCGATCGTCTGTACGCCGCCCTAGTGTGTAATCCCTGCTGGCTGCTTCTTCTGTCCCCAGCAGAGTGCTTCCTTACATCTCAGGTGTCACTGTCCCCAGCGGAGTGCTTCCTTACATTTCAGGGACCCTTGGTGTTGTACGTGGCTGGGTGGAGGAAGAGACATTCATTGACTGTCAGGTCACCTGTGGCCAGGTGACAAGTGCACCCTGTTGGGGTCAGGGATGCACCACAGGGTAGTGAACCCTATAGCCGACTGCTGCTATCAGAGAGGAAGCGTGAACCCAAGATCGCCCAGGGCGCGGAGTCTAAGACCCAGCTTTGTGTTCACCAGAGCACAAAGCGTATATGCTGGAGTGAAATTGTGGACTCCAGTATATTGGTAGAACATCTAGGTCCCTTAGTGTGCACATTGGGGAACATGTGAATAACATGAAAAAGGGACTGAGATCCCATAGTGTTTAAAAACATTTCAGAGTTTGTCATGATAGGGACCCTATGGGTCTTAAGTTTTGGGGCATTCAGAAGGTTGGCAGACACTGGCGGGGGGTAATTATATCTATCGCCTTAGCCAGAAGGAATCATTCTGGATCTTTAAGGCAAAGGTATTATCGCCTGAAGGGTTGAGTGAGTGAGTGAAAAACTTATAGAGCGCAACACATGCGAACTGAATTGCCTCTGGGCACTGTTTCCATTCCTAGGATAAAGGAAGGCTTTGCCTCAGAAGAGATGAGTTTTAATCATTCTCCTGAAGGCCAAGTGGTCCGACTCCAGTCGGATGGTGGTTGGTAGTGCATTCCACAGTCACGGTCCTTGGACAGCAAATCTCCGATCTCCTTTGGATTTGTATCTTGCCTTTGGGATGTACAGTAGGTTTTGATTTGTGGATCGCAGAATGCGATTGGGGTTGTGGGCTTTTATTTTTTCGCATAGATATTGGGGAGCGTTTCCTTGAATACACTTGTGTGTAAGGCAGAGTGCCTTAAAAGTGATTCTGTCTTTCACTGGTAGCCAGTGAAGAGATCTTAGCGAAAGGGAGATTGACTCCCATGGTTTTTTACCAGTCACTAATCGAGCAGCCGTATTTTGAACGACTTGCAGACGAGTGATTTGGTATTTGGGAAGTCCTAAATAGAGGGCATTTGCGTAGTCGAGTCTGGAATTGACGATTGTTCCCACCACGACTGCAATGTCCTCTTTAGGAATAAAAGGGGCGAGTCGGCGTAACTGGCGCAACAGATGATGGGATCCACTGACTACCGCCCCTATTTGTGCATCCATTGTCATGTGGGAGTCAAAAATGACTCCGAGACTTTTGACTTTGGTGCTAGGGATGGGCGGTGGGATCCAAGTTGAGGTGGAGGGACTTTTCCTGTTTGCGTGAAACAGGAGAAGCTCTGTTTTTGAACCGTTGAGTTTTAGATAACTGGATGTCATCCTGTTATATATAAGAGTGAGGGAACTCTCTAATCCCATCGAATGATCCTTTCCATTGCTAACACGGAGATACAGCTGTGTGTCGTCTGCGTAGGAATGGTAAAGTAGCTTCTGGTTGCTGATGATCTCAAAGAGGGGACGGAGGTAAATGTTGAATAGTACCAGTGACAAGGGGGATCCCTGAGGGACTCCGCATGATACCGTACGCATTTATGACGTGAAAGATCCCAATTTCACTGTTTGTGATCTGTTTTCCAAGAAGGAGGAGAACCAAGGTAGATCCGCTTCCGTGACTTTGGCCACTTCAGCTAGCCTAGCCAATAGTAGTCCGTGGTCTACCGTATCAAAGGCCGCACACAATCTCAATTTCCAAATCCTGTTTGAAAATGAGATCGAGGGTATGGCCTGAGACATGAGTGGGGCCTCGTATTAATTGCTGCAGACCTAATCCTTCTAGATGGTCAATGCAGGCATCAGCGACGGGGTCCAACGAAGAGTTAGCCCAGAGGTTAAAATCCCCCAGCACCAAAAGGTGTTTGATGCTTAGGGTGTAAAAGGAGATAAATTCTGTTAATGACGCGACAAGGTCAGTTTTTGGGCCAGGGGGTCTGTAGCACAGTAACATATGAACCGTGTCTTGGGGATTTGATTGCAGCTGTAGAGTGAGGGTTTCCATGAATGGAAGCGAGTATTGGAGGACTGATTTGGTGATCGAGAGGTGAATCTTGTGGATCACCGCCAGACCACCCCCTCTTTGCCCCACTCTGTTCTGCATTTGTATGCGATAATTTGCAGGCACCAAATCTTCCAGAATGGTGTTGCAGTCGTCTGTGAGCCAGCTTTCTGTGATAAAGAGGCAGTCTATATCATGTAGAAGGATGAAATCATGGATTTCTTGCCGGTGTTTTACTGCTGATCTAGTGTTGACCAGAGCGCAGGAAATGGGTTTGGGCTGGTGCGTTCTAATGCGATTTTTTTCTGTTAATCCTCTATTGATTCTTAACAGTTGTTCGCTTTTTAGCGCATTTTCGGTGACCATTGGGAGTATTGAGGCAAATGGTTTTAATTCCCAGATGATTTCTGCTGAGTATTTCAGATAACCCATAGTTGCAGAAAAGACGGGAACATATTGATAATTAAAAGGGGGGGGTTTAGGCGATGCTGGGGAGGAGGAAATAGTGAAGCGAACTTGTCACTACTCTATGTCCTCCTTTTATGCAGTTTGGTCCAGAGGAAGGCGAAAAACCCCAGGCGTGCTGTGCCAATCTGCCTTACCTGGGGAAAAAATTCCTTTCTGATCCCAATAGGCAATCGGTCTTAACCCTGGATCAATATTATGCAAAAGGGGGTGTAGCTTTCAGATTGTGAAAGAAAAGGCCTATGCCAGGGAGGGTGAGGGGGGGAGGTGGATTATGATGCTATGGGTGTACCAAGATGGCCGCCGACCGGGACTAGGCCCGAGCTGGGGGCTGAAGTACAGGAGGGGGCCGCGGGGGGAGATAAAGGGGCATGTAGGGGTTACAGCGTGGGGGGGGGTCCTTGGGGGGGCCCAAAGATGGGAGGTGATTCTAATTATGCCAGGCTTGCTAGCCTTCGGCGTGCGAGGAAGGGCGTCTTCCTAGGCCGCGGGTGAAGCCGCAGACTTTCCTGGGACGCCCTCCTGCAGTTGTGGCCGCGATCCGAGGAGCTATCTTCGAGCTCCGAGGGTTGCGGTGGTAAAGTGGAGAGGGGGGGGGGGTCTCGGAGGGGTGAGGAGAGCGGCGGGATGGAGTGTGGGATGCCGGAGGGGGGGGGGGGGGGGGGCGATCGTCCACTCCCTGGGACTTGGAGAACCACGGCTATCCTGAGAAGGACGGCCGTATCCAGTCCCAGGGGGTGTACCAGGCTAAGTCGGTGCGGGCTTACCTTAGGAGTGAAGAGTGTCAGGGGGGGGGGGAGGAGGGTTGCTGATCCCGGGTGCACTGCTGCTGTGAGGCTGGGCTGGGCTGAGCTGAGCTGGGACAGAGTGCTGAACCTGCCTGCCTGCCTGGAGCCAGCCACCCGCCATACTGCTAGGGAGTCGTGCGCCGTGAGTGCTCCTGCTGCTAACCCACCTGCTGCTGTTAAACATAGATTAAACATAGATTTTGATTTGAATTGCTTTATTTCTGATAGGTAATTTTGGTTAAAATATTACTGAAGTTGTATTGTTTTTATGAATTTTTAGATATGTTTTATTGTAAACGGTGTGTGGAGATTCAGGAAGGCAGCGGGTGGTTGGTTTAATTAATTATCTTAAATTAATTATCTTAAAAGCGAGCATAATTTGTTCCGGAAACATGCTTGTAATCCAAAGCACTTGTATATCAAAGCGAATTTCCCCATAAGAATTAATGGAAACTCAGATGATTCGTACCGCAAACATTTATTCATAAGTCCTTCAGTTTATAGTCCATATAAAAAGATTATAGCAATGTGAAAGGTTGTGTAACCATAAAATGTTCATCCACAAATGGAAGCCTGTGCAAGGGGATTAGAAGCAAAATCTAGCAGTAGCTACAGAGTATAAAAGAGAAGATAGGCACCTCTAAGTGTAGTAATATGTTGCTAAATGTTGTACCTTCATTAAATGTATTATATTTCTACACTTTGAGGCATCTCATTTCTCTTTTATACTCAGTTGTGACGTGACGCTACTCTTATATCAAGACATTGCTTGTATATCAAGTCACGCTCCAGATACTTAAGCAATGCAATATTGCTATGCCTTTCTGCAGGTGTGCTGCTTGACAGAGCTTTGTTTCCCACACTAGGAGAGTGGCTTTTGCTGCGGCTCCCGAATGCATCATGGTTTCCATGATGACAGACATACTTATAAGAGGACGGGGGATGCAAGTTGGCTCCTCTTGGCTGACAAAGTTCCTGTGAATGTACCGCGTACATGGAAGGAGACACTTTTTGAGGTCACCCGCTGCCGCTCTGCGTCTCATACACCACTGAGTTTGCTCTCGAAATGCGCTATTATATAAGCCCTTTGTGAGTAGCCATTTTTTTAATATAAATACAGCTTTTTACAACTCATTATCAATGAGCACTTAGATTTGTTTTATCATACCATTTCACTTCTGAGGAAATAGGTTGGAGGTCCTGGACACGGCCTAGATGATTTACCCGCATGGGAAATGTGTGTTTGACTATCTGTTAGCTCAGTGGTCCATATCCATTCCTGAGGTGAGCGAAGCAAGTACTCTGGAGGTGGAGGGTTTTCTCACTATTGTGCTTTGTCACATTAAATCTTTCAGTGCTTGCTGGGACTGCTAGTCCACCTACTCTTTCTGGATTATTATTGGACTTTATAGGACTTTTTATTTCAATAAGTTTACATGAGCTGCACCCCTTTCTATACTATCTTAACACATGAAAATTATTTATTTCAATGTGTCGTAAAAAGCAGTTATGTAATTGTAACCCTAGATGTCACTATTTTCAAGATAATAATACTGTAATAAGTAAATATAGAATTCAACTGTCTTTAGAAGAGAAAGTCCCTATTATGGAATCAAATCCCTTCACCTTACTTTTCTCAAAATGTGTATAAATACACATACTAATTAACTACTATAAAATAAGTTGGTATTTTTTCAACAAAAATGTGATTTCAATAGCTAGATCAAGCACTTAGATATTTAGGAGTTTGCGTTCCTAGAGATTTTTCATGTTTTCATGTTTATATACTGTTTACCCCTACTGGATTTTCACGTTCATTTTAACAAACGATAACGAATGTGCAGAGTCTGAAATCCGAAAGATCCGACATAAACAATAAGATAACAAAAGAAAAAGGTAGCCGCGCCAAAAATAATGAGATGTGTAAACATCAATACATTGATCAATTAATAAGCACTAAAGTCCATAAGAGTCCATAGTGATGTATGAAAATATATGAAAAATTATTAAAGCGGAGCTCCACCCAGGAAAACAACATTTTCCCATGTTGTTTAAAAAAAAAAAAACCTGAAAAAAAAAAAAATACTCACCCGAAATACCTGTTGCTATGCGGAAGTCCGTAATCTGCCTCACCTGCACCGCGGTCCGATTTCTTCTTCTCCTTCTCCTTGTGAATGAGACTCACGCAGGCGCAGTAGGAAATGGGCAGTGAAGCCGTACTGCTTCACTGCCTGTTTCCCATAGTGTGGATGGCGGCGCGGGACCCGGAGCGATCGTGGGACCGGCATCGGGGGGCCCATCAGCACGGGCAAGTAGGACAAGGTAAGTGTCCTTATTTAAAGTCAGCAGCTACACTGTTAGTAGCTGCTGACTTTAAAAAAAAAAAATCGCGGCTGGAGCTCCGCTTTAAGTCCCAGAAATAACTTCTTCAGTTCCACGACACCAAGTGAGATCACTCCAAAGGTGCACCCGCCACCAGATTAATAAGCAGCTTACCAGAGGACGAAATAAAAAACAGCAATTGACTATAGCCCAGTCACGGCCTTTGGTTTCCTTGCGGTATCCAGGACCTCTCAATGCGATCGTTAGGATCGGGGCGAGTAGACTTTGGGCTCAGGGTGAAAGAAAGAGGCGCACATAGCGTAACTCCGTCACAGTAGATTTAATAAAATATTAAAAGAATACTTACAAATTCACAGTAAAAAATAGCATAAGATTGAATGTTGCTGGCCGGCATACATGAGCCCTCCTCCTCAACGTGGTGATGTCACTGCGTCGCCTCCCATACGCGTTTCGTCACTACAGGACATTATCAATGGGGGTAGGGCTTCACAGTGAATCACCATATTTAAGGACCCGCCGCCCACTGTGAAAAGCAGCACGTGGATCCAGAAGCGCCATCTTTGTTATGGTAAAAAGTGCCTTTACTAAACGGCGCTATAAAATAGCATAGAGCACAAAAATATAAAACTCAAGAACAAAGCCAATCATCGAAACATGTGTTTGCAAGAAGAATCAAGGAACAACTGAGAGCTTAAACTCACAGAATTACAAGTTTAAAACGGACTCAGCTAGATAGAGAAAAGAAAGAAAAGGAAAGGCTCTGGCACTAGGTTTCCCCTCTACTTTTCCCACGGCAGGCAGAGTCACAGTGCCATCTTGCGTCCAAAAATGGGAACTACATCAAAAGCAATATATGCAAGAGAAAGAATAATAAACAGGAGAAGAAACAAGACAAAGTCCTTCTCAAACGTGTAGATCACACCTATGGTGTTAAATCCAATAGGAGGATTACCTCCAATATCCAAATTAATAATGTATAAACCGTGTATGTATTTGGTGTTTAAAAATGTATTAATTAAATTGATCCATTTAGTGAACCCCACTCAGACTGACACGGTTACAATCGAGTGATATATTTAATGAAAAATATTTAATGAAAAATTATCACTCTTAATAATTTCATTAAATATATCACTCGATTGTAACCGTGTCAGTCTGAGTGGGGTTCACTAAATGGATCAATTTAATTAATTAATTTTTAAACACCAAATACATACACGGTTTATACATTATTATTTTATAGCGCCATTTAGTAAGGGCACTTTTTACCATAACAAAGATGGCGCTTCTGGATCCACGTGCTGCTTTTCACAGTGGGCGGCGGGTCCTTAAATATGGTGATTCACTGTGAAGCCCTACCCCCATTGATAACGTCCTGTAGTGACGAAACGCGTATGGGAGGTGACGCAGTGACATCACCATGTTGAGGAGGAGGGCTCCTGTATGCCGGCCGGCAACTTTCAATCTTATGCTATTTTTTACTGTGAATTTGTAAGTATTCTTTTAATATTTTATTAAATCTACTGTGACGGAGTTACGCTATGTGCGCCTCTTTCTTTCACCCTGAGCCCAAAGTCTACTCGTGACTGGGCTATAGTCAATTGCTGTTTTTTATTTCGTCCTCTGGTAAGCTGCTTATTAATCTGGTGGCGGGTGCACCTTTGGCGTGATCTCACTTGGTGTCGTGGAACTCAAGAAGTTATTTCTGGGACTTAATAATTTTTCATATATTTTCATACATCACTATGGACTCTTATGGACTTTAGTGCTTATTAATTGATCAATGTATTGATGTTTACACATCTCATTATTTTTGGCGCGGCTACCTTTTTCTTTTGTTATCTTACTGTTTATCACATGGCAGCTGCAGCCTGTTTGTTGTAGGGGGAGGTTCATTACAGCGCATTTTTTTGTTTTTTACCGACATAAACAATGCTTTATTTTTGTTTGGTTGCGACAACAGTTCGATACAGATAGAAGATTCGACATGACGGTGACAATAGCGATCTGTGTCTATCGAACCTGTGGTTAAATGTGCCTATCCTAACTAGTCTGAGATTATTCTACATAGAGAGAAAAGATTAATAAAGAAAAGGACACTTGGGGGGTGTGGAAAGTGCTGCTCACCACTATAGATATAAAATAGGAAAAAAATTCCCCCAATGGGTTTTTTTGGCAGCAAGATAAAGAATGTGAGTCTAAGGGCAGAAATTATAAAAGTAAAAAAGTTTATTAAGCGAAAGTTATAAAAGTGAACTCTGCTATTACATAATAAAATCACAACGTGCATACATTCAAATGAGCACCAAAAAACCCGACACATGTGAAAACATAAATGGAGAACACATGTGACAGAACAGTCTCTGACGCGATTCGACCCTTCTAAAGGGTCTTCTTCAGAGGAAAGGCTGTGGGGTGCTAACTGTAACAAAAAATATAGAGTAATTCAACATACATATAATCAATACCATGGGTAACAGGGCAGAAAATGTTTTAATGATATAGTTGTTACATAATTGAATGTTTTACTTACTGTATATAATTGTGGTTATGTTTGACCAGAGAATACTAAAACATTTTTTTCCAATCTTGTTCCTCTCAACTGGAACGAACACTGAATAGACATTATAGAGACATAAAGATTTGACGAAGCAGCTGCTAAAAACATACGGTCGGCACGAGCGGGCATTCATGGTCAAATGCTCCGCCCATAGGCTATAGAAGAATTATAATGTTGGTTGACTAGTAATAATAATTAATACATTTAATTATTACTAGTCATACAACATTAGAATTCTACTATAGCTTGTTGACGGAGCATTCAACTGAAAATTGCGGCGTTGTACAGTTTAGCTGCTTTGTCGAATCTTCTTAGAACATTTGACAGACACCATAAGCCTTCAATGACAGATTTGACCTTAAAGCGGAGGTCCGGTTAACACTGTAGCTGCTGACTTTTAATAAGGACACTTACCTGTCCAGGGTGCCCGCGATGTCGGCAGCTGAAGCTCATGTGAGCACACCGGAAAACATGTCAAATATCTTCATTGAGAATTTTCCCTGTTCTTGTGCATTATGATCTATCCATTATGATCTATCCACTAAATTATGTTTTTCTTTTTTCTAAATGCTACATTAAAGTACAATAACCCTAAATGTCCTTTCACACGGGGCAGATCACTATTGATCCGCCTCCGTGTGTCCGTTTGCTCAGCGGGGATCGCTCTGTAAATCGCCACTGAGCCGTCGGATGACAGGGCGGTCCCCGCACACTGTGCAGGGACCGCCCTGTTTTTTCTCCACTCTTCTCTATGGGGGAGCGGATGAACACGGATGTTCATCCGCTGACACCCGCTATCCCATAGGGATACATTTATGTCCGTATTTCATCCGCAAACGGGTGGATGAAATACGGACATACGGTCCGCACGTCTGAAAGGGGCCTAAATATACTACTGGTGTGTCCACATGTTTTTGTAATTTTGTAGTATCATTTTAAAATCACTTGTCATCCACCTGTCAATATCAATAAAGTTAAATGAAAAAATAAACAAAAAGTGTATACAATTTTAAATTATACCAAAATAAATAAAAAAGTTTATTTTAAAAGCACCAAATCACCCTGCACATGCATGTAAATACAAGTGAGCATATAGGGTGTGCATAAACAGCAATTGTGTCACATATAGGGCTAGATTCAGAAACAATTTACACAGTGTATCTGTTGATACGCCGCGTAAACTCTCGGATGCGCCGGCGTATCTTTTTTCTGTATTCAGAAAACAAGATACGCCGAAATTGTGCTAAGATACGAGCGGCGTAAATCTCTTACGCCGTCGTATCTTAGTTGCATATTTACGATGGCTAGGTGTCGCTTCCGTCCATTTACGCAGCGAAATATGCAAATTAGGTAGATACACGGATTCACGAACGTAGTTTCGGTCGGCGTATCTATTTGCATCTAGTTACCTCTGCTATATGAGGTGCAGGCAATGTTAAGTATGGACGATGGGACAGCGTTGAATTGTACGTCGTTTACGTTGTTTGCGTAAGCCGATTCAGAATAGGGCTAGGTGTAAGTTACGTTCACGTCGAAATCAATGACTATTTGCGACGTGATTTAGACCATGCGCACTGGGATAGGTTCACGGCCGGCGCATGCGCAGTTCGTTCGACCATTCATTTACGTGGGGTCAGGGTTAATTTAAATACATCACGCCCCCTACCTGCCCAATTTGAATTAGGCGCGGATACGCCGGCCCATTTACGCTAAGCCGCCGCAACTTACGGAGCAAGTGCTTTGTGAATACAGCACTTTGCCTGTAAAAGTTGCGGAGGTGTAGCGTAAATAGGATACGCTACGCCCGCACAAAGATACGCTCTCCATCCTGAATCCGGACCATAATGGGTATCTCCATGAACATTGGTGTGAGATCAAGAATTCTAAACCTAATTCTAATCTGAAAACCTGTAAAGGCTTCTAAAGTTTCCCCCTTAGACATTTTTGGGTACCGTAGTAACCATTTCAATAAAGTGCGTCATTTTAAGGCCGCGTACACGCGATCAAATTTATCTGCTGGAAACGGTCTGACGGACCGTTTCAGCAGACAAATTCGATCGTGTGTACCGGCGGACAGACAGGTTTTTCCAGCAGACAGATTTTAAAGCATGCTTTAAAATCTGTCTGCTGGGAACCCGTCCGTCCGACATGTCTGCTGGTTAGTACACTAACCAGCGGACATATCTGCCCGCACATGCGTCAAATGGATTTGACGCATGCGTGGAAGTTTTTTACTTCCTGGTGCGGTGACGTGGCGGCCTCAACGTCACCGCCACGTCACCGCGATGTCTGCCGGCGGGGATTTTGGTTTGATCGTGTGTACACGATCAAACCAATATATCCCAGCAGACAAATCCGATCAAATCGTTCTGTCAGACCGATTTGATCAGATTTATTTAGTGGTGTGTACGCGGCCTAAGACTTGAGATGTTTTCTACCTTTTTACTGGATGCTACCCCATTTTGTTTATCTTTAAAAAATTATATTGGGTTTGTGTAAAATAATTTTTAGTGTATTTTTTTCCAGAAAATATAGATTTGATAAACAGTATTGTGTGCAAATGAAATTTCAGCTACCACCATTTTATTCTACAGGGCCTCTGCTTTCAGAAAAGATATAACTGATTGGGGAATTATTGAGTTAAAAATGCAGACTTTGGGCCAGATTCTCTAAGAAATTCGCCGGCGTAGCGTAAGCCATTTACACTACGCCGCCTCATCGTACTAGAGCAAGTGCCGTATTCCCTAAGCATTTGCTCCGTAGTTTGTGTTGGCGTAGCGAAAATGGCCCAGCGTAAGCCCGCGTAATTCAAATGGGGCGGCTTGTATTTAAATTAAGCGCGCCCCCGCGTCGAACGAACTGCGCATGCGCCGGCCGGGGAAAAAGCCCAGTGCGCATGCTCCAGCTCACGTCGGAAAGCGCCGTTGAAACCGACGTCAAAACGACGTGATCATCACTATTTGCGAACGAGTTAGTAAAACGACGTAAGCGACGGAAAAAGCCGACGCTGACCCGACGCCATACTTAACATGGCATCCAACGGCACCCGACGGCATCCGACGGTACTTCATAAGGTTACTCCTCATAGAAGCAGGGGTAACCTTACGAGTTCGTAAACGACGTACGCGACGACGGGGCGGCGTAAAAGCGTTCGGGAATCGGCGTAGTAGCCTCATTTGCATAGGCAAATGAGAAAACAACGTAAAGGCCACCTAGTGGCCGGAGTTGTCATTACAACTACGATCCGCAAGTGTAATGGTATTACACTTGTCGGATGTTCAAGCGTATCTATGCCAAAGTGATGCTAAGCATCACGCGCATAGATACGAGCCAAAAAAAACGGCTATACGACAGGGTATCTGAGATACTCCGTTATAGCGCCTCTGAGAATCTGGCCCTATAACTTTTATATGAAAAATTGCTCTGCACCCAAGATGGTTAAATGCATATTGACTGTTGTAGACATCTGTAAATGCATAAACATATTGATTTTGTTCTAGAATTCTTTATGGTCTGTATGGCTAGGCCTATGGTAAAGATGTTTATTAAGCCAAATACGCATTCCCTCTTTCTGATCTCAGAAAGTAAGGAGATGGGTTTTTGGCAAATGGTAGCTGGAATTGAAACAACTTTGTTGATTTATACAAACTTGGCAATACTCCTAAAGTTTATAAAGTTATGACACGAGCAAGTTCCTTATTATTCATACTGAAGCAGAAATTCTAAATTACATGATTACAGGATTGGGGCAGAGTCATCGCAATTTAGGAATCACAAACCGTTCTGTGCATTAGGGCTGTAGATACTTTTATAATATCAGTGTGTGGAGAGAGACACAAGATTGATGAAGAGTAGCTTGGTAATTATAGGGTTATAGCAGATCTGACTGTGAATTAAAAAAAAAAAATCACAGTTTAATTACACAATATGTAAAGGATGCGACAGACTATGTAATTAAAGAGAAAGCTTCCCATCCATCATCTTAAGATGATAAAGTTGAGAGATGGAGCTGTGTAATTTGACATGTAAACACAATGTACCTAGGATTTATTAAATCAGCCCACAAAACTAATAGACTATTGGATGTGTTATGTGGGGGGAGGGGTGGATTCCTCTTTTTCTCTCTCTCCCCACATAACACATCCTGGTCACTTGTCTATGAACTGTGGATCACCTCATATCATGATAACATGCAGGAGAGATATGTAAATAACCTGTCACTCGAAGCAAGGGGGCGGTAAGGACTTTTTAATTAGACAGGTTTTTATCTCACTGAACAATAAAAGAGGATTGCTCAGAGCTGTATTAACTCTGTGTGGCAAGACTGGGCACAGATGATAGCAAATCTTATACTCTACATTGTGACAGCAAAAAAAAATAAAAAATTGGGTTTACAACCGCTGTAACTATATAAAAGTAATCAGATTCCAATCTCTCTAGTATGGCCAAGACCAAAGAGCTGTCCGAAGATGTCAGGGACAAGACTGTAGTCCTACACAAGGCTGAAATGGGCCAAGCAGCTTGGTGAGAGGGTGACAACAGTTGGCGCGATTATTCACAAATGGAAGAAACACAAACGTAACTGTCAATCTTCCTCGGTCTGAGGCTTCATGCAAGATCTCCCATCAAGGAGTTTCAATGATCATGAGAATGATGAGGAGCCCAGAACTACACAGGAGTATCTTTTCAATGATCTCACGGCAGCTGAGACCATAGTCACCAAGAAAACAATTGGTAACACACTAAGCCACAAAGGACTGAAATCCTGCAGCATCCGCAAGGTCCCCCTGTTCAGGAAAGCACATGTACAGGCCCGTGAAGTTTGCTAATTGTCGTGGAGGTTTGGCTTTACGCTACGCGTAATACATATGTCTTGCGGTTTAAACGCCCTTTCTGGTATGGTATATTGCATTCTGCTATCACTCTGTTTTCCCTATATCCTCAAATCAACAGACATGACCACAGCTTAGGCGCTTACATCCTCAGGTCGACCAACTGGGCTGAACCTCGGAGTACTTTAATTATCTAACAATAAGCCATTCAAGCACAGGAAATCCTTCCAACAGGAGGAGTTATACAACAACCAATGAACAACGACTAGGGGAGTCTTATGGGCATGTCTGGGCAAAGACAGTGGGGTAGATTCATGTAGAGATCCGACGGTGTATCTACTGATACACCGTCGGATCTGTGACATCCGACGCTCGGATCTATGCGGCTGATTCCTCGAATCAGGTTCCGCATAGATCTCCCTTAGAGCCGACTAGTGTAAGTGAGTTACACTGTCGGTTCTTAGGCTGCATTCTCCCGCCGTCCGCTAGGTGACGCTTCTTTTTTTCTACGCGACGAATATGCAAATGAGGAGAACCGCCGATTCAGAACCGAACGCCCGGCCGTCGCTTTTTTTTTACGTCGTTTGCATTCGTCTCTTTCCGGCGGATCGTTACCCCTGCTACATGCGGGGTAAGTGCGGCGGATCCTATTTTAAGTATGGCCGTCGTTCCCGCGTCGAGTTTTGAATTTTTTACGTCGTTTACGCAAGTCGTCCGGGAATACGGCCATACGTTAATTGCGTTAACATCGAAAACAATGACGTCCTTGCGACGTAATTTAAAGCAATGCACGCTGGGAAATTTTGCCGGCGGCGCATGCGCAGTACGATTGGCGCGGGGACGCGTGTGATTTAAATAGTAAACTCCCCCTAGCCGCGGAATTTGCATTCCGCCGGGGGATTTTCGATCCGCCAGGGCTAATTACGAGGCAAGTGCTTTCTGAATACAGCACTTGCCTCAAAAACTGGCGCAGGTGGATCGTAAAAAAGATAGATCACGCGGATCAAAAGATCCGCTGATCTACATGAATCTACCCCAGTGTGTACGATTTCCCTCGCCCTTTACCTGTAAGTCATCATCTTCAGCTAGACAAAGGAAGCCACATGGCTTTAAAAAAATGGCACGATCCCTGACCATAACAATTCAAAGGCTCCCATTTTTACCGTTGGTGTGAATCCTTATTCTGCATTGTTCAGAGAACAGCAAATACCTGGATTATACTAGTGTTCCTGTGGATGAAAGATTATCTGCAGGGGCACACCACGGCCCTTCGAATGTGTTGATCAGGCACACTGTGGTGACACGAGCATGCCCTCGCTCATAACCGATAATGTCTTTGCAGAGTGATAGCATCTCCCTGTGTCACCATCAGGGGTCAGGCTCAAAGACCAATTGCTATAGCAGTTGCAGGATTACCATACACAGGCAGTCACCCTGGCAGATGACACAGGCTCACCTGAGATGCAGAGTCTAACCGGTGTTCACCAGAGCTCCTGGTGGTGGAGATGGATTTTACTGCATGTTAGTACCAGGTTGCGGTCCTCAGGATCGCCCTACCAGGAGGTGAGCAAGCCAGGGTTCAGTAGCAGATAAACAGGTAAGGATCAAACAGAAGTGTGGTCAGTAAACAAGCCAAAGGGTCGGTAACGAGTAGTTGCTGGTTGAGATCAGGCAGAAGCGAATTTGAGGAACAAGCCAAGGGTCGATAACGAGCAGTAGCAAATATGGACGTCAGCAGGGGAGACAGGAGCGAGATACAGGTTGGAGATAGCATAATATTCTGGCAAGGAGGAAGTGCAGAGACATGGCTTATATCAGGAAGTTTGTGGGAGGAGCAAAGAGTTTAAGGTCCAGCTGAAATCAAGGTACAAGGCAGGGTTGTCCAAAGGATCTGACAAGGTGCAGTCCAGCATCTCATATAGCTCAGTGAGAATATTCTTAGCCAGACACAGACACTCTGCAAACACTTCTTTTCAACCTCAGGAAGTTTTCCAGTACAAGACGGGACTTAACCAGCGTCAGTCTTCCCCAGTCAGCTCTTTAGAGCGGGCTGTGGGAGAACTAACCCTGGGAGACACTATGACAATCCATATTATTTATTTATGATATACTGCGCTGTGCAATAAGTGAACACAAAAAATAGCTGCCAACACAGCTGTAACAAAGCAAAAACTAGCGAATATGAAAAAAGTGTCAGTTGACAACACATGTCAAATGTTGTAAACATACATATACATGAAATCTTAATTTCAGTGACACCAAGTGACTAAGTGTGATCCGTGAAAAAAATTTGTAACAAATAAATCAGAACGAAGCAGTCCTCTATTGTGACCAAACACAAATAACAGTCCAAAAGTGTAGAAAAACTGCAAGGTTGAAATTAAGAATTCCACATGGATATGACCCACTTTGTGAAAGGATTGAGACACCACCACCGATATATGGAGGAGGCTTACCAGATGGTGTTGACTTGATGAGGTATATACCACCCAAGTCAAAACAGGCTTGTATAATCAGTCAGCAAGATGTATCCAGCTGGTCCTGAATCCACATATCAGTTGGCACCGCAGATTCCAATAAACACCAGGAAGTGTAAATACATGTAGTCTTGTTGGAGCCAGAGATACGGTAACAATATAACATGCGTAAAGGGAAAAACAACTCACATAGTGTGATACCATACAAGGTAGTATTTATTAAAAAGATTAAAAATTAACACTCACATTTAGAAGAACGTCATAGGCATAGCACAAAGTGCAAGAGCGATGAATGTAAATGGGTCCCCCCCACACGTTTCAAATAAACAGTCATCATCTAAGGAACCTGATGATGACTGTTTGGTTGAAACGTGTCGGATGGACCATTCACACACAAGGCTTTCTTTCAACAATGGATTTCTTCTTGCCACTCTTCCATAAATGCCAGATTTGTGGAGTACACGACTAATAGTTGTCCTGTGGACAGATTTTCCCACCTGGGCTCTGGATCTGTGCAGCTTCCCCAGAGTTATCATGGGCCTCTTGACTGCTTCTCTCCTTGCCCGGCCTGTCAGTTTAGGTGGATGGCTATATCTTGGTAGGTTTGCAGTTGTGCCATATTCTTTCCATTTTTGGATGGTGGATTGAACAGTGTTCTGTGAGATGTTCAAAGCTTGGGATATTTTTTTGTAACCTAACCCTGCTTTAAATTTCTCCGCAACTTTATCCCTGACCTGTCTGGTGTGTTCCTTGGCCTTCATGATGCTGTTTGGTTACTAAGGTTCTCTAACAAACCTCTGAGGGCTTCACAGAACAGCTGTAATTATGCTAAGATTAAATTACACACAGGTGGACTCTATTTACTAATTAGGTGACTTCTGAAGGCAATTGGTTCCACAAGATTTTAGTTAGGGTTATCAGAGTAAAGGGGCTGAATACAAATATAGGCCACACTTTTCAGATATTTATTTGTAAACATTTTTGAAAACCATTTATCATTTTCCTTCCTCTTCACAATTATGTGCCATTTTGTGTTGGTTTATCACATAAAATCCCAATAAAATGCATTTACGTTTTTGGTTGTAACATGACAAAATGTTGAACATTTTTTAAGGAGTATGAATACTTTTTCAAGGCACTGTATATACTGTTACTGTTTGTTACTTTTCCACAGAAATATTGCAGTAAAGACAATTTCTGTGTTTTATCATAACGTGTGTGTTTCTCATTGGTTATTGCACTTACACCCGGTGTGCTAGAGAGGGTTGAGACTATTACTGGGGTTGAGAGGCAGAGTAACGGACTGAACAAACTTAAGCGGTGTAACGAAATGACCTGTGACGCCCAGAGACTTTTGAGGGATGGGGGATACTCCTGTGCCAGCGTCACTAAGGACTCTTCGGTCTAAGGTCACCCTGTGCCCCTTTTGGGCATAGGGTGACTGATAAATAATAATTTATGTATTGCAGGAGATCTGGACATATTACAAGCTGTAAAGGTCAATGTTTCATTCAAGGTGAGGACACATGCTGTTGAGATGCTAATTGAATCTGCTTCTTAAAGACCTTTCATTGTGTGATGCTAACACTGTTTAAAGCCTATTGATGTTCAGGGGTGAATACCTTTTTTCAGAGACAGAATCTTGTAATTAACTGTGACATGTTTGTAACTGTATAAGAACCAGCTGAGTTTACCATTAAAACATTCATACCTTTGACTCAGAACACAGAGCGTATGTCTCGTCCCTCTGAGGGAATTCTTATGGATCGGGTCCTGTCAGGTGGATTGTCGGATAAGCTGTTGTGGTTGGGGCGATGGAATAAATATCGTAAACGGTGGTGACCATTACAAGTGGTGGCACAGCAGTGGGATGGTTCCATCGCCAGAAGAACAGCTACAAGGACACAGGACAATGAAGACGCTGTATGAACAGCTGAAGCTCTCTTCCCTCATGGACTCACTGGAGAGCCGGGGCAGACCGACCAGCAACCGTAAGAAAGGGGACATTATCGCAGAACTTGTCGAAATGGATAGAGCTGAAAGGCCCATCGTAACAGACAGGACACCCGAGGAAGAAAGTTTTGATCGGGCTGTTAAACGAAGACTGGCACAGTATGGTCCTAATCCTCCACCGGATATTGTAGACCTAGTTATAGTGGCTGTGGATGCCACTTGGCTACATCAAAGAGGTGCTGCAGCACCAGAAGTCACAGCACCACCAACTGAAGAGAGACGAGAGGTGCAGATACCAGTCGCCATGGAAGAGGAATTCAGAAGGAGGTTACAAGAGATGCGGATACAGCGCAGAGGACCAGTATTAGAGGAGGCCATGCTGGGATGGTCGGATGTGATTCATTGCCAACTCTGGAAAGAAGGGCTAGCTCTGGAGCAGCACACCAGGGAAAGGCCCTCTCCTCCATCCATGTAAGGTACTGGCCGCAGTATGATGCACGAATGCCGTTTTTGGGGGAACAACCGAAGCAGGAGTGGACAGCCCAGTTAAGCAGGCTGATCTGGGCAGAAATGCGATTGGACGAAAGCTACAGAGCCCTCCAGTGGTATGTAACCCAAGAGTGCCCATGGTCAGCCGATGACAGCCTAACGGAAGGCTATGACTATGATGGCCTGGGATTGTTGTATTAGAGGATGTCCAGTGATCCAGACTTCGGGGATGATCGAGAGTGGCGCTTGGAGGACATTATGGAGCACAGGGAGGAAATATTGAATATCTCGAAAGGGCACTGGTTACAGGAAGATTTAGAATTTCTGGGCATTCAGGAATGGGAACTGGAGATCGCCTACAGACAGCTGCTAGACTCTGCTCAGCAGCAGGGTGGGGCTCCTGTTGCCTGGGACTATGAGGACATTTCAGGTGACAACTCTGAAATCATTGCTAATGAATTGTCAGTGGAAAATATATGAGATTGCCATCCCTAAAGCCGAAGCGCATGGTGTGGAGTTCCAGGGAGCTGGGGCGGTTGGCCCCTCTCTCCAGCAACAAGCTGAGGTGGTAAAGCTTTTACTCCCAGCTGGATCACTGGCAACAGAGCAGAGTGCCACAAGCCTCTGCTCTCAACTACCAGGAGAGGGAGTTCCTGTGGTAGTGGATGGGACTGTGGTCTCCACTGACACAACCCCAGAAAATGGTGCGGCACTGAGACAGGAGGATGTCAGCTTTGCTTTGCAAGCACCAGGGGATTTTCACCTACCACCAGTGGATGGGACTTCAGTATCCACTGGTATACCTCAGGGATGGGGGGCAGTTGGCCCAGATTCCCAACAGCATGATGGACTGAGCCCAGTCACCCTGTCTTCTCTACAGCGGCTAAAAGGACTCCAGGAAGAAGGGCCAGTCCAGGCCTCTCCCCAGCGGCAGGCATGTTCTCTGAGAGAGGCAGAGTTTGGCTGGGTGAGTAATGCTCTGTTTGGAGCAATTTATTTGGGGTACAGTATGGATACCAGCATTGAAGGACTGGAACTACTGACTAAGTCAGTATCCCATCGAAAGGGGAGAGATGTAACGGAATGACCCATGACGCCCAGAGACTTTTGAGGGATGGGGGATACTAATGTGCCAGCGTCACTAAGGACTCTTGAGTCTAAGGTCACCCTGTGCCCATTTTGGGCATAGGGTGACTGATAAATAATAATTCATGTATTGCAGGAGATCTGGACATATTACAAGCTGTAAAGGTCAATGTTTCATTCAAGGTGAGGACACATGCTGTTGAGATGCTAATTGAGTCATCCTCAGCATAACAAAGTAGCGTAGTAACATAATTAACTTATTCCTCCATCAAGATAATGGTTACATTTCAGACTTTACATTAGTTTCCATCCACATTTGGTCATGTATTTATTGACTCAGTCTAGTCCAGTATTCTTAATATGGCTTCTGTCTCTGTCCCTCCCTCCCAACACGAAACACACAACGAAACAAACAAAAAACAACAAAAAAAAAGAAAAATAATAATTTACGTGAAGCCCCCTCTCCCCTCCCACTCCCCCGCGTCATCCATCCTCCTTCGTCATGAATATACTGCTCCTCTATACTACTCCCCTGAGTTATACAATTGTTCACTCTTATACGCTTAGGTGTAACATGAGACAGGACCAGAAAGATGAAGTTATCTTCTAAAGTGTAACTAAAGTCAAAACTTTTTTTGACTGGGAATTATACCTTAATAATTATGGCTGACTGTCATCTGTGGCCAAGATTACAGTTGTAGGGTATGGGGGAGGGGGCTGAGAAAAGAACACATCAACTATGACAGGCAGCTACGGCACAAGGAACACTGGTTGTAAACCTCAGACATTAAAATACGAACAAAGCATATTCCCCTATATTGTGTACTTGTCTCAAATAAGAGCAATAAGTGTAATTTCTGTCTGCTGCTTTGTTCCCCTGCTATCAGCATGAGTAATTTCTGACCAGTTTTCTCACACCAAGAGAAACATGGTGATGGGGAGGGACCCCCAGCTGATTGACAGCTTCAGCTCTGTTCTTGTGAGCTGTGTTGGTGGGTGTCTCTTCCCTCCAATTAGCTCTAAGTGCTCTCATCACTTAACTCTGCAGTGTGTATTTTCAGCTCTCTGCCCAGTGGCGGTTCGTCTATAGAGGGCGCTGGAGCGCCGCCCCCTCTGGCTCTCACCGCCACTGATCTAATAACATAGATTCATGCATTGCACGAATCTATGTTATTATCGCCACTGCCGCTGTTATTCAGATGGTCGGCGCTCATGTCCGGCCATCTGAATAACGCCAGCTGGTTGGCTGTACGGAAATGTCTATCAGAGCCAACAGCTCTGATAGGCTTTCCCAGTACAGCCCTCGGGTCCCGGAAGCTTATTCTCGGAGCGCACAGACTGTACGCCCCTTGGATAAGATGACAGGCGTCTCAGCCAATCAGGTTGGCCGGTTCTGGCTACCGGTAACCTGATTGGCTGAGACGCCTGTCAGTCAGAGGGCGGGAGAAGACATCGTGGGACGTGGATGCCTGACTCCAGTAAAGGTAAGTGCTGGGCGGGGGGGGAAGAGAGCAATTTACAGGGCACAGTGGGGACAATTGGCACAGCGACGACCATTAAAGGGCACAGTGGTGACAATTGATGGCACATTGGCTGCGTTTAATGGCATGGAACAGTGGTGACAATTGATGGCACAGTGGCTGGTTTAATGGCATGGAACTGTGGTGACAATTGATGGCACAGTGGCTGGTTTAATGGTATAGAACAGTGGTGACAATTGATGGCACAGTGGCTGGTTTAATGGCATGGAACAGTGGTGACAATTGATGGCACAGTGGCTGGTTTAATGGCATGGCACCGTGGTGACAGTTGATGGCACAGTGGCTGGTTTAATGGCATGGAACAGTGGCGACAATTGATGGCACAGTGGCTGGTTTAATGGCATGGAACAGTGGTGACAATTGATGGCACAGTGGCTGCATTTGATGGCATGGCACAGTGGTGCAAATTGATGGCACAGTGGCTGCGTTTGATAGCATGGCACAGTGGCTGCGTTTGGGCACAGTGAGACTGCAATTTTTTTTTTCTTTGCGCCCCCCAAAAATTTTGAGCACCAGCCGCCACTGTCTCTGCCCCTTTTTTTCTGATCTCTCAGACAAGCTTCATAAATGCAACACTTTGAACGGATGTAAATAAGAGATGGCTGCAGAAAAACAAGTACAAATTTATATAGGAGGTGTCATGATCAGGTGTCAGGCTCAGAGGCCAATTGCTATAGCAGTGGCAGAACAGGTATACAGGCAATAGAGTAGTCCAGGAACAGGCTGAGGGTCAAACACAGGTGGTTGCAGATTGGGATCAGGCAATAGAGAAGTCCAGGAACAGGCCAGGGGTCAAACACAGGTGTTTGCAGATACAATGGCAGCAGAGCAGACAAATCGCAAGGCACTGGCTGGGAAGGCACAATAACCTGGCAAAGAGGAAGTGCTGAGATCAGGCTTATATGGGAAGTTCATGGGAGGAGCAAGGGGTTCAAGGTTCAAGGCAATCAAGACACAAGGCAGAGTATTCCAATGGATCAGGTAGGTTTGTCCAGCAGATCAGACAGGGCGCTGTCCAGCATCCCAGATAGCTCAGTGGGAAGAGACAATGGCAGACACAGGTGAGGTCCCAGGTTCAAGCCCAGGTCCTGACGGTACTCCCCATCTTTCAGGACGTCCTCCGGACATCCTAGGGCTTGGCTTGTGAGGAAACCTCTGGTGGAATAATCTTGTTAATCTAGGGAGTGAACCTTATTATTGCTTAAGAAGTCTCTGCCGGGGAGATTCTTCTCGCTTGCAAGGCTTTTTAAAACATCTCCAGCTCCTGCTTACGGATAAGGGTGCCACTCGAGGCATACATACAGTCAGGTGGTAGAACTTCTTTGGCAGGACAGGAATTAGTGAAGGAGCCAGACTTTATGGAAGTGGTGACGGTATCAGGAACAGGTGTTTTCTTAGGATGTAGAGAAGGGAGGTGGTTCTTTGGCAAGACAGGGTAATGTAACGGCGTTTACCACTGTGGAGCGTGGGATGACTACTGGAACTGGGTTGTTGTCGGGAGGTTGCATAGTTGCTTCTAGGCCAGATGGTAGGGGTTTCACAGGGGTATTGGTTGTGGGTTCAAGAGGGGCACTGGCATTGTTGACCACCGTAGTCTGGGAACCCACTTGTGTCATTGAACATGGACAAGCCTTACAGCAACCTTGGCATTTCACAGGCCGAACATCAGGGATAGCAGGATGAGTCCCAATAGTACACACTCGAAGAACCTTTGGCCGAGGTGGGAGAGTTGGGCAGAGGGAGATACGGTGCCCTCTTTCTCCACAATAGAAACAAAGGCCACAGCCTCTCCTCCGCTCTCTTTTGGATTTAGACAGCATGGTCTGGATGACCCCGATCTCCATTGGTTCCACATCTTCCAGGATAGGTGTGAATATATCCACAGGAACTCCAAGGCTTTGTGGTGTCAGGGCTTCATGGCTTGGCACATACTGGGATGACTCGGAATCGTATCTGTACATGGTATTCCTGTCCCTGGGTCCACGTAGGCCACATGAGCTAGGAGCAGACTTGGGAACCCTGGTTTTCTTGGCAACTGTACAGTGAGAGTCCAGGGCTAACATAAATGCTTCCCAGCTCTGTAAGACTGGACTCTTTTCCTGTAACACCTGATGAGCCTATGTTTTGATTGGTCCAGTGAGCAGGTTGATAGTAGCGTAAGGTGACCAGATTTTTAAAATTAAATCTGGGGACATATTTTTTCTTTACTAGTAAAGCTGCCCGTCGCTGCCCGCCTCACAGCCTCTCAAGTCTTACTCTTCGGGCCCCGGCTACTACTGGGTGGGGAGGAAGATCACTCTGCCAGGGAAGGCAGAGAGATAGGCAGGTGGCTGACCAGGATTTGAGCCAAGGCAGAAGAACATGCGAGCGGAGCTGAATGGGCATGCGCCCGAAACTGAAGAAATATTCCCTCCGCTCCGACCAGCACATGATCATCAGAAAGGGCCACAGATATAATGGAAAAAATACAATCCCCCTATGCTAGTAGGCACGACGGAGCGGGGTGTGTAATTCTATTTTTTTATTTTTTATTTTTTATTCTGCACTGATTGGGCCAGATTCTTTTTTTGCCTCGCGTGATGCTTAGCATCACTTTTGCATAGATACGCTTCAACATCCGACAAGTGTAAAACCATTACACTTGCGGATCGTAGTTGTAATGACAACTCCGGCCACTAGGTGGCCTTTACGTTGTTTTCTCATTTGCCTATGCAAATGAGACTACTACGCCGTATCCCGATCGCTTTTATGCCGCCCCGTCGTCGCGTACGTCGTTTTCGTCCGTGGAAGGTTACCCCAGCTTCTATGTGGAGTAACCTTACGCAGTACCGTCGGATGCCGTCGGATGCCATGTTAAGTATGGCGTCGGGTCAGCGTCGGCTTTTTCCATCGCTTACGTCGTTTTACTAACTCGTTCGCGAATAGGGCATTGCGTAAGTGACGATCACGTCGTTTTGACGTCAGTTTCAACTACGCTTTCCGACGTGAGCTGGAGCATGCGCACGGGGCTTTTTCCCCGGCCGGCGCATGCGCAGTTCGTTAGACGCGGGGGCGCGCTTAATTTAAATACAAGCCGCCTCATTTGAATTACGCGGGCTTACGCTGGGCCATTTTCGCTACGCCAACGCAAACTACGGAGCAAATGGTTAGAGAATACGGCACTTGCTCTAGTACGATGCGGCGGCGTAGTGTAAATGGCTTACGCTACGCAAGCGAAATTCTATGAGAATCTGGCCCATTGTCTTTGAAATTGCCCCTGCCCCCTATTAAATCCAATCTGGGGACAAATCCAGGGACAGACTTGGTCTGGGGACAGTGTCCTCAATCAGGGGACTGTCCCCTGAAACTGGGGATGTCTGGTCACCCTATACTAGCGCGAACCTTTATATAATCAGTGTCATAGGTCCTAGGCTTAAGAGCAAAACAACAGCTCGCAATTCATCTTGAAGCACAAGAATGATGCACGGCTACCATCAAACCTCTCTGGCATCACCACAAATGGCTCAGGACATGCTGGTTCCAGGGCTGGGCATACTGTACCTTTCAGTAACATAACTTTTTGCTGCAGCTCCAAAAGTTGCTGCCTGAGAGGAGCCACATCCTTTGCTATAGCGGCCTCCATGTTTTAGGCCAGGTTATTCTGTCATGATCAGGTGTCAGGCTCAGAGGCCAATTGCTAAAGCAGTGGCAGAACAGGTATACAGGCAGTAGAGTAGTCCAGGAACAGGCCGAGGGTCAAACACGGGTGGTTGCAGGTTGGGATCAGGCAATAGCGTAATTCAGGAACAGACCGAGGGTCAAACACAGATGAATGCAAATTGGGATCAGGCAATAGAGAAGTCCAGGAACAGACCAAGGGTCAAACACAGGTGGTTGCACATACAATGGCAGCAGAGCAGACAAATCGCAAGGCATTGGCTGGGAAGGCACAATAACCTGGCAAAGAGGAAGTGCTGAGATCAGGCTTATATAGGAAGTTCATGGGAGGAGCAAAGGGTTCAAGGTTCAAGGCAATCAAGACACAAGGCAGGGATGTCTAACGGATCAGATAGGTTTGTCCAGCAGATCAGACAGGGAGCTGTCTAGCATCCCAGATAGTTCAGTGGGAAGAGACAATGGCAGACACGAGGTCCCAGGTTGAAGCCCAGGTCCTGACAGGAGGATTTGTATCATCTCGATTTATCACAACTCACTTTAAAGTGGTTGTTAACCCTTACATATAACCAGTGAAGTGACTGTCCTCAGGTGATAACCAAAGATGAAACAAATCATCCAACATAAGTTGTTTCTGTTTATTTTCCCACAGTGCTATGTCAATAGGACTTACTGAGGAAGCTTGCTGGGTGTAACATGTGCAGAGCTACGCTGAAGGAGTCATAAGATGCACATGTTCTGGTTGTTTTAAACAAAGATTATCTGGTTTTCATTGATGAGATCTTTAATAAAGTCATGTGATCTGTAATGCAGCGTGTCGGGTGGAGCCGGGTGACGACACCTTCGGTCGTGGCAAAGACCAGAATTTCTGAAACATATGGATGCTGACTGTTCTTTACCTTATTATATGTTACTAAAGTTAAATAAATAATTTTATTGGAAATACTGCACTTTGGAGATTTCCTTTATCTCATATGGCCCCCATTGAATGGAGGAGAGAAGGATCACAATGGCTGGTTGGGAGATATATTAATCATCATAGTATTATCCCACTCATCCCATCCTTGGTCTGTGATCTGGGGAGAAGAGATAAGATTGTGACCTTTTGCAAGGATTTTACATATTTAAGGTACTGTTAGATCCTTGTGGTCTCTACTTGAGGTAAGCTACTAGGACACACTGGGTGGACTCTGGATGGTGAAAAGAGGTGTGACCACAACACTTTAACCACTTAAGGACCGCCGCATGTACATTTACGTCGGCAGAATGGCACCGACAGGCACATCAACGTATATATACGTTGGTGCCTTGGGGGGGTTCGGGGGTCCGATCGGACCCCCCCCCCTACATGAGGCGGTCCGCGCGGCTGCAGGAGCGATCCGACAAGAGGGGACGGCTATTCGTTTTTGTCCGCCCCCTCCGAATCGCTCCCAGCCAATGCGCGCGCCCGCCCGCCCTGTCACTTCCTCCTCCTGTGTAAACACAGGAAGGAGGAAGCGATATGATCTCTCCCTCTGCGGTTTTTTCAATCACCGCTGAGGAGAGATCACCACACAGTAAGTCCTGCACTAACACTACACTACACTAACACTACACATAAACACATTTAACCCCCGCGATCGCCCCCCCCCCCCCCTGTCACAGTGTCACTGAATGCAGTAATCATACATGTATGATTACTGTATTTAGTGTCAGTGTGACAGGCAGTGTGACAGTCAGTTAGTGTTAGGTCCAGGGTAGCCCCCGTACCCCCCCTAATAAAGTTTTAACCCCTTGATCACCGCCCTAGTTAACCCTTTCACTCCCTATTGCCAGCATCACTAAGCAATCATTTTTCTGATCGCAGTATTAGTGTCGCTGTTCCCGCTAGGTAGCTAATTTTTTTTTTATTGCGATTTTTTTTTACTAAAGACATGTGGCTAAATAAATGTTGGCCTAAATGTTTGACTAAAATTTAGTTTATTGATTTTTCTTATAACAAAAAGTAAAAAATATTGATTTTTTTTCAAAAATGTCGCTCTATTTTTGTATATAGCGCACAAAATAAAAATCGCAGAGGCGATCAAATACCACCAAAAGAAAGCTCTATTTGTGGGAAGAAAAGTACGCAAATTTTGTTTAGGAGTCACGTCGCACGACCGCGCAATTGTCAGTTAAAGCGACGCAGTGCCGAATCGCAAAAAGGGGCAAGGTCCTTTACCTGCATTTTGGTCCGGGTCTTAAGTGGTTAAGGGCTGATGTTTATTTGCACTAGGAATTTTTGTACTCCACATTCTTCAATTATCATATTTTTTTACACATGTACTATTGATTAGAATGGATTTTTTGCATGCTATTTTCTAATGGATTATTTTTTATCTGATTATGTTTATGGACACTTTTTACTTTTCATCACGTCTTATATTCACTGAAGTGATGTGCGGATTTCACATTTATTAAGGGAAGTTGAATTTATTCATTTTTTACAAGAAAATTTAAGATTATTTCTTTTACAGCACAGGTGATCTGGTATCACTGCCTACTAGGGTTAATATTATGTTTTATTTTCGTGTGTATGGTTTATATTCTACTGTTATATGCACCTTGTAGGTAGCGTCACATTTTTTTTATTTTTTTTACTGTTCTATGTGGGGACACGTTTGAGTGTTGACTGCTGCTCGATTTTTCTTTTCTTTATATTGAGTGTGTTGGTATCACAAGATTTTTTATTTTTTTATTTTTTTAGTACATTATTGGGCCCATTTGTGTTTACATGTGACTGGATATATGGGTGCCGAGCTGAGGAGGAAAGAAAGAAAGACAGAGGAGTGAAAGAGATAGAGATACAGATGGAATACTATAATGCCTTGTACACACGATCGTGTGTGGGCCCCATCAGTTTTTTTCTTATCGGTGAAAAAAAATAGAACCTGTTTAAAAATTTTCGTATGGTGAAAAAAACGATAGAAAAAAAATGATCGTCTGTGGGGAAATCCATCGGTCAAAAATCAACGCATGCTCAGAATCAATTCGACGCATGCTCGGAAGCATTGAACTTAATTTTTCTCTGCACGCGTTGTGTTTTAAGTCACTGCGTTGGACACAATCTGACTCTTAACCGATGGTGTGTAGGCAAGACTGATAAAAGTCAGCTTCATCGGATATCTGATGAAAAAATCCATCCGTTCGTTTATACAATAGTATTATACAAAATAGTATTGTTAAGCCCCATACACTTGGTCAGACTATTTTAACAACAAACATAAAAACGATCGTTTTCCGATCGTTCTCAGAAAATTTGTTCGTTTTTAAACTGCATCAGAAAACCATTTTTGGGTTCAAAAGTCTGGCCAACTGATCTCCCTTCAGATGAAAATCCACAGAAAAGTTTATTAGGCTTTACTGTACAAGTGTACTCACTATTCTGCACAAAAGAGAAGCTGCTTTCAGTCACTGAGGCTGGCCATACATGTTCAATTTTCTTGTACAATTTTCTTTTAGATTTACCAAAAACCATATATGAGGTCAAACTAAACAACACTTTCAATTGTATGCAATCAGGCAGGCCCTTGCACTACATAGCTGAAGGTAAATCTAAAGAAAATTTCACAGAAAATGGTATCATGTATGGCCAGCCTAACTCTCTGGCCATTCAAAAAAAACATAAACAAAAGATTTGCATTTGAACCTGTTTCTTTTGTTATTTTCGTATGTTGATATGACACCTATAACAAAAAATTTGCCTTCAGTATTTTGAATACACAGAAAACAGAAAAAGGAATTCATTCAATATACATAATGAAATTCTTTTGTTATAGATGTCATTGAACAATGAACATACAACTGACACTAACAAAAGAAAAGCATTCAAGATACACAGAATGCAAATTGACGAAAATTCACGATAATTATTGTCTAACAAGAAACGAACATGAATTAAACAGAATAACGAATCATCCCGCATGTACGAAAATAAAACGGTAACGGAAATACGAAACGATCGGAATACGAAAAAATCACGTCGTACGACAAACGAACGGGAACGAACAGGAAAACGGGCGTCTTATGAAAAACTAACAGAAACGAACAGACGGTACCATACGAAACGGAACAAAAAAAAACAAAAACATTTTCTGTGCACATGTCTACTCCTTACCATAAGGCAAAAGTGATAACTAAGTGGTTTGGGGAAGTGGGAACAAAAAACTGAAATTTTTGGTCAATGGCCAGGAAAATACCCAGCACTTAATCCCTTTGAGAACTTGTGGTGGACTGGTGGTTATGGTCAATCCAACTTCAAGAGGCTGGTGAGGGTGAGGGAAGAAAAAAAAAACACAAATTCTGACAAGCTCCAAGCATTAATTATGCAAGAATGGGCAGTGCCACTGCCAGTGCCGAACCAATGCCAGTTCTATCAGGAATCACGATGTGGCACTGGAACAGAAGTTGATTGACATAAAAATCGGTCAGCTTGCAAGGGGTATGCGTTTCCCTCTTATGGTGCTAGTCTGGGGACAGGATTACGAAGAAACGGCTGCGGGCATTCAATGGGTCAGGGCAGTGAGATAGGCAAGGCACGGGAATCAAAGGCTCAGTCATGACTCACGTGCTTGGTACTTTGAGGAGGTTCGGGATCGTCTCCTGTTCCTCTGTTGGCGTGGTTGCACTGGGCCACGGTAGGGGCCCAAGATCTCAGGAGGATTTGGAGCCATATGCGGTATCGGGTCAGCCCTGATGCCGCGTACACACGGTCGTTTTTTGCGATGAAAAAAAACGACGTTTTTTAAAACGTCATTTAAATTGATCGTGTGTGGGCAAAACGTCGTTTTTTGTCTTCAAAAAAACGACCAAAAAAAAATTCCAACATGCTTGAATTTTTTGTGTCGTTTTTCAAAACGTTGTTTTTTGTTTCACAAAAAGTCACCGTGTGTAGCAAAAACGTCTTTCAAAACGACGTTTTTCAACCCGCGCATGCCCAGAAGCTAGTTATGAAGCAAGCTTCAATGGAAAAGAGTGGTGAACGTAACCTCGCTTTTTGTGAAAAAACAATGGTGTGTATGCAAAATTGTCTTTGAAAAGTGACGTTTCAAAAACGTCGTTTTTTACTTCACAGAAAACGTCGTTTTTTTTCATCGCAAAAAACGACCGTGTGTACGCGGCATAAGATATTCAAACAGTGCAGGGAGTTCCGCTGTTGTGAGCAGGTTAAATGAAGCCGCGTCTCTTCTGAAGATGACTGCCAGCGGATTCCCCCAGCGATAGGTGAATCCCTTCTGTTTTGCCAGCTCCAGGACCGGTCTCAGTAGGGCTCTGCATCGCAGGGTTGCTCTGTATAGGTCTGGTAGGATCCTAATCCTAAGAGTCCCCGCTAGTTCCACCTCTCCAAGCTCCCAGGCCCCTCTCAGGATATCCTCCTTCTGTGTGTATCTGTGTAATCACCTACTCATTGAACTGTGAATGCATCTACTTGTTGGAGTGATTCATTTACCTTCATCACTTTGGAAATTTCATTTGGACTTCATTCACCCATTTGTTTACACATTGATTGTTGTGCTCAATTTGCATCTATCATCATTTATCAGCGCTGCACTTTTTGTTTCACTGTTATACCTGGCTCTCCAACCAAGAACTTTCTCTCTGGAGAACATTAGAGTTGGATTCATTATATCCTTATGCCGCGTACACACGATCATTTTTTGTGATGAAAAAAAAACAACGTTTTCAAAAACTTCATTTAAAATCACCGTGTGTGGGCAAAACGTTGTTTTATGTCTTCAAAAAAACGACCAAAAAAAAATTCGAACATGCTTGAATTTTTTGTGTCGTTTTTCAAAACGTTGTTTTTTGTGTCATAAAAAGTGATGTTGTGTGGGCAAAACGATGTTGAAAACAACGTTTTTAAAGCCGCGCATGCTCAGAAGCAAGTTATGAGACAGCTTCAATGGAACAGAGTGCCGTCGAACGTGGTGTACGTCACCACGCTGTGCTAGAGCATTTTGGAAAAACGATGGTGTGTATGCAACGTCGTTTTGGAAAATGAAGTTTGAAAAACGTCGTTTTGTTTCATCACTTGAAACGTCGTTTTTTTTCATCACAAAAAATGATCGTGTGTACGCGGCATTACCCTTGGGCGATCCCCAGGTTTGGGCCCGCAGACTATTGGAACTAAAGAGTCCCATTACTGACTCTGTTGACACCTTCTTCAAGGCTATGGCCCAGTTGTACGATGACCCCCAATGTATGACTGTGGCTGAAAATTCTCTGCACACTATGGGCCAGATTCAGAAAGACTTGCGCTGGAGTATATCGATCGATATTTCCTTGCCAATGGATCATTCCAGCGTACAAGTGGAGTGGTGGCTGGGATGTCACAGTCCACCATGAGCAGATGTGTGCACCAGGTTGTCCCTGCAATCCTCAGACGCATGTCCCACCACATCATCAGACCCACCACTGAGGACCTGCGGCTGAAGGCAATGACAGATTTCTACAGCATTGCAGGATTCCCACGCACCGTGGGGGCCATTGATTGCACACATGTGGCACTCCAGCCCCCCAGTGCCACAGAGCACATACACCGCATTGGCATTCCATCAACGTACAGGTGATAGCCGATGCCCAACGCCTCATATGGCACGTCCGTGCCAAACACCCCGGATCCAGCCATGACAGCTACATCTACAATCAGAGCCCCATCCCAACGGACTTCGAACAGAACGTGTATGGGGACAGCTGGCTGGTTGGTGAGTGACATGAGTGGCAGCCATGACTGTCCCCCCCCATGATGCACACATCACAAGGGGCACATGCATGACTAACATCCTCCTGTCTTTTCCCTTACAGGTGACTCTGCATATGCACTGGGACCCCATCTCATGACTCCTTTCCGGAAACCCCAAACCCCAGGAGAGAGAAGATACAATGCGGCACATATCCAAACCCGGGCAGTGGTGGAGCAAACATTTGGGCTCCTGAAGTCCCGTTTCCGATGCCTGGATAAGTCTGGGGGGGCCCTCTTGTATTCCCCTACCTTCGTGTGTCAGATCATTGGTGCATGTTGCATTCTGCACAACTTTGCCATGAGAAAAGGCCTGCAGATTGACATACGTGATGACCTGACCCCCGACCCACACAGTCCCCATCTGCCAGAGGCTAACCCGTTAGCTGATGAAAGAGCAGTCAGGAGGGTCCTCGCCGTAGGCATCTTTGGACAATAAACAAAAACATTGATCACATGGACAATGCACGCATGCACACCACTGAGGTCCCTAGATCACACACACCACATCCACATCGCATTGGATTAGTATTTGTCTCGGCACCAGTCCTCCAGCATCCTGACCCTGCATTGCACTACAATCTGGATGTCGATGCCCCTGAAGTAGCCACAGGATCTCTCAAAGACAGGGCCCCAAATCATTGTTACATCCCGTAGCCTTTTCCTCTCGAAAAATTACACAACCAGAAAGAAATTATGATGTCGGAGATCGGGAGCTTTTGGCCATTAAAACAGCTTTGGAAGAGTGGAGATATTTACTTGAAGGTACAGCACACCCCATCATAATCTTTACCGATCATAAATATTTAGAGTATCTTAAGACTGCCAGACGTTTGAGACTATGTCAAGCACGGTGAGCGTTATTCTTTTCTAGATTTAACTTTAATTTATTTTTTCATCCCGGATCCAAGAATGGAAAGGTTGATGCTCTGCTCTGTCGGATGTTCCCAGACACCCCTGAAAAAAACCCTCCCATCACAATTCAGTCCTCACAAAACTTTGTTCTAATTCAGCCAGACTTAAGAGCATCTATTGTACAAGCCTCTCTCCAGTGGACTGAGACAGAAATGTAATCTCTAAGAAGTTATGAGGGGTTCCTGTGGCATCAGGACACAATTTTTATTCCCCAGGAAGTCAGACTACAAGTCTTAATAAAATGTCATGACCGCCAGCTGGCCGGACATTTCAGGGTCCAGAAGACGATTGACCTCATCCAACGATACCTGTGGTGGCCTTCCCTAAGATCGAACCTCAAAACATATGCTGATTCCTGTTTGGTTTGCTATCGTAACAAGGGTCCCAAGACCAGGTCTTGGGGTCTATTGAGGCCCTTACCTGTCCCAGAGCAGCCTTGGAAGAATATCTCTATGGACTTCATAGTTGAACTCCCTCCATCAGAGAATTTTACAACAATCTTGGTAGTAGTGGACCAACTATCAAAAATGGCCCACTTTTTACCCATGATTGGTACCCCTTCCGCCATGGACACGACAAGTATGTTTATCAAAGCGATAATCAGACTACATGAACTTCCTGACAATATAGTCTCCGATAGAGGGGTACAATTAATCTCTGGTTTCTGAAAAAAATCTTTGCAAGATCCTATCAATTGAGTTATGTCTCTCCTCTGCTTATCATCCTCAGAGTAATGGCCAGACAGAGAGAATATAGCAATATCTGTGGTGCTTCTGCTCTTTCTCCCAAAATGACTGGGCCTTCTTGCTGCCTTGTGCCAAATTTGCATATAACAACACCATACACATGGCCACCAATCAGTCGCCCTTCTGGGCAAACTATGGCTTTCACCCATCCTTTCTCCCTCCCTGGTGGCAGTTGTTTAGAATAGGATAAACTTCCTCCAAACTAACTACCTAGTTCTCCAAAGAACCATAGAAAAAGCTCAGGAAGACTTCAAGAAGCAAAATGACAGAAGAAAGAAAGGGAATCCAATCTTTAAGGTGGGTGACAAGGTATGGCTGTCCTCATTTAACCTCAGACTTTTTTGTCCTTCCAGGAAGCTTGGTCCAAGGTTTGTGGGTCAGTTCGAGATCAAGAAAGAGGTGAACACTGTGGCGTTTGAACTTGCTTTGCCAGCCTCCTACAAGATCCATCCAGTTTCACATCTTCCTACTGAAACCAGCTGTGCTAAGTCTATTTTTGGGGAGAGAGGAGTTACCACCTTCACCAGTTACCGTAGGTAACAATACTGAATATGAGGTAGAAGCCATCCTGGACTGCCGGAGAAGAGGTAGGCAGACTGAATTTCTTGTCAAATGGAAGTTATATTCTTCTGAGGAAAATTCTTGGGAACCGGTGGATAAAATACATCCTCAGAGACTTTGAGAAAATTTCCGCAACAGGTACCTAGAGAGGTGGTCTAGGTTGGGCATCCGGAGGCTGCCCCTTGGGACATGGTCATCATGGAACTGGCAATGTTGCCCAGAACCTTCATAGACACCCACAGAGGTTCCAGGGACGTGCAGGAGTGTGTTTGACCTTTGGCCTGCTTCTGGACTCTGCTACTGCTTCCTGAGCACCCGGCTTGACCTTTGGCTTGAACTTGGACCCTGCTTGTGTATGACCTTGGCTCGCCCCTGTGTATGCTCTGGACTGACTTATCTGTGTACAACCCCTGGCCTGACTCCTGTTTTCTCCATTTACCTGAACACAGCAAGTTCAGCTCTGCCTGCCTCAGTCATCCCTCAGTGGCTAAGCTCATCTGACTACAAACAAGCACCTGGCCAACCATGTTTCTTTGGGCACCGCGCTCCCTGTTCCCAACTCCAGGGGCGCTCTACACTCAGTCGCAAGGGGAGCCCTCTAAGCAGCTCAGTCTCCATACATGCACCTGACAAGAGCAGGCTGGATAGCTGAGTCAGGAGTCAGGATTTAGGCCCGGGTAAGAGATCAGTGTCCAAGGTCAGTGTGACTAGGGGTCAGCCAAGTCCTTTCACAGGAGACAGGTAAGGCAGAGTCCGTAAGCCAGGCCGGGATCAGATGCTGGAAGCAGGCAGGAATAAGTCAGGGAACAAGCCAAAGGGTCAAGCTGGGGAATCAAGAAAAGCAGGTCAAGGCAAGCCGGGTTTGTACACAGGAAGTCAGATCAGCAGGATTAAGAAGGCACATGAACACAGAGGGAAGCTGACGATAAAACAGCAATGCACCATTGTCAGCAGCGGGTTTAAATAGTCAGTGACGCCACTATCACGCTGTGTGTGTCCCGCTGCGCATGCACATTTGCCTTTTCACGGCGCCTCGCGTCCTTGTGCGCTGATTTGTGCCAGCGCACCTATGCCGGTTTACGATCCTTGCACTATTGCACCTGGGGATGCGCCTATTTCCCTGATAGAGAGCTTTGTGTCATGAGCTGTTGGTTCCGGTGTGTTTCAGCTTAGAGAAAGCTTTAGGGGAGGAGACGGCCCAGTACTTTGATTCTTACCTTTCTGCCTAGTGGTTTTAAGAGAATTTAAGTGTATTTAGTATTTTTTTTTATAAACTGTTTAAACTTGTATAGGTAGGTCTGGGTAACAGCTCTTCCTGTAGTGTGCCTGATTTTTATATATATATATATATATATATATATATATATATATACCTAAATATAAACATAAGGGTACGAAAAGGGGAAAAATATAATAATAAAGGACATACAAAATAGTAAAGAAATTCCCCCCTGGCTATATGAAATATATGTGACAGCTAGAAGATTTAATGCCAAGCTGCTGCTCATATGCGTCCAAGGGGAACAGCTTTTCTGTGCTGAGAGTGCACTCACTCTGCGCTCTCACAGAGGAGTCTCGTAGTGGACCAGTTTCAGCGGACATGTTCGATCATGTGTACGGCCTATCGGACCGTTTTCCAGCGGACAAAAGTTTCCAAACATGCTTAGAAACCGACGCATGCTTGGAAGCATTGAACTTCGTTTTTTTTATCATGTCGTTGTGTTCTACATCACCGCGTTCTGGTCCGAGGGGATTTTGGTCCGATGGTGTGTACGCACATCAGACCAACAGACCAACAGACCACTTCAGCCTGGTCCAATGAAAATGGTCCGTCGGACATGTTTCTTTGGACATGTCTGATCGTGTGTTCGCGGCCTTACATTCTCTTAAAATCTCTTAAATCTCTTAAAACCATATATATATATATATATATATATATATATATATATATATATATACACACACACACATAGGGCCAGATTCAGCAAGACTTGCGCTGGAGTAATTCGATATGCGCCACGTAACTGTGAATATGCGCCGTCGTTTCTATGTGGCCGTACCCACCAAACTAGATGCGACTGAAAACGGGCCATTTCCGATCGGCTTAACTTTCCGACGCCAGAGTCTCGTCAGCGCATAATTTCGTTTGGCGCATCAGTCGCGCCTATTTATTTCCCCTGCAAATATGCAAATGAGGGAGATTACCCAATTCGCGAACGGATTAGCACCATACGCCGGCTACATGCGCCGCGCGTAACTCCTCCGTCCGGCGCAAAGTTATTTCTACAAATAGCTGCTTTATCTTTACTCCAGACGGCCTCAGGTCAGCAGGAGAGCAGCTCCAGCAGCAGCGTTACCGACAAAACTAGCAAGCTGAACAACCATACTTGCAAGGACAACACCTCTGTGTGCCAACATGCCAGGGGCAATCGTGGTCCTAGCACTAGTACTGGGTCCCCCGGAACGAAGGAGGCGGGCACGTGAGAGGATATACCGCACGCGCATGAGCCTCTTTGGCATGGGTGATGAGGAGGTGTATCGCCTCTTCAGATTCAGCCCAGATGCAATACTTGAACTAACCACAACCCTGCAGGGTGACATCACCAGCCCAACACACCGCTCACAAGCAGTGCAGCCACTGGTGAAGGTACTGGCAACACTTCATTTCCTTGCAAGTGGATCATTCCAGCGTACAAGTGGAGTGGTGGCTGGGATGTCACAGTCCTCCGTGAGCAGATGTGTGCACCAGGTTGTCCCCGCAATCCTCAGACGCATGTCCAACCAGTTCATCAGACCCACCACTGAGGAGCTGCGGCTGAAGGCAATGACAGATTTCTACAGCATTGCCAGATTCCCACGCATCATCGGGGCCATTGATTGCACACATGTGGCACTCCAGCCCCCCAGTGCCACAGAGCACATATACCGCAATCGGAAGCATTGGCATTCCATCAACGTACAGGTGATAGCCGATGCCCAAAGCCTCATATGGCACGTCCGTGCCAAACACCCCGGGTCCAGCCATGACAGCTTCATATACAATCAGAGCCCCATCCCAGCAGAATTCGAGCAGAACATGTATGGGGACAGCTGGCTGGTTGGTGAGTGACATGGGTGGCAGCCATGACTATCCCCTCCCATGATGCACACCTCACAAGTGGCACATGCATGACTAACATCCTCCTGTCTTTTCCCTTCCAGGTGACTCTGCATATGCACTGGGACCCCATCTCATGACTCCTTTCCGGAACCCCCAAACCAGAGGAGAGAGAAAATACAATGAAGCACACATCAAAACCCGTGCAGTGGTGGAGCAAACATTCGGGTTCCTGAAGTCCCGTTTCCGCTGCCTGGATAAGTCCGGGGGGACCCTATTGTATTCCCCTACCTTTGTGTGTCAGATCATCGGTGCATGTTGCATTCTGCACAACTTTGCTATGAGAAAAGGCCTGCAGATTGACATACGTGATGACCTGACCCCCGACCCACACAGTCCCCACCTGCCAGAGGAGACCCAGTCTGCTGATGGAAGAGCAGTCAGGAGGGTCCTCGCCGTAGGCATCTTTGGACACTAAACCAAAACATTAATCACACAGACAATGCATGCATGCACACCACTGATGTCCCTAGATCACACACACCACATGCACATCGCATTGGATTAGCCCATGTCCAGCATGTAGGACTCGGGAGCAGCAACGCCAGCGTCAAGGCCCCAATGATGTCACTGTCCATTCATACACCTTTCACACGTCATTCATACAGCCGTGGGGTTAACTTCACCACCACGGCCGAGGGTGACACCCCTTACTGGCAGGAGTGCCACCCCCTCACATTCACACACCATTCACACTGTCCCCTGCACTCCTGACCGTGTGCAGTAAAAAATTAAATACATATCTCATAACATGAGAAAAAAAATAAACAAAAACTCATAACCTGAGTATAAAAAAAATATACAAAAATAAACAAAAACTCATAACCTGAGTATAAAAAAAAAAAATATATAAACAAAAAATAAATAAAACCCCTCATCTGGGATGACGGGGGCTCCTCCTTGGGGGCACTCTCGGGCTCCTCAGCTGCCTGGAGGGAGTGGGTGGTGGTGGGGGTGGGGGGGCATCTGGAGGAGGCTGATCCCCGGGTGGGCCACTCCTGGGAGCTGTTGGCTGCCTGCCCTCCAAGGCCACGGCAATACGGCTGAGATACAGGCTGGTCTGGGCCTGCATCCTCAGCTGGCAGGTGATATGATGCCGCTGGTCACGCTGCCGCTGCCTCCCCTCTTCCCGGATGGCAGCTGTGTTGGCGTTGACGGCTGCTGTCAGGTGCCGTACATCAGCCTGCACCTCCCCCAGGCTGGTCACAACGTCCTGCACACGACTGGGCAGCTGTGACATGGAGCCCAGGCTGTCAACGACCCGGTCTAAGTGGCCAGCAATCTCCCCCATCTGCTGGGTCTGCCTGGTGTGGTCCAACAGCACCTGGTCCTGGACCATATCAGACACCCCCCTGAGTCTTACGGGTCGCCTTCCTGGGGGCAGGAGAAGGTTGTCCCCGTGGGGATGGAGTTGCCCTTGAGGGGCTACCTAGGATGGGGGAGGGGATGACAGAGGGCCCTGCAGAGGAGGACTCCTCCAACAATAACAAAAAGTCCTGCTCAGGGACAGGCTCCTCCACAACCACCTCTGCAGAAGTGGTGTGGGCACTCTCCTCCACCTCGGTGTCTCCAGCACCCAGGGCCTCGTCATCAGGATCCCGTTGGGAGGTTGGGGTGGACTGGCTGGTAAGAGATGATGGCCCAGCTCTGTCATCTGTGGATGACACAAAGCAGACACATGTTGGTGGTCCCACACACTTGGCACATGTACCCTCCCCCCCCACATGCAACACACCAAATAGGGGATAAAAAACACTTACCTGTCCTGGAGCCTTCCTCCATGGAGTCATAGCCAGGGACCCCCTCCAACTGCTCCCTGTCCAGGCAGCGGGCGACCACCTCCTCCTCCGTGGTCAGGCTGATCGGACATGGTGGACCACCACCTGTGCCCCTCTCATGCCTCCTGATGGTGGCCACCTTGCCACGGACCTTGCGCCGCAGGTCGTTAATTTTTTTTTGTATGTCGCTAGCAGTCCGGGTGGAGTACCCTAACACATTGACCCTGGCAGCAATGGTCTCCAGGATGCCCTGCTTCCTCTCCCGGCTGGTCTTCCTACTTTTTTTTCCCGTGGAGGAACTGATTAAACGTCTCCATAGCCGAGATGATCACAGACACCTCCTGGGAGTTGAAATTGAGGTTCCTCCTCTCTTTGGGGGTAGTGGGAGCAGCCATCACAGTGCAAAAGTATCTTCCCTGGGGTGGGGGGAAACGGAAATACTTTTGCGCCGGAATGGCGTTTCCGCTAGCGCTTTTATACGCGCAACGGAACACATTGCGCTGGCGTTTCCCGTGAAGTGGTGCCGACGGAAGTTGTGAGCATGCGCACAAGGGGGCGAGTGGAGCCTCAATCATCGCGCATGCTCCGTGGATGATGCGCTGAACGTAAGCCTCTGCGCTGGGCTCCGCCCATCATTTACATATGATCACACCCACTTCCACTTGCGTCGGGTTACGCCAGCACATTATCGTTACTCTGGCGCAAGTTTACGCGCAACTGCTATGTGAATAACAGTACTTGCGCCGAAAGTGTCGGCGGAGTAACGTAAATGAGAAACGTTACTCCAAAGTAAAGAAGCGCCCATCTACCTGAATCTGTCCCATAGTATATTGTGGTAATATATTTTAAAAAGTATATATATTTTATATATTTTGAATTTTATATATATATATATATATATATATATTATATATTTTGAATTATATGGTATTTTTTGAGTGAATATTGAGTGGTATGAAGAAGAGCATAGCAGAAGCCTTCACCTCTGCTGTATGATAATTTCTTTTTTTTTGTTTACAAACGGTTTATTGAAAAATAAGTCTCAATACAGTTATGAAGTACAATGGCAAGAGGTACAAAAAAAAATATATGTACATATTTATATATATATCAGCAGTAAGCATCTGTGAAGCATAAACATAGCAGTGAATCAAGAGGAGAAAAAAAATAGGTCCTTGTAAGTATAAAAGGTCATTCAGTAGCAATATATAGTGACAAAATGGTCTAACGAATTAGTTTAATGGCCAATGGGAAAAAAAAAAAAGGGGGGAAGATAATAGACTCACATCTTTATTCAATGAATTAACAGAGATAGGTCCCACGGTTTCCACGTATATGTCCATAGAATCATATAAGGTGTGGTGAATGCGTTCTGCTAGTTTGATGGACAACATACGATCAATAATTTGGGACCATACACAAAGAGTGGTGTGACCTCCTTTGTCTTGAGGTCCAACTATCTAATAAGCATTTTTGGTGATTTTGGTGGTGGAGAGTGTGTTATGGAGGAGACTCACTCGTGTGCTGAAGCACAGTACAAAGGATTAGAGGCCATTGCTATTTATTTGTCCATGTATTGGGACTTCATTCGCTGGAATTGTACTGGGAATTGTTGTTAGAAGCATTACTTATGTTATTTCAATCATCATCAACTTGGAAAAAAAAGTTTGGCCTTTAGTTACACTTTAAGGTTATCCAAGCACTACGTGATTTTATTTAAGCCAATAAACGCTTAGTATAATTACTCACAATTAACCCTCTGCTATTATCTGCATAGCACATGAAATTATTTCTTGAACACAGCACACACAACTAATGCCGCGTACACACGGTCGTTTTTTGCGATAAAAAAAAAACGACGTTTTTTAAAACGTCATTTAAATTAATCGTGTGTGGGCAAAACGTCGTTTTTTGTAAAAAAAACGACCAAAAAAAAATTCCAACATGCTTGAATTTTTTGTGTCGTTTTTCAAAACGTCGTTTTTTGTTTCACAAAAAGTCACCGTGTGTAGCAAAAACGTCGTTCAAAACGACGTTTTTCAACCCGCGCATGCCCAGAAGCTAGTTATGAAGCGAGCTTCAATGGAAAAGAGTGGTGAACGTAACCTCGCTTTTTGTGAAAAAACGATGGTGTGTATGCAAAATTGTCTTTGAAAAGTGACGTTTCAAAAACGTCGTTTTTTACTTCACAGAAAACGTCGTTTTTTTTCATCGCAAAAAACGACCGTGTGTACGCGGCATTACTCTACAGTATGAACAGAAACATGTTTTGCAAAAATCTGTGAATCATGGCTCTTGTAGCTATCACAATAAAAAACGTATGATGGATGAGTTTGGAACTCTTCAATATAAGGAAGTTAAGTTGTTGTCATTATTATACATTTTTTTCTGATATTTGTTAATATATATACAGGCAAGGGCTACATGATTGATTTCTTAGAGTAAAAACAAGTCTTTTTGACAAATCGTTATAATGTTGCAGTAAGAATTTTTTAATCTTAGTTATTTTAAATGATAAAATGGATGATTTCCAGGAGATCTGGTATCCTTGGATTAAATATATATCTGCTTCAGGGTAACATATTGGAATTGTTTACTCATGCTAAATGTATTATTCCTTACACATATTTTTTTTTCTTCTTTTCTTGTTCCATGAAATGTTTGTGATAAAACTATATACAATTTTTATACATTTATATAACAGATGTTTGTTTTCTCCTGTATCTGTAAGTTAAAATTGATAAATATCATTGACCCAGAAAAAAAAATTCAGCTGATATTGAGTGATTAGTCTCTTAAAGTGTTTGTTAACCAAAATAAAATACAAATAAATCCTGTTTCCTTAAAACATGTTATACAACACAGTGCTCATGCTGTGTCATTTGAATCCCTATATCACCTGCAATAACTGGCTGATCCTGCCTGGCTATACCCTCCCCCCTGTAAACACTGACCACGTTGTATCATGGCTGCTGAGCCCTGACACAGTGGTCAGTTTACATGCCTCTGTCATCTGTAGCCCTGTTCTTGCTTCTCTGTGCTCTCCCCTCACTCCCTGCCTGTCAGCTCTGTGTCTGTGACACTCTGACCTCCCCCCCCCCCTCCTGCTGCTCAAATTATGGTTAAAATTACTTAATGACATGCAAATATGTGAAGCGTTCCATATTTAAGAAATAAATAAATAAATTACATGATCCTCTCTATGTATTAATGTAATGTGCCCTGTGTCTATGCCTTAAAAAAAATAATGCTGCTGTTATGGACCTGCCACCTAAGAGTTAACAGTGAAGACAGATTCCAAAGATTGGCAACAGGCTGCCTTATTTAAACACCTCAGCAGCACTGTGTCTTCGCTGCCTGATCTGCAGTTCTTACCTGACTTCCTGTTCCTGTGATCTGACCTGTTTCATGTGTTTGACCCGGCTTGTTTGACTACGATTGATCTCTGTTATCATGATCCGGCCTGCCTTGTGACCATGCTCAGCTCTACATTGCTTGATTTCCCGTTGCCGTACTTGCCTGTATACTGACCATTCTTTGCCTGTTGTTTATACCTATATCTGATCGTCTGTTACCAAACCCGGCTTGTCTGACTACGTATTCAGTGTCTCTCCAGCCAGTGCACCCACCAGCCTGCTTCCTGTTTCCTGCTGCACCCGCTGAACTGACAAGACCCAAGACGAATCAGGCACCCATACACCGCCAGGCTCTTGCGGCCACTGTCGCAACATCGGTGACCCTCGAGCTGGGGTTGTACGAGAAGCCTTCCCACTACATGACAGGCTCATCTGGCAGGTACGTAACAGCTGCAATATATCAGTCACGTGATCCGCTGTCTCTTGCCTCTCTCGCATTACAGCTGCAGCGGGCGGGGCTGCCTCACTCCTCCTCTCCTTCTTCCCTTCTGGCTGATGTCAGTGGGGGATCCTTGGCCCCGCCCACTACAGCTGTCAAGCCAAAAGGAAAGAGACGGCGGATCACGTGACTGATGATCAGCGCTCTAAAACAGGTATATTGCAGCATGATTTTTATAAGATAAGAGAAAAAGTTAACCGCTCAGAGGTCCCAAGGAGCTAAAGCTGAAAGGTAGGATCCAACTGGAACCTAGGACTGAAACCTAGGACTGAAACCTAGAGGGACCCCAGCTCATAGATCACACTGGAACCTAGGACTGAAACCTAGGGACCACAGTGCATTCAGTCAGTCAGTCACAGTCAGTCAGTCAGTGGGAGAGTAGGACGCTCCGGCCTTCCGCTCGAGTCTGCTCTCGCCAGGGACCAGATAGACCAGACAGTGATTCTGACAGGCTGCTAGGTAGGCTCTCCACAGCTCCGTGTCTTTCCAGAGACTCACCATCCAGCTCCCCTCGGCTTTACCTGACCCCCCTGGTTCCTTTTTCTCATCCCACAACCAGCAGGTAAGCCACCCACTGTGGATACAGGTGGCCGTCCTTTTCAGGATAGCCGCTGCTACCCACCCCATGCCTCGGCTCTCCCCTTGCCATAACTCTCCATAAACGCCTTTCCTGTACCCCCACACTATCTCCCCCACTCTAGCAACCTATCCGCCACCCATCCGGTGCCAGTTGCACCTTTTCGGGTGGTTTTCGGGTGTTTTTCACCCCTCCTCGCCGGCCTGGAAGCAATCGCGGCAGCCGTGACTAGGAAAGGCCGTGGCTTCAACTGCGGCCTAGTGGCGCGCCGCTCCTCGCCATCCCAAGCTCTCCCAAACTCCTGAAACGGCCCAGATACCCCCCCATAGCCCTAGAAAGTAGCTCCTACCCCCACTCGATCCGTCCTGGCCCTTACAGCAGCGCCGATCCACCCAATCTGGGAGTTCACCAGCTTGGACTTTGCTGCTGGTTCAGCGGCCATCCCTACTACACCCAGCCCCAGCCCCCCCTTGGTGGACACCGTAATACTTGATCCAGGGTTCGTCCGATCGCCTCTCGAGGGGTCAGGAAGGAATTTTTTCCCTACCACTGCATATTGGCATAGCATGATCAGGGTTTTTTGCCTTCTTCTGGCTCAAGTCAGGATAGAGGATTCGGCTAACCCTTGACTATCCTCCCATCACCCCCCCCCCCCCCCTCGGTGTTTGGCAACCATGATAAATCTGCAATACTCAGCAGAGACCATCTGGGGTCTGAGGCGATTTGCCGCAATACTACCAGTCATCACCAAAAAAGCCCTGCAAGCTGAGCATCTCTTTAGAACCGATCGACGATCGACTATCAAGAGTCGCAGCCGTTTGCCACAACCGAAGCACATATCATGTGCTTTGATTAACACTAGATCGGCAGTAAAACACCGACTAGAAATCCATGACTTCATCCTGCAATACGATTTAGACTGTCTCTTTATTACAGAGAGCTGGCTCACAGCCGACTGTAACACCATTCTAGGAGAATTGGTGCCAGAAAATTATCGTATTATTACGGAAAACAGAATAGGGCAAAGAGGAGGAGGACTGGCGGTGATCCATAAGATTCATCTGGCGATCACAAAACCAGTCTTTTAAAACCCTCTTCCATTCATGGAAACCCTTACTCTACAATTGCAAGCAAACTCCCAGGAGACCGTCCGGATTCTACTCTGCTATAGGCCACCCGGCCCCAAGTCGCAGCTTCTCCCATTATTGACGGACTTTATCTCCACCTATACCCTTAACAGCAAACACCTTTTGCTGCTCGGGGATTTCAACCTCTGGGCCAACTCCCCACAAGACCCCGTTGCTGACGCCTGCATCGACCACCTGGAAGGATTAGGGCTTCAGCAACTAGTATGTGGGCCCAGACATGCTTCAGGTCACACACTTGATCTCATTTTCAGACAAAATCTGGAAATAAAAATCTTGGAAAATGAACCGTTGCCATGGTCAGATCACCATGCCATCAAATTCATTCTTTCCAACTTCCCCCCCCCTTAACAAAAACATCAAATCCAGTGACTACACACTGGACTAGATGCCAGAAGAAGCTCCACTCGGAATTCTTCAAAGCTGCATTAAGGAAAAAAATAAAAAGAAGCCAGCCACACCAAACGGCTGAAGAAACATTGGAATCCATAAACACAGCCCTATTACAGTCAGCTGACTTAATAGCGCCGAAACGTAAAACCAACATCCGGAAAACAAACTCCAGCTGGTTCAACAACCAACTGGCGTTGCTGAAGCAAGAACGCAGAAGGGCAGAAGCTGCCTGGAAGAGAAGCCCATCAGATGAGAACCTCTCTATCTACAAGGCAATAACTAAGAAATATCACAAAGAAACCTTCAAAGCCAAGAAATTTTTTTTTTCTGAGGCTATCAACAGCGCCCTCAACCGCCCCCGCGAACTCTTCAAGCTGGTCACTCAGACCATGAATCCAGGCTGTCTTGAATCCCCCAATTCGGACACACAAGAATTTTGCAATGAATTATCGGATTACTTCATTAATAAAATCGAGGGAATCCGGCAAAGCATTCAGCAAAACAATTCCCCCCGTAGCCCCCCCGGTAATAATTTACACAACACCTGTAGTAATTCACCCCAACCAGGTAAGTTCACGCTGGAACCTATCACTATCCAAGCCACAAAACATATCATCGGTACTCTGCGTAACAGCACTGCGCCGAATGATATCATCCCCACTAAACTGCTGAAGGAATGTGCTGACATCCTGGCACCTCCTATCACGCAGCTTATTAACCAATCTTTCATGGGGGGCATAGTGCCCTCCCAGTTGAAGGAGGGTATAATTAGACCCATCCTGAAGAAATCTACCCTGGACCCCAAGGATCCACTCCACCGCCGCCCCATAACAAGCTTAAACACTTTCTCCAAGATTATGGAGAAAGCAGTGGTGAAACAGCTGCAACAGCATCTAGATACCCACAAACTACTCGACCCATTTCAATCAGGTTTCCGACCCGGACACGGGACGGAAACAGCATTGCTCAAGATATGGGACGACGCCCTCGAGGCCGCAGACGAAGGAGAATCTTGTCTTCTGGTTCTGTTAGACCTGAGCGCAGCCTTCGACACAGTAGACCACAAGCTTTTATTGACCCGGCTAGCTGAAGTAGCCAGAGTCGCAGAAGGCGATTTATCTTGGTTCTCCTCTTTTTTGGAAAACAGATCGCAAATAGTGAAGTTAGGACCTTTCTTTTCTGAAAAACGCACGGTATCATGCGGAGTCCCTCAAGGATCCCCTCTGTCACCAGTGTTGTTCAACATCTATCTTCGTCCACTTTTTGAGATCATCAGCAGTCAAAAACTGCTCTATCACTCATATGCAGACGACACGCAACTGTATTTCCGCATTTGCAATAAAAAGGATCACCACCTCAATCTAGAGACATGTCTCTCTTTGATAGAGGACTGGATGACAAAGAGTTATCTAAAACTCAACGGAACGAAAACAGAACTCCTTCTGTTTCACGCCAAACGTAAGAATCAACCTGGAACAACTTGGACACCCCCGCCCATTCTGGGCAAAATCATCACCCCTAGCGCCAAAGTCAAAAGCCTCGGGGTCTTTTTCGACTCCTACATGACAATGGACGCACAAATAGGGTCAGTAGTCAGCGGATCTCACCATCTGCTGCGTCTACTACGTTGGCTTATTCCTTTTATTCCCAAAGATGACATTGCGGTCGTGGTGGGAACAATTGTAAACTCAAGATTAGACTATGCAAATGCCCTTTACCTTGGACTCCCAAGGTACCAAATCGCTCGTCTACAAGTTGTTCAAAATACGGCCGCCAGACTTGTGACTGGGAAAAAACCTTGGGAGTCCATCTCACCTTCACTGAGAGTCCTTCACTGGTTACCAGTAAAAGACAGAATTACTTTTAAAGCACTCTGTCTAACGCATAGATGTATCCATGGGAATGCTCCCCATTATCTATGCGAAAAAATAAAAGCCCATAACCCCAATCGCGTCTTGCGATCCACTAATCAAAATCTCCTGCAGATACCGAAAGCCGGATACAAATCCAAAGGAGATAGAAGATTTGCGGTCCAAGGTCCCAGACTATGGAACGCCTTGCCAACCAGTATTCAGTTGGAGGAGAACTACTTAGCATTCAGGAGAAAGATCAAGACTCATCTCTTTTGATACCAAAAGAGACAGGAACAACATGCGCCCAGAGGCGATTCAGTTCACATGTGCCGCGCTATACAAGTTTTCATTCATTCATTCATTCATTCAACCCCTGGGTGCAGGCACTGCAATAGTATGCAAAATTGTATGGAGAAAAACCAGGACGGCCGCACTCCAAAAAATGTTCCTTTATAATAAAACAGATCACAACATCAACATGTCACAGCAAAAAACAGAAAAGAGCTGACCCGTTTCACACCAAAATACAGTGCTTATTCATAGCTTTGGAGTGCGGCCATCCTGGTTTTTCTCCATACAATTTTGCATGATTTTTATAAGGCATAGACATAGGGCACATTACAATAATACATAGAGAGGATTATGTAATTTTAACCTAGTGGGTCAGCAAACCCTTTAAGATTAAAGGGTATCTAAATTCATAAATTAAAATGCATTAAGTGTATGTACAGTATAGCCAATTAATAAACTGTGTGATGTCTGTATCCCATTGGGGATAGATGACTTCTATTTCCTTTCCTGAAGCAGCAAAAGAAAACAAATGGCATTTTCAGCAAAGGTGATTTCCCTTTTTGGACAATTGTTGCCAGAACAGTGGCCTCCATTGGAAGATTTGCCAATTTCTAGTAAACTCTTAGAAAAATGTTTTTTAATAGTGCACATCAACAGGACAGTTTAATCAGCAAGCATAGGCCCAAATTTAGAGGCACAAGGCACAGGCAAGCGATTTTCCTACAAGGTTTAACAGTGTCAGCCCTCAGACAAAACAGTTTTGTTAATATCAGCCAATGGTACAACAGTTATAATCTGCAAGAACAGTCCCAAACTCAGCAAAACAGGGCATAGGCAAGTGTTACCCATTACATGATACAGCTGTGTAAAAATCAGCCAGTGAAATGATAAATTTAATCTGCAAGAACAGGCCCAAACGCAGCAACACAAGGCACAGGCAACTGTTTTCTTACAAGCATTAAAGCTCACACTGAGGTTTTATTTTAAACAGCTTTTAAACTGCCTATAGCAATACTGCATTTTTTCAATGCATCGTGCAAGAGTTAGGTGGAAGCAAAGCTCTTCAAACGCCATGTGAGACTTTTATTTTTATTTTTTTAGAAGGTTACTGATTATACTAGTGCATTTCAGTAGAGGTGAATGGATACAATTGCAAAATGTCATCATCTGCCAAGCTTTGCAGGCAGCATTATTTGCCTTGCTGTGATGCGAGGCAATGCCTATGCCATACATCCCAACTGTCCCTGATTTGGAGGGACTGTCCCTCATTTAGAGCAATGTCCCTCTGTACCTCTTTCCTCCTTGTTTGTCCATCATTTTGCTCTGATCTATATAGTTGTATATAAAAAGCACTAATTATCTATTAAAACGCATTTTACAGAGCTAAAATTTTAATCCATATTCTAAAGCCAATACAAAAGAATAGTAGTGGAAAAAAAGCACCTGTGGATTTAACCAATCTTTTTTTTAGGGGGGCGTGTCCTATGCCTACATATTTTTGCTAATAGGTGTCCCTCATTCCCATCTCAGAAAGTTGGGGGGTATGCCTATCCCTGTTTTAACAATTTCGAAACTCAACCACCTATTTTACATGCTTGTGGGAACGAGGCCTCAGTACTAGCTCACACCAGCTAGTGCTAGTTCACACACATTCGTGACATTTCTACAGGGCTCGTGCCATGACTGTCGGCTCCCGCACACATGCGCGGGAGTGACGTCACATGACTCCGGCCAGTCACAAAGTCAGAGTCCAAGGCCCCAAAAGGAAGAGGAGTGAAGATGGATGCAGCCACCGGCGTGGGCATCACTGACATTGTGGGCTTTGTTTGCAAGTAAGTGGCACATAATAGGCTAGTATGCGATGCTTTTATCTGCAACTGTCTGGATCTATGAGAATTGGAGCCCATTCAGAAGAAAATGATATCCTACTATCTAAAGGCATTAGCAATATACTGCTGTAAATAGTAAAATATACTAATATACATCCCCATGTTGATGGAGTGAACGGTGATGACTTAGAACTCCAGACTGGAACCAGATCTAGCAGCATTAATATGAACAAAGAACGCTTCCAAGAAGTATTCACAAAGTGCGTCAAGCTCAATCTCATCACCAAGAAACATTGAAATCTGATGTTATACACTTTTGCAATTAAGATCTATTGGTGTAATGGGATGATGGAGGGATGCATGTAATAAGGTGTTGTTTAAAGACTATGCCAACCCTTTATTTTTATGATTATACAAGTTTTTATGAGCTTCAAATAAAAATAAAAAAAAACATTTTAATTGACAGATGTTTGACCTTTATATAGTACCTTCAAATCCAATGTAGCTGAATCCTGTTTTTTTGTGTATGTATTTTATATGTGCCTGGTCCGGAGCTTAGATTTAAAGATGGAAGTGGTCAATTGGAGCCCTTATTGTCGCTTCAAGTTTAAAAATTCACAGTATAAATTTGTCATTTTTCAAACCATTTATTCTTTTAAAAGAGCCTGTAAGTCCAAGTCCTAAATAGCTTTGTTCTAATTTATCAAAACAGCTCTTCCCTGAGTCAATATACAGTATATAACCTCTAAGAGCCATCAATATACAGCCGCCCAAATCACTTCTAAATAACAGTCAGCTGATACATTTTAGAACAAGCTCAACTTGATCTCTGACTGAGACTGGGCCCCCCACCAGGTCCTAGGTGCCTTTTAGGTTCTCCAGAGCTGGTGGGAACATCCAACACTCACAGATGGACAGGATAACTCACTGTTGGGGTATCTGGGAAATAAAAGAAGTCAGGGTCTGACTCAGCCCAATAAACTGCACTTAAAAAATACCCATCTGTCATGATCAGCCAGAACTGATAATGGTGGAAATGAATTCCACTATGTGCTAGTGCCAGGTCGCAATCCTCAGGATCGCCCCGCCAGGAGGTGAGCAAACTGGAGTGTGGAAGCAGATGTAGCAAGTAGGGATCAAGCAGAAGCATAGTCGGTAAACAAGCCAAAAGTCAGTAACAAGTGGTTTCAGGTTGGTATCAAGTGAAAACTTAGTCAAAGAAGAAGTCAAAGATCAGTAAGGAATGGTGATGAAGACGTGAATGACAACAGGAGTGTAAGGAGAACGATATTGCCTGGAAAGAGCACAATAATCTGGCAAAAAGGAAGTGCAAAAGTGTGGCTTAAATGTAGCACCCTCCTAGGTAGGTGCTAGAAGAGAGTATAGTTTTTGGTCTTTCTGCTTACCAGGAAGATGATCAGGTAAAAACTTAGTGTGCTCTCTGCCTACCAGGGAGCAGGATCTACTAGTTAAGTCTGCTCAGTGTACTCAGGTGCATCTCAGCTTGTTCTGACTGTCCCCCACTGGTCCACTAGGGAGGCATATTGGACAGAGGGGGTGGACCTGGCAAGTGAGTGTACAGGCTTTGTTACAGCCCTGGCAGAGGCAGAAAAAAATGCTGCATTGCATTGTGGGATACTGTATATAAGGCCAGAGTACATGTGCTCAGAGTTAGTTGAATCTGGGAACAGAGCCTAGGGGGGAGAGAGACGTCTGCCCTCTCCCACACAGAGGCCGTGCAGCCCTGGGTGGTCAACCGAGGGCCTAGAGTGCTAGAGAGGAGCCTAAACCAGATGTCCTGCAAAGCTGACTAGAAGGGTAGACACCAGAAAGGATCTACTTCTGCCTACTGTAAGTATAGATCTGTATCTTTGGGGCCTGTCAAGTGAGGGCCGCCCCCTTTAACTAGAAGAGGATGGCTGTCAGTAAAGGGGATGCTAGAGAGTGTTCTGAAGATAAAGTAGTGCATCAAGTCTGCTGCCAGTGAGAGCAAGAAGACTTAACCCTTTAATACATGTGGCTGTATGGTTCAAACAATGTGTCTGCTACCAAAGATAATCTGATGAGGCCAAGTGAGAGTTGTCCTCATCTGTTGTAAATAGTTCCAGTTGGAGTATCCCACTCATTCCTTCTCCCATCCAAGTTCCAAACAAATACAAAAACCCAAATACATTGGACTGGTCTTTGAGTAATGAGTAAATGGGAGAAAGGGGTGGAACAAGTAGGAGCCAACAGCAAAAGCGGGAATCTTTATCAACATAAGGGGAAAATCCTTAGCAGCTAAACAAGATAAAAATTACATTTGTCCAAGGGATTAGGCAAGGAGCTTTCCAGCATTTCAGGTGGGTTAACAAGAAGACCTACTGCCAAGCATAGCAGAAGTCCTGGTTCAGATCCAGGTCCTGAGACCCTCTTGGATGGACTGGTCCTTTTATCATGTAGCACATGAAGAACCTCCACAAGCTTATAAAGTCAGTTACTTAAAGAATAAATACACATATGCCCCGTATACACGACCTGGTTTTCCCGGCAGGAAAACTGCCAAGAGAGCTTTTGGGCAGGAATCCTGGCTGTGTGTATGCTCCATGTTCTCCTTTTTCCCGCCGGGATTCTGGGCAGACTTTTTCCTGTCGTATGCATGCTCAGAATCAAATATGAGACAGGAGCGCTCGTTCTGGTAAAACTAGCATTCGGAATGGAGATAGCACATTCGTCACTCTGTAACGGACTGAAAAGAGCAAATCGTCTCTCACCAAACTTTTACTAACACAAGGATCAGTAAAAGATCCAAGCCCAAAGGGTGGCGCCTTTTGAATGGAACTTCCCCTTTATAGTCCCGTCCCGTTGTACGTGGTGTACGTCACCTCGCTTTGGACAGGCGATATTTGGCCTAAACGTGTGTGTGCAAGGCAGGCGTGAGAGAAATCCCATCGGGAAAAACGCTGTTTTTTTTCCTGCCGAGAAAAACGGTCATGTGTACTAGACATAAGACTAAAAACACCCAAAAACTAGTCATGTTCGTAGACAGACACTTTTAAAATGATTAATACTAAAAAGAGTCTGTCAGAATAGGGACTGTACAGTATGGCATATGGAATGAGGCAGTATGGAATAAGGAACATATAGCATGGAATAGGGCAATCAGGAGGTGTCAGTAAAACTATGCCATTTTGGCAAAATGCATTGGAGTAAATAGGGAAGGTGAAATTAAGGTGATTTATGGTTTGTTTAACCACTTAAGGACCGCCTACTGCACATTTACGTCGGCAGAATGGCACGGCTGGGCACATAAACGTATACAGTATATACGTTGGTTCTAGTACCTAGCCGTGGGTCACGGGCACGCGCTCCCGTGACCCGGTCCGAAGCTCCGGGACCGCGGACTGCAGTGCGGCGATCGGTCCCGGAGCTGAAGAACGGGGAGAACCGTATGTAAACACGGCTTCCCCGTGCTTCACTGTGGCCGCAGCATCGATCACGTCATCCCTGTTATAGGGGGACGTGATCGATGATGTCACACCTACAGCCACACCCCCCTACAGTTGTAAACACACACAGGGAACACTCAAATCCTACAGTGCCCCCTTGTGGTTAACTCCCAAACTGCAACTGTCATTTTCACAGTAAACAATGCAATTTAAATGCATTTTTTGCTGTGAAAATGACAATTGTCCCAAAAATGTGTCAAAATTGTCCGAAGTGTCCGCTATAATGTCGCAGTCACGGAAAAAATCGCTGATCACCGCTATTAGTAGTAAAAAAAAAAAAATTATAAAAATGCAATAAAACTATCCCTTATTTTGTAGACGCTATACATTTTGTGAAAACCAACCGATAAACGCTTATTGTGATTTTTTTTTACCAAAAATAGGTAGAAGAATACATATCGGCCTAAACTAAGGAAAAAAAATATTTTATATTTATTTTGGGGGGATATTTATTATAGCAAAAAGTAAAAAATATTGAATTTTTTTCAAAATTGTCGCTCTATTTTTGTTCATAGCACAAAAAATAAAAACCGCAGAGGTGATCAAATACCACCAAAAGAAAGCTCTATTTGTGAGGAAAAAAGGATGCCAATTTTGTTTGGGAGCCACGTCGCACGACCGCGCAATTGTCAGTTAAAACTACGCAGTGCCGAATCGCAAAAAGGGACAAGGTCCTTTACCTGAATTTTGGTCCGGGTCTTAAGTGGTTAAAGCGAATCTAAACTCAAAAGCAAAACATTTATCTATTGCAGCTTACCAATCCATTCGACACTGTTTTTTGTGATCCAATATCATTTTTGGGGACCACATTCTATGGACTATAGATCTTACTATATGGACTGTTCAATCACTGAATCTGTATGATCACACTTGCCACCGGTTTTTATCATTTATTCACTTGGGGGCATTTCCATTTACGTTTAGTTAGTTTATTCACATTTATTATCAATTAATTTATTTCACCTTTATATAGTGGCACATCTATATATTGATTCTTAATATAGCGCAGCTGTCATTTTGCTTTTAAATTAATTTAAACAAATACACTTATATCATCCCTAGCTGGGAGGTATACTGTAACGCAATTGATCCAGGGAAGTAATTATAGGATTTGCATTATAAATAAACAATTTCATGCTTCCCACAATTTTTCTTGCTTGATCATGGTTACTGATATTTTTTGTTGTTGGTTAATGTGGTATCCCAGCAACACTGGGTGTATAGCCATCAATTGTAAATCACATTCACAATGTCTTGATGGGAGTTTATTCAATCAGAATCTCAGCCTTATAATCACTTTGGTATTTCATGAAGATTTGTGTGCAAGTCATATCTATCAATCATAATGTATCACTGAGGTGTGGTCTTTACTGAAAAATCTACTGCTTGGTCTATTAATGCAGAACTCCAGCCAAACCTTATTTGTGTTAGCTAGAGTGAGAAAATATTACAGCCTCTAATAATTTTTTTATTGCTTTATGTGCCTCCATAGCTGATTTTCCCTGATTCTAGTGGAAATTACCCCAAATTTTGGGAAACTCCACTATTATAATAATAATTAGTGCATTGTACTGGTGAATTGTTCAGTCATCATATCCCCATTCGATTAAAGAAGTTGTAAATAAAACAAAAAAATATGCTGAAATGACTGTTTACAGGGTATATAGACATAATAGTTAACTGATTCCTTTTAAAAATGATTAAAAATAGATAAAAATCAATCATATAATGTAACTGTAGTTTCTAGTTTCGTTTTCGCATGTTGTTTCCTGTCTCTCTGCTGTACAGAGAATACAGAGCCACAGAGCAGTGATGGTTTGGAAAATGAAACTGATCCAAAGGGGGAGTGCTGTGGGGTTTTAGACACACAGTAATCACACCTTCTTGAAGTTAGTGACCACAGAGAGAAATCTCACAGCACTGTGGTTAACAGGAAACAGACAACCAGGAAGTGTGGAGATCAGAGAAGAATTACAGCAACTTAAGAGTTGCAAAAACGAACCATGAGGACCATGAAAACAGCACTGCATTACGGTAAAGGAAGCTATTAAGATCCTTTACAAACCGTTTAATGTGTACCAAGAATCTTTATTTATACATAAACCAGCTATTCAATATATTACATTATTACCACTCCCCCCCCCCCCCCCCCCCACACACACACACAGTGCATCCGGAAAGTATTCACAGCTCCTCACTTTTTCCACATTTTGTTGCAGCCTTATTCCAAAATGGATTAAATCCATAATTTTCCTCAACATTCTACAAACAATTCCCCATAATGACAACATGAACAAGGTTTGTTTAAAATCTTTGTAAATTTATTAAAAATGGAAAACTAAAAAACATCACATGTACATACATTAAGTATTCACAGCCTTTGCCATAACACTCCAAATTGAGTTCAGGTGCATCCTGTTTTCGTTGAGATGTTTATACAAATTGATTGGAGTCCACCTGTGGTAAATTCAGTTAATTGGACATGATTTGGAAAGGCACACACCTGTTTATATAAGGCCCCCCAGTTAACAGTGCATGTCAGAGCACAAACCAAGCCATGAAGGTCTCTTAGAAAGGATTGCATCAAGGCACAGATCTGAGGAAGGCTACAGGAAAATACTGCAGCATTGAAGGTCTCAATTAGAACAATAGACTCCATAATCTGTAAATGGAAAATGTTTGGAACCCCAGGACTCTTCCTAGAGCAGGCCGCCCAGCCAAACTCAAGGATTGGGGGGAGAAGTGCCTTAGTCAGGGAGGTGATTAAGAACCCGATGGTCACTCAAGAAAATTCTATGGTCTGATGAAACAAAGATTGAACTTTTTAGCCTGAATGGCAAGTGTCAAGTCTGGAGGAAACCAGGCACTATTCATCCCCTGGCTAATTGCAGGTGTACATATAAATACCCTGCAAGCACTAACATGCTTGCCTTGGTATCGTCCTTGCACCCTGACCTGGTAGCCTGTTATCGGATCCTGTTTCTGTTCCTGTACCCTGAACCTGTTACCTGTGTACCTGATCCTGTCTCCCTGTCCTGATCCCCATCCGGTCCTACCTGTTAACTTGTATCCCTGCCCTGTAGTCTGATCCATCCATCCTCTCCCTGTCTTGTTTGTTCCCTGTCCTCATCTGCTGACTCCATGTGTATGACCTTGGCCTGGCTAACTTTATGTTTCCGGAACATCCATTTGTCCATCTGCTGATCTGCTGTGTACCTAATAAATGACACCAGGACATCCACGATAAGAAAACACCCACAGAGGATAATAAATGCAAGTTCTCAAACATCTCTTGTTTTGAAAACGATATAACGTACTGTAGTATGTTTCTTTACGCATAATACTAATGTGCTCACATTATACTTAGGTGTCCAAAAACTTTTCTATATAATCCACTTGTGTGGTCTCTTCCTATATACTCTTACTCTCCACCATCATAAGAAACCCCTCAGTGTAACCCTCTTGTTTTTGAGTGTGTTCTCCCAGTTGTGTACCTTCCTGGGAATGTTTTTCCACGTCCAATCCAGAGTGAGCGTGAAAATCGCAAATAAATAAGCCTAAGATAGTGTGATATCGCTTTAAATATTCAAAACGTATTTCCACCGCCTGTCAATATGTACCCCATTCTCACTCCATGTACCTTACCAGATTTTAAAATGTATTGAGCTATATGAATCAGCTATTCCTGGGCGTTGCTCCTTCGAATAAGCTTTATTGGATTGGTTGAATATGTAGTACAGCTTTAAGGACCACTCCCTTAAAGTGGCATATACACTCATATTAGAAACCATTTATGCCTAACCTTACATATCTCTTAAACCTTATAATCTAAACATCAAATTCTCTTGTCCAATCAAGAATCACTCCATGCACTTTACCAACCGCATTTGTATGTCAGCGCTTTGATCTTTGCTTTTCCCTTTTTCAATCCTTCCACCTATACATGAATGCAGGCTGGATAAAAAAATGTGTAGCGCTAAGTAAATAGAATATAAATAAATATATCTATGTGCTAAAAATTATATGTGATTAGAAAATATGATCATAGAAAGAATATTTTGTGAAAAAATAACCAACTGTACACAATAAAAAGGAAAAAATAACCAATAACCAGTGAACGAAAGTAAGTAGTCACTAGTATAAGAAATAAAATGTCCTGAACAAAAAAATTGCAATCGATGTCCAAATCCAAAAGCTATAAGTGTTCAATATAAACAAGTGATGTCCTCTATGCGCACTCTTGTGTGGTGATATAAGAAAAAGGAAGAAGACCTTCACCCAATAAAGCATGGAGGCTTACCAGATCAAGTGGACTCTACCAGCTATACAGACTGGAGAGTCACATAAGCTTTGGATCATCCAGCGTGGATCGAAGCCTCGTAGAACTGCCGGTGACAGGGATGTACGTCAGTATAGTAATCCGGGAGGGGGACTTCGGTTATCCAGGGCTTGATGCTCAGTAGGTATACGTTGAGGATGGTGTGCAAGAGAAAAGAAGGAGAAATAGTGTGATACCGTCACGGTATTAAAAGATTTAATAAGTAATGAACTTACATGGATCAGGATAAAAAAAGCGCGCTTGCAGTCATAATGTGGCGACAGTAGAATCTTCCCTGACGCGTTTCGTGTACAGACACGTTGTCAAAGGGTGACTGCAGGCTGCCCCAGATAATTAAATCAGATCCATAGTGTGGTAGTTTCCATTTAAAACTATTATGGTGCAGCCAGTGTCTGTCAGTCCAATCTTTGGAAGACGTCTTTTGGACAAAAATGCATCAGGAACTGATGTCAGACTGGAAATTACATCACTGGAAGTACTGTGGCTGTCATCTTAAGTAGGGTTTATATGCTTTTTGATATACAGTGGAAATTAAAAGTCTACACGCCCCTGTTAAAATTTTAGGTTTCTAGAATGTAAAAAAATTAGAAGCGCCTTTTGATTTTATTACAGCACTCCTTTTGGGTATGAGTCTATCAGCATGGCCCATTCTTTGCAAAAACACTCCAAATCTGTCAGATTGCGAGGGCATCTCCTGTGCAAAGCCCTCTTCAGATCACCCCACATATTTTTAATTGTATTCAGGTCTGGGCTCTGGCTGGGCCGTTCCAAAACTTTAATCTTCTTCTGGTGAAGCCATTCCTTTGTTGATTCTGATGTACGCTTTGGGTCATTGTCATGCTGAAAGATGAAGTTCCTCTTCATGATCAGCTTTCTAGCAGAAGCCTGAAGGTTTTGTGCCAATATTGACTGGTATTTCGAACTGTTCATAATTCTCTCTACCTTGACTAAGACCCCTGTTCCAGCTGAAGAAAAACAGCCCTAAAGCATGATACTGCCACCACTATGCTTCACTGTGGGTATTAGGGTTGTCCTGATACCACTTTTTTAGGACCGAGTACAAGTACCGATACTTTTTTTCATGTACTTGCCGATACCGAATACCGATACTATTTTTAAATGTCATGTGACAGTTTTCAAACCACAATACAGACTAAGGATATTTTCTTTAGAATTATGAAGAACTCTAACTCAAGACATTATAAAAGAATAAAAATGAGTAAAAATGAATAAACATTTTTTATTTTCTTAGAAAATATATATATACACAATAGTACATATAACACCGCGCTACCCAAATAAAGAATAATAAATAAAGAAAGCTGCCAAACACTACAGAATAGGACTAATTCTGCACAAAAACAAGTGATATAAACAAAAAAAGTGTAGCGCTAAAATTATGCAAAAATATATCATACAGTGAAGTATCATATAAATGGTGAAGAGTGACAAATTAAATTATGCTTCTAAATGTGACATTGAAAACCAAAATTAATTCATTGAAAAAGAGTGTCCAATATATGTGTCCAAATAAAGTGACCACAATGGGAAAATAGTGTTGATAGTCGATCCGCCACCAAGAATTAATGGGAAGGCTTACCAGAAAATATGGACTCAGCTAAGCGTACGCCTAATGAGTCAATAAGGCATGTGTTGTGATGACAGCCAGGCAGTAGATCTCCCAATGGTGAGATATGGGCAAAATATCAGAGCAGAACGACTTTTCATACGATGAGTGGAAGCCAGGAGATAGTGTGTAGTGCCAGGATCAGCATACATGGGACGTAGGCTCTTATATTAGAATCCAAAGAGCTCAGTAAGTAGCAGCCTACTTCAGTCTGGAGAAAAGTAAGTGGCCTGGAGAAAAGTAAGTGGCCTGGTAAGCCTTCCCATTAATTCTTGGTGGCGGATCGACTATCAACACTATTTTCCCATTGTGGTCACTTTATTTGGACACATATATTGGACACTCTTTTTCAATGAATTAATTTTGGTTTTCAATGTCACATTTAGAAGCATAATTTAATTTGTCACTCTTCACCATTTATATGATACTTCACTGTATGATATATTTTTGCATAATTTTAGCGCTACACTTTTTTTGTTTATATCATTTTTTATTTTCTTGTCACGCAGTAGTAAAAAACTCAAAGAATTTTCACAGAACATGTTGATAAATACAAAAAAAGTATTCTATTTAGGTATCGGGAGCATTTACGCGAGTACAAGTACTCCCCCAAATACTCGGTATCGGTCCCGATACCGATACTAGTATCGGTATCTGGACAACCCTAGTGGGTATGGTGTTATTTTGGTGATGTGCAGTGTTTTTGCACCAAACATTTTTTTTTTGAGTTATGGCCAAAACGTTCACCAGACCATAACACATTTTCCCACATGCTTTTGGGAGACTTTACTGTACTGACTCCTATTTAACATGTGTTTGAATGTGATTGCTTAATTCTGAACACAGCTACATCCCCAGTTATAAGAGGGCGTGCACACTTATGCAACCACATTATTATTTATTTATTTTTTTCATTTTTACTCCTTCCCATCCCAAAAGATTTCAGTTTGTTTTTCAACTGAGTTGTACAGTTTATAGGTCACATTAAAAAGGTGGAAAAAGTTATGAAATTGTTTTTCTTTGTCTCTTTTGTACATCACAGAAACCTGACATTTTAAAAGGGGTGTGTAGACCTTTTATATCCACTGTAGTTTGTTTGCGAGTGCATTTTAATGCAATAAATATTGTTTTTTTATGGAAACCATGGAAACCACTACATAGTTAGTCAGGTTGAAAAAAGACACAAGTTCATCTAGTTAAAAAAAAAATTGTATATATACAGGAACGTCAGGGTTGGGTCCTGGACAGATGCTATATAGCACCAATATTTGGATTGTGGTCCCTTTAAGGGAATGGTATAGTGTTCAGGGGGTCACCCAGAGGGAGTGAAAAATTCCTGGCAATAAAAGTTAATCGGGAGAGGGCAGGCCTACAGTCCTCTCTGTCCTTGTTAGAGTGTCATTTGGGGCCTGGAATTTCGGAGGCTCTAAAGTGACATTGGGGAGGGAAAGAGCCTCCTCTCCTGACCACGGCAGTCAGCACACAGGGGGTTAAAAACTTCCAGAAGAACAGCTTAAAAGACAGGAAGTGGTGATAGAGGAAGTGATGAGGAGTATGCACCTGTCTGAAGAGTTGTTTATCTCTTAGAAGCTGATAAAGTGTCAGCAAGGACTGGAAGTTCTGGGGTGAAGACCTGCCTAAAAACCGTATGTGCATTTGCTTTGATTTATTGCTGTGCTGAAGACAAGCAGACTTTTGTTTATGCTGGAGACAAGCAGACTGTTACTTTATATTTTTCCCCATGTGCTGAATGAAGTGTTGTCTTCGGTCTGGTTACAAATAAAACCCTTTTTGGTTCAACTTTAACGGTTTATGCACTTAATTCCGCAGAGCTATACAACCCCCAAAGTTCACTATATATATATATATATATATATATATATATATATATATATACATACAGTACAGCCCAAAAGTTTGGACACACCTTCTCATTCCAAGATTTTTCTTTATTTTCATGACTATGACAATTGTAGAGTCACACTGAAGGCATCAAAACTATGAATTAACACATGTGGAATTATATACATAACAAAAAAGTGTGAAACAACTGAAAATATATGTCATATTCTAGGTTCTTCAAAGTCGCCACCTTTTGCAGCAGACACATCTCTAGAACAACTGTTAAGAGGAGACTGTGTGAATCAGGCCTTCATGGTAGATTATCTGCTAGGAAACCACTGCTAAAGAAAGGCAACAAGCAGAAGAGACTTGTTTGGGCTAAAGAACACAAGGAGTGGACATTAGACTAGTGAAAATCTGTGCTTTGGTCTGATGAGTCCAAAGTTGAGATCTTTGGTTCCAACCACCGTGTCTTTGTGCGACGCAGAAAAGGTGAACGGATGGACTCTACATGCCTGGTTCCCACTGTGAAGCATGGAGGAGGAGGTGTGATGGTGTGGGGGTGCTTTGCTGGTGACACTGTTGGGGATTTATTCAAAATTGAAGGCATACTAAACCAGCATGGCTACCACAGCATCTTGCAGCGGCATGCTATTCCATCCGGTTTGCGTTTAGTTGGACCATCATTTATTTTTCAACAGGAGAATGACCGCAAAACACATCTCCAGGCTGTGTAAGGGCTATTTGACCAAGAAGGAGAGTGATAGGGTGCTGCGCCAGATGACCTGGCCTCCACAGTCACCGGATCTGAACCCAATCGAGATGGTTTGGGGTGAGCTGGACCGCAGAGTGAAGGCAAAAGGGCCAACAAGTGCTAAGCATCTCTGGAAACTCTTTCAAGACTGTTAGAAGACCATTTCAGGTGACTACCTCTTGAAGCTCATTAAGAGAATGCCAAGAGTGTGCAAAGCAGTAATCAAAGTAAAAGGTGGCTACTTTGAAGAACCTAGAATATGACATATTTTCAGTTGTTTCACACTTTTTTGTTATGTATATATTTCTACAATTTTCATAGTCATGAAAATAAAGAAAACTCTTGGAATGAGAAGGTGTGTCCAAACTTTTGGTCTGTACTGTATATATATATATATATATATATATATATATATATATATATAAAACACAATCCCCTATACACATCCCTTCACCCACAGTTGATCTAGAGCAGGGGTGGGCAACCTCGGCCCTCCAGCTGTGATGAAACTACAAATCCCATCATGCCTCTGCTTTTAGGTGTCATGTCTGTGATTGTCAGGGTCCTGCAATGTCTCATGGGACTTGTAGTTTCACCACAGCTGGAGGGCCGAAGTTGCCCACCCCTGATCTAGAGGAAGACGAAAAACCACAGCAAAGCATGCTCCAATTTGCTACAGTTGGGCAAAAAAATTCTTCCTGATCCCCCTAAAGGCAATCGGATTATCCCTAAATCAACTTTACCTATAAATGTTAGTACCCAGTTATATTATGGAGGGAGTCTATTCCTCATTTTCATCGCTCTTACTGTAAAGAAACCTTTCTGTATCTGAAGATTAAATCTTTTTTTCCCTAGATGTAAAGAGTGCCCCCTTGTCCTCTGTGATGACCTTAAAGTGAATAACTCAACACCAAGTTCACTATATGGACCACTTATGTGTTTGTACATGTTGATCATCTCCCCACTTAATCTCCTCTTTTCAAGAGAGAATAAGTTCAGTTCCTTAAATCTTTCCTCATATCTAAGCTGCTCTATGCCTCTTATCAGTTTGGTTGCCCTTCTCTGCACTTTCTCCAGTTCCCCCAATATCCTTTTTGAGAACTGGTGCCCAAAACTGAACTACATATTCCAGATGAGGTCTTACTAATGATTTGTACAGGAGCAAAATTATATCTCCCTCTCTGGAGTCCATACCTCTCTTAATACAAGAAAGGACTTTGCTCGCTTTGGAAACCGCAGCGATTATTGAGCTTATGATCTACCAAAAACCCCCAGATTCTTCTCCACTATGGATTCCTCCAATTGTTCTAGCTCTAATACGTATGATGTATGATGCATGCATATTCTTAGCCTCAGAGCATAACTACATTTATCGACATTAAATATTTGCCACTTAGTTGCCCAATTAGATGGGTGCAGTGAGGTCAGCTTGTAAATTGGAGACATCCTGTAAGGACTTTATTAATCTACTGCATAGCTTGGTGTCATCTGCAAAGACAGACATAAGGGTTCCAACACTGAACCTTGGGGTACACCACTGATAACCTTAGACCATTCAGAGTAAGAATCATTAACCGCTACTCTCTGAATTATTTTTTTTTTGTCCAGTTTTCTATCCATTTACAAATTGATCTTACCAAGCATGTAGACTTTACCCATTAGCAGTGCGTGGGGAACTGTGTCAATCGCTTTTGCAAGAATACCACGTCCACAACCACCCCTCTGTCCAAGGTTTTATTTACCTCCTCATAAAAGAAAGGTTTGGCTGGTACGACACAGCCAGTTCAGGTTAGGCTTTTCAAACTCTATTAAGGACTTCATTTTACAATAGCATGAACCAAAGTCGATAAACAAAGCCATGCTAGTCACCATCTATATAAACAGGCGTTTACGGGAAAGGCGTATTGAGAGATTTGTTCCTCTGTTCCCTAGTACTCTGCCCACTTCTCTATGAGAGCTTTCTGGGTCCTCTCTTCTTCAGGAGGAGGAGTCCATGCAAGTTGGCATTATTCATTTATCCTCTGAAGAAAAGACTAGAAGAAGATCTCAGGGACTCTGCTTATACTGTGGGGACCACAGCCACTTTGTCGCCAGCTGCCCTAATAAGCCAAGTAACGCCAAAAGTCTAGTGTAGGTGGGGTCTGGTACTGTAGACTATAAGGTGTCAGGATCCCACTGAGAAACTTTTTATTCCTGAGAAAGCTCTCAGCTTTCATTGATTCTGGTACCGCTAGCAATTTCATTGATAGAGACCTAGCACATCGTCTACAGATTCCCTTGACTAGAGTGCACAAACCCCTTTCAGTCTTAGTTGTTGATAACTCTCCTTTGTCCACAAGTGGATTATATAGAAAAGTATTTGACACCTAATTATAATGTGAGCACGTATAGTATTATTTAAATTTGTGAGGAAAACATAATACACAATATCGTTTTTTGTTTCTTTTGGAGATGGTCACCTAGAAAAAAGGAGAGACCATCATACAAAACTAGTGTTTCATCATGTGAGATTTTAAGAAATTTAAGAAGCTAGAGATGTTTGGGAACTTGCATTTCTTCATTACTGGGATATAAAAGACATTGATTTATATTTTGGAGTACACTTTATGGACTTCTATGGGAGTATTCTTGGCAAGCTCTGATTTTGAATGTAGCGAACAAACAAATTGCTCATCTCAATTATATGGGGGGGAAGGGATCAGTAGTTTATACAAAAAAATTCAAGATAAACCTACCGATAAATTGTTTTCCCAAGAGTCTTTCAGGACAGCACCTAAGAGATTGTGGCTCCTCCCATCGTCCAAGGAAACACCTCATTTACCAATGTTTTATTTAGAGGCTTCTTACCATCAAATGCCAGTCGTAGTAGAGTACCTGCGGCCCATATTTACATAAGCACATAGTAGTTAGTTACAGCAATAAACAAAGCATTAGGGCGGGTCATTGCTGTCCTGAAAGACTCTTGGAAAAGAAGTCTAACTTGAATTTTCCCTAAATGCCTTTTAGGACAGCACTTGAAAGGATAGCCAAGACTTACCCGGGTATTTAGCCACTTCAGCCCCGGACCATTTGGACGGCCAAAGACCAGTCCACTTTTTGTGATTCGGCACTGCGTTTCTTTTTTTTCTTTTTTTTTCACATCAGACTAGACCAGGATACAAACTGTCAGCCAGCTCATACACCCTTCCGCCCTTCGCTTCCCCCTGTAGTCGTCGCATCACTTGTGGCTACTCATCTTTTTTTTTTATTATGTATATATATATATATATATATATATTTTTTTTTGTATTGAAATTCGTTACATGTGTGTATTTCTTCCATCCCCTCCCCCCCTCCATCTCGGCGTTTCCACAGTCTTACCCCCCTCGGTGGTCCCCTTATTCTCTCTTCTTTTATAACACTCTTAAGTTTTCTACGAAGCTCCAGGTTTTTTTAAATTCCTTCCAGGTACCCCATTTGACTCTTGGGTCCCCATTATCTTCCTCCCCTCCGAATCTCAACTCCTCCCTCCTATGGGTTTCCTATACTGCGTCGATCCACTCCCACACCTGAGGGCTTTCCTTTTCCCTCCATTTTTTAGGTATTAACCTTTTTGCAGCGTTTAGAAGATGTGGAGTCAAAGATTTTTTATATTCCTTTATAGGATTGTCTCCCCCATGGAAGAGGATAACCCAAGGGTCTTCAGCAATCTCTTTTTTTGTTTTTTCCTTAAACAGAGTTAGAATTTTTTTCCAGTACTTTTTGATCTTAGGGCAGTTCCACCATAAGTGGGCCATTGTCCCCCTAGAAGAACACCCTCTCCAACAGTCGGCTGAATCCCCTGCTCTATATTTACAAGTCTTATCTGGGGTGTCGTACCATCCGGTAATAAGTTTGTAATTCATCTCGGCCATTCTAATATCTATTGCTGATGAATGGGTTAAGTTTATAATTCTTTCTACAGTCGTCTTCCTCCTTGTGCTTTCCAGTTCTCTTTCCCATTTTTTAATTTACCTGGGCACCCCCAGCTCCTCCGCCCTCATTAGGAATTTGTATAATTTTGAAATATTCCCTTTTGAATTTTCAGCTAGACATAGCTGTTCCAGGGGCGTATACTCCTTCTGTTCTCTTATTGGGCCCGGAAGGCTCCTGATGAAAGAGGATAGCTGCCGGTATCTCCATTCATTACACCCTGTGAGTTCTGTCTTAGTTTTAATCTCTTGAAGTGACATAATTTTACCCTTTAAAGTGATATCTTTTACCTGAATTCTATTTTTAATCCAGTTCCCACCTTCCTCTTTCAATCCTGGTGTAAACATTTTGTTATCTTTTAAATCTATTAGTGGTGAATTATTTTTTAATCCTAACTGTTTGTGAATTCTGTCCCAGATCCTTAGTGCTACCCGTGTGATTTCATGTGTATTTGTTTGCACACTCCTAAAATGTGGCGGGTTCCATATTATTCTACCTAATTGTGACCTTGCAAGTGTACATTCAATATTTACCCATCTTTTATCGTGGTTTTCTTTGGCCCATTCTATTATACGCGAGATTACCGAGGCGTTATAATATTTTCTTATATCCGGGACTGCTAATCCACCCTGTTTTTTTTCTTGTTTTAAAATCTGAAGAGAGATTCTGTGTTTCTTATTGTTCCATATATAATTCGCTAGCAAGGAGTTAAGTATTTTGAAGTAGAGTTGTGGTACGGCTACCGGGAGCATCTGAAACCTATACAGGATTTTTGGCATTAGTATTATCTTTACTATATTTATCCTTCCGAACCAGGAGATCGGCCGATTCTTTATTTTCTTAATTTCGCCTTTAATTTCGTCTAATAGGGGGATATAATTTAATCTATATATCTTTTTTAACGATTTTGTTCATTTTATTCCCAAATACTTTATCTCTTTGCGCCAGGTGAAGTCGTACGCTTTTTTGATAGATCTTTCTTCAGGCTCCTCGATGTTTATGTTTAAGATTTCTGTTTTGGACACATTCATTTTAAAATTGGAGATCTCTCCATATTGTTTAATATTGGCCATTAAATGAGGCAACGTAGATCTTGGGTTCCTCACAAAGAATAGAACATCGTCCGCAAATGCGGATAGCTTATGCTCTTCTTCTCCTATTTTTACCCCCTTGATGTTGTGGTCATTGCGTATCATTGCTAACAGGGGCTCAAGTGATAACACAAAAAGGAGGGGGGACAGGGGACACCCCTGCCTGGTCCCATTTCTCATTACAAAAGGGGTCGATAGGGATCCATTGATTTTCACTCTAGCCTGGGGGTGGTGGTACAGAGTTTGGATCCTCTTCCTCATCCCAGGGCCTACCCCCACCTCTTCTAATATTTGCATCATGAGCCCCCAGTCTACTCTGTCAAACGCTTTTTTGGCATCTACTGACAGAAGTAGACTGGGAGCCCCACTTTCTTTGATCTGCCCAAGGATCAGGAGGGCCCTCACCCCATTGTCTTTCCCCTCCCTCCCTGGTATGAATCCTACCTGGTCTGAATGGACTAGGCCCGTCATTGTCTCCTTCATACGCTCTGCCAGGATCTTGGCGTAGATCTTTATGTCCACGTTCAATAGTGATATTGGCCTAAAACCCGAACAGAGCGTAGTATCCTTCCCCTCCTTTTCTATGACCGTGATGTTTGCTGTTGAGGCCTCCCTGCTTAGTTCATAGTCGGACCCTAGTCCGTTAAAGTACTGACATAATCTTGGGATCAAAATGGTTCCAAACCTTTGCAGGTATCTGGTCGTAAAGCCGTCTGGCCCGGGGCTTTTTCCTTTGGCAGAGTTTTTTTACAATTCTCCCTATTTCCTCCTCCGTAATTGGCCTATCTAATTTTTCCGCTACTTCTTTGTCAATTCCGGGGAGATTAGCTTTCCTTAATACTTCCCCTATATTTGCCTCTTTTTCTCCAGGGTTCCAGTTCTTTTGTTTCACGTTATATAGGCCCTTGTAGTATCTCCTAAACTCTTCGGCTATGTCCTTTGTGTTGTATACCAAGTCCCCGTTCTTTTTTCAAATTTTTTCTATATAGTTCCTGCCTTTCTTCTTCTGTACCATTCTAGCCAGGGATTTGCTGGGTTTGTCCCCCCAAATGTATCTTTCTCTTTCAATGCTATTTAATTCTTTCTTAATTTCCTGTTCTGTGAGTACTCTATATTCCTCTCTTTTGAGTATTAATTTATGCCATATTTCTCTTTTTTGGCCTCTTTTTTTGTGTTCCTGTTCTAATTTTAAGATTTCTTTCGCTATTTCCTTTAACATCCTTGTTTTTTCTTTCTTTTTCCTGGCTCCCTCCCTTATAAATATTCCCCTGATGTAAGCTTTATGGGCATCCCAGAGTGTGGCCCTAGAGATGCCCTCCGTGTCGTTCTCGAGGAAATATATTTCTAGTTCCTCCTGTACTCTTTTCACTATTTCTTCGTCCCCCAATAAACTCTCGTCTAGTCTCCACTCTGGTGGGTTTGTTTTCCAGTCGGGTACAGTCAGTTTCATGGTTATGGGGGCGTGGTCGGATAACGTCGTAGCTTCTATCCCTGTTTCCACAACCCTCTCTAGGAGTCTGTGTTCTATAAGGATATAGTCGATCCTCGAGTACGTCCTGTGCACAGGGGAGAAAAATGTAAAGTCCCTAGTTTTGGGATGTTGGATTCGCCATACATCGACCAACTGGTCGTGGTGCATTCTTTGCTTCAGTTTTTTCAACTGACTTTCCTTTGTCCCCTGTGCACGTGACGTACTATCAAGTCCAGGCTCCATACATAGGTTGAAATCCCCCATTAATATCACATGTCCCGCCTCAAAATTTTTTAAATTTTTTAAATTTTACCAAGATTTTTTTCACATAGCCTGCAGAGTATTGGGGGCATATATATTGGCTAGCGTGTATTCTATTCCTCCCAGTTTTTCTTTCAAAAATATGAACCTTCCTCCGGGATCTATCAATCTGTCTCCCAGCTCAAAGCGCGTCCCTCTTGCTATCCCAATTGCTACTCCTCTAGCCCGCTTGTTTATTGTATCCCCGTAGTACCATATCGGGTGGCTATGTGAATATAATCTCGTGTTGGATTCCAAGGTCAGGTGGGTCTCCTGCAGGAAGGCTATATCCGCTTTGTAGTACTGTAGTTCCCTTAAGATTTTGTGTCTCTTGGCAGGGGAATTTAAACCTTTCACATTATATGATAAGAATTGAATCTCTGTCATCTGCATATATTGTTGTTCTTTTGCTTACTTTGTTGTTTCCTTTCTGCCACCCTTATAGGCACCACTAGGGGTGGGTAAACTGGACAATGTGGATTCGACGAGATGGCCCCCCTCCCCCCTTCCCCTGCCCCCCCCCGTTCCCCCCATCCCACCCCCCCTCTCCCCTCCTGGCCTGTTGCAGGCCTGGGAGCCGCTCTAGGTGGCCTCCACTCCTTCACCTTCGGCTCCTCTCCGTGAGGTGGTGCTCTAGGATAGCCTTCTGGCTGCCATTTCCACCCCTCTCCCCCCCACCCTCCCCCCTCTTTCCCCCCTACTGTGCAGTTTTAATTTAGTGCTAGACCACCCAATCCGGTAGGTCGGGGGCAGTTATATCCAATTTCTGGCAGAACCTCTCTAGGTCTTCTGGGTATACTAAACGTGCGGTTACTCCCTCTTTAAAGCCTAAGAGACACGCTGGGAACCCCCACTGATACTTTATATTCTTCGTCTTTGGATCTTGTTTTCTTTATAACTGATTGGGGGTGCCCCCCTCAATCTTCTCCATATTTCCGCCTTGTCTTCAAATTTTCGAAAACGCACTATGATATCTCTAGGGCCCCTTCCCTCCGGTTGTTTTGGGTTTCCTACTCTGTGTACCCGCTCTATTTTGAGAGGCTTTGCCGGATTATCCAGCAGAGGGTTAAATATTGTATTCATGATGGCTCTTAGATCCTCTTCCCTCTCTTCCACTATCGCACGTATTCTCAGGTTCTGGCGCCTATTGCGATTTTCTTGGTCTTCTAACCGGTAAACTAGGGTTCTTTGGTTGACTGTCATTGCTTTGACTTGTGTTTTTAACTTGTTCAATTCTCGGTCTTGTTCTTCCATTTTTTTTTCCGTCTCTTCTACTCTTTCAAGTAGTCCCCCCAAATCTGTTCTTATTTTGTTAATTTCTGTTTTTATCAGATTTTCCATCCTCAGCAACATCTCATTCATCTCTGTTTTTGAAGGGGGTTGTGTGTCCTGTACTGCTTCCTCTGGGCTGCTACGGTCATATTCACTTTCCAGGGTAGTCTCGCCTTTTGAGCGGTTAGCATTTACCACTTCTGTTTTTTTTTTGTCTTTGTCCATCTTTTTTGCTGCCCCAGGGCTTTTGGGGTTTCCCTCTTGTGTCATGTACTGCTGTATTGAGCTATTCCCGGCATTATTTTTCGGTGTTTTAGAGGCAACGCCTCTTGTCGACCTACTCATTTTAATTTTGTTCGTCGGTCTAATTCTCTTCCCCAGTTTTGCCATTAGGGGCGTACACCTAACCCCCCTATTTCACCCCGTTCCAGCTCTTTCCGCACTCTACTGGTATTTGTTGTTTTTGTTTCCTCTTCTCTCCTCCTCCACCTACTGGACCCTATAGGACCCCCGTACTTCCACCTGCAGAGAATTGGGCTGATATGGTTGAGACCTTCTAGACTTGGTTTTGAAACTTTGTTGATTATTTGTGGTCAAGTCCAAAAATCAGAGGATCAGCGAGTCAATATACCGGTTGCCCCGCGCTGTCCCCCGTTGTTCGTTTTCGATGCCCTCGCTTCTCCCCCTATGCCATCAAATCCCTTCGCCCTCCAGCATCCACTCTCCCAGGGGCGGGCCCCGGTAAGTATTTTCTTTAGGCTTTATTCCGTTTGTTGGCTGGGGCCCCAACTATTTTATGTCCTATGAGATGAGGCCCAAATTGCACACTTCCCTCTCGGTACTTATATTTAATTATGCCTTTTCTGTCCCGGGGGCAGGAATGGGTTAGGGATCCTTATTGCCACACGTTTTGCTATTCTCCCAATTGCACTCCGCACTCCTCTTTTAAAGTTTTATCTTCCTTCCCATAGTGCTAGGGGGGTCAGCAATCTCTTTATTTATGCTCCTGGCTTTATGCTTCCCTTACTCTCTTACCGAGTTACAGGGCACAAGTTAATCATTCCTCAGAAAAAAAAGAAGAAAAACACACCTGGTTGCTTAGACCAATCTTCCACATCTTGCTTTCACCATTACATTGTATTATTATTATACTGCTTACAGTCCCATGTCATACAAAGGGGGGTTGAGGGGGATTGAGGGGGGGGGTGTCCCCGTCCGCTCTCGGCTCAATGAGCGCCTCACATCCCAGACCCAATATTATTAATAAAGGTATTAAAAAGTAAGGGTTTCAACACTGAACCTTGGGGTACACCACTGATAACCTTAGACCATTCAGAGTAAGAATCATTAACCGCTACTCTCTGAATTCGTTTTTTTTTTGTCCAGTTTTCTATCCATTTACAAATTGATCTTACCAAGCATGTAGACTTTACCCATTAGCAGTGCGTGGGGAACTGTGTCAAACGCTTTTGCAAGTATACCACGTCCACAACCACCCCTCTGTCCAAGGTTTTATTTACCTCCTCATAAAAGAAAGGTTTGGCTGGTACGACACAGCCAGTTCAGGTTAGGCTTTTCAAACTCTATTAAGGACTTCATTTTACAATAGCATGAACCAAAGTCCAGAGGCCCAGAGGCGATTCAGTTCGCATGTGCCGCGCTATACAAGTTTTCATTCATTCATTCATTCAAAGTCGATAAACGAAGCCATGCTAGTCACCATCTATATAAACAGGCGTTTACGGGAAAGGCGTATTGAGAGATTTGTTCCTCTGTTCCCTAGTACTCTGCCCACTTCTCTATGAGAGCTTTCTGGGTCCTCTCTTCTTCAGGAGGAGGAGTCCATGCAAGTTGGCATTATTCATTTATCCTCTGAAGAAAAGACTAGAAGAAGATCTCAGGGACTCTGCTTATACTGTACTGTGGGGACCACAGCCACTTTGTCGCCAGCTGCCCTAATAAGCCAAGTAAAAGTCTAGTGTAGGTGGGGTCTGCTTCTGTAGACTATAGGGTGCCAGGATCCCACTGAGAAACTTTTTATTCCTGAGAAAGCTCTCAGCTTTCATTGATTCTGGTACCGCTAGAAATTTCATTGATAGAGACTTAGCACATCGTCTACAGATTCCCTTGACTAGAGTGCACAAACCCCTTTCAGTCTTAGCTGTTGATAACTCTCCTTTGTCCACAAGTGGATTATATAGAAAAGTATTTGACACCTAATTATAATGTGAGCACGTATAGTATTATTTAAATTTGTGAGGAAAACATAATACACAATATCGTTTTCAGTTTCTTTTGGAGATTGTCACCAAGAAAAAAGGAGAGACCATCATACAAAACTAGTGTTTCATCATGTGAGATGTTAAGAAATTTAAGAAGCTAGAGATGTTTGGGAACTTGCATTTCTTCATTACTGGGATATAAGAGACATTGATTAATATTTTGGAATACACTTTATGGACTTCTTTGGGAGTATTCTTGGCAAGCTCTGATTTTGAATGTAGCGAACAAACAAATTGCTCATCTCAATTCTATGGGGGGGAAGGGATCAGTAGTTTATACAAAAAAATTCAAGATAAACCTACCGATAAATTGTTTTCCCAAGAGTCTTTCAGGACAGTACCTAAGAGATTGTGGCTCCTCCCATCGTCCAAGGAAACACCTCATTTACCAATGTTTTATTTAGAGGCTTCTTCCCATCAAATGCCAGTCGTAGTAGAGTACCTGCGGCCCATACTTACATAAGCACATAGTAGTTAGTTACAGCAATAAACAAAGCATTAGGGCGGGTCATTGCTGTCCTGAAAGACTCTTGGAAAAGAAGTCTAACTTGAATTTTCCCTAAATGCCTTTTAGGACAGCACCTAAAGGATAGCCAAGACTTACCCGGGTATTTAGCCACTTCAGCCCCGGACCATTTGGATGGCCAAAGACCAGTCCACTTTTTGTGATTCGGCACTGCATCGCTTTAATTGACAATTTCAGGGACGTGCGACGTGGCTCCCAAACAAAAATTGATGTCCATCTTTTCCCACAAATAGAGCTTTCTTTTGGTGGTATTTGATCACCTCTGCAGGTTTTTATTTTTTTGCGCTATAAACAAAAATAGAGGGACAAATTTGAAAAAAAAAAACAATATTTTTTACTTTTTGCTATAATAAATATACCCCAAAAAAATGTTAAAAAAATTATTTTTTCCTCAGTTTAGGCCGATATGTATTCTTCTACATATTTTTGGTAAAACATAGCAATAAGTGTTTATTGATTGGCTTTGCGCAAAAGATATAGCGTCTACAAAATAGGGGATAGTTTTATGGCATTTTTATTATTATTTTAATTTTTTTACTAGTAATGGCAGCGATCAGCGATTTTTATCGTGACTGCGACATTATGGCGGACACATCAGACAATTTTGACACACTTTTGGGACCATTGTAATTTTTACAGCGATCAGTGCTATACAATTGCACTGATTACTGTAAAAATTACACTGGCAGTGAGTTAACCTGTAGGGGGCACTAAAAAGGGTTTAAGTGTGATCTAGGGAGTGCTTATAACTGTTATGGGGCGTGGCTTGCCATGACACATCACCGATCGCTGTTCCTGATGACAGGGAACAGACAATCATTGACATGTCACTAGGAAGAACGGGGAGATGTTGTGTTTACCCCCGCTCGAGTCCGCGGGTCTCACTTGCAACAGGGTCACGAGCACGCCAGTGGCGCACACGTGACCGCACGCCGGCAAATTAAAGGGGACACATATATACGCCTGTGCCATTCTGTCAACGTATATGATCGCGCGGCGGTCGACAATCGGTTAAACAGGAAGGAGGTGGCTGGAATAGCATGGTTGAATTGCAAGATTGGATTGCTCAAATTTGAAGGATTAATAATTCACACAACTTTTTTTCACATCACAGATTTTATTCTATTTTGGGTTTCCTGGTGTACAATATATCTATCCCTTATGGATCAAAAACGACAGCAAGGACTCCTGGTTTGTACCCAGAAAAGATAAAAAAAAAAAAAAACATTCAGTCCTGCATGTTCCCATTAGATCCAAGGTGGGCCTAGGCAGTACGCTGGTGTCAGTTTTGAACCATTAGGGATTTTTAATTACGAACAAGATACTGTGATATGTGACCACCCATACAGCTCTAACACCATGAGAAAGACCTCAGGTTGACCTCAATCGGTGAGACCATTCAATAACTAAGAAACCAGACAAAGTCACGTGAGGTGACGTAACGCGTAGAGAGTGGCCGGAGGCAGATGTACACTAGAAGTGATGTAGGATGTGCCGAAAACACTGTGTTTTAGTTCCTTTGCCCTTTGCTTGATTTTTATGTTCTATGAGTAAGGGTCCATCTATACTGTACGTTTTAATTTAATAAATACTACAAAAATTTTTAAAACAACACTAATGGAGGCTCTTTTCCCCACGTGAGTCCAAGTGTTTAATAGGATTGCCCTGTGGAGGATTAATATGGTGCTAGGACATTTGTGGAATACTCTAATACCCGTATTGAGGTGGAGAAGTGCCAATGGTGTTTTGGAAATCACTTTATATGAAGGAGGAGTAGATTCTAAATTTCTATTTTATTTTGTAATATTTTCATGAATATGTTTCATTGAACATTTAATCTTATTATTTAGTTCACTTTGTGTATATATTATTTACATATTGTGGTTTTAGCTCGTTTACAGTTTTTTCTGCATTTTTATTACTGTTTTGGAAACTTTTTGATTATTGCGCAAAATCACTTTCTATATATAAAAATAAAAAGATTGTTTTAAAAGAATGTAGTATTTATGTTATACCACAAAAAATCCATTGCTAACAAGTATAAATGTTGTGATATAACCTTACTGTCACTGTCTCACCCAATACATTCTTTAGATATTGCTTCTGTTGTTCATGGAGGATCATGCATCACGTGTGGGTGTCGGCCCAAGGAGATGTTTTAACCACTTAAGGAAAAAAGTCCTGGATGTAAAAATGTATATAAAAGCAAAGAAGAGGGCCTTAAAAAAATAAACGGTTGAGGGATCTTCATCAGCATTTAGACTTTATAAAGAATGCAACAAGAAATGTAAGGGTGCAATTAGGGTGGCTAAGATAGAACACGAAAGACACATAGCTGAGGAGGGCAAAAAAAATACCAAGAAATTCTTTAAGTATGTAAACAGTAAAAAAGGGGAGGAAGAACATCTGGTTAAAAAGGATGGGGAGATGGCGAAGGTATTGAATTTATTATTTTCCTCAGTCTTCATGAGGTTCATGAGGGAATTTGGGGGCTTCAGTAACCAAAACTGCAGTGTTTATCCTCATGACACATCACATGAAGCACCCTCATGGTTTACAGAGGACATAATTAAAATTAGACTTGGAAAACTTAACATTATTAAATCACAGGAACCAGATGGCTTGTACTTAGGGAACTCAGTCAAGTAATTGCCAGACCATTGTTCCTAATTTTTACTGACAGTCCACTGACTGGAATGGTACCAACTGGTTGGAGAAAAACCAATGTAGCACCAATATTGAAAAGGGGCCCAAAATACATCCCTGGGAATTACAGACCAGTCAGCCTAACATCAATAGTATATAAGCTTTTGGAGGGAATGATAATTGACTATATACAAGATTTTAGTAATGAGAACGTTATCATTAGCAGTAATCAGCATTGATTCATGAAGAATCTTTCTTGCCAAACCATCTATTAACCTTCTATGAGGAAGTGAGTTGCCATCCAGATAAAAAAAGACCCGTAGACGTGGTGTATCTGGATTTTGCAAAAGCAACGTTTACTGTACAAAATAAAGTCTGTTGGCCTGGACCATAGGGCTGAGTACATGGATTGAAAACTGGCTACTCAGATGGTACACAATTTCAGAGTTAAATGGGGAGTACTCAAAATGGTCAGGGGTGGGTAGTGGGGTCCCCCAAGTTCTGTCCTGGGACCAATCCTATTTAATTTGTTCATAAATGACCTGGAGGGTGGGGTAAACAGTTCAATCTCTGTATTTGCAGACGATACTAAGCTAAGCAAGGCAATAACTTCTCCGCAGGATGTGGAAGCCTTAAAAAAAAAAAAAAAACGAATGGGGTGGGCAACTACATGGCAAATGAGGTTTAATGACGAAAATATAAAATAGTGTATTTGGGTGTCAAAAATATGAATGCAATCTATACACTGGGGGGAGAACCTCTTGGGGAATCTAGGATGGAAAAGGACCTGGGCGTCCTAGTAGATGATAGGCTCAATAATGGCATGCAATGCCTAGCTGCTGATAACAAAGCAAACAGAATATTGGCATGCATTAACCACTTTAGCCCCGGACCATATTGCTGTCCAAAGACCAAAGCACTTTTTGCGATTCGGCACTGCGTCGCTTTAACTAACAATTGCGCGGTCATGCGACGTTGCTCCCAAACAAAATTGGCGTCCTTTTTTTCCCACAAATAGAGCTTTCTTTTGGTGGTATTTGATCATCTCTGCGATTTTTATTTTTTGCGCTTTAAACAAAAACAGAGCGACTATTTTGAAAAAAATGCAATATTTTTTACTTTTTTCTGTAATAAATATCCCCCAAAAATATATAAAAAAAATAATTTTTTCCTCAGTTTAGGCCGATACGTATTCTTCTACATATTTTTCGTAAAAAAAATCGCAATTAGTGTTTATTGATCGGTTTGCGCAAAATTTATAGCGTTTACAAAATAGGGGGTAGTTTTATGGCATTTTTATTATTATTATTTTTTTTACTAGTAATGGCGGCGATCAGCGTTTTTTTTCAGTACTGCGACCTTATGGCGGACACTTCGGACACTTTTGACACATTTTTGGGACCATTGGCATTTTTTTAGCGATCAATGCTATAAAAATGCATTGGATTACTATAAAAATGCCATTGGCAGTGAAGGGGTTAACACTAGGGGGCGGGGAAGGGGTTAAGTGTCTTCCTATTTGTGTTCTAACTGTATGGGGGGGTGGACTTACTAGGGGGAATCACTGATCTTCCGTTCATACATTGTATGAACAGAAAATCAGCGTTTCCCCCGCTGACAGGAACGAGCGCTGTGTGTTTACACACACAGCTCCCGTTCCCCGCTCTGTAACGAGCGATCCCGTGTGCCCGGCGGCAATCGTGCCCGCCGGGCACACGCACGGGACTCGGGGGCGAGCGGGGGCCCCCTAGTGGCCGTCTAAAGTGCTACGGGCTCTCGCTTGCGGCGGCTGGTCGGCAAGCGGTTAAAAAGGGGATTAACTCCAGAGATAAAACGATACTTCTCCCGCTCTGCAAGACTATGGCCCAGCTGCACCTGGAGTATGCTGTCCAGTTCTGGGCACCAGTCCTCAGAAAGGATGTATTGGAAATGGAGCGAGTACAAAGAAGGGCAACAAAGCTAATAAAGGGTTATTAGTTATGAGGAAAGGTTGCGAGCACTGAATGCTCTGCTCTGCTTTACTGTATACAGTAAAACCTTGGATTGCCTTGGATTTGAGCCAGAAGCATACTTGTAATCCAAAGCACTTGTATATCAAAGTCAATTTTCCCATAAGAAATAATGGAAACTCAAATGATTCATTCCACAACCACTTTTTCATAAGTCCTTCAGTTTATAATACATATAAAAAGATTATAGCAATGTGATAAGTCGTGTAACCATAAAATGTCCATCCACAAATGGAAGCCTCCACAAGGGGATTAGAAGCAAAATCCAGCAGGAGCTACAGAATATAGAGTAGCAATATGGTTACATTTAATGAAGGTACAACATTTAGCAACTCACATGGTTGATGATTAAAAGAGGCACATCTAAGTATGAAGGCATCTAGGGTAAAGTGATTCACATAGACCGCCCTCCTCACCGCCGGCTCTCACCGCTATGAGTCTACAATCGTGATCGGGAAGACAGCCCAAGGGATGACATCAATGGCGGTGTGGGGGATGGTCTATGTGGACAGCTTTACCCTGGATGCCTGCATACTTAGATGTGTCTGTTTTAATCATCAACCATGTGAGTTTCTAAATGTTGTACCTTCATTATATGTAACCATATTGCTACACTTCGAGGCTCCTATCTTCTATTTTATACTCTGTTGTGACATGGCGCTACTCTAAGGCGGCGTACACACGGCCGAGGTTCTCGGCAGAAACCAGCGAGAACCTCGCTGGGAGCCGCATTCTGCCGAGAAACTCGGCCGTGTGTACGGATTCGGCGAGCTCCCGTCGGGAAACCCGTCGAGCCGAAATAGAGAGCAGGTTCTCTATTTGCTCGACGGCCCGTCGGGATGAATGGCTGGATGCCTTTCCCGACGGGCGGGTCGCCGAATCTGATGGCCGGCAGAGAACCTCGACGGGCGGAACGATGTGTTCTGCCCGTCGAGGTTCTCTGCCGTGTGTACGCGGCCTCATATTAAGACATTGCTGTTATCAAGTCAAAATGTATTAAAAAAATTAGCTTGTCTTGCAAAACGCTCTCAAATCAAGTTACTCTCAAACCAATGTTTTACTATACATATTCTTTTACGTTTTCACAGTGGCACAAAGCCTTTTGTTCCACTGCTGGCTGATTGCAGCATTTTAAAAACAAACTGTTAATTGTATATAAAATGATGAACAGCTCTGGAATGAAGAACAATTTACATAAAACACATGTGGCTTTTCATTACACGATTTATAGGCTATGAATTTACAATGTATACTTTAGTTTTACAAGTGCTTTTGTCATAGCATAGCACTTTCGTGTGAGTGTCACAATTTTCTTGTTTTTTTAACAAACAAAGGCGCTTCATTGTAATAGAAAGTCAGACAATAAAGTATACCTCTTGACATGGTACAGACAGTACATACAATAAGGAACATCCGCGTACAGAAGATAGCTTAGATCAGGCATTGTAACAGGCCACATCATGTCACTCAAAGAAAAACAAACGGCAAATAGGGCAAGTCCCCCAATGATCGAACCCCACACACCCTCCCCAGGAGTCACAGGAGACAAGACCCATGGCCATTAGGAGGAAAACCAAGGAGCCCATACTTTTTCATATTTCCACGGGCAACCACGATTAATGTAAGTGATTCTATACATAGGTAAGGCAGCCTCAATCTGTGCTTTCAAAATATGGGGTGATACACAGTTCATTGTCATGAGGAAATGCTCCAGTGAACAGCCATCAGAATATAAATAAAGCTGTGCATGTCTGCAAGCTAATGCACAAGATATGTAAATAACCTTTCACTTAAGCAACGACTTTGGTTTTTATCTGCAAGTCTGTTTTATTTCACTAAACAATAAAAAGAGGATTGCTCAGCGCTGGATTAACTCTTTGTGGCAAGACTGGGCACAGATGATAGGAAATCTTATTCTCTACATTGTGACATCAAATGTGGGTTTACATCCACTTTAAACCAAGTGTAAAGAAAGATGAGAGTCCATCGGTTAGCTCACACATGCATTCAGTGAGCTGTAGTGTACATCAGAATAGATCTGTGATTCATCCAATATCACCATATAAAGTGCAAGTGCCAATCCGTGGAGAGTGGTCTCACAAGCCTCTCACCTTACTGAGAAAGATATTCGCATAATATCAAACTCATAGACATCTCCGGTGTAAGATATACTTCTGTTCGTCTAAATCTCCAAGTCTTCACCGAGTATCTGATATCTCTATAGTACTCAGAGAAACAAAGGAGAGATGGACCTCCAATGGTGTAGTATGGTAAACCAACGCACAATTTATTAAATATAAAATCTACTTACATGAAATCAAAAGGTAAACAGCAAAAAACATAAACGGCCAAGGCCGAGTTCTCACGTCACTCTCGGTGTCCGTTATTCCCTACGCGTTACGGCAAATGCCTTCATCTGGGGAACCTGCTGGAGTGTCAAGTGATGATCACAGCTCGCTGAATGCATGTGTGAGCTCACAGATGGACTCTCATTTTCATATTTATTTTCATATTTATTTCTAGATATGCTTACATTTATTTATTTATTTGTTTATGATCACGAAGTGTTTGTTTTAGGGTAGTGCTGATCACTTTAACACTTTTACATCCACTTTAAGTTCACAAAACACCTCTGACCAAAATCTCGCTACGACAGGACGGTCCCAAAACATGTGGAGGAAGGCACAAACTTGAGTCCCACATTTAGGGCACATGGCATGGAGTTTTTAAAAGTGTAATCAATTCTATGGAGGAACAATTTGCTTTTTTTAGTGTCTGATATACAAACCTATTTGAGAAAATGTCTCCAATATTTTTGAAATGGGTAAATAAGAGGCAACAGTTATAAAATAATTTTTCATAAAGTATTACCTTTTCTTCACACATCACATCGCTGTTATATAGAAGAACCCTAATATTTTTTAACCTCAATCCTCTCTTTCTCAACTCAAGTGGTGTGCCACACAGACTATACTGTTTGTTCCTTGTTTTGTAATATTAATAGATAGTTAGTTCAACTACGATGACTGTATGAGAGAATCAGAGGCGGCTCTCTAATTAGGCAAGTTAGGCGGTCGCCTAAGTCCTCGCACTCACAGGGGCATTACAGCCGCCTAATTTGCCTGTGATCAAACACCAATTACAGTGCCGGTGGCTCACCCTACCCCTGCTGGGACTCTGTGGCCCAGGGGCTGACTGACAACAATTCGGGTACTGGCTAATAACTGACTCCTCATGGAGCGTCCGGTCCGGTGGCAGCAGGTACAGGACAGCAAAGGCCTGTAGGTGGTGGCAGTGTCCAGATGACGGCACCTGGCTCCAGGTGCAGTGGCGTATCTAGGGTATGGCAGCCATGGCAAGTGCCATAGGTGCCATGGGGGAGGGGTGGCAAAAAGCCTCCCCCTGCATGGAAAAACTCCCACCCGTCCTCCCGCAGCTGCCTCCCACACTAATATAGCCCCTTGCCCCTCAGCCGGCCTACTGGAGTGTGGCGCTGGCACAGCAATTGCTAATATTGCTACTTGGCCTGGGGAGACGATTGACAGGCGCCCCCATGGCGGCCGATGACTGGCCGGACCAGGTACACGTAGGGTAGGGTAACAGTGATGGAGGCGGAGCCAAATGCTCTGCCTACCCTCCTCTGCATGGAATCATCTTCCCCCCCGGAGCTGGGAATGTGACATGAGGTGAGGAGGAGAAGAGAGGACAGGAAAAGGAATGGATGGTGGCTCGACGGGGAACCCCCAGCAGCAGTGTCCCCCCCTTGCACTCTTCTGTGTCCCCTGTCTGTACTGCATCCCTCTCTGTCCTCATAACACTGCATCTCTGTCTGTCCCCAGCGTCCTTGTCGCACTGTGTCCCTCTCTGTCCCCAGTGTCCCCCTCTGTCCTCCTCGAACTGCGTCCCTCTCTGTCCTCCTCGAACTGCCTCCCTCTCTGTCCTTAGTGTCCCTCCCTGTCCTTGGTTATCTGAAAGATGGTATTCAAATGTTTTGACAGAAGCGCAGTTTCAGTGCTTGCCATAGGCACCATTTTCACAAGATACGCCTCTGTCCAGGTGCCATCGCCACAAGACGTGCAGGCAGCATGTCCATGTGGGGCCCTAAGGCAGCTGTCCTTCAGCCCCTTCCGCTCACTCGGTCACTCCACACCTGCCCGGCTGGCACTGGCATGGAAGGTACGTACTGAGCATCACATACACACCTTCCCACAGACAGGGACTGCAGACTGGTACATGGGGCACATGAGTGGTGCCTCATGTCTAAGTTTTGCCTAAGGCCTCACAAAGTCTAGAGCCGCCGCTGGTGAGAATGAGAGTTGCTAAAAATAAGTTGTAGAGTATTTTTAAAAGCTGATCAACTCTTGGAGGAGACTGGTAAGTAGGGCAAGACAGTATGTACCATATACAATGTTTGGTGAGGGACACCAAAAAGTCAGAAAGGTAGAAACTTTATGATTTTTATTTTTTTCATGTTATCAAACATCAAGTGTCGTGTCCTGGGACTACTATGATAGTATCTTGCAGACAAGATATTCATGATAATGCCTGCTGACTTGTTGAAAAAGATTGCCACCAACAGCAATGTAAAAAGTTATAAAACGAGACCCTTCCAGTCCAGTATCATACCATGAATGTGAGGAAGTGACACATGGGAGATGTTACATTTGCACAATTTGGCTCTGTGTGCCTTTTACAAATGGCATTAACTCACTTTTTAGGTTTCCGCTTATTATGTTTTGGCTTTGCACTTATAACTCTGGAAATCAATTTTCAGTCATTGTATAAATCCTCAGCACATCGTATGCTTATTTTTTTATTTTTTTACTTTCAATACATTTTTATTGAATAAAAGATGCACAAACAGAAATTACATATGCGTCAGGTATTACAACAGCCCTGGGGGGCAATCCCGGCAAAACTCTATAAACAAAGCAAACAAGAGAAGGTGACCAAAAAGATCCAATTTTTTTTTTTATAATTTTTATTGAAGGCGAGCACAAAACCAAAAAAACACATTTGTATTTTTTTATTACATTACACAAAAACGAGTACACTGATGATTGCAAGGACACTTAGGTAACAGTGTGGAATGAAAAAACAGTCCAGTATGACATTTGTTCATCCTATAATAAATGGAGAACTACATTCAGCAACAAAGGCACGGTAATATACGTAGTCAGTTGTGGACTCATTCTCAGGGCCCTCTAGGTACCAAAACTGTCCCCTATAGGTGGTTTTAACCCTCTCCGCCCCCAACACTATCCAGGTCCCCGGGCAGAACAGGACACCACCGTCCCCTAAACAGCAGGGGGCAGAGGACATCAGGGTCACAAATTAACCAACAGACAAAAAACACAGAACAAAGGTAACCTAAAATGAAAAACAAAAAATAAAAACAAAACAGCCTCTGTACGACCCCTACTCTACCCAGCAGACCCATAGCTGGTCCGCCATATATATGAAACAAGAATTTCTCCTCCACTCTGTGAAGTAGCCATACCCACTCATTATTTATCATCCCCTACTGTGGCACATTTGCTGATGAGTTTACACCCCCGAAGATGCTATTATGGACTAGATGAAGTGGAGGTAGTCCAGGGGTGTCTAACCAGGTATCCCAAATATTCTCAAATTTCCTCGGACTACCTCGATGCTTGTATGTGAGCTGTTCTCTAATAGGAGAGTCGTTCACAGGCGCAATCCGATCATCATATGCTTATTAATCCCACCAATCATGGCCTTGCAGTGTATATCACCAGCTTGCAGCATTTATCACTCCCACCAATCACCGGCTTGCAGCATTTATTGCTCCCACCAGTCACTGTCTTACAGTGTTTTACTCCTGCCAATCATCATCTTCTCAAAATTTTTAATAATCACATTTTTAATAGTAAATATTGTCATTGTTTGCCTGGGCAGGGGGCTTGTGTTGGCTAATGCCATGAAACATTGCAAAAAATTCCTTGTGATGGTGGTTCATTCAATATGTGAATACATACGTATACAACACCATCCATTGGCAACAACTGAAGCACTGACATTTTATAGTTGTACATCTGTTTAAAGTGCATCATGCTCTCTCTTCTTCAATCTTAATTCTTCGCTGGAGTGCACCATGCTCTCTTTTCTTCAATCCTCATCTCTCTGTGGATTTCGCCATACTCTCTCGTCTTCATCTAATTCTGGCAATCACCATGCTCTTTTTCTTCCATCATTGTCCTTCTCTGGAGTGCACCATGCTCTCTCTACTTCAATCTTCATCCTTCATTAGAGAGAACCATACTCGTTTTATGTCTCTTTCTTCTGTGGGGTGCACCAACACTCTATACGTAAAATAGATATTTTTGGCATGTCTCACAAAAGGAACTATTCACAGGATTTCAGAAAAAAAAATCATACATATTGCCTAATATTAGGCATGTGCAAAAGTGAAAAATTCGTTTCGTTTCGTTTCAATTCGTCATTTAATAAATTTCGTTAAGTTAGGTTCGTTACATGTGTTGAATTCGTTTTCGGAATTCGTTCGTTTTCGACCGAATTTCGAAAAATACGGCCGAAATCGAAAATATTTCGACCTTTTTTCGAATTCGTTCGTTTTCGACCGAATTTCGAAAAAAACGGTCGAAATCGAAAATATTTCAACCAGATTAGAAAACAAATTGGGGTCAATTCACAAAGAGAAACGTTATTGGTTTTCTTCAGTTGTTAAATTAGCACTCCTTATTTAACGCTAGCAAACATGGTATTCACGAAAGCTATAATCGTTATTTAACACAGTCGTTATGGTTTTCAACTGACTCTTTATCCAAACGTTATTCTAACTACTCAGACGTTATTATTAAGATTCGGGACGTTAAAATAACTCTTAAGATCGTTAAATAATGCTGGAGAGATGCATTCTGGGAGCAGAAGGGGAGGAGAACAGCTGCATGTGGAAAAGAGCAGATACAGAGAGAAAGAGAAAGACACAAGCAATACACATGGAGATTGAGCATGTGATGTGCATAACTTCTAGTGTGTGCTTTTCTAAAGCCATGTGTATTTCCTCATACAGAGAATAAATCATGGGAGATGATAATCGGAATTTAGCTATCACCTGGGTTTCAGAAAAGTCATCCAAAATAGTATGTGAACGGAATACACGTTTATAAATCTGAACAACATTCTAACGTGTTCTTCTTCGCCTCTGGATAATTTTAAGTTCAAATAGAGCACGGTTCTAGCTTGCCCAACACTACACTACACTACAAAAATCGCCAAAAGCTTCCTCTAACAACAAAATATCACCTGGGAAATGTCATAACGCCACCCTGAGGGAGGTGTTAATTTAACGATTGCTTAACGATTGATAACTGTCCAAAAAATCTTTGTGAATTGCACTTCTGTACATATTTAACGATTTGAATCTTTAAAATAACGATTTGAATCTTTAAAATAACGATTTGAATCTTTAAAATAACGATTTGACTCTTTAATAAGGATCCACACCTTAAAATATCGTTTCTGTGTAGGGAAACGTTATTTGATGATTTTTCAGAGCGTTAAATCGTTTAGTGAATTGAACTAGCTTCAATAACGTGCAAAATCGTTAAAATAACACTCGCAATCTGAAAATAAAGCTTTGTGAATTGACCCCATAGTCTCTTTTCGAATAGAATTTTTTTCGAATTAAATTCGAAAATATTTTTTTTTTTTTTCGAATTCCGATCGAATTTAGTCCGCGGGTATTCGATTCGGAATTCGAAAAAAAAAAATTCGATTTCGACCTTTTTTTTTTTTTTCGAAATTCGGTCGAAAATGAACGAATTCCGAAAACGGTCGAAATTTTTCGCTAATATAGCAATTCGGAAATTCGTATGCATCCGAATGTCCGAATAATGGAAAATTCGTCCGAATTTCGATTCGGAACGAAACGAAATGCACATGCCTACCTAATATTGCTCTTTAATTTAAAACACATGGTAGGCTTGTTACCATTATTTCTGCAGAAGAGTGTAATGTGGGAAATGTTATCAGCAATGTAGGCAAAAAAAAAGAAAAAAAATAGCTGAATAAACAAATGTTATAAATACCACGTAATTTTGTGATCTACTCCTAAAACGTATTTTCTATACATCTAGTGTAAATATTTGAATATGTACAGCTTTGATCCGTGCACATATTCACAGGAAGAGCAGAGAGATAACCTCATGAGTGTGAGTCTACCCCTTTATTGTCTAATCACAGTCTAGGGAAGGCTGCTGACCAAGCCGTATTGCTTAACTGCAGCAAAGAACCGTGGGGTCCAGCCTAGCGATAACATCTAACAGGGTTAAAGTGATACTGTCACCTCCCCCATTTAGGAGAAAGTAACAGAGTCTTTGTAAATGCCCCTAGCCCCCTTGAACCCCTGATACTTACCTTGCCAGTGCTCCCTCTCTGCTGCTTTTGCTTCTGTTAGAGCCTACAGTAAAATCCCTAGTGACAGCTGGTGTTTGTCACATCTACCCCAACACAGGTGTCCAGTCACTACAGCTGGCTACTGTGTTCTTCACCTATAGTACTCCCCTTTCCCTTAAGGAAAGCAGGCCTATCGGTACTCGGTTTGCCCCAGGACTTATGATATAGTGCCTGGCTACCACGCCAGGCGCAAACTAAGTAAAGCAAACCGGTCCTTCCGGTATGCAGGCAGGTAGCGTGGTTCAATGGCAGTCCAGGTAAAAGACAGGCTGAGTTCAGGGAATAGTCTAAAATCCGGTCCAAGATCATACACAGGGAAATCCAATCTAGCAGAACAGGGCAGACAGACAGGGGGGCTTGATCAGGAATAACACACGTATTGCTATCTATCACAGCCATCCAAGTGAGGGTTTAGCTGGCTTATAACAGGTTTGAGTTTCCACCCAGAGACTGACCACATCAATCAGCTCGCAGGTGGACAAAGACAGGGAGAATGCCAAAACCCAGATGCTGGAATGAGCGGCAGGAACCGCTAGATGCTTCTGACAGTGTTGGGTGCTAAGAGTAGCTGTGACATCACTGTCCCGATCATGTGACAATACTTGTGTCAACCAATTAGATGTTAGACCTTAGCATTGTCAAATGGTTAGAGTTGCTTAACAGAATTACAACTATATGGCATGTAAAATCCTTCAAATATTTGTTTTTCAGCTTAAAATGTAGCTGTTTCCCTAGAGTTTATCCAAAGAGTAATATTGTAATTGTGTGGCACGTTGAAACAGGAATGTGACTCACACTTGTATTTTTAGTTGCTCTGGTGCGGTTTCAAAAGGCGTTCCCCCACAACACAACAACTGCATTCATCACAAGAAGAAAGAAGGGGCCACAGAAGAACTTCCATGATTCATTGGGAATGCATATGTTGCATGAAGACAGGAGGTGAGTGCTAGATTTAACGCACAACACAATCGGTAAAATGTACAAAGAACTTTAAGGTAGTCAGAAAACAAGCAAAGCTTGTCTGTATGACACGGTTTTATAATCTTCAACCCTGCCCATCAATATGTAAAACCTAGCTCTGCAAAATTCCTTACCAGGAACGATGTGAAATAATCATATAGTAGAATATGTTAAATTTAATAAGCTTGAACTTTTTGAGAGCCGTGAAATGTTCTTGTGATGGTTGAATTAATCATGGTACAATTACTAATTGCCCTTCGTATGAACTTGATGATGACACGTGCTGATCTTGTATTTTTGGAAGTATCCTTTGTCCTTTACGTGGAACATACATGCGTCAGGTTTTATGTAATTGACATTTGCAACCCAAGTGGTTGCATACATCATCCAAATTTTTTTTAAATCCTTTATTTTTGTTGATAAAATAAATAATATACACAGAATAAAAAGTAGTATCTTCTAGTCACCAACAATGGTTCACATAGTAGTAGTCGTATAAAATGTCACCTCAGAGAAGTAGGAAGGAGTACAAAGGAGTGTTCTGCTTTAAGGAACAACTACCCAAGGTGGGAAGCCCATCATAGGCCTGTAAAGGGCAAGTGGGAGGTTACACTTGTGGACTGAAAATCACGTCAATGGAGGGGAGGTATAATGCACTCCGCCAAAAAATTTCCCTTTAGAGAGAAGTTAGGAATATGTGAAACTACAAAACTGGGAAAGAGAAAAGAAAAAAAGAGAGGGAAAATAGGGTGTGGGAGAGGGAACAAGGGGGAACTACCCCCTCTGTCTAGTACGGTGTAGTTTTTGAGGAGCTTTTTATACTTATCAGAGAAAATGAATTGGGACCAGGAAAACCATGTTTTTGAAGCGGGCCTTCTCAAATAAGAGGTAGAAAAAAACAAGAAAATAAAGCGTCTCTGAATAATCTGTATTTTAATAATTAGAATAGCCAGTATCCAACACTTACATCCAACATAACAATGGTGAAGTCCGGGGCGCTGGTAAAGAGTCTCCAAGCCAGTCAATGGGACCAGGTTCCTGAACAGTGCAGCCTCAGCCAGTGTATATCATCCGCTCAGAGCCGGGGGAAGCCGACTTCCACAATTGTGTACGAGCGCTGTTAGGGTGACAGCTCGTCTGCTGGTCCGTGACGTCAGTAGGGACGGTGGCCGGGAAGGATCACAACGCGTTTCAGACCGTGCGCTGGTCAGAGAGAAGACCTGCACGCTTCTTTCTCAAGTGTGCCTGGGTCCCTTATACCATTGTGCTTATAACCAGATTCTTGTAGTCTCGAAGAGATGGAGGACATGCTAGATAAACTCCTTCTGTTCCAGAATAAACTATAGCGCTAGATCGGTCTCCTAGTCCGAGATGAAGATAGGAGTGTATCCATCTGGAGAGGTGCGGAGCATAAAAACAAAGAGAGTGAAACACTGTGTCGAAGGGATGAGGTGTGTGTGTAAAACTATCCTCGAAGGGTGTGCAGGGGTGACCTTCTGCGAATAAAGGGATGAGAGCTAGTGTATGACTTAAAATGCCTGCCATGAAGGTAAAGGGGTGTCCACCATCAACTATATGGCTTGAACAGGTTTCCATGTGGCATAGTCATGAAAATCTTTCAATCGAAAGTGGTTTGTCATGAAAGTTGGATGAAACTTGAGGTCACTAAGCCTGGGTGGGAAACATAGGCGAGGTGACAACCACGTTAATCACCTTAGGGTTGGTTTAAGGCCTTGTACAGACGAGTAAATCTATCTGTTCAAATCGGTCGGACCGACCGATTTGAACAGATCTATCTGCTGGCATTTTGGTTTGCTCGCGTGTACACACGAGCAAACCGAAATCCCCGCCTGCAGACAGCGCGCTGATGTGTCGGTGACGTGGCGGTGACGTTGACGCCGCCACGTCACCGCACCAGGAAGTAAAACACTTCCGCGCATGCGTCGAAATCATTCGGCGCGTGTGCGAGAAGACATGTCTGCTGGTTAGCATACTAACCAGCAGACATGTCGGGCGGACGGGTTCCTAGCCGACAGATTTCAAAGCATGCTTTGAAATCTGTCGGGTGGCCAAATCCGTCTGTTTGCCCGTACACACGATCGAATCTGTCTGCTGAAACGGTCTAGCAGACCGTTTCCAGCAGACAGATTTACTCGTGTGTACGAGGCCTTAAAGATGACCTTGAAGGTGGCTCTAATGATCGATTGATCTCTGAGGCAGTGGGACAAAAATCCGACAACCATGAGACTGCTTCCAGGGAAACAGGAGTTCTTAAAGTTTGTCTGCTTGCATCAGTCTAGTACCCCGACCAAATAGAAACATTTATAGTAATGCAGTGGGTTGGAAAACCCTATTCCTCTGAAAAAGTTTGGGAATACTGACGTTATTTGCTTTGATTGGGGCTGGGCAGTCCGCCCATAGAAGCTGTAATTCCTTTTAACCTGGTATAGAAAGTTTGGTGGAATGACAATTGGAAGGGTTTGGAAGAGATATAATAATATGTGCAGGAGCACATTCATTTCTAAAATACAATTTGTTCCGAACCAGGTGTGCGACGCCACTTTCACAAGTCCTTACGAATAGAAGAGAGCAGGAGAGGAAAGTATTCTTTGAATGTAGTGTCCAGGTTTTGGGTGAGAAAAATCCCCAAGTATCTAAATTTCCCCATACCCTGTTTAAATGAAACGTTTGATTGCAGGTTGCTTAACCAGTGTGTGTGTGTGTGTGGGAGGGGGGGGGGGGTGGCAAGGCTGCATGGACCACTCATGGTCAGAGTAAGGAGCTGGCGGAGGAAAGAACACAGCCTGCATCTCTTTCTTGCTCTCTTCTTCTCTCCACTGCTTTCTAACTTTCTCCAGCTCCTAGTTAGCAGGAGAAGTGACACTGCTATCAGTACTCTTGTTATCATATAGTGGTGAATCCAAAGGGAGCAGACAAAGCTTTGCATGGCCAGATCTAGAGAGTGCCCAGCAAGAGCCATTGACAAGGAGGTACCATCAGTCCTACTGTAGGGGGCCCAAGAACATGGGGTAGCAGGTGTGACGGGAAGGGAGGACAGTTACAGAATGATACACTGTCTCTCCCTCAAGCAACTGAAAGGTGATTTCTTCCCCTCTCCTTTCCACCAGCTTTCAGCTGCTGGGGGAAGAGACACAGACAAAGTGCATTTCTCTGTAAATGTCCTTCCATCCTGCCCCACCGATCTCCCTCCCTGTGCTGCCCACATCTGATTCCCCCCTATGTGCCTGGGCCATGCGTTTACTCTGCTTCAGTTTATGAATGGACTGGGGACTCAGAAAAAGGACTCAGAGAAAGTAACTAAAGAATCTGTGTCCTCAAATTTTTTCTCTGTCTCAAAGATAAAATGTCAGGGGGTCTAATTCCTACCCTCCACCCCTTCCTGTAAAAAAAAGGAAAGAATAATTTTAAAAATGTAATTTTTTTAAAGAAAAAACATTGTAAAGAATAATTTTAAAAATGAAGGGCTCATTTACACGGGTTCTCTGGCCCATACAGTGTGAATGAGAGATTTGTTTGTGAAGTTGGAGCCACCTGTTTTATGAGGATGCAGTGGCTGCATGAACACAGCCACAGGTCCAAATTTGGTAAGTGTGTACGTGTGGGTTAGTGGCCCCGAGTGCACACCTGTGGCTGTGTTCATACAGCTTCTGCATCCCCATAGCGTAACACAGGCTCTTGCACACAACAATAGCCAAATTAATCACTTCAGCCTGGAAGGATTTACTCCCTTAATGACCAGCCCATTTTTTTGCGATACGGGACTGCAACGCTTTAACTGACAATCGTGCGATGTTGTACCCAAACAAAATTAAAGTTCCTTTTTTTACCACAAATAGGGCTTTCTTTTGGTGGTAGTTGATCACCTCTTAATTTTTTATTTTTTGCGCTATAAATAAAAAAGGGCGACAATTTTGAAAACAAAAATGTATTTTTTACTTTCTGCTATAATACATATCCAAACAAATATATAAAAAAATAATTTATTCATCAGTTTAGGCCAATATGTATTCTGCTACATATTTTCTGATAAAAAAAAAAAAAACACAAACAGCGTTGATTTGTTTGCGCAAAAGTTATAGCGTTTACAAAATAGCGGAAAGATTTAGGGACTTTTTATTTTTATTAGTAATGGCGGCGATCTGCGATTTTTAGTAGGACATTGCGGCGGACACATCTGACCCTAAGTCACACTTTTTGGTGACTAGTGACACCAATACAGTGATCAGGGCTATAAAAATGCACTGTACACTGTGTAAATGACACAGGCAGGGAAGGGGTTAAGTGTTCCCTAGGGAGGCATTTCTAATTGTATGGGGGAGGGACATACTGGGAGAAGAGAGAGAGATCGCTGTTCCTGATCACTAGGAACAGCTGATCTCTCTCTCCTCCCCTGTCAAAATGGGTAACTGCCTTGTTTAAAAAGGCAGATCCCTGTTCTGCCTCTCTTTCCCGTGATTGCAGGTGGCCGGCAGACATCGAGTCCACTGCACCCGTGGGCAAGCTCCCACAAAAGCTAGTGCACGGACCAATGTAGCGATACGTCGATTGGCGCGGGGAGCCAACCTGCTGCAGTATATCTGTGGCGGATGGTCGGGAATGGGTTAAAAAGCAAAAAAAAACAAAGATTCAAACTGTACAGGACACAGCACCTACTGTACCTTGAAAAAGTATTCATACCCCATCATTTTTCACATATTGTCATGTTACAACCAAAAATATAAATGTATTTTATTGGGATTTAATGTGATAGACCAGGGGTCTCCAAACTGTGGCCCGAGGGCCAGCTGTGGCCCTTTTCTAGCCTTTATCTGGACCTTGGTGCTAAATTCCTCCCACTGATAGGAGGCACTATTCCTCCCACTGGAGGACTATATATTCCACTAATACCAATGATGGGATACAATCTCTCTTACTAATAGGGGGGAATACTTCTCCTCCTGTTGACCACCAAACCTAAGGGCCATATTTATTCTCACTAATGCTGGATGCCTGTGATATTTCCTGCCCCTGATGGTCCCAATCCGGCCCTCCTAAAATCTGAAGGACAATAAAGTGGTCCTTTGTTTGAAAAGTTTGGAGACCCCTGTGATAGACTAACACAAGTGGCACAAACCGTAATTGTGAAATGGAAGAAAAATTATAAATGGTTTTCAATTTTTTTTACAAAAAAAAATTGTGAAAAGTGTGGCATGCATTTGTATTCAGCTCCCCTGGGTTAATACTTTGTAGAACCCCCCTTTCACTGCAATTACAGCTGCAAGCCTTTTTGGGGATGTCTCTACCAGCTTTGCACATCTAGAGAGTGACATTTTTGCCCATTCTTCTTTGAAAAATAGCTCAAGCTCTGTCATATTGAATGAAGAGCATCTGTGAACAGCAATTTTCAAGTCTTGGCACAGATTCTCAATTGGATTTAGGTCTGGACTTTGACTGGGCCATTCTAACATATGAATATGCTCTGATCTAAACCATTCCATTGTAGCTTTGGCTGTATGTTTAGGATCGTTGTCCTGCTGGAAGGTGAACCTCTGCCCCAGTCTCAAGTCTTTTGCAGATTTTCTTCTAAGATTGCCCTGCATTTGGCTTCATCCATCTTCCCACCAACTCTGACCTGCTTCCCTGTCCCTGCTGAAGAAAAGCATCCCCACAACATGATGCTTCTACCACCATGTTTTACGGTGGTGATTGTGTTCAGGGTGATGTGCAGAGTAAGGCTGCTTTCACAATGCAGCGTTACCCGCGGTGGCGGTATAGCAGCGCGATTTTTATCGCTGCTATACCGTCGTATTTACCGCGGTATTCGGCCGCTAGCGGTGCGGTTTTAACCCCCGCTAGCGGCTGAAAAAGGGTTAATACCGCCCGCAGTGCGCCTCTATAGAGGCGCATTGCAGGCGTTATTACCGCGGTTTCCCATTGGTTTCAATGGGAAGGCATGGTATAGGAGCAGTGAACACACCGCTCCTATACCGCTGTAAAGATGCGGCTAGCAGGACTTTTGGAGCGGTCCTGCTAGCGCACTGCTTCAGTGTGAAAGCCTTCGGGCTTTCACATTGAACACTACAGGGCAGGTTTTTTCACGCGGTATAGCAGTGCTATTTTTAGCGATGTACCGCGTGAAAAACGCCCCAGTGTGAAAGGGCTCTTAGTTTTCCACCAAACATAGTATTTTGCTTTTAGGCCAAAAAATTTAAATTTGGTCTCATCTGACCAGAGCACCTTCTTCCACATGTTTTCTGTGTCCCCCACATGGCTTCTCACAAACTGCAAACAGGACTTCTAATAAATGTTTTAATATAATGGCTTACTTCTTGCCACTCTTCCATAAAAGGCAGATTTGTGGAGTGCACGACTAATGCTTTGTACATGCGATCGTGATTCACGAAGAGAAAAGTCCGGTGTGAGATTTTTGTTTTGCGAATTCTGACCGTGTGTAGGCTCCATTGCATTTTTTCTGTCAGGCCCCATACACATGACCGAGTTTCTCGGCAGAATCCAGCGAGAACCTCGATGGGAGACGTATTCTGCCGAGAAAACTGGTCGTGTGTACACTTTTCGCCGAGCATCCCGACGGAATGCTCGTCGAGCCAAAAAGAGAGCATGCTCTCTATTTCCTCGTTGTTCTATGGGGAAATTTGGCTCGACGAGCTTTTCAACAGCTGAACGGGAACCTCGATGGGCGGAACGATGAGTTTAGCCCGACGAGTTACGTGGCCTCAGAAATCTGGCCAAGAAAAGATTGAGAGCAGAATCTCAATTTTAGTGGCAGGAAACATTCCTGTCGTGAATCGCATGTGCATGCTCAGAATCAAGCAGAAGAGCCAAACTGCCTATTGAACTTCATTGATCTCGGCTCGCCGTGCGTGTTGTACGTCACTGCGTTCTTGACGTTCGGAATTTCAGACAAGATTAGTGTGACCGTGTGTATGCAAGACAAATTTCAGCAATTTTTCTGCTGAAAAAAAAAACATGTTTTTCTTGTTGGAAATCACGATCGTGTGTACGAGGCTTTATAGTTGTCCTGTGGACAGATTCTCCCACCTGAGCTGTGGATCTCTGCAGCTACTACAAAGTTACCATGGGCTTCTTGGCTGCTTCTCTGAGTAATGCTCTTGGCCACCCTGTCAGTTTAGGTCAGTGATGGCGAACCTTGGCACCCCAGATGTTTTGGGACTACATTTCCCATGATGCTCATGCACTCTGCAGTGATGTTGAGCATTATAGAGAATGCCTATTGAACTTCATTGATCTCGGCTCGCCGTGCGTGTTGTACGTCACTGCGTTCTTGACGTTCGGAATTTCAGACAAGATTAGTGTGACCGTGTGTATGCAAGACAAATTTCAGCAATTTTTCTGCTGAAAAAAAAAACATGTTTTTCTTGTTGGAAATCACGATCGTGTGTACGAGGCTTTATAGTTGTCCTGTGGACAGATTCTCCCACCTGAGCTGTGGATCTCTGCAGCTACTACAAAGTTACCATGGGCTTCTTGGCTGCTTCTCTGAGTAATGCTCTTGGCCACCCTGTCAGTTTAGGTCAGTGATGGCGAACCTTGGCACCCCAGATGTTTTGGGACTACATTTCCCATGATGCTCATGCACTCTGCAGTGATGTTGAGCATTATAGAGAATGTAGTTCCAAAACATCTGGGGTGCCAAGGTTCGCCATCACTGGTTTAGGTGGACGGTATGGCATGGGATATGGGATATTTTTTTTAACAATTAACCCTCCTTTAAACTTCTTCACAACTTTACCCGTGACCTGTCTGGTGTGTGCTTTGGCCTTCATGATGCTGTTTGTTCACTAAGGTTCTCTTACAAACCTCTGAGAGCTTCACAGAACAGCTGTATTTATACTGAGATTAAATTACACACAGATGAACTCCAGTTATTAATTAGGTGACTTCTAAAGGCAATTGGTTCAACTAGATTTTAGTTAGGAGTATCAGAATAAAGGGGGCTGAATACAAATGCAAACCCCACTTTTCACATATTTATTTGTTAAAAAAATTGAAAACCATTTATAATTTTCCCTCTACTTTACAATTATGTGCCACTTTGTGTTGGTCTATAGACATGTGCATTCGTTTTCGTCCGACTGCATTTTCGTACAAATTTAGGGTATTTTTCCTTTTCTTTTTAACAAACAATAACGAGCACGCAGAATCCGAAAGCAAAAAGATCCGACATAAGAAATGCTTTATTTTCGTTTTGTTGCAATAGTTCGATACAGATAGAAGATTCGACATAACGGTAACAATATCGATCTGTGTCTATCAAACCTGTGGTCGAATATGCCTAACCTAACTCTAAGGCCCCGTACACACGAGCAGACAGATTTGTTCAAATTGGTCGGACAGACCTATTAGAACAAATCTGTCTGCTGGGATGTAGTGAATTGATCGTGTACACACGATCAAACCAAAATCCCTCCCGGCAGATGGCGCGCTGACGTGTCGGTGACGTGGCGGTGACTTTGACGCCGCCACGTCACCGCACCAGGAAGTGAATTACTTCCGCGCATGCGTCAAATCCATTAGACGCATGTGCGAGAAGATATGTCTGCTGGTTAGCGTACTAACCAGCAGACATATCGGGCCGGCGGGTTCCCAGCCGACAGATTTTAAAGCATGCTTTAAAATCTGTCGGCTGGCCAAATCCGTCGGCTCGCCCGTACACACGATTGAATCTGTCTGCTGGGACGGTCGGGCCGACCGTTTCCAGCAGATAGATTTGATCGTGTGTACGCGGCCTAAGGCCGCGTACACAAGACCGAATTTATCTGCTGGAAACTGTCCGACGGACCGTTTCGGCAGACAAATTTGATTGTGTGTACGGGCGGACAGACGGGTTTTTCCAGCAGACAAATTTTAAAGCATGCTTTAAAATCTGTCTGCTGGGAACCCGTCCGTCCGACATGTCTGCTGGTTAGTACACTAACCAGCAGACATATCTGTACGCACATGGGTCTAATGGATTCGACGCATGCGCAGAAGTGTTTTACTTCCTGGTGATGGTGACGTGGCGGCGTCAACGTCACCGCCACATCACCGTGCTGTCTGCCGGTGGGGTTTTTGGTTTGATCGTGTGTACACGATCAAACCAATCTATTCCAGCAGACAAATCCGATCAAAACGGTCTGTCAGACCGATTCGATCGGATTTATTTAATGGTGTGTACGCAGCATATTAGTCCAAGATTATTCGACATAGAGAGACATGAAGATTCGACGAAGATACGATGAAGTAGTTAAAAGCATACGATCTCAGTGAGTGGACATTTATTGTCAAATGCTCGGCCAATAGGCTATAGAAGAATTCTTAAGTTGGTTGACTAGTAATGATAACTAAGAAATGTAATTATTATTACCAGTCATACAACATTAGAATTCTACTTTAGCTTGTGAGCAGAGCATTTGACCGAAAATGTATGATTGCAGCGTTATACAGTTAGGCTGTGCTTCATTGAATCTTCTTAGAACATTCGACAGATACCATAAGCCTTCAATTGACAGATTCAACCTTAAAGGAGTTGTAAAGGAAAACATTTTTTTTGCTGAAATTATTGTTTACAGGGTATAGAGACATAATAGTTAACTGATTCCTTTTAAAAACGATTACAAATAGATAAAAATCAATCATATAATGTACCTGTAGTTTTTTAATTTAGTTTTTGCATCTAGTTTGGTTTTTGCATGTTATGCTGTATCTGCGCTGGACAGAGCCGTAGAGCAGTGATGATTTGGAAAACGAAACTAGAAGCTCCCAGTACTGTGGTCCTCAGGAAACAGACAATGAGGAAGTGTCCAAAACAGAGGAGAATTACAGCAACATCGGAGCAAAAATGAACAATGAGGACGTGAAACCAGGACTGCAGTAAGGTAAAGGAAGCTATTTAGCTAAAAAAAAAATCCTTTTTCGGACGAAAACTAAATTACGGAACAAAATAATTCAGTGTGCACATGTCTATTGGTCTATCACAAAAAAAATCTCAATAAAATACATTTACGTTTTTTTTTTTTTCGTTTTGGCAAAATGTGGAAATTTCAAGGGGTGTGAATACGTTTTCAAAGCACTTGTATTTTTGGTGAAAATATTGTTTTTACATATTCAAGGGGGGGGGGGCATCAGATAGACTGTATGGGACCCTATTATTTCCAATGGCAGCCACATGCAGCACCATGAATGCATCTAATACATTTTAACACCAAACTCTCAACAAGATATGGAAAGCCAGCAGGTGATTCAACAAGCCTCGTGAGGTATATAAACTATATTAATCATAACAAATCACAGCAACAAAAACAAAAAGGGATTTGAGATAGATGGATCAAAGCATGAGAACAATATCGAAACCAGCCAACTCACAACAACAACAACTGAAATTTAGGATGGGCCAGTTGCTTTTTTGAGACACACAAAAATATTTATTGAATCAAGGAAACTTTGAGGCCTCATACACACGACCGGTTTTCCCAGCAGGAAAACTGCCAGGAGAGCTTTTGGCCGGGAAAACCAGACGTGTGTATGCTTCCTCGCAGTTTTCCCGTCAGGAAAACAGCCGGGAATCCCGGCAGGAAAATAGAACCTGCTCTCTTTTTTCCACGTCGGGATTCCCAGTGTTTTTTTTCCCGCCGGATCTACTACTTACCTATGGGAAACACTGCGAGGCAGTGCCGATGGAGCATACAAATGGCCGGAATTCCCGGCCAAAGCTCCATGGCAGTTTTCCTGCCGGGTTCTTGGCTTTCCCCTCGGTTTTCTCGGCTGACTTTTTACCGCCGAGAAAAGCGTGTTTACAGGGCTTGATTTATACACCAGTATTCCTAGGGGTCCTTTCACACGTCCTCTCCGCTCGTCCGTTCATTACAAGTCCGTTTACGGACTTGTAATGAACCCCTATGGGAGCGGATCCATTAGCGGATGATGCATCCGCTAACGTCCGCTAGATCCGCATCCGTTTTTGCGGACGGAAGAATGTCCTATTTTTCTTCCGTCCGGCCAAGCGGATCGGATGCAAACGGACAGACGGTCCGTTTCCATCCGACTCCCCATAGGGGAGAGCGGAGGAGAGACAGGGCTGTCCCTGCACAGTGTGCGAGGACCGCCACGTTCGCCAACAGCTGAGCAGAGACCCCCCGCTGAGCTGACGGACACATGGAGCGGACCGAAAAATGGACCGCTCCGTGTGTAAGGAGCCTTACTTAGGAAGAAACTTACAACTAAATATTCCTACCATACACACAAGGACACTCAACAGGACAGACAATCACACTGATGATCTTCGGCTGCATTCGGCTCTTTCGTTCCCTTAGTCAATTTAGGAATTTAAGATATAAAACACAATAAACCTGCGTTCGTAATATCTTAAAACACTCAAGCAAAAGCACCTAGCAAAGTTTTCCTGGTATAAAACAACAATAAAATATAAAAGCAGTGCTTTTGCATTAAGAACAAATGAAGTCCATATCTGTAGGAGATTGAAAAGTTCAAGGATAAGGCCCCTGATGGCATCTGTATATGATGAAACGCATTGGACAGAACTTGGTCATGTGTCATCGCCACGTATGGTAGTCAGCCATTTTGTTGGTTGGTTGGTTGATTTTACCCAACACTGTGTGTGAGTACTTTGGTTGTTTTTAAATAAATGTTGTTATCATTAATACTGCTCAATGAAGTGTCTTCTTGCCTATTCACATATTCTGCATAATCTGAGGCCCTGTCTTTGATGGTGTGTTTCATAACCTGGGGAATACAGACACCAGGAGGTCTTGTGGATATTGACATTTGGAGTGGATTGTAACTAAGCGTTTTTGACCTCTTTTGGCAAAGTGTTCCATCATATAGGGTAAGGGTCAATGTGTACTTCTGCTGTTGGTGGTGGACAGTTCATAGCACCTTTCTGTGTGGAACTGACTTACTGGATCCTTATCCTTCAATTGTTTCATCTCCAACAGATATGGACTTCAAAAGCGCTGTATTTATATTTTATCAGGAATTTAAGTGACGCTAAGGCCGCGTACACACGATCAAATCTGTCTGCTGGAAACGGTCTGCCAGACCGTCCCAGCAGACAGATTCGATCGTGTGTATGGGCGAGCCGACGGATTTGGCCACCCGACAGATTTGAAAGCATGCTTTCAAATCTGTCGGTTGGGAACCTGTCCGCCCGACAGGTTTCGACGCATGCGCGGAAGTGTTTTACTTCCTGGTGCGGTGCCACGTCAACGCGCCGTCTGCCGGCGGGGATTTTGGTTTGATCGTGTGTACACGATCAAACCAATACGTCCCCACCAGGTCTGTCCGACCGATTTGAACAAATCTGTCTGCTCGTGTGTATGGGGCCTAAAGGATATCCTTACTCTCTAAAAATAACCCATACACATCCACTACTTATAGAGGAGCTTCAGTCCCCTAGGTAAAAATTAAAAGCCAGCTACAAATATTGGGGCGCTAACACCTGCCAACATTCCCCCCCCCCCCCCGTCTCCATGTGGTTTCCCATAATAGGGAAGATGGCTTATATAAACCATAACAAACAGCAGTAAAGTATATATAATTTTTTTATAAAACAATAAACAAAACTCTAGACATGGAACATCATGCACGAACAGTTACTAACCAGGATATAATTGTGTAAACAGCATATGCAAGTAGTCAGGCATGAACAATCAGCAAACCACCATCCAAAGTGACATACACAGAATGCATAAATGCACTCTATACATAGTAACAACATAAACTTGGAAAAGCAACAGAGAACCAGCAGCAACAGGCTGTCAGGTCAAAACTACATATAGTAGTTATGGTCCAGGAACTTTCACCACTCTCCCATTCCCAGAAGTAGTGGGATAGTAGTAGTAGTGCATGCTATTGGGCCTGAACACCACCACTTTGTCTATGTGTAAGTGTGTATGCGTTGTAAGTGTGTATGTGGCACTCATTCAAGATACACACGATAAAACTCACAATGGAAAAAAACACCCTCCAATGCCCGAAGCTGCTTGTGCACCTTTAAGATGCTTCCAGACCACAATATTGTATTATGTATTGTATGTTGCTGCTCTGCTTCAATCACCCTGAACAGGGTCTCAGGGCTCTACGGAAAGTCCAGTTTGTACAATTCCCAAACATGTTTTAGTAAGTATCTGTACCAACAGGATGGCTGAGGCAATAATTTCCCTTGTCCCTGACCTGAAGGTAAATATGGGACAGGCCATTAAGCAGCTTCCTGCACACCAGCAGATGCTCCTTTTTCTTCATCATCCTCACTGGGACACCATTCCTCCCACGGATTGGGGACCTTTCAGTATCAATCCTTGCAGTCCCGGGGAACCCACCAATGCACATTGCATCTTTTGCTGCCACCCCTACTGACACTGCCTCCCTCAGGGCACCTCACAATGCCCCCGGGCACTTACCTGCTCCTTACAATGGTTTTGACAGAGCAGTCTCGATTCTCCTCTTTGTGGGTCGCCCAGCGACGGCACTCCTGGCTCCTCCCCCTTTACCAGGGCCCCCAATAGCAAGCTTCTTGCTATAGGGGTACTAGTGTGTGCTTGCTACGAGCCCCACTCTATGCATCCATAAGACACAAAGCATTGTGGCTTGGCCCCACTCTCACCTAATTGGCTCACTGGCTGTGATTGACAGCAGTGGGAGACAATAGCTGTCTCAGCTAATGAGGAGAGAGAGGCCCAGAACAGCCAAGGCCCCAGTGCACACTGCTGTGTTAAGAGGGGAGTATTAGAAGGGACTGTGGGGAAAGCAGCACACAGAAGTTTTTTTACCTTAATCCATAGAATGCATGAAGATAAAAAAACCTTCAGCATTTATAACCACATTAAGCCACAGATCTGCAGTTGAGGGTCATTGGTGGCATGGACTCTCTATCTGCACCCTGCCTTGTGCCAAATTGTCCCATTTTTAGCAGTCCTTCCCAGCCGGGCGCGTTCATCTCCAGGATACTGCGCTACATGATGTTGTACAGAAGCAACCTGTTCCCATACCCCACTCCACTTGGGCCCCACCCACAGCTGGCACTTATAGGGGGCACTATCTCCACCCACTACATCACTAGAGGGGTGCAAATCCTAAACTAACACATGCCAACACATGTTAAATTTGGTCATGTGCACTACTCTATGCATACTACAAATCCCACAGTCTATAATTCTTTAGCCAGTCTTAGCAGCAAGAGAGGGTGGGTACATTGCTACATACATTGGGACCATAGAGAACTAACATAGCAACCTTCTAACAGGAGTTCAAATCACAGCATCAAAAAAAGGAATCTGGAGATTTGGAGGAGGCTGAGAGCAAGAGATGGTACTTTTTATAGTTAAAATGGTTCTAAAATCAGAAGTTAAAAAAACTCCTGTGTGCAGCAGCCCACCTCATATTTACCTGAGCCCCATCTCAATCCAGCGATGTTGCACGAGAGTCTCCGCTGTCTGGGACTCTTCCTCCTGATACAGCAGCAGGAGCCATTGGCTTCCGCTGCTGTCAATCAAAGTCAGTGAGCCTTACGGCTCCATGCCGGGAACCCTACTGCGCATGAGCAAGACTACAATCCTCTCTCCTACTGGCCCCATGACAGGGGGAGGAGGAGGGAGCCAGGCGATTATGTCAATAGCTGTGGCTCCCAAAAGTGAAAACAGGATACACGTTAAAGACAGGTATTCCCCCCCCCCCCCGAAAGGTGCCAAATGTGGCAATGGAGCGGGGGGGGGGGGGGGGGAATGAGCGGAAGTTCCACTTTTGGGTGGAAGTCTGCTTTAAGAGTACATTATTGAATAGAATATACAGTATATTTTTTTTTAAACCAAAGTTAAGCATCATTTTAAAATCAATGTGGTTCCAACTTACAGTGTAAAGGCTACACTTCTTTATATAATTTTTCAATCATTTTTTTTTATAAGTTGTAAATATTGTAAATATTATATTATATTGTAAACAACGAATATATTTTCTAAGTATTTCTTGCAGGTGAAAAGACTCTTCTTTCACAAAGCCCCATTCACCCTTAAAAAGCGAGGGTTAAACCAAAACTAGCACAGAACACGGAAAAGCTGGGAGCTTTTGAGGGACTGTACTCCTGGTAGCAAAAACAGAGGATGAAGGAGGGCACAGTCAAAAATACCAAAAAGAATGTCAGTAGGATAGGAAGTTAGGGAAATCTATAAATGACTAACTATGAGCCCCAGATAACTGTGAAACCATGACAATCTTTCCCCAAATCTATCCAAAACAAAGAAAAAAAGGTTTTTGTTGGACATAAACTTCAAGTAGGTGTGGCTGTCAATAACCATAATTTAGTCATTGCTGATTTATTTCACGGAGTGCAATCATAGGAAAATGTAAGCCAAATTAAGACCAAATTTTAATTTTGAGAGCAATTACCGGTAACTTGCCCGTTTATGTGTACACAACTGTGCCGAGAGCAGGAGAAATGCAACACAACAAAATATTTAGACAACAGACACACATAAGATCGTATTTGATCTTTTATAGGGATGAGCAAAATAAGGGTTTTAATTTTTGGTGAACATCAAGAGCTTTGAACAAAATTTAGCCTATTTGGTCAAATGCATTGGAATTAAATGGCAAAGATATTTTGGGTGCATTAAATGGCTCTCGAAGGCAGTGCCGGCCCAAGACATTGTGCTGCCTGGGACCAAGAATGAAATGCTGCCCCCCCCCCCCCCCCCCCCCAAAAAAAAAAAATCACGCCAAACAAAAGGCCCCCACATTCATTATTTTATGTACTGTACATGTATATAGGAGTATAAAGAGGACCTGTCATGGCTCTATACATGTATAAATGAGTATAACGAGGGCCTGTCATGGCTCTATACATGTATAAAGAGAACCTGTCATGGCTCTATACAAAACCCATACAAAAAAAGCTCTATTAAAAAAAAAAAACATTAATTGCAGTCTCGCTCCCATCAAACGCAGCCACTGTGCCCATCAAACGCAGCCACTGTGCCCATCAAACGCAGCCACTGTGCCCATCAAACGCAGCCACTGTGCCCATCAAACGCAGCCACTGTGCCATCAAATGCAGCCACTGTGCCATCAAATGCAGCCACTTTCCCCATCAAAGCAGCCACTGTGCCCATCAAATACAGCCACTGTGCCTATCAAACGCACCCATTAAATACTGCCACTGTGCTTATCAAATGCAGACACTTTGTGCATCAAACGCAGCCACTTTGCCCATTAAATGCAGCCACTGTGTCCATCAAACGCAGCCACTGTGCCCATCAAGTACAGCCACTGTGCCCATCAAGCACAGCCACTGTGCCAAATACAGCCACTGTGCCCATCAAGCACAGCCACTGTGCCCATCAAGCACAGCCACTTTGCCAAATGTAGCCACTGTGCCATCAAATACAACCACTGTGCCCATCAAACGCAGCCATTGTGCCATCAAATACAGCCACTGTGTTCATCAAATGCAGCCACTGTGCCCATCAAACACAGCCTCACAGCATGATGAGAGTTCAGCATCACCCCTTACTGTTTAAAAAAGACCACTGACACGACCAAAGCATGCTCTCATCATGCTGTGTGTAAAACATCATTTTTTTCAGACAGGCAGGCTGGCATCACTTACTTTTTAGTAGTCTTCTCCAGGCCCTAGTATCTTTGGCTGCAAATTCACCTGTCAGACACGAGGCAGATGGCATTCCTCCAGGCAGCTCCTCCCCCTTCATGGTCACCTGACCCCTTCATGTCCTTCCCCCGCCATGAATGCGGCCTGCTCAATCACTGACTGCTCCTCACCCCCGCAACCCCCAGCCCCGCCTTCAGTGTTCTGCCCGCCCGCTCCTGTCACAGCTAACAGCAGCGGCGCCGGGCTCCTCACCGTGCCGCTCACTCGCTGACTGCACCCCCCTGCGAGTGTCCTCTCAGGCAGCCCGGCGGCGCGCTCCTCACAGGCAGCGGAACGGGCAGAACGGGTGTATGCCGCCCCCTAAAGGTGCCGCCTGGTACCCATGGTACCACCCGGTCCCATCATAGGGCCGGCCCTGATGAAGGTTACAAAAGCTCTTTCAAAAATCCCTGACCTAATCTGCCTCAATATTTTATTTTTGTTTACAAAAAGAAAAACAGACATTATAAAAGGTAAAAGCGACAGTACACAAATAATGATCAAGCACACAAAAAAAAGCACACTCAAAATCAATAAAACGTAACTACCCTAAATACACCCTCTAAATATTTTTTTTTTTAACCACTTATAACCCGGACCAATATGCTGCTAAATGACCCAAGGGGTTTTTACAATTCGGCACTGCGTCGCTTTAACAGACAATTGCGCGGTTGTGCGACGTGGCTCCCAAACAAAATTTGCGTCCTTTTCTTCCCACAAATAGAGCTTTCTTTTGGTGGTATTGGATTGCCTCTGCGATTTTTATTTTTTGCGCTATATACAAAAATAGAGACATTTTTGAAAAAAAATCAATATTTTTTACTTTTTGTTATAAGAAAAATCAAATAAACTAAATTTTAGTCAAACATTTTGGCCAAAATTTATTCAGCCACATGTCTTTAGTAAAAAAAATCGCAATAAAAAAAAATTAGCTACCTAGCGGGAACAGCGACACTAATACAGCGATCAGAAAAATTAACGCTTAGTGACACTGGCAATAGATGGTAAAAGGGTTAACTAGGGCGGTGATCAAGGGGTTAAAACTTTATTAGGGGGGGTACGGGGGCTACTCTGAACCTAACACTAACTGCCTGTCACACTGACATTAAATGCAGTGATCAGTACATATATGATCACTGCATTCAGTGACACTGTGACAGGGGGGTTGGGGGGGTGATCTGAAGGGGTTAATGTGCCTATTTGTCTGTGTGTCAGTGTAGTGTTGGTGCAGACTCACTGTGTGATGTGATCTCTCCTCAGCGGCAGTTGAAAATACCGCTGAGAGGAGAGATTACATCACTTCCCCCTTCCTTTTTTTTTCACAGGAGGAGGAAGTGCACTACAGGAGGAGCGCGCAGATTGGCTGGGAGCGATCTGGAGGGGGCGGACAAAAACGAACCGCCGCCCCCTCATCCCGGATCGCTCCTGAAGCCACGGGGACCGCCGCAGGTACCGGGGGGGGTCGGATCGGACCCCCGACCCACGTCTAGGCAGGGACGTACATGTACGCCAATGTGCCTGTACGTGCCATTCTGCCGACGTATATGTACATGCGGCGGTCCACAAGTGGTTAACTTTTTTTGTTAATTTTTTTATTTCACCTTGCAGCTTAATGAACAAAAATTGAGAGTCTCCACTTAGTAAAAGTTTGCCAACAGCAAAATCAGTCAATTCATGGCAAAATGGGGAGTTTAGGAAATTTCCTTCCTATACCTTCCTTTTAGGTCTTTGGTACAGACAGTGAAGGGCAATTTCCCCAATGGTACATTGACATAAAAAATAATGTGGCAGTATTAACCCTTCTCTAGTCTATCAAAAATGAAAAAGAAATTGGTTATAATACACATTTTTTTCTATAGTCAGAAAAAAATAAGAATGACGAAAACAGTTATGGAAAAAACAAACCAAGTGGTCCATTGTGTCTAGCCCTCTTTTAATTTTTCTTTGTAGATTTTTTTTGCAATTTTAACCTTTTTTGGTGTAGATATACAGGGCCAGATTCTCAAAAGAGATACGACGGTGTATCGCAGGAAACACCGTCGTATCTCTGTTTTTTTGTCCAGGTATCTATGCGTGTGATTCCTAGAATCACTTACGCATAGATACAGCGAAGATCCAACAGGTGTAAAACACTTACACTGTTGGATCTTAGATGTAATTACTTCGCTGGCCGCTAGGTGGCCTTTACGTTGATTTCTCATTTGCCTATGCAAAGGAGCCTAATACGACGATTCCCAAACGTTTTTATGCCGCCTCGTCCTCGTTTACGTTGTTTCTGTAAGCGTAAACTTACCGCTGCTATATGAGGGGTAAGTTTACGAAGTTCCGTCGTATGCCATGTTAAGTATGGCGTCGGGACAACAGCGTCGTATTTTTCCGAGTCGTTCGCGAATAGGGCATTGCGTAAGTGACGATCACGTCGTTTTCACATCGGTTTCAACGATGTTTTCCGACGTGAGCTGGAACATGCGCACTGGGCTTTTTTCCCAGCCGGCGCATGCGCAGTTCGATCGACGCGGGGGCGTGCTTAATTTAAATACAAGCCGCCCCCTTTGAATTACGCGGGGATACGCCGGGCCATTTACACTACACCGCCGCAATCTACGGAGCAAGTGCTTGGAGAATACGGCACTTGCTCCAGTAAGTTGCGGCGGCGTAGTGTAAATGGCTTACGCTACGCCGCCGCGGATTCTACCAGAATCTGGCCCACAGTATATTTGTCCCCAGACTGCATCAAATATGTCATTTTACATTTTACCAATATTTTCACTGTAAAGGAGTGGAGGCAGGTGGAGGGTGTAAATTACTCCAAATTACCCCTTAAATTAAATTCCTACAATTTACAATCAAAATATATATATATTTTTATAATTTTTTTTTATTAATATTATTAAATCTTTGCTTATGTACATAATAGGTATGCTGTTTTTCTCCATAATGTCATTATTACTAATTAAATCTTAGGTTTACAAAGCAAATCTTACAAAAGCCACATGATACATTCCAAAAACCACGTAGGGAGGGAAATGAACTCTGAACATAATCAAGATATTCTAGATCCCATCACATACTAGAGTTTCTGGTTAAACAGGGCGTGTTTTGGCTCACTAAAAGAGGTTCATCTCTGACTAACGTTATTATAAATTTGTTACTGATTGAGATGAGGACACCTATGAAGACAAAGGTTTGAGTCAGCTAGTGCTTCACACTTGGATCTGTCACCAGTTCCCAAAACACGTCTACAGGGTTATGCTGAATAAATAAGAGTTTACACCTTGAAGCAGAACTATAAGGTAAGAACACGTATGTATTTGCTTTGTAGTTTGACTATTTGACATATCCATTAACTTATGTGCATTTTTAAACAATTTTCAAGCGTTATTACTGTATAATATTTTAATTAGGGGATTAATAGGATTAACTATAAAAGACAGGTAGTAAGTTAAGTGTGCAGTTGTATTTATAATACATTCATAAATATAAATCTTTTATTAGGGGCATACCAATGTAGAATGTGAACCAGAGCTCAAAATTGTATATGTACAATGTGTATCAAACAAATGCATACTTCACACAATATAATTAATTGTAGAGTAAAAAAGCTTATTTTAGCTACTAAATGCCTCCAGGCAATGCTTCAATTTTTTTTTTTTTTTATTAGAAATTTTCACTGTGAAGGTACAAAACAAGGCCATTGGGGCATACCCCGGCCAATTGGTGCACATGGTGCGCATAACAGCGTACAACTCACCGTGTATCTAAAACTAAACATCACTAACTATATCTAAAGAACCAAAAAAAACTACATATTCGGTACCCAGGTTTCACTGTTAGGATGATAAGAGACATTTTTTCATGTAGGACTTCTCGTCCCTCTTAACTGTCTGAGCCAGATGTTACAAGAACAATTAGGATTAAGGGTGATCACTTGACCTCTGGGCTAATACCACCACTCACTTGTCTGGGGGAAGGACCTCAGCATTCACCAGTAATTACTGAGGGTATCTAACCAGGGCAATCTCCCATGGGCTAATCGGGACAAATGTTGCTTTGAAGAGTGGTATCAATGTATTAGTACATTTTCTCTATGATGACAGGCTTGCGTAAAATAGGATACTTATTAGAGTGTGGGTTGCTTTAGCAAATGTCAATTGTTCCACAAGGGCAAGGAGACATTGATTGTAAGAGGAATAGGTATGGTAGTTAACCCATGGATGAACTGAGTTACCTCCCTCCAATAATCTTAAATCTGTGGGCAATCCCAGAATATATGTAGAAAGCCTACCAGAGCATCCAGAGCATCTCCAGCAAGCAGCTGATGAGGTTGGGTATATACGGTAAAGGCGTTGGGACGTATTATATATTCTGTGCAGGATTTTGAATTGGATTAACTTGTACCTAGTTGCAACCAGTGGCTGAGGTGGGTAATCCCACGTATCTTCCCAGTCTTCACTGTCCAGCTCCTGCACCTCCGTCCGCCACAGACCACGTAACCCATCCAATCCAACCTGAATAGATGGCAGCAGTGCTCGGTATATTTGAGTTAATGGCTTTGAGAGTTCAGCATCGTTTAGCAGAGATTTGAGATTGTCATGCTCCATCCGGAGCTGGACCAATTTAAACTGTGATGCCGCGTACACACGGTCATTTTTTGCGATGAAAAAAAACGACGTTTTTTAAAACGTCATTTAAATTGATCGTGTGTGGGCAAAACATGCTTGAATTTTTTGTGTCGTTTTTCAAAACGTCGTTTTTTGTTTCACAAAAAGTCACCGTGTGTAGCAAAAACGTCGTTCAAAACGACGTTTTTCAACCCGCGCATGCCCAGAAGCTAGTTATGAAGCGAGCTTCAATGGAAAAGAGTGGTGAACGTAACCTCGCTTTTTGTGAAAACAACGATGGTGTGTATGCAAAATTGTCTTTGAAAAGTGACGTTTCAAAAACGTCGTTTTTTACTTCACAGAAAACGTTGTTTTTTTTCATCGCAAAAAACGACCGTGTGTACGCGGCATTAGTCAAAGGAGCTGCAGGAACCTGAAGAAGAAAGAGTAGGGAAGTTGGAATGTGTTTTTCAATCTGTTGAACGTGAACAACTCAGAACCATCCCAAATATCCTTCAAGTATTTAATGTCCCTGCTGGCCCAGAGTCCAGGGTTTTATAGAGAGTGAAATTCCCTCAGCCTGGGATTACACCAGAGCAATGTACTAGGGGACCATATGGCTTTCTCCAGGTTAGGTTTTATTATCCAGGTAATGCTTCAATTCTTAAACTAAACCAGCTGGGACTACTTAAGGTTATGGGCTTGATAGAAATGGTTCATGATCTCTAGTAATGTGCTGTCCACCAGGGTTAGGACAAGGGGGGAAGAATGGGCAGCTGACACCGTTTCTTCATGTGTAGAGTATGGATGTACTCATATGCAATTTGCCACAGGATTTGCATTATATGAATGAATCACCATGAATATACAAATAAATGAACCAAAGCAACATGCTGCATTCTTCTACGCTCCCCATCACGGCTGAATTTTGGGTTGAACAGGGCACGTAGAAAACAATTGTTTTCTAAATACCCTTTAAATATTTTTTTTTCTTATTTCTTTTACTTTTTATTTTTACACTGTCTCTTCACATACATTTTTTATCACTTGTATTCCTATTACAAGCAATGTAAATATCCCTTGTAATAGAAATAAGCATGACAGGGCCTCTTTATTGAGATATCTGGGGTCAAAAATACCTCAGATCTCACATTTACATTTAAAAGCAAAAATAAAAAAAGTAACTTTGTCTTTAAGAGAAGAAAAAAAATCATCTATTTAGGGCTGGAAGGCGGAAGTGACGTTGGACGTTGCTTCGATCCTCCAAGGGCATAGCGCTGAGTGGGGGCTATCTTGCCCTCACTGGGCTTCCTGCCCAGGCACCCGACATATCGGATCGGCTCCAGTCTAACCGACAGTTCTGGTAAGCCTGGAGATGACCGGGAAGCAGCGGGAGGAGGGCACCTCTCCCACCGCCTATAAAAGTGATCCCATGGTGAATCCGCCGCCGGGACCACTGTTTTTAGATGCAGTATAAAAAAATTCCAGGGATATGGCAGCCAAATGCTGCCATAACAATGGTATTTATTGTAAAAGTAATGACATAAATGTACTGTGGGCGATCGTGAAGTGGTGAGATCTTGAACATTTTTTTTGTCTTGAAAAGACACTTACTCATGCAGTATAACAGTATGTATAGGGTTGATCACTGCAGCCCTGTACAATGTGATAGCTGTGGCCAATCATAGTGATCACATGGTACAGGGCTGCAGTAATCAACCCTACACATACAAAAAAGATTACATATAGGCCTATAGTGAACTTCTAGCCAAAACCTTTTTTTTTTTTTTTAGCTTTGGATACAGTAGAAAGGATTACAACCCCTGCCAGGTAATTTATGCTTTCTATATACCATTGAGCAAATTTCCTTTTACTTCCTGTCCCAAGTGTGGGCAAATCCCTTTTTAAGCCAGCCATAAATAGATTGAATCTCAGCCAGTTTAGCAGGGACTGGTGAGATTCGATCCATTTATGGGCAAGCTGGTTGTGTTGAAGTTGATCTAATCGATCAACTTCAGTACAAACAGCCTGTTGGATTTTTTTTCATGCAATCATTGCTGGCGGCTACAGCTGCCACAAGTGACCATTGTTTTCTCTCAGCAGGGAAGGCTCCCCACAGGTAATAGTGCTGTGTGAAGTATTTCCCCATGAAAATTGACTGTGTTGATGGATGAATCAAGCAATTTTGATAATCTTGCATAATCTATGGGCTGCTTTAGAGAGCTATCACCAGAATGGATTTCCTCTTTGGAATATTTTCTCTTATCTTTTGTTCTGGTGCCAACTGTACTCTACTCTTCATTCTCAGCGACAATGGCTACCAGTACAAACAGAGGGGCCAATCTCACCAATGGAGATACAGACAGCACAAAAAAAATTGATAGAGAGCCTAACTCTCCTGCACTCTATCAAAAACATTAAAAAAATAAAAATACCCAGAGATAAACTTTTTTAAATCACAAATAGAGATGCACTTTAAGGTAAACCTGTGGGCATGAAATAATAAAGTAGCTCCAACATTGCATAACAGGTGTCTGTACATGGACCAACCCACTATTTTAGAGCACACCAGGAGCTACGAAACCTTGGCCACTCTGGTATGCAAATAGCAGCAAAAGGTCATGGCCTATGGCCAATCAACTCCAAGTTAAAATCCCTCACTACTGGCCAATGACTGTTAGGGGAGGCCTCACCGACTACTAGTGAGATGCAAAAAGTGGTGTGAAGGAGCTTACAACCAAATTTGTCACTATTTACATCACGATGTATACTGAAGTTCAGGGCATTATAGAAGAAAGCAGGGGAGATGTGAATGCCCTTAAGGGTACCTATTAGCAACAAGCAAAACATTACATCAGTACCACAAATTCAAAAATGAAAACAGTAGGTCAAACTAAGTATAAGTCACACTAGGTGTACCGAGGGTCACACCTACTTCATTCAAAAAAAAGTATTACAGCACTTCAGTTAATATAATAATCATAACTACCACGTTCAACATTTTATTACTGTGAAAGGAGCTTTTATTAAGTGCGTAACATGAAAAATTATGTAAGGAAGTGTAGTGTTTGTGAACTACAGAACAAGCTAGGGCCTCATTACATTTCAAAAGTCTCAAAACTGGCCAAAGGACAAAAATAGAAGGGAAGCGGCTTGAATGAGGACCAATATAATAAGTCTGACACATCTGCTTTTTACAGAGCATGAGGCATTTTCTAAAGATATCAACAGCAAAAGCTGTTTTCTTTTAGCCTTTTACTCTCTCAAATTAAAACTCTCTATAGGCCCCTCTGAGTGACATGGGGGGGGGGGGCTGGAGGGTTAGTCACTGTTCCTCCACAGGTGAGAGGTCCATTGCAATGATTTTTTATTTTTGGGAAAAGTAATTTAAAAAGAGGACCTATCCTTAAAATATCTCTGGACAAAGTTTCTACTCCAAGCCTATTTATGAACTAATATGGACTCCAACCTGCAACTGCTGGGCTTTCTTGGAACATAGATTTACAATTAAAGATCATACCTTCTTCTGGTACAATTTGGAACTGAGAACTAATAGAATAATAAAATGGTTCTTTATCACTCTATTTTAATGGCCAGTTTACCATTCATTAAGTGATTCTTTTTTGGGAAAGGTCTACTAAATATGTGAATTCTATTTTTAAATGTGGCAAAAGTGGGAAAAGATTAGAACCCTTTTTGGGTTACAAAGATTTCCCCTCATTTTCTGTTTAGCTAACAACATTTTACCAGACAAGAAATGAGGAGCACTTTACTACAGCAACATATATGAGAAAGATATTAGTACAGGCAGACTAGATATGCATTGATGTCTGTGGCCCTATTGCATTTATTCCCTTACATCCTACCTGGTAAATCAAGAGACACCAGGACAAAAAATGGGGGGGGGGGTCTGTTAATGTTGTGCAGGATAGGGTTTAAATTATTTTATTTGTTTTAAAGCTTTTATTAATTTATATCCAACAAAAAAAATACTTGGTCCCAAAAGGCGAAAAAATAAATTGCAGTGACTGATTAAAATTGGGATTAGCCATGTGTTTTTTTTACCTTCACATTTGATGTAATGTCACATAATTACTCCTGAAAATGCCTTGATTTAAGGCGAAACATGTTGGGTTTTAGGTTATTTTGGGGGATTATGTTGAGGACATTTTTTGAGGGGGGGGGGGGTTGGTCGAGGGGAGCAATAAGGATAAAATACTTCACTTAGTTAACAGATTCTGGACATCAGAGCGAGTTCAAACTAATGAAAAGCATGTTACTTAGTTATTAGATTCTGGAAATCCAGGTACGTTTTGATTAGTAAACCATGTCAGAACTCAGTAGAGACTAGATTTGGGAGATATTATTGGATCACCCTGTCAAAATGTTTATACTGAAATATTAAAATATTGATGTATTTATGAAATTATGCAAATCTTTGTTTTGGAAGATTTTACATTTTTCCACAATTACAATCAAGTAGTTCGAGTTTGTTTATCTGTGCTATTTTGAAGACAAGTGACACAAATGATATGCTAAAAATATATATTTTATTAACTAAAAATAGTGTAAAATAATATCAGGTATATTTCGTGATACTACAAACAAAATGGATATACTTTTAAATATCAAAGATAAATGATGATACAGATGATATTTTATGCAAGGTCTTATTACAAAATACCACATTTCAATACTTGAATGATAACTCATAGCTTCACGGACTTATAAAAATAGTGTTTACTTTAGCACTGTGATTCCTTCTCTAAACAAACAGATCTTAAAGCTAAAAAACTTTTTCCAATATATGGACCATTTGGTTAACCATATACGGTACAAACTTGGTCATTTTAACCAAGATTAACTTTTAAATTTAGAATGAATCAATGGTTTAACACATACAATAACCAATCCAATTCTAAGACTTTGAAGTCAGTTTTGTGAGATATGACACTATACTGTATGTATCTCCCTTGTTTTAAAAGCAAATCAAATTCATACTGCAGTTAGAATTCGCTCCACTCCAAAACTGAACTGGCAATATTGATTGGATTAGTCAAGCCTATGCTCAACCAAACTTTAATCACCTAAAAGGTAAAATAAACAGAATACTACTTTACCAGGACTTAAGAATTCTGTTGTTTTGAGATGCATAAAGTAGGTGTCCCGAAGGACCTCTTTCAACATTCTTACATCTCTCCATGCCTTTCAAGATCTCCCAGTCTCTCTGCAAATTACCTTTTAGGTCTTCGCCTCCAGAATCTCCTTCTGCTATCTGTAACCACTTTTATCCCACCCAAAAAGTGTGTGTGTGTGTGTCACTACTACGTAATTGATGATGTAAGATGACGGGCTGTTCCCATGTTACCATGACAACCACGTCTGACGGCCATCTTGGACTCTTTAATATTTTCCCCTCTAGGGGCAGTTTTGTATAAGAATTAATTTCATCTAATACTATAATGACCTTCTGATCTTGGCTTAGCAGTAACTACAAACTCTCAAAAACTGTAAAAATCTGCCAAACTACTTAAGCCATCTCGTCTACAACTTAGAAATATGTGTATAAGAAAATATACCTCACACAATTAGCTAAAATGTAAATGCCATGAAAGTGAAGTCATGAGTCTAAGGCCGCGTACACACGATCAAATCTATCTGCTGGAAACGGTCTGCCCGACCGTCCCAGCAGACAGATTCAATCGTGTGTACGGGCGAGCAGACGGATTTGGCCAGCCGACAGATTTTAAAGCATGCTTTAAAATCTGTCGGCTGGGAATCCGTCCGCCCGATATGTCTGCTGGTTAGTACGCTAACCAGCAGTCATATCTTCTCGCACATGCGTCGAATGGATTCGACGCATGCGCGGAAGTAATTTACTTCCTGGTGCGGTGACGTGGCAGCGTCAACGTCACCGCCACGTCACCGCCACGTCAGCGCGCTGTCTGCTGGCGGGGATTTTGGTTTGATCGTGTGTACAGCGATCAAACCAAAACGGCCAGCAGACAAATCTGTTCAAATCGGTCAGTCCGACCAATTTGAACAGATTCATTTGCTCGTGTGTACACGGCCTTACAATAAGCATAACAGTTATTCACTAAGTTCCCGAGCCTTTCCGAGGTTTCCCGAGGTCAGCCGAGCTGTCCTCAGGCCTTTTCATGTGTTCCCATGGCTCTCTGGCATCCTCACCTATGGCTGCATGCGGTATTGCATGCCATTGAAGTCAATGCAAAACAAATTATTATCGTTTCTATTAACTTCAATGGGGGAAACTCGCTTTGATATGCAAGTACTTTGGATTACGAGCTTTCTCCTGGAACGGATTATGCTCGTATTCCGAGGTTCCACTGTAATATATATATATATATATGCTTTCAAATCTGTCGGCTGGGAACCCGTCCCCCCGACATGTCTGCTGGTTAGTACGCTAACCAGCAGACATGTCTTCTCGCACACGCGTCGAATGGTTTTGACGCATGCATACTATCAAATAATGGTTTGATCGTGTGTACATGATCAAACCAATACGTCCCCAGCAGACAGATTTGTTCAAATCGGTCTGTCCGAGCGATTTGAACAAATCTGTCTGCTCGTGTGTATGGGGCCTTAAGGGTGGCATCCTGAACACCACTTTAAGGGGGGCATTCTTCCCATTGACCACCAGTACAAGGGGCATTGTTCCTATTGACCCATGATGAATTGGTTTTCGTAAGGGTCCCTTGAGACCTGAAAATTATTTATGGGGTTCCTCTAGGGTTAAAAGGTTGAGAAAGGCTGCCCTAGGCAGTCGAAGCATTGGAACCATCCTCACAGATTTCTGGAGGTTTCTCGTGTGCACCTTCTAGTGGTATAACATTGAATTAAGTAGTTTGCACATCGGCCACTAGATGGCGATGACCATAACTACTGCATGTTACATGTACATAGATTGAACCATGTTTTTTTTTTTTGAAAAACTGACAGCTAAATGAAGATGAGCTTTTAAGCGTCAAACTGTAATGTGAACCTAAAGTCTATGGCTTATGTACTTTAGGTTGTTATTGGGAACATTACATTAATATAGTATTTTCTCTATAGAGTCTTGTAAAGTTTGTTTCTTTGAGTTGATTCATTTGTTTTCTACCTTTTCTAAACAATTTAAGCTTCATTGTAATTCTCTTTCCAAATCAAATCAAATAGTATTGTGATCCATTATTTTGGGGCCCTTTAACAGCGTAGGGGCTATGGGCCTGTGTTTACTGTGTTGTCTATTTGGTAACTCGCCACTGACTGCCCTTCCCCCTGCTGCATTGCGCAACTCACTTCAAGACTAGGCTCGCTACAGGATCCCCTTTACTGCACCCTAGCATGGTGGGGACCCCTTTTAATGCACCCCCCAATTACTGCCCAAACAGTTAACTACCCTACAGAGAACAGGCAGAGCACTCCACGATAATAAGTACCATTAGGAAATCCCCCATATGCATTTCAACCAAAGAGGTCACCAAACAAAAGTTTGTACTTTTGCAAAAGTGGTATTTTATTTATTCTTCAAATAAGAACAGAATAAAAACACCTGGCAGCCAACACGTTTTGAGGTTCAACACTCCCATTGTATCAGTATTTTAACACATATCAGCCCAAAGCAAAGCTCCGGCAAAAATTCAATCTAAACAAGGAGTATAATCTTTAACCACTTAAGAACCGCCTAACGCCGATATACATATGAGGTCACACTTAACCCCTTCAGCGCCCCCTAGTGGTTACCTCCCAAACTGCAATTGTCATTTTTACAGTAAACAATGCATTTTTATAGCACTTTTTGCTGTGAAAATGACAATGGTCCCAAAAATGTGTCAAAATTGTGCGATGTGTCCGCCAAAATGTCGCAGTCATGAAAAAAATTGCTGATCGCCGCCATTGGTAGTAAAAAAAAAATATTAATAAAAATGCAATAAAACTATTCCCTATTTTGTAAACGCTATACATTTTGCGCAAACCAATCGATAAACGCTTATTGCGATTTTTTTTACCAAAAATAGGTAGAAGAATACGTATCGGCCTAAACTGAGGAAAAAAAAAGATTTTTTATATATTTTTGGGGGATATTTATTATAGCAAAAAGTAAAAAATATAGATTTTTTTTTTAAATTGTCGCTCTATTTTTGTTTATAGCGCAAAAAATAAAAACCACAGGGGTGATCAAATACCACCAAAAGAAAGCTCTATTTGTGGGAAAACAAGGGCGCAAATTTTGTTTGGGAGCCACGTCGCACGTCCGCGCAATTGTCAGTTAAAGTGACGCAGTGCCGAATCGTAAAAAGGGGCCTGGTGCTTTACCTGCATATTGGTCCGGGTCTTAAGTGGTTAAAAAGGGGACTTTGTTAGTGGCAGAGGAGCATGCTGACAGCTGTGTATGCTACTGTGTATGTTAAATCGCCCGAAAGGACACCGCTGGCAGCATAGGTGTGCGCAGGCTTTGGCATTAGGGTGTGCACCCCAAAGCTCAAACACACTCTACCGATTACTCACAATATTCATTCAGAAAGGGAAGGGGCTGGCATATTAACTGTACTGGCCCCTTCCCCCACTCATCCTAAAACATCTACAGCAACAACCGGTGGGAGAGGAGGGAAGCCGGAGGTGCTGTGGGGGGGAGGGGGAGCCAGGTATGTAGGGGGAAGCTGTTCTGCACAGGGGGATTAGGGTGTGCCTGGGCACACCTGGCACACCCTGTGCGCACGCCTATGGCTGGCAGCATGCTGCTCTGACACAGGCACCCTTTATAAAGATTATCCTCCTGGTCCAGATTAGATTTTTCCAGGAGCTTAGCTCTGGGTCCAACTGATATCCAGTTTATTTTAGAGCCCTGGTGATGGTAGAGCGTTGAGTCCCCAAAACGGGCTGGCTGCCTGGCGTTTTTTGTTACTGTTGTCATTTTCAGAATCACAAAACTATCACTTGGGACTCCAGGAATTTATGTTTGGTACCCTTTTTGATTGAAATTCATATGAACTTCTCAAATCGGGTGATCTGTCTCTTGACAGGGGTCCCTGTTTTGTGGAGAACTGATGAGCGCAAACTATTTAGCTTTATAACTACTCTTTATTATATATTAGGGATCCATATCCAGCACCTCATCTTCATCCTCCTTCAAAGATCCTCCATAGTAAAGCTGAAATTAGAAGCTGCCGAGCACAAGCAGTGATGCCTACCCATTCATTTCTTGCACTTGGTCATGTGACATTTCATATCACATGACCATGCCTGATTGATTTATGGGGAAGCACCGCTACATGTGTGCCTTCAGCAGGATCCAAGGATGATCTTCTGACAACTCATCTTAGTTCAGATGCCCAATTGTAAGTGCACTTCAGGCTTTTAAAATGTACAGGGACCAGACTGGGTTCCTTCTGATTTCTCAACCAATGGCCTTCTAATGCCGCGTACAAACGATCGGAATTTCCGTTGAAAAAAGTCTGATGGACATTTCTTATTGGAATTCCTGATCGTGTGTGGGGCCCATTAGACTTTTTTTCCGTCAGTGTTTAGAAATAGAACATATTTTATTTTTTTCCGATGAAAAAAAACGGATGGTAAATTCCTATCGTATGTGTGCAACTCCGACCGAGAAAAAACCCACGCATGCTCAGAATCAAGTCGACGCATGCTCGGAAGCATTGAACTTAATTTTTCTCGGCTCGTCGTAGTGTTTTACGTCACCACGTGTTGGACGGTCGGAACTTGGTCTCACTGGGGTAGATTCACATAGATCAGCGGATCTTTTGATCCGCGTGATCTATCTTTTTTACGATCCGCCTGCGCCAGTTTTTGAGGCAAGTGCTGTATTCAGAAAGCACTTGCCTCGTAAGTTGCCCTGGCGGATCGTAAATCCCCCGGCGGAATGCAAATTCCGTGGCTAGGGGGAGTTTACTATTTAAATCACGTGCGTCCCCGCGCCGATCGTACTGCGCATGCGCCGCCGGCTAAATTTCCCAGCGTGCATTGTTTTCGACGTTAACGCTATTAACGTATGGCCGTATTCCCGAACGACTTACGTAAACGACGTAACAAATTCAAAATTCGACGTGGGAACGACGGCCATACTTAACATAGGATACGCCGCACTTACCCCGCATATAGCAGGGGTAACGATCCGCCGGAAAAAGCCGAACGCAAACGACGTAAAAAAAAAACGACGGCCGGGCGTTCGTTTCAGAATCGGCGGTTCTCCTCATTTGCATATTCGTCGCGTATAGTAATAGAAGCGCCACCTAGCGGACGGCGGGAGATTGCAGCCTAAGATCCGACAGTGTAACTCACTTACACCAGTCGGCTCTAAGGGAGATCTATGCGGAACCTGATTCGAGGAATCAGCCGCATAGATCCGAGCGTCGGATCTCACAGATACGACGGTGTATCAGTAGATACACCGTCGTATCTCTAGGGGAATCTACCCCACTGTGTGTATGCAAGACAGCTTGAATGGAATTCCGACGAAAAATTCCATAGGATTTTAGGACATCGGAAATTCCGATTGTGTGTAAGGGGCATTACAGTAAGTATTTCCCTGGTTTGTATTGCCATTGGCTACAGGTGTTTGATTTTTACCTCTACTAGCACCAGTCAGTACAGGTCTTCAAACAGAAGACTACATGGCCATGAGGGTTACGCAAATGATTGCAGGTTATTGAAGAAGATATAGGTCAGATTGCAATTGGGTGTATAGATAGACACGATTAGTTGAAGGCTAGCAGTAGTTGCTTAAAAAGTTGGTAAGGCAGGCAAGCTTTCCAAAAGATGAAGAGATAATTCAGTCTATCAACATATTCATTCTGTGTGGCAAATCTCCTGTCATGAACTTGCCCCTGGGAAAATATTTGATAGTTTATTTAATTAATAAGTACCGGTACTTCTCATTTGGGCAGTTATAGTAATCATCATAATTACATGTCCTTCTGGATTAGATGACAGGCTATGCAAATTATAAAAAAATGCAGCTTGTAAACCTCAACAAGGTCTGTAGATGCCATGCTGCACACAATTATACAATCATACAGCTGAAATAAGATTCCTCCATGCATTCATTAAACACTGTCTTAGTTGATTGGTGCATAAATATCTGCAAACCTGTATACTTACATGACTATCAAATTCTCAGAGAATGTATGAATCAATATACATTGATTGATTGAGAGCTAGCATCAACAGAAGAGCTTTAAAGGACTCGTTGTCTTCTTTTTATGAAAACTCAGCAGCTACAAAAAGTGTAGCTGCTGACTTTTAATAAACAGCCACTCACCTGTCCCATGATCCAGCAGTATACTATGGGCAGCTTGCGGCTTTAGAGCCATCTTCCCACTGCGAATGCGCGAGCAGTGCTGTGCTCTGTGACTGGTCCCAACGTCTTCCAGGACCCGTCATGTGTCCCAAAAGACTTTCCAGTTTTTGTTTCAAATATTTTATTGAATTTTTAAATTAAAGTAAATGGATACAATACATGTATATTGAGTAATAAAGAACGATGGATACAATAAGCGATAAAGGTATTACATAAACAAAAACAAAAAAAGGCTACAAATGCTTTAAGTACATATATGTAACTTTTAACCACTTCAGTCCCCGCATATCGTCAATTGACAGCAGCTTAGTGGATCTGAATATCCAAGCTGCCGTCAATTGACGGCATCGTGTTCTCCGTACCCGGCGCGTCCCCGAGATGCCGATGCGCGTGCCTGGCGGTCGCGATGTCTGCCAGGTACCCGCTGATCGGCAGTTTTAGAGCAGGGACGTGAAGCTCTGTGTGTAAACACAGAGCTCCACGTCCTGTCAGTGAGAGGAGACAGATGCTGTTTCTCTTGTACATAGGGAGACAGCATCGGTCACCTCCCCCAGTCACCCCCCCCCCCCCACACAGTTAGAACACACCCAGGACTCACATTTAACCCCTTCCTCACCCCCTAGTGTTAACCCTTTCCCTGACAGTCACATTTATACAGTAATTAGTGCGTTTTTATAGCACTGATCGCTGTATAAATGTGAATGGTCCCAAAAATGTGTCAAAAGTGTCCGATGTGTCCGTCGCAATATCGCAGTCCTGACAAAATTTGCAGATCGTCATATTACTAGTAAAAAAAAAAAAAAAACTATAACCTTTGCGCAAACCAATTACTATACGCTTATTGCGATTGTTTTTTTTACCAAAAATATGTAAAATACATATCGGCCTAAACTGAGAATAAAAATATATATTTTTTAAAAAATTGGATTTTTATTATAGCAAAAAGTAAAAAATATTGTGTGTTTTTTTTCAAAATTATCGCTCTTTTTTGTTTATAGCGAAAAGAAAAAAAACGCAGAGGTGATTAAATACCACCAAAAGAAAGCTCTATTTGTGGGGAAAAAAGGACGTCAATTTTGTTTGTAAGGCACGTCGCACGACCGCGCAATTTTAATTTAAAGCGACGCAGTGCTGAAAGCTGAAATTTCACCTGGGCAGGAAGGGGGTATATGTGCCCAGTAAGCAAGTGGTTAAAGTAAGAAGGGAAAAAGTAAAGAAAGTGGAAGGGAGGGAGGTGTGAGGGAAGTAAATGAAAATAGATAATAAGAGGTATAGAGATAAATCAACAATTCATGACAGAATATGTTATACAATAAATAATTGGAAAATATCATGAGGATGCATTAGATAATTGAAGACATTTCCTAGAATGTTTAAAATTCAACCAACAAGCCCATTTATTGTAAAAGGTAGTGGGAGAGTCTTTTGATTGACATATTAGATTTTCCATGTCAGCAATATGACCAATCTTTTTTAACCATTCAGATATGGAAGGAGGGTTTTGTTTATTCCAGTGAATGGGAATGCAAATTTTTGCAGCATTAATGAGATGTGGTAAGATGGATCGATTATAAGCAGATATCGATAGTGAACTATGATGTAATAAGTATTGCGCTTCTGTAAACTCAGGGGTAAGAGTCGTAATTTGTATAATTATGTCGTGTACGTCTTTCCACAAAGGTCGAATGTGATTACATTCCCACCAAATGTGTAAAAGTGTGCCACGTTCAGCATCACAGCGCCAACATAAGGGTGTGGAATTGGGGATGTATTTGTGAGTAATAACCAGAGTTCTGTACCATCTAGAATATATTTTATAACTGTTTTCTTGTATTTAGACGTTAAAGGAGCTCTTATGTATGTGATGGAATATGCGTGACCACTCCTCTTCAGATAGGGATATATCTAGATCAGTTTCCCATTTTCGAGTAGTGTTAGACTTTCCAGTTTTGATCACCTAAGGTGACCAGAACAGTAACAGGAGCAGGTACCTGTCAAAATCGGGTACCTGCTCCCCTCCTCCTCCTCCCTGGAATTCAGTTTCACCAGCACGAGCCGTGGAGGAGGCCTTAAAGTGAAAGTTCCACTTTTGGGTGGAACTCTGCTTTAAGGGCTTTTCTTGCCCAACTTTAACTGCTTGCCGACCGCCCGCCTGCCGTCATATTACTGCGGGAAGTCGGCTCTACTGGGCGAGAGCCCGTAGCTATACATCCGCTAAGGCCACTAAGGGGCGCGTCCGCGCCGCCGGCGGGCGGTGCACGTGCCCCCCGCTCGCCCCCGAGTCCCGCGCGCGTGGCCGGTGGGCACGATCGCCCCCGGGCACACGCAATCGCTCGTTACAGAGCGAGGACCGGGAGCTGTGTGTGTAAACACACACAGCTCCCGGTCCTGTCAGTGGGGGAAAACGCTGATCTTCTGTTCATACAATGTATGAACAGAAGATCAGTGATTTCCCCTAGTGATGCCACCCCCCCATACAGTTAGAACACACCCAGGAACACACTTAACCCCTTCCCTGCCCCCTAGTGTCAACCCCTTCACTGCCAATGGCATTTTTATAGTAATACAATGCATTTTTATAGCATTGATCGCAAACAAAATGCCAATGGTCCCAAAAATGTGTCAAAAGTGTCCGAAGTGCCCGCCATAATGTCGCAGTACTGAAAAAAATGCTGATCGCCGCCATTACTAGTAAAAAAATAAATATTAATAAAAATGCCATAAAACTACCCCCTATATTGTAAACGCTATAACTTTTGCGCAAACCAATCAATAAACGCTTATTATGATTTTTTTTTACGAAAAATAGGTAGAAGAATACATATCGGCCTAAACTGAGGGAAAAAAATGTTTTTTTATATATTTTCAGGTGATATTTATTACAGCAAAAAGTAAAAAATATTGAATTTTTTTCAAAATTGTTGCTCTATTTTTGTTTTTTATTTAGCGCAAAAAATAAAAACCGCAGAGATGATCAAATACCACCAAAAGAAAGCTCTATTTGTGGGGAAAAAAGGACGCCAATTTTGTTTGGGAGCCACGTCGCACGACCACGCAATTGTCAGTTAAAGCGACGCAGTGCCAAATCACAAAAAGTGCTCTGGTCATTGGGCAGCAATATGGTCCGGGGGTTAAGTGATTAATAAAAGAAGTTTCAGGGAAACAAACAGGAGTTACCCACGCAGGGGTATTCAGCATCCAAAAACAAACATTCAGCCCTTTTGGCTTGCACTTGCAGCCTGTAAACATGTTCCAGTGGCTCTAAGATTACCTTTACTTTGTGGAGAATTGCTGCCCCCCAAAAAAAAAAGAACGATACCTCGATCATTGCTGCAGCGATGACGAAGATATTACCCATCCCATCCAAGGACATACTGGTACATCCAATCAGGGCCGGAACCCTAAGGTTTCCGGCCCTGATTGGGGCCAGAACCTTAGGGTTCCAGCCCCAAGTGCTCTGGATGGCCTTGTCCCAGCACTGCAACCAATGGACAGGAAATGGTTAAATAATAGTATATCTTAAAGTTTATGTGAACCGTTACCTTGTATAAGAACCCATTCAGTTTAACTTAGAAATAAAAAGGTAAAATATTTCTGTATAGATAGCAAATATATATATATATATATATATATATATAAATAACTTTTTTTTCTTTTTTCATACATGATCACATAATCTCTGTTCTCAGCTACAGAAATTTGGAGAGGTAAAGGTGGAACAGTAGGGGTGTGTGTCAGCAAAAAGGCAGAGAAACAGCAGTGGCGTACCTATAGGGGGGCAGTGCGCCCTGGGTACCACACATTGGGGGGTTTCAGGTCAGGTATCAGGGCTGGGACAAGGTAGGGCGGAAGCAGGGGTTTGATCTGTGGGTTGGCTCAGCAGCTTCTCAGGTGTGAGGGGGGAGTTAAGTGTCTACAAGTGTGTGTGGGAGGGGGCAACTGAGTGTATACAGGTGTGTGGGTGAGTTAAATGCATACAGTCAAATGCATACAGGTTTGTGTGTACAGGTGTGTGGGTGGGCTGAGTTCATACAGGTGTGTGGGTGGGCTAAGTCTGCACAGGTGTGTGTGGCTGAGCTGAGTGTGTACAAGTGGGTGGATTGGCTTTGAGTGCGTACAGGTATGAGGGGGCTGAGTGCATACAGGTGTGTGGGTGGGCTGAATGCATACAGGTCTGTGGGTGGGCTGAGTCTGTACAGGTGTGTGTGGATGAGCTGAGTGTGTACAAGTGGGTGGGTTGGCGTTGAGTGCGTACAGGTAGGTGGGTGGGTGGGATGAGTGCGTACAGGTGTGTGGGTGGTCTGAGTCTGTACAGGTTTGTGGGTGGTCTGAGTCCATACAGGTGTGTGGGTGGTCTGAGTCCATACAGGTGTGTGGGTGGGCTGAGTCCGTACAGGTGTGTGGGTGGGCTGAGTACATACAGGTATGAGGGGGCTGAGTGAATACAGGTGTGTGGGTGGGCTGAGTGTATACAGGTGTGTGGGTGGGCTGAGTTCATACAGGTGTGTGGGTGGGCTGAGTACATACAGGTATGAGGGGGCTGAGTGAATACAGGTGTGTGGGTGGGCTGAGTGTATACAGGTGTGTGGGTGGGCTGAGTGCATACAGGTGTGTGGGTGGGCTGAGTGCATACAGGTGTGTGGGTGGGCTGAGTGCATACAGGTGTGTGGGTGGACTAAGTGCGTACAGGTGGGTGGGTGGGGTGAGTGCATACATGTGTGTGGGTTGCTGAGTGCATACAGGTATGAGGGGGACTGAGTGCATACAGGTGTGTGGGTGGTAGGGTTGCCACCTCATCCCTATAAAACCGAAAAAACATATTTATTGCACAGATTCTGTGGCTGATTAAGGTGGTAATTAAACACACTTGGTGCCTTGTCTGCATGAAATTAGCCCAAGAACCTGTGTAATTCATATGTGTTCAGGTGTAAAGGGATAAGGTGGCAACCCTAGTGGGTGGGCTGAGTACATACAGGTATGAGGGGGGCTGAGTGCGAACAGAAGTAAGGAAGGGGCTGAGTGCATACAGGTATGAGGGTGTTTGAGCGCGAACAGGCATGATCAGTGAATGTGGGGTGCCAGATATAGGATCCACCTCTAGGTATGCCCCTGAACAGGGGTACACTGAACTTCCCAGTGAATGGCTGTGCAGTAGTGGCGGTGTCAGCACTAGTCTGACCATTGGATTACAGGTAGGCTGTGCTCCCAGCACAGCCAGAAAGCTGACTACGCTGAGATGAATGTGCTTCTATTAAATAGGAAAGCAGGGGGATTGGCAGGTTCACCAAGCATTTCACACAAAGAAAACAATGCAAAAAAGATTACAATATTTATTACCATAAGAACAGGAATCTTGTGAGCTGACAACTTCTTGTACCCTCTGTTTTGGGACTGTTATAGCATTGTTCCCTGCTATGACAAAGTAGAGAGGGGTGTGTTAAGTAGCCCTAACACAGTGTAATGTAGTTCTAACACACTTCCTGTCCTAAGGTGACAGGGCTGCTCAGTATGGTTGTCACCCTATGACAGGAAGTGAGTTACTGGCAAGATTATCAGGTAAAAATAAAGGGGGAAAAAAGTATGAAAAATATGATAAATATGAAAATAGAAAACTAATGCAGCCAACACTAATCTACTATAAGGACTGGTAAGCTGCAATGCTATAAATGTTTGTGTGGGAATATAACAATGTCAGAATGTTTATATTAAAATAATAAAACCGTATTGCAAATCTTTGTATTGGGAGATTTAAAACATTTTCACAAATACAAACAAGAAGTTCAAGTTCGTTTATCCGTGCTTCTGGTTCTCTTTTTTTTGTCCGGCGTTTTTTTGGGCATTTTTCCCATCGGAAAAACTGCGAGGAGCATACACATGGCCGGGTTTCCAGGCTGAAGCCCCATACACACGGCCGAGGTTCTCGGCAGAAACCAGCGAGAACCTCGCTGGGAGCCGCATTCTGCCGAGAACCTCGGCCGTGTGTACGCTCTCGGCGAGCCCCGCCCGTCGGGAAACCCGTCGAGGCAAATAGAGAACAGGTTCTCTATTTGCTCGACGGCCCGTCGGGATGAATGGCTGGTTGCCTTTCCCGACGGGCGGGTCGCCGATTCTGACGGCCAGCAGAGAACCTCGACGGGCGGAACGATGTGTTCCGCCCGTCGAGGTTCTCTGCCGTGTGTACGGGGCCTAAAAGCTCTCCTCGCAGTTTTCCCGTTGGGAAAATTGATTGTGTGTACGAGGCATAAGACTTTGAAGTCAGTTTTGTGACATATGACAATATATGTATCTCCCTTGTTTTAAAAGTGAAGAAAATTCATACTGCAGTTAGAATTCGCTCCACTCCAAAACTGAACTGCCACTATTGATTGGATTAGTCAAGCCTATGCTCAACCAAACTTCAATTACCTAAAAGGTAAAATAAACAGAATAATACTTTACCAGGACTTAAGAATTCTGTCGTTTTGAGAAGCATCAAGTAGCTGTCCGCAGGACCTCTTTCAGCATTTCTACATCTCTGCATTCCTTTCAAGATCTCCCCGTCTCTCTCCAGATTCCTCCGAGATCTTCCTTTAGCCTAGCATCTTCTCGCATTCTAGCCTCCGCATTCCAGGCTCCTTTCTCTGCTCTATGTAACTACTTTTTATCCCACCCAAAAAGTGTGTGTGTGTCACTACTACGTAATTGATGATGTAAGATGACAAGCTGTTTCTATGTTACCATAACAACCACGTATGTGCCATCTTGAATTCTTAGCCCGCGTACACACGATCGAATTTATCTGCTGGAAACGGTCCGACGGACCATTTCAGCAGATAAATTCGATCGTGTGTACGGGAGGACAGACAGGTTTTTCCAGCAGACAAATTTTAAAGCATGCTTTAAAATCTGTCTGCTGGGAACCTGTCCGTCCGACATGTCTGCTGGTTAGTACACTAACCAGGGGACATATCTGCCCGCACATGCGTCGAATGGATTCGACGCATGCGTGGACGTTTTTTACTTCCTGGTGCGGTGATGTGGCGGCATCAACGTCACCGCCACGTCACCACGCTGTCTGCCAGCGGGGATTTTGGTTTGATCGTGTGTACACGATCAAACCAATATATCCCAGCAGACAAATCCGATCAAAACGGTCTGTCAGACCGATTTGATCGGATTTATTTGGTCGTGTGTATGCGGCCTTACTCTTTTCATATCTAGAGGCAGTGTTGTATAGGAAATTACTTTTAATGTTATTTTCATGACCATGGCTTAGTAAAACACCTTTAATTGCCTAAAGTTGACAATCATGTGTCAATTTCCTTCCGACATTCTGGCTCCAGCTAGAAATATATGGGTTGAGAAAATATACCCCACACAATTAGCTGGGACTGTTACATTCCTTGAAACTCAGATCATTGGAATTTAACCTTGTGTGTTATTTCACAAATACAGCTTCTAATACTTTCAAACTTTTCATAGGATCTCACATTTGTAACCTTTACTATGATAGTATATATGCATTAATGGGTTTTATGAATATTCACCCAATAGATCATAAAAATAATGTGAAAAAATAATAATTAAATTAACCACTTAAGGACCGCCTACTGCACATTTACGTCGGCAGAATGGCACAGCTGGGCACATCAACGTATATATATATATATATACGTTGATTCTAGTACCCAGCCGTGGGTCACGGGCGCACGAAGCTCCGGGACGGGGTCCGCGGGACTCGCGGACCCGATCGCCGCTGGAGTGCGGCGATCGGTCCCCGGAGCTGAAGAACGGGGAGAGCCGTGTGTAAACACGGCTTCCCCGTGCTTCACTGTGGTCGCAGCATCGATCGCGTCATCCCTGTTATAGGGGGACGCGATCGATGACGTCACACCTACAGCCACACCCCCCTACAGTTGTAAACACACACAGGGAACACTCAATTTCTACAGCGCCCCCTTGTGGTTAACTCCCAAACTGCAACTGTCATTTTCACAGTAAACAATGCAATTTAAATGCATTTTTTGCCGTGAAAATGACAATTGTCCCAAAAATGTGTCAAAATTGTCCGAAGTGTCCGCCATAATGTCGCAGTCATGAAAAAAATCGCTGATCGCCGCTATTAGTAGTAAAAAATTATTTTTTTTATAAAAATGGAATAAAACTATCCCTTATTTTAAACGCTATAAATTTTGCGAAAACCAAAAATAGGTAGAAGAATACGTATCGGCCTAAACTGAGGGAAAAAAATGTATATATATTTTTGGGGATATTTATTATAGCAAAAAGTAAAAAATATTGCATTTTTTTCAAAATTGTGGCTCTATTTTTGTTTATAGCGCAAAAAATAAAAACCGCAGAGGTGATCAAATACCACCAAAATAAAGCTCTATTTGTGGGGAAAAAAGGACGCCAATTTTGTTTGGGAGCCACATCGCATTGTCAGTTAAAACGACGCAGTGCCGAATCGCAAAAAGGGGCAAGGTCCTTTAGCAGCATTTTGGTCCGGGTCTTAAGTGGTTAAAATACACCAATTAATATATGTGATATTATTCACTTAATTATGTATATAAGTACTTCAATATAATAATACCACATAACTTTGGTTAATATATTACTTGTACTTAAGTAATATTATAATACATTTCATTTGGTCGTATTTGAATAAGCTCACTTCTCTCCTTTATGCAAAGAAAACATAGTTTTGTGAGCTCATGTGAAATAAGAGTTTCTTACCATTTTCTTATCTTGTTTTTTTTTTACTAAGTGTTCAAACCTTTAATTCGAGGTCTGGGATAAAAATACAGATACGACTTTCGCAGTCTCCTTGTGAGACATCCTTGAACAATCATGAACTCCAATTCAACGTTAGAGGGGAAAAAAACTATAAATAGAATTAACATATATGTATAATTTATTTTTATTTTTTTAATGTGCGGCTTTTATTAAAATACCTGGTGATTTTGCCATGAAGGTTATGCAAGCTTTAAAGTTATGCAAGTCATGCAAGCTTTAACTTGTAATTTTTGAACTGTGTTCACAGACAGTGATTTTTTTAATCATTCCTGAGCCTGTGCAGTGAGGTCCATCACAGAATCAAAACCTGTTTTTTTTTTTTTTTGTAAAATTATTTTTATTGACATTTTTGCAACAAGACACACAAACATTTAGAATGGAGAAGACCATGGCACAACACCAGGTCCTCCACGACCAACATGGTCTTAACCTCAACAGTCTACCTAACATAGGTAACTGCCTAACTACATACCACCCGACCCCATACCACCCCCCTCCCTCCCATGACCCCAAACCTCAGTCCACCACCACCCCGGGCAACAGCCCCAGGACGAGAGAATCAGGCATACTGTTCAGTTAGTCCAAGTAAGCTTGGCAAGTATAGAAAACATCCAACACCGTGATGAATTATAAACTATAAATTATAAATTATAACCCCCAGCATACCGCCCCCCCCAGACAAGGGGGTGATCAAGCAAGGATCAAGCAGAACCTCCCCCGCCCTTACACCCAGGATAAGCCCATCTGTCACTCATGCATAACTAGTACTCTGTAAACCATAACCCACTGTTTAGCTCCTCACCCTAGCCCGCAGTAGCATTAGATTCATACCAGACCCGCCAAACCCTATCAAACTTTTTCTCACACCCCCTAGAGAGGTAAGTAGCTCTGTAAAAGGGCATCATCAAATTCACCAGTCCCTTCCAGAAAGCCATACCCGGTGGGGCAGGTGATTTCCACTTGAGCAAATGGCCTTCCTCCCATAAAACAGTAATATATTCAACAATGTTCTGAGGGCCCTGGAGGGGACCACCTCCTCCACTAGGCCCAAAAGACATACCTGCACCGACAAGGGAACGGGCACCTGCAGGAGGTCCCCCAGACAAGAAACCACCCCCTCCCAGAATACCTTTATCTGCGGGCATTCCCAGAAGATGTGTTTTGCATCAGCCGGCGAGAAGGAGCACCGCCAGCACTCTGAGGTAGCCGATGGATACAAAACAGAAAGCCTTGCAGGGGTAAAGTAGATTTTGTACAAAATTTTAAAGTGTATCAGCCTGTCCCTTGCAGAGACAAGTGCTTAATGGGGTGATCCCACATATTATCCCAACCTTCACTATCTATGCCAGGGACCTCTCTCTCCCACCGTTCCCTGCATTTAATTAATGCCGCCGGGCTTTTCTTGAACATCTCTTTGTATGCTACAGACAAAGTCTTAGGAAGGTCCTCCACCATGAGCATGTCCTCAAGAGCCGACGTTATGGACTCAATCGTCCTCTCCTGGAACTGAGCCCTGAAGGCATGGCGAAGCTGGATGAACCTGAAGAAATAGGAGTTGGGGAGATCAAACCTAGCCTTAAGCTGGTCGAAGGTGAGTAGTGTCCCATAACTAGTTACATCTTTAAGAAGTTTAATACCCTTCACCACCCACACCATCGGATCCGGAAAAGAGTAGAAATGAGGCAGCTTGGGATTCCCCCACAGCGGAATCATGCCTGTTTTTAAAGCAGTGTCGTCTGAGGGCCCAAGATCTTAGGCATCCAATAAATATTGTGTTTCAGCCTTGTCCATTGCGCACAGAGATTTCTCCTGATTCTCTGAAACTTTTTATGATATTATGTACTATAGATGATGATATATTTAAAATCTTTGCAATTTTACATTGAGGACCATTATTCTGAAATTGTATTAAATATTTTTAGACGCAGCTTTTCACAGATTGGTGAACCTCTGCCAATCTTTACGTCTGACACACTCTGACTAAGCTGCTCTTTTTGTACTCAATCATGTTACTGACCTGTTGCCAATTATCCAGAATGTTCTTCCAGCTCTTCCTTGTTAGAACCACTTCCTTTGCCAGCTTGTTGTTGCCCTGTACCAACTTGTTTGAGACATATTGCTGCCATCAATTTCAAAATTTCATTTTTTTTAAATGGTACATGAAACATTTTTCCATTTTCCATTCTCTATTGTAAATAAAATATGGGTTTAAAAGATTTGCAAATCATGGCATTCTGTTTTTTTTGTAGGTCTTACACATCATCCCAACTTTTTTGGAATTGGGGTTGTAGTTTGTTCATGTCTCCTGTGTTGTTACCCTGCCACACGATCTGCCAGTGGAGAAGCCACCATGAAGTTGTACAGTTGCTGTCCACTCTTGTAACTATTAGGAAACCCTCCATCAAAAATTAAAATTGCATATTGCATGAAGTCAGAAATTGACCACATAGAGGTTGCAAGAGATCAACAATAAAGGATAAAAAAGGTGTAGCTGTACCCCCGCAAGAGCACTTGTGTGCTGGGGCCCCTACATGAGGCCTCGTGTTACCCCATGTAGGGGGAAGATTATTTGTAATAGGAGGGGGTGAGATGGGGAAGAAGAGGGGATTGTGTTGGGACTGGGGATTTTGGGGATGCTGTGGAAGGGGGGGAAGATTTGTTTTGGGGGGGTAGTTCTGGGGGGGGGGTGTTTTTTTTCTGGTGGAGGGTGAGAATAAAAACTAGTGCTGGATATTTTTTTTGCAGGAAAGGGAGTGGGGTTTTTGATGAAAGGGTAACATGGGGGAGAATATTGCTCACGAGGGGAATTGTGCACTCTTCTTAGCCCTACACTGTGCATTACACACCCCTGACTCATGCACTCTTTTTGTTTTGTACTCATGAAAAATACATTACACACTCCTGTCCCCTGCATTCTGGGCATAACTCACAGGCTCTATTCACACCTATGAATTCCGGATTTCAGATGGAATTGCAGCGATTCTGCCCATGATTCCTGAATCAGCGCAAATCGCTTATGATTCCTTTACTTTCAATGGCACCCAAATCGCACACCAATCGCAGAGCGAAAATTCTTTTCGGGGACAGGCATCCCACGATTCTGTTTGCATGATTGTGCTGTGATTTGTCGGGTGCATATCACGGCAAATAATTGTGCGGCGGTTGGGGTGTCATGCCGATCGCCACGACAGTGTTCGGGTTTGGCTTGAAGAAACGGTGCAGCAGGGGTTAGGGAGTCCAGCTGCACTAAGGATGTCATTTCTGTATCCAAGCTTCAGCTCTTGAACATCTCTGCATGTGATGCTTGCCCCAAATTAATTTCAATCTGTTACCTGCACTCAGAATTCTATGAATTCCCCAGTATGTAATATGTAAAATCACAAAAGCATTTATTCTGGTATACAAATTGGCCTATGGTTTCCATCTAGTGGTATAAAGTGAAAATAACATTGTCTAGACGTTACCAATTACCACCTCCTGTCCACCACAATTTGAGATAACCAACCTTAAAGGGGTTGTAAAGGTAAATGTTTTTTCATCTTAATGCAGGGGTGCCCAACCTTTTGAAGAGCGAGGGCCAATTAAGCAACTTGGTAACCAGTCACGGGGCACAATGAGCGGATGACAGGTCGCGGCTACTCTATAGGCCCTCCGATCCGCCCAGATGAAAGGGGTCGAAGTCCCTTCTGTTTTTCGAATTGAAGGTTGGCATGTGTAAACTGACAACTTTTCGCTCTATAGCTCTTACACTGATGTGCTATGGTTTACCCACCTGTCGCTATGCCCGCCGCTGTATCACGGGAACGTGCTCGCAAAAGCTTTCTACCATGCAAGCTCAATAAAGATCTCTTCTTTCAGATCAACCCCCTCCAATTGTTTGCAGGCTTCTCTCTGGTGACCATTGCCAAGTGGAGGAACCTAAAACCCTATTTACAGGTCCTGCAAACCCAAGAGATCAGGTCCAGGTGGGGTTTTCTCTTTAAGCTCTCGTTTTCTAACCAAGTTTGCTACTTTCACCCCTCGTCTTTACCTGACCTGTGGCAACACTTTCAGAAACTGCAGTTTGACCTCCCCTCCCTCTCAAATGGAGACACCATCTTCATCTGCTCGTCCGAGATCCCCTCAGCCCCTTTGCAAGTCTTACCAGGTGTCTCAACGTGGCTCTCAAGCACTTCACTCTCTCACCAAGCACAACACTTTCAGGATGTGCCCACAGGATGACAGAGATGGCTTAGCCTGACTGGAAGGATCCACATACCTAGGGCCAGATTCAGAGAAGGGGGCATAATTTTGTGCGGGCGTAGCGTATGCTCTTTACGCTACGCCTCCGCAACCTTTATGGGCAATTTAAGTTTTTTCTGAATGGCGGATGCGCCGTCCGTGGACGTATCCCAGTGCGCATGCGTGAAATCACGTCGCAAGATGTCAATGTAAACGGCGTAAACGTAACTTATGTCCAGCCCCATTTCCAAACTATTTACGCAAACGACGTACAATTCGACGCTGTCCCGACTTAACATTGGCTGCGCCTCATATAGCAGGGGTAACTTTACGCTGGACGAACGCTTACGCAAACGACGTGAACTACAACGCCCGGCTGCAAGTACGTTCGTGAATCGGCGTATCTCCCTAATTTACATATTCGACGCGTAAATCGACGGAAGCGCCACCTAGCGGCCAGCGTAAATATGCAACTAAGATACGACGGTGTAACAGACTTACACCGCTTGTATCTTAGCTGAATTCCGGCGTATCTTGTTTTCTGAATACAGAAAAAAGATACGCCGGCGCGGAATAGACCTTACGCAGCATATCTATAGATGCACCAACCTAAAGGCTATCTGAAAAGTTGTGTTATCGCACAATGGTTTCTTATCCTGGGCTGCCCCAATTGAAAGCCACCTGTAAAATTTTGGACCAGGCCCGCTCGGAGCTAGATCTTTGTCTCAATAATGGAGCTGAGCGCATCTTGCGTTGGTCCCAGCAGAAGTTGTACGCTAAGGTGAATAGGCCGAATCAGATGTTGGCCAATAGGCTATGTACTTTTACTTCTAAATTTACTCCTATCACACATGCAGGTCTTGGAGGAATTCCGTTATTACCTTACTAGACTGTATTCGGCCCCTAATCAGACATGTAGTCAGGATACTGATACTTTCCTGAATCACTTTTCACCTCCCACATTGACTGAGGCTCTTATGAACCGGGATATACAACTCTCGGAAGTCCTTCAATGTATTAAAGTGAACAAATGACCTGGTCCGGGTTCCTTTTATGGCACTTTATTATGGGCAGCTAGCTGAAGTTTTAGCTCCACATTTGACAGCTATATAGAATTCCATTAAAGATGGCCAGACCTTTACATCAGACCTTTTGACCGCTAACATGGTGATGCTTCCCAAACCTGACTGCGATCAATCCTCTTGGGCCAACTTCAGATATATTTCTCTTATTAACATAGATATGAAAATTCTGACTACAATTTTAGCTACCGTATTTATCGGCGTATACCGCGCACTTTTTTGCCCTGAAAACCAGGGCAAAATCGCGGGTGCTCGATATACGCCGATACCCGCTTTCCCGCGCCGAGTTTGAATACTGCGCCGACATATACAGAGCACAGTACACTCGTGTATAGTCGGGCAGGCTCGGCTCCTCTCGCGCTCACGTCCTGAACGTACAGGACGTGAGCAGGATGAGTAGCCGAGCCTGCCCGACTATATACGAGTGTACTGCGCTCTGTATATGTCGGCGCAGTATTGAAACTCGGCGCGGGGATCGAGCGGGGAGGACGCCGTAGAAGGATGCCCGAAGCCGCAGACGGACGCCGGACCCGACTAAGAGGACACCCTAAGCCGCAGAAGGACGCCGGACCCGACGAAGAGGACACCCGAAGAGGACACCCGAAGCCGCAGACGAACGCCGGACCCGACGAGGCCGCCGATAGACGCCGCGCAAGACACCAAAACTGCAAGTACAAAAATCTTTTTTTCCACAGGAATAGGGTCCACTTTAGGGGTGCGTGCTATACGCCAGAGCGCGCAATACCCCGATAAATACAGTAATCACTTAAATTCTTTCCTACCGTGCTTAGTCCAAAAGGATCAAGTTGGCTTCGTTCCACAGAGGCAGGCAGGGGAATTTGGGGAATAATACAGTTACAACATATAGCCTACAGCCATTCTTTAGAATCAATGCTTTTGTCTCTCAATGTGAATAAGGCATTTAATACTTTGTCATGGCCTTATCTCATGTTCATACTCCGCCATTATGGTTTCGGAGTATCATTATTGCGATGGATGTCAGCATTATAACTCCCCTTGGGCTAAAATGAAATATTACAGATTTAAATCATCTCTTTTCAATATTGGGAGGGGTACCCGTCAAGGTTGCCCACTCTCACCGCTCTTTTTTATTCTGGCTCTGGAACTATTGGTGGAGGCGGTCCACTCTATAAAATGTATTGATGTTGCAGGCTCTTCCCATAAAATATCCTTATTCGACGACGATATTTTGCAAACTCTAACCTCCCCCAGAATCTCTCTACCTAACCTACTATCTCTTCTAGACACCTGTTCATCCCCTTTGGGCCTTATGCCACGTTCACACAACCGTTTTTCATGACGAGAAAAATTAAATTTTTTTAATTGGTTGTGAAAAACGGTCGTGTGTAGGCTCCAGAAATTTAGAACCTGTTTATTTTTTTCTTGTCGTTTTTCACATCGTGAAAAATAGTCGTGTGTACACTTTAACGAGGGGGAAAAAACGTGTATGATCAGAAGCCCCGTTATGAGACGGGGAAATTAGCATAAGCAGCCCAAAGGGTGGCGCCATTCGAATGGAACTCCCCTTTATAGTGCTGTCGTACGTGTTGTACATCACCCCCCTTTGCTCGAGCATTTTTTTTCACGATCGTGTGTATGCAAGGCAGGCTTGAGAGGAATCACGTAAAAAAAAAATGAATTTTTTTTCAATGACATGAATAACGGTCGTATGTACGCGGTATAAGTGTCGAACCTTCCAAGTCTAAAGCAATGTCGGTCAAGCTATCGCTTTGAGTATTAAAAGAACTGAAAACTGTCTTTCAATTTCATTAGCTCTCTTTTCTTCCCTATTTGCAAATTCGCCTCACCCCATCATATACCAGATTGTACCAGGCCAATATTCAACCCTTGTTCAAAAGATTTGTTTTCCTCCTGATCCCACTTACCACTGTCCTGGCTCGGTAGGATAACTGCAATTTGAATGTCTTATCTCCCGAAAAAAAAAAAAAAATTGTGTCTTGCCCATCTTAGTCTCTCCACATATTTTACTCATACACCAATGCAAGATTTTGAAGTATATCTGGGGATCCACATGTCCTCGAATTAGTAAGCAGGTTTTGTATGCCCGAAAGATCAATGGTGGCCTTTCGGTCCCTAATTTACAGGCCTAATTATACTGCAGGGAACATAGCTCCGCTATCCCATCTTCACAAACATACCAAATACTGCTATGGGCCACGATTAATCTTATAGACTCCGATCCTATTCCCTGCCCTGGCTCCCTCCTATTCATCACCTGACCACAATAGGGCCATGCTTAGCCCATTAGCCCACTCTCTACAATTGTGGGACTCAGTTAAATATTCCGTGGGTCTCATATCTTCTCCTTCTCTGACTTCTTCACTGCCCATTATTCCCGTCAGGTTACAAAAATCCAGCCCATTTTCCTGGTGGACTTCGAAGGGATTCACAGACATTCACTCTCTGTTTACCCCTATGAGGATACTGACATTTGACGTTCTTCTCATAGTTTTCCCTATGAGAACACTAAAGCTACTTACACCTTGCATTTTCTTCCAAAACTCATATAATCCCGCCCTACCCCATATACTCTGACCCCCTTTGAGAGCGTCTGTAGAGCCAGAACCCACTCCCTGGGTCTTAATCGCTTGTATGCAGGGTGGCATATCCCAGTGTACCCAGAGAACTTTTGACACGGCATTCAAAAGGCTGATAAAGCACTCTACATGTCATAGAAAAGAGCACAGAGAATAGGAAACAGGAAGGGGAAAGAAAGAAATAAAGAAAGCAAGCAAGAGAGAACGCATTAAAAAAAACACAGATTGCGATACACGTTACCTGTCGCCACACACAGGTAACAGAGCAATATTAATAGCACCAGACGTCTTCCGTAATGCTAAATTGAGGACCTATAGGTGGGCTTTTAAAGTGTCACCTGTGGAAAATATAAGGTACTGAAGTTTGTCTCCGTTTTTACTAGCGCACGCAAATTTAGGATTTGACATGTTGGGTATCTATTTACTTAGTGCAATCTCAAATTGGATTATGTATTGCATTTGTGTGCCCTAAAATTAGCTTTAGTGTATTTTTTACTGAAATGTTTAATTTCCTAGACCCTTGTAATATTGTGTGACATAAAAAAGTTGCAATGATCACTATTTTATTCTCTAGGGTGTCTGCTTTAGGAAAATATATAATGTTTTGAGGGGTTTATGTAATCTTTAGGCCTAAAAAAAAAATTTAAGCAGGTATGCAAAAACAGCTCTGCCAGTGAAAGGGTTAAAAATATCTTGCATTCATTTTGTTAAACATTATATGATATATGGTAGATTATTTGGTATTTTGAGCTCTTTTTGAATTTCCTGATTTTTTTGGGGGGCTTACAGGTAATCATGGCAGAAATGATAACTCCGACATCTCGTTGCATTGAAGAAGAAATATCGGGGAATATTACAGTGGTTGGTAAACAAGCTATTGGCGAAGATGTCACTCTTAATCTAGTGATCAGAAACATGACAACCAAGTCCAAGGTTATTACTGCTGAAATCAAGGCATATTCAATTCTGTACACAAGGAAGGAGATCAATGAACTACACAAGGAGACCAGAAATATAAAACTCAGAGGTTGTGAAGGTAACATACTCTATGGGAATTTTATTTTTTAAATTAAATACTACTGTATATATATGTGTGTGACAAAGGCTCGCCTATTGTACAAAAGTGAATTACTGCGTTTAATTTGCGTGAGAAAACAAAATCACTATAGAACTGCCTAAACCTGAACTTAGTAGTAGTGATCTTGCACAGTTGTACAGGCTCCTCTACTGTATAGAAATCGCTTACTCTGATTTCTCTGCATACTGTGAGGGAAAGAGACCCAGGGAAGGCTTAAAATAAGCAGGAAAAGGGTTTGTTTTCCACATATACAGTGCCTTGCGAAAGTATTCGGCCCCCTTGAACTTTGCGAACTTTTGCCACATTTCAGGCTTGAAACATAAAGATATAAAACTGTAATTTTTTGTGAAGAATCAACAATAAGTGGGACACAATCATGAAGTGGAACGAAATTTATTGGATATTTCCAACTTTTTTAACAAATAAAAAACTGAAAATTTGGGGGATGCAAAATTATTCAGCCCCTTTACTTTCAGAGCAGCAAACTCTCTCCAGAAGTTCAGTGAGGATCTCTAAATGATCCAATGATGACCTAAATGACTAATGATGATAAATAAAATAGAATCCACCTGTGTGTAATCAAGTCTCCGTATAAATGCACCTTCACTGTGATAGTCTCAGAGGTCCGTTTAAAGCGCAGAGAGCATCATGAAGAACAAGGAACACACCAGGCAGGTCCGAGATACTGTTGTGGAGAAGTTTAAAGCCGGATTTGGATACAAAAAGATTTCCCAAGCTATAAAGATCCCAAGGAGCACTGTGCAAGCGATAATATTGAAATGGAAGGAGTATCAGACCACTGCAAATTTACAAAGACCTGGTCGTCCCTCTAAACTTTCAGCTCATACAAGGAGAAGACTGATCAGAGATGCAGCCATGATCACTCTGGATAAACTGCAGAGATGTACAGCTGAGATGGGAGACTCTGCAGGGACAGGGGAGATGGTTAAAATTGATGGGAAGATGGATGGAGCCAAATACAGGACCATTCTGGAAGAAAACCTGATGGAGTCTGCAAAAGACCTGAGACTGGGACGGAGATTTGTCTTCCAACAAGACAATGATTCAAAACATAAAGCAAAATCTACAATGGAATGGTTCACAAATAAACATATCCAGGTGTTAGAATGGCCAAGTCAAAGTCCAGACCTGAATCCAATCGAGAATCTGTGGAAAGAACTGAAAATTGCTGTTCACAAACGCTCTCCATTAAACCTCACTGAGCTTGAGCTGTTTTGCAAGGAGGAATGGGCAAAAATTTCAGTCTCTCGATGTGCAAAACTGATAGAGACATATCCCAAGCAACTTACAGCTGTAATCGCAGCAAAAGGTGGCGCTACAAAGTATTAACTCAAATTTTCCAGTTTTTTATTTGTTAAAAAAGTTTGAAATATCCAATAAAGTTTGTTCCACTTCATGATTGTGTCCCACTTGTTGATTCTTCACAAAAAAATACAGTTTTATATCTTTATGTTTGAAGCCTGAAATGTGGAAAAAGGTCGCAAAGTTCAAGGGGGATGAATACTTTCGCAAGGCACTGTATGTTATCATGGCAACAGCACCAAGCTTCGAAAATCTTCAATATATTTACCACTTTTGTGACCACAGGCCATTGATGTATAGACAAAATTTAGCAGCATACCGTATATACTCGAGTATAAGTCGACCCAAATATAAGCCGAGGCACCTAATTTTACCACAAAAAATGGGAACACTAATTGACTCGAGTATAAGCCTAGGGTGTCCATCTGCATGCCTCACTGTGCCTCACTTTGCCTCAGTGTCCATGCCTTACTGTGTCCATGCCTCACTGTGTCCATGCCTCACTATGCCCATGCCTTACTGTGCCCATGCCTCACTGTGTCCATGACTAGACTGACGGTTAACATGGCAGTCTATGGAAGGGGTGCTCGGCTTTGAAAAATCAGTGCTCCTCAGCCGTAGGTCCCCCAAACAACAAACACTTGTAGAGGAACAGTGGGGCTACATGTGTGCCAAGTTTCGGGTCCAGGGGACCTACAGCCGGCCGTTACCAGGTCCCCAAATTCACCAGAGAAATTACCGTTTAACATGTCAGTCTATGGAAGGGGTGCCCAAAGTCAGGGTGATCAGGCGCAAAAAGGTGACTCGAATATAAGCCGAGGGGGGCATTTTCAGATTTTCAGCACAAAAAAAATTGCTGAAAAACTCGGGTTATACTCGAGTATATACAGTAAGTATTTGTTGGTTAGCTTGAAAATTACTTTGTGACTTATTTTCTGGCCTGAATAATTTCTACATAAAAAAAAAACATACAAGGCTCTTATTTGATATGATGTTTTTATATAATTACCCTACTCAGGTAGGGAAAAAATTAACAGAAAATTGAACATTTTAAATATATTATAAAGTTTTTATTTTATTTTATAGCTACTTCTGTTGAAATATTTTTAACAGTTGTATTTCTTTATCAGCACTTCCTGTCCCCACCTGTCCCAGGGGGGGGGGGGTGGGTCCCTCTTTTTACAGTTGTCACCAGAACAGGTGTCCCTATTGGAACATTCTCTCTACTGCTATTTCAGTGACAACTGTAAAATGTTGGATTTCCTCACACTTTCCCAATCTGGCTGCCACTATGCAAGGGATGACAGAGGTTGATGTCAAATCAAATTCAAGTGCTTAAACTAGTTGTACTGTATGTAAAACTATTTTTATTTTATACACAGTTGCGTTGCTTTATTGTACTGCAGAGTGACAACAGTGATCATAATGTAAGCTAGGGTGACCAGACATCCCCAGTTTCAGGGGACAGTCCCCTGATTGAGGACACTGTCCCTGGACCAAGTCTGTCCCTGGTTTTGTCCCCAGATTGTCTTTGAAATTGCCCCTGCCCCCTATTAAATCCAATCAGTGCAGAATTAAAATAAAAAAAATAGAATCACACACCCCCGCTCCACCGTACCTACTAGCATAGGGAGGGTTGTATTTTTCCCATTATCTGTGCCCCTTTCTAATGATCATGTGCTGGTCGGAGCGGAGGGAATATTTCTTCAGTTTCGGGTACATGCCCATTCAGCTTCGCTCGCTGTTCTTCTGCCTTGGCTCAAATCCTGGCCAGCCGCCTGCCTATCTCCTTGCCTTCCCTGGTGGGGTGATCTTCCTCCGCTCCCCATCCAGTAGTAGATGGGGTCCGAAGAGTAAGACTTGAGAGGCCGTGAGGCGGCCGGCGACGGGCAGAGAGTCGCTGGTTGTTGCCATTACAAAGAAAAAATATGTCCCCGGATTTCATTTTAAAAATCTGGTCACCTTAATGTAAGCAGTATATTGGCTTTAAAGCCCTCACTGCCTTCTGTAGCCCTATGCACTGTGAAGTAATTTATCCTCAAAATTCACACATGAAGCACTAAAGTTGTTGTTTTCTACGCCCCCCACGCTCAATATTTATTCAGCAGCCTCCAATCTCTTAAGTAAATCCATGTATGGGCATGCTGGTTGGATGTAAGTCTATCTATCAATCGACTTATGTACAACAAGCCTGTTTGAAAATGTTCTCTCTATCAGCCTTGTCCGGCTATAGCTGGCATTGCTTATGAGTGTATTCTGATGGCAGTAATATCTCTTCCCAGTCAGGATACAGTGGCACAGCAGGAGGGATTCCCCCGTCCAAATCGAGTTGAGGATATTTAAACACTTGAATGTCCATATACTGACCCAGTGGTGGCTGGTGCTCAAAATCGTTGGGGGGGGGAGGGGGGGCACAATCAAACAAAATAATTCTGGAAAAAAAAACATCAAATGGCGCCACTGTGCCCCATCAAATGGCGCCACTGTGCCCCATCAAATGGCGTCACTGTGCCCCATCAAATGGCACCACTGTTCCCAATCAAATGCTGCCACTGTGCCCCATCATATGCCGCCACTGTGCTCCATCAAAGGCTGCCACTCTGCCCCATCATATGTTGCCACTGTGCCCCATCAAATGCCATCACTGTGCCCGTCAAATGCTGCCACTTGTGCCCATCAAATGCCGCCACTGTGACCTCCCTACCCACTTGCTCACTGACTGCCTGGCACTTACCCCACCTTGGTCGGGAATCAGCAGCGGGTGACGGCGGCGATCTGTGGGGATGTTGGGATGAGCAGCGGGTCAGGTGGGCAGCTCCTGTGTCCTCCATTTGTCTCTTCTTCCCTTCAGCCAATCAGGTGACGAGTGTTATGCCGCGTACACACGATCACTTTTTGTGATGAAAAAAAACGACGTTTTATGTGACGAAACAAAACAACGTTTTTCAAACTTAATTTTCCGAAACGACGTTGCATACACACCACCGTTTTTCCAAAATGCTCTAGCAAAGCGTAGTGACGTACACCACGTTTGACAGCACTCTGTTCCATTGAAGCTCCGTCTCATAACTTGCTTCTGAGCATGCGCAGGTTTAAAAACTTTGTTTTCAACGTCGTTTTGCCAACACACGATCACTTTTTATGACACAAAAAATGACATTTTGAAAAACGACACAAAAAATTCAAGCATGTTCGAATTTTTTTTTGGTCGTTTTTTTTTAAGACATAAAACAACGTTTTGCCCACACACGATCATTTTAAATGACGTTTTTGAAAACAACATTTTTTTTTCATCACAAAAAGTGATCGTGTGTACGCGGCATTAGACCCACACCTCCTGATAAGCTGAGAGGCAGTTCAGTGTTAGAAAAGCAAATATTAATTCGCTTTTCTAACACACAATCATTTTTCGGCAGGAAAAAAAACGTTGTTTTTCAGCATGTCCAAAAAACAAAGTTTTTCCAACTTCATCATTAAAAACGACGTGGCCCACACACCATCGTTTAAAAAAAATGATGAACAAAGCGCGGTGACGTACAACACATACGACGGCACTCTAAAGGGAAAGTTCTATTCGCCTTTGGGCTGCTTTAGCTGATTCCTTGTTAGTAAAAGACGATTCACACTTTTCTGTCTATTACAGCGTTATATATGTGCTTACTCCATTACGAATGGTAGTTTTACCAGAATGAGTGCTGCCATCTCATAACTTGCTTCTGAGCATGCGCGGGTTTAAAACTTTGTTTTAGCGAACACACGATCATTTTTTTACAACCCGAAAAAAAAACGACATAGTTTAAAACAACGTTAAAAAATGCAGCATGTTCGAATTTTTTTTTTTTGTGTCATTTTTCAGAACCTGAAAAATTATGTGTAGCCCACAAACAATCATTTTAAATGAGGTTTTTCCAAAAACGAAGTTTTTTTCATGCCGAAAAATTATCATGTGTACGCGGCATTAGATTTTGAATTTATTAATATTTTATGTGATAAAGGTTTCTGACATCTTTATTGAAACATGTTAATTTTGAAGGTTGCTGAGGAAAAGAGAAAAGGTCATTTGCTGTGTATGTAACATCTATTCTTGAAGTTCTACGTCAAGACCAGTGCTTTAAGTGGGCCGGAACGCGGCGGTACTCAGTACCGCCACTTCCAAAAATGGCCCTGGAGAGTACCAGCACCTCTCCGTGCGCCCAGTACGTGGGTTTCCCGTACCGGAACGCACTGGCATAGCGGGGGGGGGGGGGCTCCTGCACCGGGCGAAAAAGTGCAGGGGGGCAAAATCCTGGCGTCCGCGGAATGCGCCGCCGCCGCCGCCTTAGGAAAGGCCGCGGCTTTGGCGTAGCTCTGGAGCTATCGGCCATCTTGTTACACCCGGCAGCGGCGCGCGAGTTTTTTTTTCAGCCCTTTCGCCTGGTTGGCTGGTGGAACTGTCTGTCTCCCTTGATGTGGGAGTGGCCACTCCCACATCAAGGGAGACAGACAGTTCCACCAGCCAACTAGGCAGAAGGGCTAAAAAAAAACAGATACCGGCGCAGGAGATTGGCGGGCGGTGGAGTGGGAGGCGCTGTACCTCTATGCTGCGCTGATTGTCCTGGAAGTTGGATCATGAGTTTACAGCGCGGCGGCAAGTTTCTCCATCTCCAGCAAGGTAAGCAAAACACTGCTGTACCACAGGGGAGAGAGAGAAGGGGGGCGGTGTAAATCTAAAGGGGTGCACTGCCTGATCCCCACCTATCCACCTCAGAGCCTGTCATTTTAGTAAGACTGCTGGGACTTGTAGTTCTCCATCTTCTCCTGGGGCTCATGGAGATTGGAGAACTACAAGTCCCAGCAGATTATACATACAATAAGGCTCCGAGGTGGATGGGTGTGGATTGCATGCACCTGAGCCCCAGGAGAAGATGGAGAACTACAAGTCCCAGCAGGTTATAATATAAGGCTCTGAGGTGGATGGATGTCCGGACACCCATCCATCTCGGAGCCTTATATTATAACCTGCTGGGACTTGTAGTTCTCCATCGTCTCCTGGGGCTCATGGAGATTGGAGAACTACAAGTTCCAGCAGATTATACATACAATAAGGCTCTGAGGTGGATGGGTGTGGATTGCATGCACCTGAGCCCCAGGAGACGATGGAGAACTACAAGTCCCAGCAGGTTATAATATAAAGCTCCGAGGTGGATAGATGTCTGGACAGTGACAATTGGTGGCACAGTGGTGGCAATTGGTGGCACAGTGGTGACGATTGATGGCACAGTGGTGACAATTGGCATGGTACAGTGACTGCATTTGATGGCATGGCACAGTGGTGACAATTGATGGTACAGTGGCTGCATTTGATGGCATGGCACAGTGGTTGCGTTTGGCGTGGCACAGTGGTGACAATTGATGGTACAGTGGCTGCATTTGATGGCATGGCGCCCTGTGATTGGGCGTATGTGGTCATGCGCTAGCGGCGGGGGGGGGGGGGAGGGGGTGAAAAAAAACGTTCTGCCCCGGGGGGGGGGGGGGTCACCGGCGCCTAATAGAGTACCGGCACCTCTTTTGCCTCACTTAAAGCACTGGTCAAGACAATGGGTGGAGTTAAGTTACTTAATATACACAAGTGGGTGTTTCTTCTGAGACAGTTAGTGCTACCTTCCTTGGAGCTATTCTAAAAGTAAATATGCTTAGCTTGGCTTTAAAGTGGAAGTAAACCCTCCTATCGTTTTCAGCCAAGGAAGCTGCCATCTTGACCTCTGTTTAATCTGCAACTGCCATGATGCTGTACATGTGACCTGTTATGAAACCAACCATTGGATGGTTTGGCAGTTTGGTTGAGAGCACAAACAAATGTGACAGTTAGCATTTCCGGCATGCCGGAAATGTTAACTGTTTTCTGTAACTATCAAATTGAAAGGTTTACTTCCACTTTAAGAACAGTATAAGAATCTATGTGGTTTGAGTAGCTAGCTAGAACCTCGGGGGTCACCCGACCCTGCAGGGAGATGGGGATAGGAAGCCCACCCAGCAGGAAGCTTTCACTAGGGTAGACCAGCAGAAAGATGTACCATCATACCATCAAACCATCTGATTCCTCCTTCTAAAACCTTCTGAATTACCATCTTGCCATGTGTTACCAGCTGCCATTATGTAAGCATAGTCTTTTGCTTGTCTATTTTGAAGAATAAAACTTCGTACTTTTGAAGATAGCCTAAGTCTTGTATATTGGGAACGAAACGACTGGAAGAAGAGACTATTGACAAAACACATGACACGTGTCAAAAATGTCCCCTTTTCCACATTCTTCAGCAATATATTACATTTTGTTTGTGGGTTTCGTTATCCTTTTAATGTGCTTTAATTTTGTAAGATAATTATTACACAATTTTACCGAATATACTAAACATTTATTTTTGCTTACACAGAGAAAGAAGAACCATTGACCATAACCTACGCTCAGTATGATGGCCTCCTAACTGCAGATAATGCCATAGAGGTGACATTTGTCTGCTCCTATGAACCAGTCGTAGGGACACTCATTATCCAAACCAGCATTGTGCTGGATAACCCAAAATTCGAAATTAAGGTAAAATACAATATACAAATAATAGACAAAGCTTCCTTACATTTTAGATACCAATAATGCCAGCTCAATCAAAAAAAGCAATAAAGTGGACATCAAAAGATTTTTTTATTTATCGATACAGTAGTATAGATTTATATTTGTCTCCACTCACTACCACTGTTGGAAGTCTGATCCAAAAGGGAAGTTTGCTTGTTTTCCTCACTTCTCCCTGGTGACACCAGGGTCTGCGGGTGGGATAGCAGAACCGTGGATACATGGCAGCAGGGGGCACGAATATACTTGTGGTCTGTTAAAACTTCCACCTGAAAGCCAACAGTTGGCTTGTCCGATTTACAGTTTTCAACACTGCACATAATAAGTTCCTGAAGACTCCCCCCAACCGTTCACCATTTTTGTTTCCCATCTCTGGACTTGTTTTATCTTATAAATATCTGTTTGTAAGGTCTCTAGGACTAGACACTGTATACTAAATAAGGGCTAACTAAAGATCTATATAGTGGAAACCAAACCTCCTTCCTCCTGCTGATGGTCCGTTCCTCTAGTGATATTTATGTTGGAAGAACAACAGCAAGTTGCTTATATACGTTGACTATATTATACCTGTCTATGCATCAGGTAGCGATATAATGTTATAGTGTAATGTACATGTAAATATATTCCCCACTGACAGATGAATGTAAAGATAAAGAATGCCGGCATTTCCCGGCAATAGAAAAATGTTTTAAAAAAACGGCGTAGGGTATGAATTTGTTCCAAGATTTCTGAGATTTTTGGAGATTGGTTGAGAAGATAACTTCCATATTCTCTTTCTTTTTGGATTCCCAGATAGGAGCTAATGTTCCATAGCTCTTTGATTTCAAAATTTTCTTTAACCTCCCTGGCGGTATGATTCTTTCTGGTTTTAGGTGCTGAAAGCGGTAAAACTGCATGCAGGACACTGGACAGACCACTAGGGACAAAGGGGATGTGTAATTTTTTGATACAGTACTGCAATCTGTAAGATTACAATGTACTTTATGCATATAGTGTGTTTCACTTTTTGAATTTGGCGCTGAACTCCGTCCCTGTGCGTCACAACATCGCAGGGAACGAAGCTCGGTACTCGGAACTGTGAATCGAGGGAGGAGACACAGTGGAGGAGCCCGCACACACAGCAGGGACTCATCGCAGGATCCAGGGACAAGGTTAGTAACTTTCCCCTGTATTCTGCAATGCGATCCAGAGTCTGGCTCGGGGTTACCACTTTTGGTATGTAAAATTCACCCCGAGCCAGACTCGGGAATAACGCTAAGCAGGTTAAGCTTGTGAACTATCTGATTGTAATCCCCTTCTTATTCAAAACAGGTGTAGCAGGTAGTTGCTACTGGTTAATAACATCCACCATGTCACCCTGCTGCCAGACCTCCATATATCACTCTCAGAGACAATGAACAGTCATTTTGCTTTGTTACGTTTTTGTTTATTTGGGGGATATAACTTTGTTGGGGGAAAGGGGGGTATGGGATGCCCATAGAACAGATACTTTGCCATCATGGTTAAAGAATTGGTTGAATGAATTGAGCTTTTGAAGAACTGATGGACTTCCCCTGCATAAACCATGCAGACTGTCACTCCTCCTCTGCATCAACTCCTACAGACTGTTAGGCCGCGTACACACGATCAAATCTATCTGCTGGAAACGGTCGGCCCGACCGTCCCAGCAGACAGATTCGATTGTGTGTACGGGCGAGCAGACGGATTTGGCCAGCCGACAGATTTTAAAGCATGCTTTAAAATCTGTCGGCTGGGAATCTGTCCGCCTGATATGTCTGCTGGTTAGTACGCTAACCAGCAGACATATCTTCTCGCACATGCGTCGAATGGATTCGACGCATGCGCGGAAGTAATTTACTTCCTGGTGCGGTGACGTGGCGGCATCAATGTCACCGCTACGTCACCGCGCTGTCTGCTGGCGGGGATTTTGGTTTGATCATGTGTACAGCGAACAAACCAAAACGGACAGCAGACAGATGTGTTCAAATCAGTCGGTCCGACCGATTTGAACAAATCTATTTGCTCGTGTGTACGGGGCCTTACTCCCAGGACTTCTCTCCTCCTGCACAAAACTTCCACTGTAACATGTTAGTCTTATCACCCTATCATTTTTCTATTACACCAGGGATCCCTCTGAATAATCCCAGGTGCTGACTGAATTGCTGAACTTGCTGACTTTAATAGGCCAGGGGTCTGCAGTACCCCTTTTTGTAGCCTAGTTGATTAGCAACTTGTGTTAGTTGGTGGACTACTGATCCCAGCTAGCCAGACTTGCAAATCCTGTGCCCGCAGCTTGCAGCATAGGCCATAGACATAGATAAGGATGTATATACCCATCTGACTTCTTGATTCCTGGAGTAGAGACAGATGAGTAGAGGGGTCTGCTTTACTTCTTGAGAATCCCTCCCTAGTAATTACCATACTCTCTCTTTCTCATTCCACATCCTTGCATCCTTGCAGATTGCTTAAGACCGTTGATGCTCTTCTGAAGTTTACACACAAGGTTGTCTCCTTACTCAAACCCTGGTTGTTGCTCCATTTAGTGTCTTCATGTAGAAAAGCAGTTTTAACATCTAGGTGTTTCACTAGCATGCCTTTACCAGCTGCAACTCTTAGGCCTCGTACACACGATCAAATCTGTCTGCTGGAAACGGTCTGCTAGACCGTTTCAGAAGACAGATTCGATCGTGTGTACGGGCAAACAGACGGATTTGGCCACCCGACAGATTTCAAAGCATGCTTTGAAATCTGTCGGCTGGGAACCCGTCCGCCCGACATGTCTGCTGGTTAGTATGCTAACCAGCAGACATGTCTTCTCGCACACGCTCCGAATGATTTCGACGCATGCGCGGAAGTGTTTTACTTCCTGGTGCGGTGACGTGGCGGCGTCAACGTCACCGCCACGTCATCGACACGTCAGCACGCTGTCTGCTGGCGGGGATTTTGGTTTGCTCGTGTGTACACGCGAGCAAACCAAAATGCCAGCAGACAGATCTGTTCAAATCGATCGGTCCGACCGATTTGAACAGATAGATTTGATAGTGTGTACGGGGCCTAAGAAGCGCTCTGATGGTGGAGTGTTTTACGATGGGAGTGAATATTTCATTTCAATCTTCACCAAATTTCTGGGTGTGACCCTAGGCAACTAGTCTGGCTTTGTATTTGTGGATATTCCCTTCTGCGTCTGGCTTTACTTTGAAAGTCCACTTACTTCCTATAGCTTTGCTGTTAGGAGGGAGCTCTGTGAGTGTCAGGGTTTTATTTTCCTCAAGTGACTAATTTTCCTGAACACTTCTTCTGCTGCCTTTCTCCATTTATTGGCTTCACGTTTTGGCAGTTTTTCTATGGCCTCATACACACGAGGGGATATGTCCGCTGAAAACTGTCCGATGGACCGTTTCAGCAGACATCTCCGCTCGTGTGTATGGGCTAGCGGAGAGATTTCTCCACCCGACAGATTTCAAAGCAAGCTTTGAAATCTATCCGGTGGAATCTGTCCGCCCGACATGTCTGCTGGTTAGTACACTTACCAGCAGACATGTCGTCCCCCACCGCCGCCGCGCCGCCGCCGAATGGATTCGGCGCATGCGCGGAAGTGTTTAACTTCCTGGTGCGGTGACGTGGCGGCGTCAACGTCACCGCCGCGTCACCGCCACATCACCGCGCCGTCCGGCGGCGGGGAATTTGATCCGATGGTGTGTACACGCCATCGGATCAAACTCCCGATCGGACATATCCGATGGAAATGGTCCGCGGACCGTTTTCATCGGATATGTCCGATCGTGTATACGAGGCCTAAGTCTTCCCAGGATATTTGCCGTATGTTTTGACAGTGTATGATAGCTTGCTACCTTTTTAGTCCAAGTGGACCTTCTGACTTCAAGCTGTTCAAGAAGGATCTGGTGGGGAACTTGATTTAGGCACTGTAAGTTCCACCTCTTGTTCTGACTACTGCACAGGTTCACTGTGGTCAACCTTTTTTTCTGGTATGCTGGGCATTTTCACTTCCGAATTTGTATGCAGACCAAAACGAATTGCACATCAGAGTGTTTGGATGTAAAGCATATGCCTATATTCCAAGTGAGAAGCTATCCAAGCTGGAGAACAGCCATAGAGGGGATTCTAGTAGGCTACAGCAAGCAAACTGGAGCAGGTGTGCTTGTCCTGGCGCAGGAACGATTGGGCAAAGGGAAAGGGGGGCTCTGTGGGGCTGGTGCACTTGAATGCATTGAGGTGAAAAAAACGCGAAGGTTTACAACCCCTTTAAGATGAAACATTTGCTCCTGTTGTAAAACACTCCACAATCAGAGCACTTCTTAGGCCGCGTACACACGATCGAACATGCCTGCAGACCAGTTTCAGCGGACATGTTCAATCGTGTGTACGGCCTATCGGACCGTTTTCCAGCGGACCAAAGTTTTAAAACATGCTTTAAAACCTGTCCGTCGTACAGGTTCTATGGTTAGTACACAAAATCATCGGACCAAACCCGCGCATGCTCAGAATCAAGTTGACGCATGCTTGGAAGCATTGAACTTCGTTTTTTCATCACGTCGTTGTGTTCTACGTCACCATGTTCTGGTCCGATAGGATTTTGGTCCGATGGTGTGTACGCACATCAGACCAACAGACCACTTCAGCGTGGTCCGATGAAAACGGTCCATCGGACAAGTTTCATCAGACCTGATGTACGTGGCCTTAGCGTTGCAGCTGGGAAGGGCATGCAAGTGAAACACCTAGACTTTAAAACTGCTTTCCTATATAGAGACATTAAGGGAGACCTCTACATGGAGCAACCACCAGGGTTTGAGCAAGGAGACAACCATGTGTGTAAAGTTCAGAAGTGTATCTACAGTCTTAAGCAATCTGCAAGGATATGGAATGAATAAGTGAAAGGACTTACTAGAGAGGGTTTCTCAAGAAGTAAAGCAGACCCTCGTCTCTACTCCAGGAATCAAGAGGACAGATGGTTGTACATCCTTATCTATGTTGATATTATAACCTGTGTTCAACATGAAGGGAATTACAATCGGATAGTTCACAAGCTTAAAGAAAATTTTGAAATCAAAGAGCTAGGGAACATTAGCTACTATCTGGGAATCCAAATAAAAAGAGAAGAAGATGGAAGTTATCTTCTCAACCATCTCAGAAATCTTGGCACATTTCAATATGCAAAATGCAAAGGAAGAGAACTCCTATGGAACCAGGCTATCAAAAGTGCAATGAAGCAAAAAAAAACTTGCTACCCAACATTGACATGTATCACAGAGAAATTGGTAAGCTGCTATATATTGCCACTGTGACAAGATCAGATATAGCTGCAGCAGTGGGCATACTATGCAGGAAAGTCTCATCTCCCTGTCAGGGGGAGCCTCGAGGAGCAGAAGAGAGGACATCGGTAAGGAGGCTAGGCGGATGCGGGACCAGCCCTGCCGTGATTGCGGATAGGCCAGCCTCGCCCCGCCATGATCGTTGATAGACCAGCCTCATGATTTTTTTCATCACATAAAGTGATTGTGTGTACGCGGCATTAGTGATTTTAAATGACTTTTTTACTTCAGAAATTACATTTTGTGCAGGGACAGTTCTAAGCACAGCGCTACAGCGAAACAAGTGCTACTTTACAGGCATACTATACACCCCCCTAGGTACGAAATTTGAAGGAATATTTCAATTTGATTGTTTCACTTTAAGCATTATTAAAATCACTGCTCCTGAAAAAAAGGCCATGTTTTAAAAAAAAATTGCATTGATACATGTCCCCTGGGGCAGGACGCGGGTCCCCAAACACTTTTTAGGACAATAACTTGCATATTAGCCTTTAAAATTAGTACTTTCAATTTCAAACGTTCGAGTCCCATAGACTTTAACAGGGTTCTAAAGTTCACACAAACTTTTGGTCTGTTCGCAGGTTCTGGTGCGAACCGAACCCAGGGGTGTTCGGCTCATTCCTACCCTTGGGCAACATGGTAACCTGATGCTGCTTCCTCCTATCCTCCATTTGGCTTTGGCATCCAGGTTCCCAGGATTCTTGGCATTCTGCTGCTTGGCTACACAGTCACAGCCGGGTTATTTTTCCTTGTTTACCATTTGATACATAAAAAGATTTTTTTGGTCCACAATGTTTTGAAATAATTCATCAGGGAAAAAAAAAAAAAAAAAATCTATTTAAGAGAAACCTCTGGTGTTGACCTGCACACCTGGCTGTGCTGTGAAAGGGGGGGTTGTAGCTGATCCTGTGCTAGTAGGCAGCCACAATGGGTTTGCCAAGGCATTTGGAAGCTGGGTTTGGGCCCTAATTCTTTGGCTTGAAATTCCAGTGCTTGTACTGGACATTTCCTCCTGGGGTCTAGCGCTGTTGACTTATGCCGATTGGTCATTGGGGTGTCTGGCGCTGCTGGTAGCTGCCTGATCTTCACACCGTCTTCTTTAAGGATAGACTACTTCCTCCTCCGATTTGGATGCCAATGTACTGTCTTCAATGGGCTCCTATTCCAAACCAGAACCGGAACTGTAACTGGGCGGTGAGAGCTCCCCGCTGCTCTCATCGGTCAGGCTTAGTATTTTATATGCCTCTTCTGGAGTGTATACTTTTCTGGACATAGTGGCTGTATGATGGGTGACACTGATGGGGACTAATGGGCTGCACATCAGGGACTAATGAGCTGCATGTCAGGGACTAATGGGCTGCAGGTACTCTTGATGGGATCAAGGGACAGGTACCCCTGATGGGATCACGGGACAGGTAACCCTGATGGGATCACGGGACAAGTACTCCAGATGGGGTGACAGGGACTCTGATGAGCTCACAGACAGGTACTCAGATGGGATGGTGACAGGTCCTCTTTATTCAGGGGGGGGGGCACTCTTGGGAAAATGTATATTCACAGTAAAGTGGTAGCCCACTGTTTCCACGATCTCTTCCTCACACTGGATCAGTGTGTGAGGAGGAGAACCCGGTAACAGGCAGTTAGACATGGTTTGTTTACATTTGCAGATCGCCAAAGTGACCGGCTGTGAATGGACTCAGCCGGTCACGTGGTAAAGAGCCAATTTCACTGGCTCTTTACCCTGATCGGGGATTGGCTGTGTCCCATGGGATATGCCCGATCCCCCTTCGCAGCGCTGCGGGATCCTGGGGGCCTGCAGTAGCGGCGAGAGGCGGAGGACTTTATATGACGTCCACCCAGGATGGCAGGGTGTTCCTGCTGGCATCATTTGTCTATACGCCAAGAATGGAACTGGTTAAAGAGCAATTAATGACAGCTCCAGTATTTCTATCACACAAGTTCTCTTTAAAAAGGAACAGCCCTCTGGAAGCTGTGCCAAAAAAGGCAGGCAGAGAGCAAAGGAATAGTCACCAGTACTGGCTGTGGTCTCCCTGCAGCTTATCTTTTCCCCATTACTGACTTACCATATCTTGTTCTGCATTGTGTCTGTGTGGAAGAGGCCATCTTGGCAGAGGCATGGTTTTGCTTCCTCATGTCAGAGCATTCAGCAAGGAGATCATAACATCACAAAATCACACTCCAAAGCTCATGAGACTTTAGGTCAGAAGCAGCAGTGCCTTAGATCTCACACTGCACCTACCAGGAAATCAACTGCTATTTTTCCGAAGGAATTTTAGGGATACTGCTTAGGCACACGTAACACTTCTAGATGTTTCTTATAACATTGTTTTTGAGCTCTGTTCTACTTTCAAGCATGATAACAATTATTTGAATTAACTTTTTTTTTTCAGATAAACGAACCAGTCCAAATGAATAAGCCTGTTAAGGCTGAAGTAGTATTCACCAACCCCCTGAACCAAGTTGTATCTGATATTGTGGTGACAGCAGAAGGCAGTGGTCTTCTTCGAGATCCAATCACAGTCAAGTACGCTAAATATTTTCCACTCCTTATCTATTCCCATTTCTTATATGGTTACATCTTTACCTTTCTTTACCTTTCTGCTGCTTACCTTTTTTCTTTTTAAACCTAAAGTTGACCATAATTGTTACAATCTGATTGCACCTTCTTTTTTAGATCTACTAACAACTATGTAATGTAAGGGTCTGCTGGATTGGAAATAAACCACATAGATTTTTTTGGTTGGCCCTCATATTTTATGATTTTGGTAGATCGAAGATTGTACAATCAGGTTACAATGTGTATGACTAGTTTTAAGTGAAATTTGAAGTCTGTGTTACAAAGGTTTCAGAGTATTTCCTTGCAATCACGTCACCGACCATTTCTCTCCTCTGCCTGGCTGACAGATACAGTGGGCGGGGCCAAGATTCCACAAGGAGGAGGTGCAAAGTATTTTTATAAAACAGAGACAGGAGCAGCTGGCATTAGGGAACCAGGAGGATTATATCCATTAAAAAACGTCATTAGAGCATGAGGATTAGAGGGGGCGGGAACTCACTCAGAAAGGCAGGAAGGGGAGGGGGAGGAAGGACACATGAGCACAGAGGAGGACAGAGGTGAGCTGTGGTTCCCTTCTATGCAGGCCGCAACTCTGCGGCAGCTCACACTGGCGCATAGCTTCTGCTGGCAGATCCGGGCCGACATCCCAAGAGAGCGATCTAGGCCTAAGCCAGCATTTTTATATTCTCTCCCAGCAGTCTGTTTTTTCCTCCTGAGCAATCTGGTAGTTGTAGTTCAGGCCAGTCCTGCTGGAATTTAAACCCCAGCACTCTGTACTAGACGATGCTTTGCTCTGCTCTAGTTTCTGTCTGTCAGGAAATTACATATGGAGTCCATGCCAACACTAGAGGGAGACGGCTCCACATTACCAGCACTGCATACTGTCCCTGAATTGCAGGCACAATAGCTAGCTCCTGGCTACAGCGCTATATGTTCTCTTTGTAGTGGTACCCCCGTGAGAGCTGCTAGTAGATTCTATACCCTATTGGTTACCTCAACTCTGCATGCACTAGAGGGAGCCAAACCCATATATAAAAAAAAACAACGAACTGTCCCTTAATAATAAGCACAGTAGCAAACCTTGGCTACATCTTTAATAGCCAAAGTAACAAGCATTCCTACCGAATGGCATGGGAATCGGACCTGAATGAGACTATAGAGGAATAGGTGCGGGTGCAGTGGTCGATCTTGGTGCATAAAATAATACTTAATACCTCTATATAGGTAGTGAACTATAAGGTGCTTAACTAAGCTGGCAAAACTCTACTCTAATACCTCACCCTTCTGTTTCCAAGGATGTGGGTGAGAGGGCAATATGTTCCATGCCTGGTGGTCCTGTCCAAAGGACCAGTAATTCTTGATCACATTATTCAATCTTGTCTACTTAAGAATACTGTATACCTAATGTCAAAAACAGCATTGTTTGCTGATCTATGGAGACCTATGAGATCCCCAGACACCTCCGAACCCTCATCTTCTTAGCGGCTAAAATTACTATAGCAGAAGCATTGAAATCACCCAGTGGTTAACATCACGCTGGTTAAACACAAAATATCCTGGATTAGGATTAATGAAAAATGTACAAGTATTCTTAGGCCGTGTACACACGGGGAGACATGTCTGCTGAAACATGTCCGACGGACCGTTTCCAGCGGACATGTCTCCTCGGATTTTGGTCCGATGGCGTGTACACACCATCGGACGAAAATCCCCTCAGACTGAGGACGCGGTGACATGGCGGTGACGTTGACGCCGCCACGTCACCACTCCAGGAAGTAAAATACTTCCACGCATGCGTCGAATCCATTTGACGCATGCGGGAGATTTAGGTCCACTGGTTAGGCGTACTAACCAGCAGACATGTCCGACGGACAGGTTTCCAGCGGACCAGTCTCAGCAGACATATCCGATCGTGTGTACGCGGCCTCAGAGACAAACAAGCCAGATTTGAAAGTGTGGAATCCCTGGAATAAATACCTTTAAGCTTCCTAGATACTGGTGCACCTTGTGGTTGGGAGCCTGGGTCGAGGAGATCGATCTTTCTTTCTTTCTTTTTTTCTTTCTTTCTTTCTTTCCTTCCTTTCTTTCTTTCTTTCCTTCCTTTCTTTCCTTCCTTTCTTTCTTTCTTTCCTTCCTTTCTTTCCTTCCTTTCTTTCCTTTCTTTCTTTCCTTCCTTTCTTTCCTTCCTTTCTTTCCTTCCTTTTTTTCTTTCCTTCCTTTCTTTCTTTCTTTCTTTCTTTCTTTCTTTCTTTCCTTCCATTCTTTCTTTCCTTCCTTTCTTTATTTCTTTCCTTCCTTTCTTTCTTTCCTTTCTTTCTTTCATTCCTTTCTTTCTTTCATTCCTTTCTTTCCTTCCTTTCTTTCCATTCTTTCTTTCCTTCCTTTCTTTCTCTTTCTTTCTTTCCTTCCTTTCTTTCTTTCCTTTCTTTCTTTCATTCCTTTCTTTCCTTCCTTTCTTTCTTTCCGTTCTTTCATTCCTTTCTTTCATTCCTTTCTTTCTTTCATTCCTTTCTTTCCTTCCTTTCTTTCCTTCCTTTCTTTCTTTCCTTACGTTCTTTCTCTTTCTTTCTTTCTCTTTCTTTCTTTCCTTCCTTTCTTTTTTCTTTCTTTCCATAGATATGCCTTTATTCTGTGTCTTACATTTACTGGGTTATGCCCTTGGGAAGCTACAATGGTACAATACAATACTCAGTGCATAGATCTTTTGACATTTGCTTAGTAAAGTACTTTTTTATTTTGTTAAATCTTTGAAAAAAAATTAATTGAAAGAAAAAAAAATTACAGTACACTGGTAACCTACAGTATGTGTTTCTTCTACAAACATTGGGCACTTAAATCCAGCACTAATATGTGTACTCAGGTATACTGTAGAACTGCGTGAATGCATATACCAATTGTTAATATCTACTAATTAACTTTTTTTTTGTTTTTTGTTTTTTAGAGGGGGCTCAGTGAAACCCAACGAGACCATAAAGATTCCTCTAACAATAACCCCTTATAAATTTGGTCCAAAACATTTGTTAGTTGATTTAAACAGTGACAAGTTCAAGAATGCAAAAGGATTTCTAGAGGTGGAAGTCCAAAAGCCAGCGGAAAATAATTTAGCATCATCAATCTGATATTATGCGGTTATTTACCATTTAGATTCTATAAGTATTGTATTTCAGTGTACCCAGCACGTAATGTTGGATAAACCCCTTTCAAGCAGTTCTTAGTCTGGCTTATCGGGGTACTCTTGTGCTGCTTGATTAGAGTACAGTTCCCAGAATGCCATGCAGCACACCTTGGCTCTGTCCATGCCCCAGCTGCTGTAGACACGTTTTATTCCCTGCCCAGTGGATCATCTTATTTACAAATGAAATCACATACAGCTATACTACCTAATTGGTTCTCCTATGGTTATGTTTAACCTGAATATTGTGTGTATTAAAATAAATAATAAAATAAAATATGAATTACTTCACATCATCTTGGCTTTTTTTCAATGTCAACTAGCAAAGGGTGCATGTGTTAAAATATACTGCTCAACAAAAATTCAAGGAACACTTTGAAAACATATCAGATCTCAACGGGCAACAATCTCATGTTGGATATCTATACTGATATAGACTGGGTAATGTGTTAGGAATGAAAGGATGGCACAATATTTGATGGAAATTAAAATTTTCCACCCACAAAGGGCTGAATTCAAAGACACCCCGAAAATCTAAGTGAAAATTTGCAGCAAGCTAGTCCATTTTGCTGAAATTTCCTTGTCAATTGTTTTTATTGGTATTTCATAAGGGCGACAGAAATAAGGGAGAGGGGAGAAATAATATACAAGTACTCAAATCGGTGAATTACAAGCATTCGAATAACATACAATAACACGTACTTGGTGGAAAATAAGTCTGAGCGGTATCTTATAGTGGTTATAGTGTACAGACTGAGTATCAGGAGAAGAAGGTTAGTAAAAAAAAAAAACTAAACTATCGGGGTGGTGGTCTGGCTCATATTGAATTAAATTACAGTATCCGAATATTGTTGCAAGTATCTTAATTAGGTAACAGTAAAGACTGGTCGAAGTCAGAGGGGAGGAAGTTTACAACCCATGGTTGCCATATCTTGTGGAATTTATCAATTTTGTTGTTGTCAATGGCTAAGGTTTTTGCATGAACGAGGGCCCTATTTATTCTGTGTTTGGTTTCTGCTAGAATTAAAGTTTTAGTTTTCCATGCTTTGGCAATGGTTTGTTTGGCTGCCGTTGTTAGGTGTACCAACAGTTGGAATTGGGTCCGTGTGAGAAACGCTGGTTTTAGATTCAGCAATGCAATAGACGGGTCTGGAGAAATATTGGTGTTAAGTGCCTTTGAGGCCATCGAGAAAACATTGCTCCAGAAATCTTCAGCTACCGGGCATTGCCACCATTTATGGAGGTGGGTGCCTGGCGTATCGCAGCCTCTAAAGCAGTTAGGGGAGCTTGTGGGTGAAAATTTTGCAACTCTGGCTGGTACTAAATACCAACGTGCCAAAACTTTGTAGTTGGTTTCCACTGCCAGGCAATTAGGTGAAGAGTTTTTGGTGGCTAACCATATATTCGACCAATCTTTAGAGTTCAGCACTACATTCATGTTCTGTGACCATTTACTCATGTACAAGGGTGGAGAGGCGTTAGAGTTGTCGTTTATTGACTGGTAGAGAATAGAAATTAGTCCTCTGGCGTGTGGGTTGCTTATGCAAATCCGTTCAAATTGAGAGAGTTGAGTTAGCGTTGAGCTTGAGTCAAGTAAAGGTCAAGTAAATATTTAAAGTTTTCAGATCTGGGGAGCCCGAAGGTTTCGCATAATGTAGAAAAGGATTGAAAGTTGTTATTTGTATGAGATACCAGCTTATATAGGCGAGTAAGGTTTGTCGTGAGCCATGTTGAAAAAGATTTGGGGTACTTCCAAGCAGGATAGAAGCAGGATTCTTTAAAAAAGAAAGTAAGGGATTCTGTGGGGATTGGAGCTTATGTGAGTGTTTCAGCTTATCCCAAATAGTAAGGGAGTGTTTCGTTATAGGGTTGGATAAATGAAATCTGTCACAGGGTCTGAGCCATAGTAGGTTGGCTATTGACAAAGGATCGCAATCTACCGATTCAATGGCAACCCATAGTGGTGTTTCCTCTGTAGCGTGATACTTAGATAGTAACGCTATTTGAGCAGCATTGTAGTAAGAGGAGAAATTAGGTAGCCCCATACCTCCTTTTAGTTTATGGAGGTACAGAGTAGATTTAGAAATACGGGGTTGGGTTGAGCCCCAGATAAAGGACAGTATTCTGCTTTGGATAAGTCTTAGGAAGTAGGATGGTATAGAAACTGGAAGTACACGGAACAAATAGAGAAATTTAGGCATTATTGTCATTTTGATAGTATTTATTCTGCCCATCCAAGACAGGGGAAGGGAAGACCAAGATTTCATTAGATTAGTTACTTGTCTGAGAAGTGGTAGGTAATTGGTGGCGAATATACCTTTAATGGAGACTGTTAGTTGAATACCTAGGTAAGGGAGTTGTTTAGGTGCCCATTAAAAGGGTAAGGAGGCCTGAACAAGGTGGAGTTCAGATTGGGATAGAGATATATTTAATGCAGTTGATTTAGAAGGATTGACCAGTAATCCAGAAATGAGAGCGAAATTATCAAGAGTTTTGGGCAGGTTAGGAGCTGCTATATGCGGGTTGGTCATAAAGATTAGGATGTCATCTGCGAACAGACACAACTTGTGTTCATCTCCGCCTAATTCTATACCTTTAATGTCAGTATTAGCTCTAATCAATTGGGCAAGTGGTTCTATTAATAGGGCAAAAAGTAATGGGGAGAGGGGACAACCCTGTCTAGTGCCCCTTTCTATATTGAGTAGTGAAGATTTATAGCCAGCATATTTAATGTAGGCCTTTGGTTTATTGTATAGGGACAAGACCCATAATAGGAAATGTTCTCCGAAGCCCCATTTTTTTAGTGCGTATTGCATATACGGCCAAGTGACAGAGTCAAATGTCTTTTTCATATCGAGGGACACCAGACAGGAGGGGATGTTCCTGGATTTAGCTGCATGAATGAGTAATAGTGCACGCCTAGTGTTATCGCTGAAATTTCATTGCAACAACTCAAAATGGTCCTCAGTAGTTTGTTTGGCCCCCAAGTGCTTGTATGTATGCCTGACAACATCAGGGCATGCTCCTAATGAGAGGATGGGTGGTGTCCCTGGGTTATTTCCTCCCAGATCTGGACCAGAGCATCACTGAGCTCCTGAACAGACTGAGGTGCAACCTGGCAGCACCGAAAAATAATGTCCCAGGGGTGTTCTTTTGGATTTAGGTCAGGTGAGCATGGGGGCCATTCAATGGTATCAATTTCTTCATCCTCCAGGAACTGGCTGCATGCTCTCGCCACATGAGGCCGGGCATTGACGTGCACCAGGAAGATCCCAGGACCCACTGCACCAGCGTAGGGTCTGACAATGGGTCCAAAGATTTCATCCCGATACCTTATGGCAGTCAGGGTGCCATTGTGTAGCCTGTAGAGATCTGTGCGTCCCTCTATGGATATGCCTCCCCAGACCATCACTGACCCACCTCCAAACCGGTCATGCTGAACAATGTTACAGGCAGCATAAAGTTTTCCGCGGCTTCTCCAGACCCTTTCACGTCTGTCACATATGCTCAGGGTGAACCTGCTCTCATCTGTAAAAAGCATGGGGCACCAGTGGCGGACCTGCCAATTCTGGTGTTCAATGAAAAATGGCAATCAAGCTCCACAGTGTGGAGCCGTGATGGGTGAAAGCTGTAACTAATTATTAGTAGTTTTCCTGTTGCGTGGATATGGTATGAAGAGGATCATTTATTTTATGTTTATCTCCTGTGAGTAGGATGTCTTTCCTGGTTTTCACCACTGGAGGGAGTAGGTGTATACCTGGTGTATTCTTACATAGCCATCCAGGAACATGCTCAGTGAAGTTGGTCAAATAAAAACGCCACTCACCTCTTCGGCTGCAGGCTCTGCCACAAAACACATACAGGGGTCCCCAATGATGCCCCCAGTAATCTCTCCCCCTTCTCCTCGTCGCCCTGGGCGGGTGAGCACGTGCATGCGCCGGGAGCGCGCTTTATGCTGTGTAATGGGCAGATGGAGAGGGGGCCGTGGTTGAGCTTGCCCAGGGCCCCCATCAGGGGGGTACAGGAAGTACACCTGTAATTTATTTTTTATAAACAAATATATATTTTTTATATATTTTTATTAAATTTTTTATTAAAGGGCCAATTTTTATTTTTATTTTTTTAGAGGTCCGGAGGTCCCCAGGGGCCCAGAGGCCCCCAGGGCCCCGGATGGCAACCCCCCTTTTTTTTTTTTTTTTTTAAATATATATATTTTTAATATATTTTAATTTAATTTTTTTATTAAAGGGCCATTTTTTTTTAGAGGTCTGGAGGTCCCCAGGGGCCCGGATGGGAACCCCCTAAAACAACCCTAAAAAAAATATATATATATATTTTTTTTAACTGCTTGCCGACCAGCCGCTGCAGTTATACGGCAGCAGGTCGGCTCTCCTGGGGCGAGAGCCCGTAGCTCTACGTCGCCACTTCTGCGGCCGCTAGGGGGCCCGTGCGCTCGCCCCAGAGTCCTGTGCACAATCGCCGCCAGACACACGCGATCGCTCGTTACAGAGCGGGGACCTGGAGCATTGTGTGTAAACACCCAGCTCCCGGTCCTGTCAGCGGGGGAAACGATGATCTTCTGTTCATACAATGTATGAACAGAAGATCAGTGATTTCCCCTAGTGAGGCCACCCCCCCATACAGTTAGAACACACCCAGGAACACACTTAACCCCTTCCCCGACCCCTAGTGTTAACCCCTTCCCTGCCAATGGCATTTTTATAGTAATCCAATGCATTTTTATAGCATTGATCGCTAAAAAAATTCCAATGGCCCCAAAAATGTGTCAAAAGTGTCCGAAATGTCCGCCATAATGTCGCAGTAATGAAAAAAACCGCTGATCGCCGCCATTACTAGTAAAAAAAAATAATAATAATAAAAATGCCATAAAACTACCCCCTATTTTGTAAACGCTATAACTTTTGAGCAAACCAATCAATAAACGCTAATTGCGATTTTTTTTTACAAAAAATATGTAGAAGAACACGTATCGGCCTAAACTGAGGAAAAAAATAGTTTTTTTCATATATTTTTGGGGGATATTTATTACAGAAAATTGTCAGTTAAAGCGACGCAGTGACGAATCGCAAAAAGTGCTCTGGTCATTGGGCAGCAATATGGTCGGGGGGTTAAGTGGTTAAAGAGACCTTCAATCAATTACATTCTAATAGACGGGAGGGAGGAGTTTAGGATGGCGCGAATCTCACCTCAGGCTGGTTAGGGAAGGAGCCCTGGGAAGGTCCCGCAACGTTGAGATGGCTGCACACCAAGCCGTCCACCTAGCTGCCTAGATGGCCGTCTGCTGGAAACCTATGCCGAATTTTAAGCGCTCCCATTGAAAGTCTCCTCTCCTTCGCTCTCTCTCCCCCAGGTTCCTCCAAAACGTATACTCACAAAACCTCCACAGGGAAAGCTCACCGGGCGGTGCAGCTCTCGCTCTCGCTGGCTGGCTCTCGCTGGCTCTCCTGACGTCTGGATCTGGGCTCTGAGCGCTGTAATCCTCCACAAGCGCGCCTGTGGATTCCGTTCTTCCCCCTCTCCCGTCCGCGGGATTGTGGTCCGGTTCTGTCGGGCGGTTGAGGCTGTTGCTGGGGTCAGCCCGTCAGCGGCGTCCTCGTGTTTGCGGCGTCTTCTGTTGGGCTCCTGTGCCCCGCCGCGGAACTGCTCCCAGATCGCGTGGCCGCATGGAGCGGTGTGTGTTCCAGCCGACGTGCTAGGGATGCGGGGGACCGTGGGGACTCGGGTGCAGACGGGGGAGGCGCAGCAGATGGAAGAGGTGGTGGGGGGCTCGAGACTTTGATCTCCCATCTAAACGGGAGTGTGGGACCACGGGATTGCAGGGGTTCAGCAGACAGGTAGGTCAGTAGGTCTGCGGGTCCGCAAATAGATCCGCAGACTTGCAGATTGTTTTAGACCTGTAACCCTCTGGTCCCGATACTTTGGTACCATCATTACCCAAGCCTCCTGCCTTGTACTAAGGTCTCATAATCCAGCTGCTGCCACAGCCAATCTGTAAAACTGCAAACCAAATGAAACAGTAAGTACAAAAATCAAAGGAACTCAGAATAAGGAAGCCGGACCAGGATACGGGGGTCTGCAGGACTGTGAGTAATTTCATAGTTTATTATATGAGTGTATTTTTTTTTTTTCTTTCTCCTGGGTCCTAAATCTACAGTACATATAAATGTGAGTCTGCTGAGAGTACCAGAGGTGCCTTAACATGAGATCAAGATAAGAAGCTTGTACACCCTTAAAGTAAAACACGCTAGGGGTCCAGTCCTTGTTACTAGTTACTAGTGAAATATACAGCGGAACACAGGATTGTAACTTAAAAGGCTTGTCCCTCATTTTCCCTTTTTCCCTCTTCTTCAATATTTTTCATTTGATAGAAACACGGACTATCACGTTCCCTCAAATAGAACTGACACCTAATTATAAATAAAGGGAGAAAGGAAAAGCACGGAAAAGAGAGGAATAGAAGAAAAAATCCCCCTAAACCAAATCTACTCCCTCACATTCAACAATCTGCCCCGACTATACAACAACAACAACCTCCGCAGGGAGTCAGACAGTAGTATAATAATTTTGTCCTTAGTTGTGTAAATCTACAAATATGAGTACTAGGGCGAGGGGCGCCAGGGGGGGCTCCTCCTCGACCCCCCGCTTGAGTCAAAGCCCGGGGCCAATGAGCAAGTACGTAACGCAGGGAACGAATGGAAGGGAGAGGGAGAAAAAAAGAGACAAGACAAAATCAGCCCTAATCTGTCCAAACAGTTCAGCAAACCCAGAACCACAAGCAGAGCCTGCGATAGACTGCGAATACGAAACAGCTACAATATTTGACGTAGAAGAACAATTAACAGTCTTGGCATTACCAACAAAAACTGAAATGCAGGAAATGTTTGCCGCCTTGGAAAAAGTGCTGTCATCACAAATGGAGAGAATGGAGAGAAATATGGGATTCATGCTAGAAAGACTGGAGGAAGTTGAAAAAAAAACAGACCACAACTTTAACACCATTAGAAAATTGGAAAAGGAGCTAACAGAAATAAAAATAGAGCAAAGGGAACACGCATATAAAGCAGAAGATCAGGAAAACAGAGATAGACGAAAAAACATCAGGATACGCGGAGTTCCCGACTCCTCGCAGCCAGAAAATCTCCCAGAAATTATACGGAAAATATGTAACCCAATACTTGACAGAGAAGTAACACTCCCATTAAAGATAGAACGCGCTCATAGGACAAGGAGGCCCCGGGAAATCCCTCAGGATAAACCCCGAGATATCATAATACGATTTGAAAGTTGGGAAGAAAAAAATCAACTATGGAAAAACCTGAGAGGGAAGTCCCCAATTAAATTCGAGGAACACAGTATACAAATATATCAAGACCTGTCACAAGAGACACTTAGAAGAAGAAGGAACCTGAAGCCATTGTTGCGGGTGCTACAAGAATTAGAAATACAGTACAACTGGGGATTCCCGGCGTGCCTGATAGCTAGAAAAGAGGGCGTTACGGCAAAGTTAAGATTCCTAGATGAAATTCCTGAGTTCTGTCAAAAGTTGGGAATCCCAACCCCAAGTAATTAAATATGAAGAGAAGTACCATAACCGCTGGGGGGGGGGAGAGAGAGGGAGGGAGGGTAACAAATAACAGATACCCAACTGTGAAAAATATCTTTGGGTTGCTGGGTACAGCGTTGTGGGGACACCAGGGTTTAGGAGTCCTGACCGCCTGAGGAAATCTCCCTGGGGTTCAGGGAATTAGAGGAGGCGTCGAATTGTACTCCGCCTCAACATAGAGGGAGCACCCTTGCACAGGTAGTGTAAGAGAAGATGCTCCATAATAGGACCTTTGGGTTCAGATTCTACCACCATGGGATAGGGGGGAGGGAAAGATTGGGGGTGGGGAGGGGTAGAAGGGGTGGGGGGAGGAAACAGGGGAGGATGAGGGGGGGGGTGGGGGGGAGGGAAGAATATTGGATCGGGCGAACATCATATTATAATGAGAAGACGAAACAGGGAGAGAAAGATTGTAAGCAAACAGAAATATACATATGTCTAAGGTAAACTTAGTTACCTATAATGTAAGGGGCCTCAGTTCTCCGCGTAAAAGACACATGATCCTAAAAGAAATTGAGAGATTTTCCGCAGGCATAGTTTTCCTCCAGGAGACACACATAACTCTGGATTCAAGGGTGAGGCTGAGTTCCCGGGCAGTTCCATCATGGTATTACGGAGACTCCCCGCAGAGAGGATCAAGAGGGGTTGCCATAGGGATAGGGAAAAAATTAAGTTTCGTAGTAGAAGACAGGATAGTGGACCCTGACGGCCGGTATATGTTCTTAAGAGGTCTTTTATATGGTAAACGATATACGCTGGCCAATGTTTACTGTCCAAATAAACTCCCTCAGAGATACCTAACAATGATTCTGAACAAACTCATGGAATTTAAACAAGGAAACGTGGTCCTAGCTGGGGATTTTAATTTCACCCTAGATTTACAACTTGATAGAATATCGTCAGTTAACATAGGAAATACGAAGCAACAACAAATAGTGAAAAAAAAACTTTATTCGTGCCAATTAATAGACCCCTGGAGGGTCTACAACCCGACCAAAAAGGATTTTACATTTTACTCTACAGTACATAACATGTACTCGAGGCTGGATTACATAATGGTTGATCATGAAACCTTAGAGTTTGTAGATAAAGCTACAATAGGAGTAGCGACAATTTCAGATCACGCACCGGAAATGGTGAGCATACATTTCCCAGAAGTTGAAGAGAGTAGGGGATCTTGGAGATTGAATGAGGAGCTAATAGAAGACACGGAAGTTGCAGATACAATCAGAACAGAAATAGAAGAATATTTTAAGCTCAACCACACCCCAGAGGTAAATATATCGACCATCTGGGAAGCACACAAGGCTAGTACCCGAGGGAAATTAATTTCCTTAGGAGCAAAAAAAAAAAAGGAAAGAGAAGCAAATAGAAACAGGCTAATCAAAGAGTTACAAGACCTGTAAACATAAAAATCAAAAAAATAACAAAAAAATTCTTCAGGATATGTTAACGAAGAGGATGCAATTGAGAGACCAAATGGAGCTTGAAACTAGAAATACATTTAAAAACGTCATGAAAGAAAGGTATCTATGGGGGAATAAACCAGGGAAGTACTTGGCCAGGATCTCAAAAGAAAAAAGAAATTTAAATTATATAGAAAAAATAACAGATCAGACCGGTCAGATGCGGTATAGGACGTCCGAGATCGCGGAAGCTTTTCGAACGTTCTATGCCTCACTATACTCAATTAGAAAAGGCGAGACACATGAGGAAAGGGCAAATAGAGAAGAAAAAATACGGGACTATTTACGAGCTGCCAATCTACCTAAATTAACGCAGGAAATAGCAGAAACCTTAGAAGAGCCAATCTCTCAAGCTGAAATTAGTCAAGCGATCCAAGGAACCACAGGGGGGAAAAGCCCAGGTCCAGACGGATTGCCAATAAAATACTATAAAAAATTTAAAGAGTCATTAATTCCAGAAATGTGTACTTATTTTAATAAATTAGGGGGTACAGAAGAAGTAAGGAAAGAATCCCTTCTCGCCAACATCGCCATCATAGCTAAATCAGGAAAAGATAAGACGCTCTGTTCTAATTATCGCCCAATCGCATTGTTAAATGCTGATATAAAAATCTTCGCAAAGATATTGGCAACAAGGATAAAACCGTACATGCCTGACCTGATAAGTTCAGATCAGACGGGATTTGTAAGAGGTAGAGAAGGGAGAGATAATAGTTTAAGAACACTCCTATTGCTACAAGATTATAAAAGAGATGGACCCCCAGCCGTACTCATGTCTTTAGACGCTGAAAAAGCGTTTGACAGAGTCGACTGGGGGTTCATGTTAGAGACGTTAAGAAACATAGGATTGGGCCCTAGATTCATGAAATGGGTTGGAAATCTATATAAGTCCCCTTCGGCAAAAGTAAAGGTAAACGGGAGGGAATCTCAGGTGATTGACATGATGAATGGAACAAGGCAGGGATGTCCGCTCTCCCCCCTCCTATATGTAATAACTTTGGAACCACTGTTGTGTATGATTAGGAATAACTCAGAGATAGGGGGGGTGAGAGTTGGAGAAGAGGAACAGAAGCTGGCAGCATACGCCGATGATGTTCTTTTGTATGTGACAAAGCCCAAAACATCAATCCCCAATATATTAGAGGAAATAGGTAGATACGGTAGACTCTCAAATTTTAAAATAAATCCAGTAAAAACTGTAATTATGAATTTAGGGATTGAACAAAAAGAAGAGGAGGACCTACGTAGAACATTCCCCTTTACGTGGGAAAAAAAAGCACTAACTTATTTGGGAATTAAAATAACCCCCAAAGTGGCTGCCCTCTTTGAGGCAAACTACATCCCTTTACTCAATGATATAAGACGGGATCTGAAAAACTTTTCCTATAAACAGATCTCCTGGATGGGGAGGATTAATTTATTTAAAATGACAGTCCTACCAAAGATCATATATAAATTTCAAATGCTTCCAATAAATGTCCCACAAAGTTTCTTTAAGGTATTAAAAAATATAATCTCAAACTTTATATGGCAAGACAAAAAACCTAGAATAAGCTATGCAATTCTAACTCGGGCAAAAAAAAGAGGCGGATTGGCCCTCCCAGATATAAAAAGATACTATCAAGCTGTAATTTTAGCGAGATTAGTTGAATGGACAAATAAGAATTCACTAAAAAAATGGGTTCACATGGAAAATGAGATAAGCAAACAGCACTTAAACACAAATATATGGATTCCACCCAAACATAGAATAATTAATCCAAACATACATAGTATAACAAAACAGGTGTATAAGATATGGGATTTGGCACATAAGCGGGAAAAATGGGAATATAACTCCCCATTAATCCCATTAGCAAATACAAACTTATTCGCACCGGGTAATAGGACTAAATTGGGAAAAAAATTAGGCACTAAAAGACTTGGAGATATAGTAGCACAAGGAAAAATAAAAAATAAAGATGAGATCCACGTAGTAGAAGGGACACCCCAGATAACGGATTGGGAATATATACAACTAAAGCACTTTGTAAACTCACTCCCAGCACCAATAAGAGATAATACAGCACAAAACCCAATAGAAAAACTTTGCACTAGGGGAGAACCATTACAACATGGAATCGCAACGACCTATAAAATTCTTACAGAAATTGGGACAAAAGACACACTACAAAGCATAGAGGCCTGGGAGAAAGAATTTGGAGAAAAACTAGAAGAAACGCAAATGATTAATGCGACATTTACCTATGCGAAAGATATAACAACAGTAGAAGCGAACTATAAATGCATGATGCGATGGCACCTGACACCTGTAAGACTTAATAAAATATCATCAGCTAACTCCCCTCTCTGTTGGAGAAACTGCAACCAGGAGGGGACTACTCTGCATATATGGTGGGACTGCCCGAGAATCCGGGAATTCTGGACTGAGATCCTCAAAATGATCGAGGAAATCTCTGGAGAAAAGATTCCATTAGAGTTCCTGACCTGTCTTTTTCATAAACAAGCCCTAGTGAAAGGGAAAAAAAAATACGCTTCAACATTGGTACCAGTGCTGCTAAATGCAGCAAAGGGACTGATCCCGAAATTCTGGCTTTACCCACATAAACCACCCTTAAAAGAATTCTTACATAGGGTTGACCACATCGCAGAGATGGAATATCTAAGAATACTAGATCTGGGGGAGGAGGCAGGAGAAAGAGGAGGAAAGATATGGGATCAGTGGAGAACATATAAAACATCAGAACAAGTCACTTCATTACTATTAGAAATAAATTAGTAAAGGTTTTGACCCGACCCAATAGGGAAAAGAGGGAAGAGGGGGGGGGGGGGGAACTGGATAAATAAATTGACAGATAGAATGGAGACCCAGGGAGGCGGGTGCTGAGGGGTGAAAAAGTCGATCTAATTGCCTAGAGCAGGCTTAGTCATCTGTAACCATACCTTTGTTTTTATAATAAATAATACATATATAATAAAAAAAAATATATATATATATATATATATATACATATATATATATATATACATATATAACAATACAATAAAAGAAATAGAATTACCCACAAATGATGCAAATCCGAGGTGGAAATATGAAGGGCGGAACAAGATGAACCCCTCTTAACACCTCAAAACCCTGGGTTAAGCCTGATGTGGATAAAGGGCCAATTTTTTTTAGAGGTCCGGAGGCCCCCAGGGCCCCAGATGGCAACCCCCTCTTTTTTTAATTATTTTTTATAAACAAATATATTTTTTTAATATATTTTTATTTAATTTTTTATTAACCACTTAAGCCCCGGACCAATATGCTGCCAAATGCCCAAAGGTGTTTTTACAATTCGGCACTGTGTCGCTTTAACATACAATTGCGCGGTCGTGCAACGTGGCTCCCAAACAACATTTGCGTCCTTTTCTTCCCACAAATAGAGCTTTCTTTTGATGATATTTGATTGTCCCTGTGATTTTTATTTTTTGCGATATAAACGGAAAAACACAGAATTTTAAAAAAAATATATATATTTTCTACTTTTTGTTATAAGAAAAATCGAATAAACTAAATTTTAGTCAAACATTTAGGCCAAAATGTATTTAGCCACATGTCTTTAGTAAAAAAAAATCGCAATAAAAAAAAACTAGCTACCTAGCGGCAACAGTGACACTAATACAGCGATCAGAAAACTGATCGCTTAGTGACAATGGCAATAGGGGGTGAAAGGGTTAACCCCCCCCCCCTTTTTTATTTATTTTTGATAAAAAATATAAATTTTTTAATACATTTTATTTTATTTTTTTATTAAAGGGCAATTTATTTTTTTAGGGGTCCGGAGGCCCCCCGGGGCCCCAGATGGCAACCCCCTCTTTTTTTATTTATTTTTTATAAACAAATATATTTTTTTAGGTCCGGAGGTCCCCAGGGCCCCGGGTGGCAACCCCCCCTTTTTTTTTTTCTTTATATTTTTATTTAATTTTTTAACTAAAGGGACAATTTCTCTTTAGAGGTCCGGAGGTCCCCAGGGGCCCCAGATGGCAACCCCCTCTTTTTTTATTTACTTTTTATAAACAAATATATTTTTTAATATATTTTTATTTAATTTTTTATTAAAGGGCCAATTTTTTTCTTTTCTTTTTTTTTAGAGGTCCGGAGGTCCCCAGGGGCCCAGAAGCCCCCAGGGCCCCAGATGGCAACCCTATCTTTTTTATTTATTTTTTATAAACAAATATATTTTTTTAATATATTTTTATTTAATTTTTTATTAAGGGGCCTATTTTTTTCTTTTTTTTTTTAGAGGTCCGGAGGTCCACAGGGGCCCGGAGGTCCCCAGGGCCCCGGATGGCAACCCCCCTTGTTTTTATTTATTTTTTATTAAAAATATATTTTTTTAATACATTTTTTTTTATTTATTTTTTTAAAGGGACAATTTTTTTTAGAGGTCCAGTGGGTCCCCATGGGACTGGAGGCCCCCAGGGCCCTGCATGGCAACCCCCCTTTTTTTATTTATTTTTGATAAAAGATATATATTTTTTTAATAAAGGGACAATTTTTTTTAGGGGTCCGGAGGTCCCCAGGCCCCCACGTGGCAACCCCCTCTTATTTATTTATTTTTTTATAAACAAATATATTTTTTAGGTCCGGAGGTCCCCAGGGGCCCAGATGGCAACCCTCTCTTTTTTTATTTCTTTTTTTAAACACATTTTTATTTAATTTGTTATTTTTTTCTTTTTTTAAAGGTCCAGAGGTCCCCAGGGGCCCGGAGGCCCCCAGTGACTCGGATGGCAACCCCTCTTGTTTTTATTTACTTTTGATAAAAGATATATACTTTTTTAATATATTTTTATTTTATTTTTTTATTAAAGGGCCAATTTTTTTTTTAGGGGTCTGGAGGTCCCCAGGGGCCCAGATGGCAACCCCCTCTTTTTTTATTTATTTTTCATAAACAAATATATTTTTTAAGGTCCCAACCCCCCGTTTTTTTATCTATTTTTTTATAAAAATATATATTTTTTTAATATATTTTTATTAAATTTTTTCATTAAAGGTTCAATTTTTTTTAGAGGTCCGGAGGTCCCCAGGGGCCCGGAGGCCCCCAGGGCCCCAGATGGTAACCCTCTCTTTTTTTATAAATTTTTTATAAACAAATATATTTTTTAATATATTTTTATTTAATTTTTTATTAACCACTTAAGCCCCGGACCAATATGCTGCTAAATGCCCAGAGGCGTTTTTACAATTCGGCACTGCGTCGCTTTAACAGACAATTGTGCGGTCGTGCGACGTGGCTCCCAAACAAAATTTGCGTCCTTTTCTTCCCACAAATACAGCTTTCTTTTGATGGTATTTGATTGCCTCTGCAATTTTTATTTTTTGCGCTATAAACAAAAATAGAGCGACATTTTTGAAAAAAAAATCTATATTTTTTACTTTTTGTTATAAGAAAGATTGAATAAACTAAATTTTAGTCAAACATTTATTCAGCCACATGTCTTTAGTAAAAAAAAATCGCAATAAAAAAAAAAATTAGTTACCTAGCGGCAACAGTGACACTAATACAGCAATCAGAACAATTATCGCTTAGTGACACTGGCAATAGGGGGTGAAAGGGTTAACTAGGGCGGTGATCAAGGGGTTAAAACTTTATTAGGGGGGGTACGGGGCTACCCTGGACCTAACACTAACTGCCTGTCACACTAACTGTCACACTGACACTAAATGCAGTGATCAGTAAATATATGATCACTGCATTCAGTGACAGTGTGACAGGGGGTGGGGGTGATCGCAAGGGGTTAAATGTGCCTGTGTGTACTGGTGTCAGTGTGCTGTTGTGCAGACTTACTGTGACTCTTCTCTCCTCTTGGCGGTTTGAAAATACCGCTGAGAGTAGAGCTGCATCACTTCCTCTGCCAGTGTTTACATTTTACAGGCAGAGGAAGTGACACGGCAGGGGCTCGCGGGATTGGCTGGGAGCGATCACGAGGGGGCGGACAGAAACGAACAGCCGCCCTCTCAAGACGGATCGCTCCCGCAGGTAAGCCGCCCCCCGCACGCAGAGGAGGGGGTCCCGATCGGACCCCCGACCCGCTAGAAGGCAGGGACGTACATGTATGCCCATCTGCCTGTATGTGCCATTCTGTGGATGTACATAGGCGTGCGGCGGGCATTAAGCATTTTTTTTTTAGAGGTCCTGAGGTCCCCAGGACCTCTATTTTTTTTTATTAAAGGGCCAATTATTTTTTTTAGAGGTCCCCAGGGGACCTGAGGCCCCCAGGGCCCTGCATGGCAACCCCCCTTTTTTTATTTATTTTTGATTAAAAAAAATATTTTTTAATATATTTTTAATATATTTTTATTTTTATTTTTTTATTAAAGGGCCAATTTTTTTTAGGGGTCTGGAGGTCCCCAGGGGCTCAGAGATCCCCAGGGCCCCAGATGACAACCCCCCTTTTTTTATTAAATATATATTATTATTATTATTATTTATTTATTTATTATTATTTATAATAAATTTATTATTTATATATATATTAATATTATTAATAAAGGGCCCAGAGGTCCCAGGGCCCCGGATGACAACCCTCCTTTTTTTTAATATTATTTTATTTCTTTTTTTTATTTCTTTTTTATTTCTTATATACGCATATTTTTTTATTTTTGTCCCCAGGGCCCCATGTGTCAAACCCCCTTTTTTTATATAAATGTTTATTTTTTTATTTTTGTTTATATATATATATATATATATATATATATATATATATATATATATATATATATATATATATAAATATTAACCCCTTAAGGACCGCCGCATGTACATTTACGTCAGCAGAATGGCACTGACAGGCACATCAACGTATATATACGTTGCTGCCTTGACGTGGGTCGGGGGTCCGATCGGGACCCCCCACCCCCCCCCCCCGGTACAAGCGGCGGTCCGGTTTGCTGAAGGAGCGATCCGTGCTGAGGGGGCGGCGGTTCATTTTTGTCCGCCCCCTCCGGATCGCTCCCAGCCAATTCTCGCACTCCCCGCCGTGTCACTTCCTCCTCCTGTGTAAACACAGGAGGAGGGAGTGATGTGATCTCTGCACTCAGCGTTTTTTTAACCACCGCTGAGGAGAGATCACATCACACAGTAAGTCTGCACAACACTACACTGACACCAGTACATGCAGGCACATTAACCCTTTGCGATAACCCCCCCTCTCCCCTCCCCCCTGTCACAGTGTCACTGAATGCAGTAATCATATATGTATGATTACTGTATTTAGTGTCAGTGTGGCAGTCAAGTTTAACCCCTTGATCACCACCCTAGTTAACCCTTTCACTCCCTATTGCTAGCGTCACTAAGCGATCATTTTTCTTATCGCTGTATTAGTGTCGCTGTTCCCGCTAGGTAGCTATTTTTTTTTTTATTGCGATTTTTTTTTTACTAAAGACATGTGGCTAAATACATTTTTGCCTAAATGTTGGACTAAAATTTAGTTTATTTGATTTGTCTTATAACAAAAAGTAAAAAATATTGGGGCAGATTCACATAGATGTAATCTTCCGCTGCGTAATCGAAATACGCTACGCTGCCGTCTATCACCAGACTCTACGCCGAATTCAGGTAGTTTTTTTGCGCGTACGCTATTGTATCGTATTTTTTTTCCGCCGCGCAATCGAAATACGTGAGTAGGGGGCGTGAAGCATTTAAATTAAGCGCGTCCCCGCGACGATCGAACTGCGCATGCTCTGTTCAGGAATTTCCCGCCGTGCATTGCGCGAAATCACGTCGTGACGTCATTCGTTGTTTGAGTAGCGGCGTTTACGAACATTCCTATTCCCGGACGACTTACGTTAAAAATAATAAAAGAATCGAAAAACGTTGAAATTCGACGCGGGAACGACGGCCATACTTAACATGGGCTGTCTAATATTAGACCAGCAAAAAGCTGGTATAGTGAAACGGAAAAAAAAGATGACTAAAGGTGCCGTAAGAGATTGCGTTTGAAGAGCGAAATTTTGTGGATTCCAGGCAAAAGCTCATTAGCATACCATGAAGGTGAAAAACAACAGGAAGTCCGCCCAGTGGCCGCAATTTTCAGGCAGCGTAGATCTGAAGGCGTACTAACACGTAATAAAGTCGAAATTTAGCACGCAGGTGTCTTTTCATGGTTTGAGGATTTCGACTAGCGTAAAAACGCTCGTAAATCGAAATTACTCCTGTCTAACAACATTTACACAGGCGTAATCGCTTTGTGAATCTAGGCCATATAGCGCAAAAAATTAAAATCCCAGAGGCGATCAAATACCATCAAAAGAAAGCTCTATTTGTGGGAAGAAAAGGACGCAAATTTTGTTTGGGAACCACGTCGCACGACCGCGCAATGGTCAGTTAAAGCCACGCAGTGCCGAATCGCAAAAAGGGGCCTGGTTCTTTACCTGCATTTTGGTCCGGGTCTTAAGTGGTTAAAGTGCCCAGTGGTCTCCAGGGCCCTGGAAGGCAACCTCCCTTTTTTATATAAATGTTTATTTTTTTTATATACATATATTTTTTTATTAAAGGGCCCAGAGGTTTATTTTTATTAAAAAAATATTCTTTTTATTAAAACATTTTTAATTAAAAAAAAAAATATATATATATATATATATATATATATATATATATATATATATATATACTGTATATATATATCTTTTTTATTTTTATTTAAGGGCACAGAAGTCCCCAGGGCCCCGGATGGCTAACCCCTTTTTCTATATTTATTTTTCTTTATTTCTTTTTTTTTAACCACTTAAGACCCGGACCAAAATGCTGCTAAAGGACCTTGCCCCTTTTTGGGATTCAGCACTGCGTAGTTTTAACTGACAATTTCGCGGTCGTGCGACGTGGCTCCCAAACAAAATTGGCGTCCTTTTTTCCCCACAAATAGAGCTTTCTTTTGGTGGTATTTGATCACCTCTGCGTTTTTTTTTTTTTTTGTTTGCGCTATAAACAAAAATAGAGCTACAATTTTGAAAAAAAATGCAATATTTTTTACTTTTTGCTATAATAAATATCCCCCCAAAATATATATATTTTTTTTTTCCCTCAGTTTAGGCCGATACGTATTCTTCTACCTATTTTTGGTAAAAAAAAATCGCAATAAGCGTTTATCGGTTGGTTTTCGCAAAATTTATAGCATTTACAAAATAAGGGATAGTTTTATTGCATTTCTATTCATTTTTTTATTTTTACCACTAATAGCGGCGATCAGTGATTTTTTTTGTGACTGCGACATTATGGCGGACACTTCGGACAATTTTGACACATTTTTGGGACAATTGTCATTTTCACAGCAAAAAATGCATTTAAATTGCATTGTTTACTGTGAAAATGACAGTTGCAGTTTGGGAGTTAAACACAAGGGGGCGCTGTAGGATTTGTGTGTTCCCTGTGTGTGTTTACAACTGTAGGGGGGTGTGGCTGTAGGTGTGACGTCATCGATCACGTCCCCCTATAACAGGGATGACGTGATCGATGCTGCGGCCACATTGAAGCACGGTGAAGCCGTGTTTACACACGGCTCTCCCCGTTCTTCAGCTCCGGGGACCGATCGCCGCACTCCAGCGGCGATCGGGTCCGCGAGTCCCGCGGTCCCGGAGCTGGGTACGGGTCCCAGAGCTGGGTACGGCTGGGTACTAGAAACCAACGTATATATACGTTGATATGCCCAGCCGTGCCATTCTGCTTACGTAAATGTACAGTAGGCGGTCCTTAAGTGGTTAAGTAAAATTCGCGGCAGCCCCCCCCCCCCCCCCCTTGGTTCTCTGCTGTGGAGGGGCCCCATGCCTGAAGTTGTGTAAGGGGCCCCATAATTCCTGATGGCGGCCCTGCACATGCCCGTGTGCAGACACGGCGTACCTGTGTGCAGATGCCAAAAGACTGATTTAAAGCCCAACATGCCAGAAGCCTTTCTATAAGCGGCATGGACACAGAGCTGTGGGCTGTAAGCATCCCTGTGGATTTAAACCAGGAAGACCAAGACTCCTACTCGGCATCAGGATGTGCAGTGAGCTAATATATGTGTATTCTAAGACTATAACACAGCAGTGATTGCATTTTTTTGTGGATAGTACCTTTGCTTTACAGTAAGGACTAGTAAGGACTATGTCCCCGAGAAGAGGTAAAAGAGCTGGTAAAGAGGCATCAGAAGATCCCTGCTAATGGCTAAGGATTCTGAGTTTGCCTGCAGTTTACCATCCCCCTCTGTCAGCCTGATAGCAGCCTCGCAGGATGAGCCCCTGTCTCGTTTTGCAGCTTTAACTATGGCAGCTCCTGTATACATCACTGAGGATGCTTTTTGCTTTGAATGGCTTAGAAGGAAGGTTTGCTACTGGTATTGCAACCTCCTTGAATGATAGTAGAAAATGGGGTAGATCCCCTTCATCTGCTCTGGCTCTCTCATCAGATGAACCTTCTGAGGGTGAAAAATCCCTCTTTGGAGATGAGAATCATGTGCAGTGTGAGGATGAGAGGATTCCTGCTACTTCTCAGTCGCTAAAGATGCAGGTGCAATATTATGCAGAGATTGTGCAGTTCACTTACAAATTGCCTCATGTTGAAGCTTCTATGTCCTCTGCAGGGGCGGACTGACCATTGAGGAACTCGGGCACTGCCCGAGGGGCCCATGCCACTAGGGGGCCCCATCAGGGTTGCCAGGCTCAGTAAAACCAGGGACAGTATGTAAAAATCTGTGTTTGTTTTACATCTGTTCCTGATATGTCCAAAACCTACATGCTTTTGGATGTGAAAATCCTGAGATTTTAGCTGTCCCGCCTCTGTACTGCCACCTGGCTTGGTGGCCATCTGTAAGCCTGGGGGCCCCATAATCTTCTATTGCCCGGGGGCCCCATGAGTTGTCAGTCCACCCCTGGTCCTCTGTTTCCTCTTTTGGTATCTCGGAAATCCCCGCAGGCTGCATGCTCTTTTTCAGATCATCCCTTACTGAATAAACTGATGTATGTTGACTGGGTTTACCCAGATAAACTGTTTTCTCCTCCTAAAGAGTTGTCCCTCCTTTATCCTATGGAGGAAGGTTTCACTAAGGAATGGGGGATGTCTGCTTTTGATGCAGCTATTTATTGTGCAAACCAAAGCCTGGCCTGTCCTATAGACAATACACAGGGTTTTAAGGATCCAACTGATAAAAAGCTGGAGTCCCTATTGAAAGCCTCCTCCTCCATGGCTGGGGCTGTAGTTGCAGTTATTGGTATATATTAATTCCTCAAGGAACAAATAAATCAGATGATTAACCTCCTCCCTATAGTAAGGTGACCAGATTTTAAAAATGAAATCCGGGGACATATTTTTTTCTTACTGGTAATGGCAACAATCAGCGACTCTCTGCCCGTCGACAGCCGCCTCACAGCCTCTCAAATCTTACTCTTCGGGCCCCGGATACTACTGGATGGGGAGCCGAGGAAGATCACTCCCCCAGGGAAGGCAAGGAGATAGGCAGGTGGCTGGCCAGGATTTGAGCCAAGGCAGAATAAAATGCGAGCGAAGATGAATGGGCATGTGCCTGAAACTGAAGAAATATTCCCTCTGACCCTCTGACCAGCACATGATCATCAGAAAGGGGCACAGATAATGGAAAAAATACACCCCCCTTAAGCTAGTAGGCACGGCGGAGCGGGGGTGTGTAATTCTAATTTTTTTAATTTAATTCTGCACTGACTGTCCTTGAAATTGCCCCTGCCCCCTATTAAATCTAATCTGGGGACAAAACCAGGGACAGACCTGGTCCGGGGACAGTGTCCTCAATCAGGGGACTGTCCCCTGAAACTGAGGATGTCTGGTCACCCTACCCTATAGAGGAGATTGAGGTTCATGAGGACCTTCTTGAAGGGGTTGTAAAGGAAAAAAAAAATTCCCTAAATAGTTTCCTTTACCTTAGTGCAGCGTCACGGTGGTGAGTTACAGACTGAAGAACAGGAAGTGAGGATTTCTCAGAAGAAATAAGGACATTTAAAAGCAAAATGGAAGGATGAGGTAAGTGAAGGAGGACTGCACTAAGGTAAAGGAAGCTATTTAGGGAAAAAAAAAATCTCCTTTACAACCCCTTTAAGGCCTTGTGTTTTGTGATTGATGGACTCTGTTCAGCAAGCATCCCGCTTGACTCTCCTGCAGGTACACATGCGCAGGTGCATTTGGTTAAAACATTGGGAGGCCGAGGTTTCTTGGATACTTGGCAGTGTTCCCTTTTAGGGGAGGACGCTTGTTTGGGGATAACCTGGATAAATACACGCAAAAGTTTACCGGAGGCAAGTTTATTCTGTTGTCGGTTAAAAAGAAGAACAATCCTTCATTTAGGTGTTCTCTTTCTCCAGCCTGGAACCTCATTCACCAGGCAGTGGCGATGGCTGCCCCAGTCTAACACTAGGGGAAGACCCAAAGCCAAGCCCAAGGGCAGAAAAGGACTTGGGGTCCAAAATCTAAGCAGAACCTCAACACTTCCCTATGAAGGGATGCCCCCGCTCGGCAGAGTGGGGGGAAGGCTGCTGCAATTTGCAAACGCCTGGCTGAACAAAGTTCAGGACAAGTGGGTTATCTCCACAGTGTCCCCGGGCTACAAGCTAGAATTCAGAGAACTTCCCCACCCCGTTTTCTGAGATCAAGAGTTGCCAAAGATCCAGACAGAAGAAGGCCTTTGCTGTTGGCCTTGGAACACCTGTTGTCTCAATGGATAATCATGGAGTTAGCCCCAGAGGATCAGGGATCAGGGTTTTGCTCAAACCTTTCACGATTCCAAATCCAAACGGGGATGTCAGACCTATCCTGGATCTGAAAAGCCTGAATCAGTTTCTGAACATTCGCTCCTTTCGCATGGAGTCTGTCCATTCTGTTGTTTCCACCCTTCAGGGAGGAGAATTCCTGACATCAATAGACATCTGAGATGCATATCTACATGTACCAATATTTCCAGCTCACCAAAGGTTTCTAAGGTTTGCGGTGGTTCAGCGCCACTTTCAGTTTGTGGCCCTTGCTTTCGGGCTGGCTACAGCACCTTGAGTGTCCACAAAAATACTGGCTCCCGGCCCTGGCAAGGCTAAGGGCATGAGGCATAGTAGTAACAGCCTATCTGGACGATCTGTTGATCATAGATCAGTCCGCTGCGCTTGGGCCACAATGTGCACAGCACAGTGGAATATTTAGAGTACCTAGGCTGGGTCCTCAATCTGGAAAAATACTCCTTGCAGCCTCAAAGAAGATTGGAGTACTTGGGAATGATTATAGACACGTCCCAAAGCAAGGTATTAGTTCCCAAGCCAAAGGAAAAAACCACAGGAGACTTGGTCTGAGTGATAAAGGCAAAGAGAAGGCCTTCCATCTGTCTATGCATTAGATTAGTGGAAAAGATGGTAGCCTCATTCGAGGCTGTTCCTTACGCCCAGTTTCACTCAAGTTTGTTACAGGGCAGCATTCTGTCAGGCCATGGACCTTCCTATGATCTTATCTCCAAATGTTCACCAGAGCCTCAATTGGTGGTTGCTCCTCCGAAATCTGTCAGAAGGAAAATCCTTTACTCCGGTTACCTGGAAATTGGTAACCACAGACGTCAGCCTTCGTGGCTGGGGGGGGGGGGGTTGGGGCAGTTCTAGAAGAGGCATCTGCCCAGGCGAAGTGGTCCGGAGCAGAAAAGCTCCTACCCATCAACATTCTGGAGATTCGGGCAATTCATCTGCAGACTGCAGGGTTGTCCAGTTCAGATTCAGTCCGACAATGCTACAGCCGTGGTCTATATCAATCACCAAGGAGGCACCAGAAGTCTGGATGCCCAAAGAGAGGTGAATAACATCCTGGCCTGGGCAGAAAAGCATATTACTTTCCTGTCTGCAGTCTTCAATTCAGGGGTAGAAAATTGGCACCCAGCCCAGGAGAACGGGCTCTACACCCCGACATATTTCAAATCATATGTAAGAAATAGGGTACCCCAGATGTGGACCTGTTGGCTTCCAGGTTCAACGCAAAGCTGGACAAGGGTCAGATGCCCTTACAACCTTATGGGATTGTTATTCTCTGACTTATGCGTTGCTTCCAGTTCCACTTCTCCCACGATTCCTTCAGAGAGTCAAGGGGGAAGGAAAGCTGCTGATTTTGATCACCCCGGCTTGGCCCAGGAGACCCTGGTACATAGAAATCATAAGGATGGCAGTAGGAAGACCTTGGATTCTTCCACTATGCTCGGACCTACTATCGCAGGATTCAATATTCCATCCTGCCTTACAATGTTTAAATTTGACTGTTTGGCTGTTGAGACCCACATTCTGATGAAACGTGGACTCTCAGGTCCAGTCCTTTCCATTCTGGTTAATGCTAGGAATCCGGCCTCCAGGCTCATCTACTACAGAATCTGGAAGGTATGTGTTTCCTGGTGTGAACCCAGAAGGGGGCATCCTAGGAAGTATGCCATTAATAGGATTCTTGCCCTTCTTCAGTTGGGCTTAAATATGAAGTTGGCTTTGAGCTCTATCAAGGGCCATACATTTTAAAAATCGCTTGCCTCTCATTCCCTAGTCTGGGCATTGTTCAGGGAGCACTGCGCTTGAATCTGCCGGTTAAGTCTCCCGTGTGTCCATGGGATTTGAATTTGGTATTATCTGTTTTACAGAAGCTACCTTTTGAACCATTATACCATGCTTCTTAAGTCTTTTGACAGAGAAACTGTTTTTTTCTTGTAGCCATATCCTCGGCAAGGAGCGTATCTGAATTGGTGGCTTTTTCATGTAAAGAACTGTATATTATTATTAATGATGACAGGGTGGTGCTGCGTCCTCATCCGACTTTTTTACCTAAGGTGGTTTCAGGATTTCATCTGAATCTAGATATAGTCCTACCGCCTTTTTTTTCCAGATCCGCAGTCTGCGGAGGAAGGTCTACACTCTCTAGATGTTGTAAGAGCGGTGAAAGTTTATCTGCAAGCTACGGCTCAGATACGAAAGACTGATTGTCTGTTTATTCTGCCAGGGCCCAGGGAAGGGACAAACAGCGTCGAAATCTACTATTGCATGTTGGATTCGACAAGTCATTATTCGGGCCTATGGTTAGAAAAGAAGATTCCTCCTTTTCAGGTTAGGGCGCACTCGGCTAAAGCCTTTGGTGCTTCATGGGCAGCGCATCACCAGGCCCCCATGGATCAGATCTGTAAGGCTGCTACATTTACTAAGTTCTACCAGGTAGATGTGGGAGGGTTTAAGAATGCCGCCTCTGGCCCGACGGCGGTCTTATTTCTGATCTGTGTCTCCCTCCCCTCAATTTTAGCATTGCTATGGGACATCCCATTAAGTAATTAAGGCTCTGTGTCCCGTGATGCATGATCACGAAAATATGATTTTCTAATACAGTTTACCTGTAAAAATCCTTTTCTTGGGAATATATCCAAGAAAAGGATTTTACAGGTAAGCTGTATTAACCACTTAAGGACCCTGCACTGTATATATACGTCCTTTTTTTTTTAAAGATGGATATCTCGGTAACGGCAGCAGCTGCTGCCACAACCTCGGTATCCATCTTTAGCGTGCAGGGTCCTGTAAACGATAACGGCGGTCTCCGCGCCGGATTCGCCGCGAGATCGCCGTTATCGGTGGTGGGAGAGGGCCCCCCTCCCGCTGCTCTCCCACGCCCTCCGCTGCTTACCGTTGCCGTCGGTAGCGGCGGAGGCGATTGGGTCCATTCGTGAGCCGACTGGGAATGCGAGTGAGGGAAAAATGTCCCTCACCCGTCCCCATAGCTCTGCTGGGTGGAAGTGACGTCAAAAAGTCAGTCCCGCTCAGCGTCTTAAAGAAACTTTTTTTTTTTGTCATTTGAAAAAATTGCAGTTCCAATTTTTTTTTTCTTTTTAAGTCTTTTTGACCCCAGATCTCATATTTAAGAGGACCTGTCATGCTTTTTTCTATTACAAGGGATGTAGAGAGCAATAATTATTTTTAAACGTCGCCTATTGAGATTTTTAAGGGTAAAAGTTTTACGCCATGCCACAAGCGGGAGCAATTTTTAAGCGTGACATGTTTAGTATCATTTTACTCGGCGTAACATTATCTTTCACAATGTATAAAAAAATTGGGCCAAATTTATTGTTGTCTTATTTTTTTATTCAAAAAAGTGAATTTTTTCCAAAAAAAAGTGCGCTTGTAAGACCGCTGCGCAAATACGGTGTGACAAAAAGTATTATAATGACCACTATTTTATTCTCTAGGGTGTTAGAAAAAAAATATATAATGTTTGGGGGTTTTTAGTAATTTTCTAGCAGAAAAAAACAGTTTTAGTCTTGCAAACACCAAATCTGAAAAACACCTAAGGTCCTTAAGTGGTTAAAAAATCCTATTTTCCTGCTTGTGTGATTGGCTCACTGATTTTCCCAGAAGTCTACACTAGGACTAAGGATTTTGGCCATCCTCAGCACCAAAAAGGGAAATCACATCGAAAAGGAAATGCAGACCCTGCTGCTTTCCTCAATAGAACCCTGCAAGTGCAGCAGCTAATAGATAATTACAAAACCACTCCCATTAGATTCAGATGCATCCAGTCAATTGGAATTTTCACAATAAAATATAAAAACAGCAATGGCATCTCATAGACATTTTAAAGTGTTACTAAACCCAGGACCCTGCATTCACTATTATCTAGTCTCCCACAGTACACGAAAATGCAATTATTTTAGTAAATATAAACTGCTAAATATCCTTTCTCATCAGCAGTATATAGCAGTCTTGTGACTTCTATCAGTGACCAGCCGAGCATTGGATAAAACTTGTAGGAGGGGTTTTCATTCTACACTGACTGTCCTATGAGGCTGAAGGACCTCTGACCCTCTGTCTGAACAGTGCTGATTGGCCTTGTGCTGATCACATGCACCCTCCCAAGAGAAAAAAAAAAACTATCTAGCAATACACACCAAACTGAGCATGTGCAGAGTGACTCCAAAGGCTTTGAACTATTAGAAGGTGGATTGGGAACAGTGGAAGAAGGGAGATCAGAGAAGACAAGATCAAACAGCCTTTTTACCCAATGCGGAGGATTAACCCCTTATGTTCCACAGTGAGTATAACAAGCAAGCTTTACTGCAAATACAGACTGATTTTACTGTTGTGGGTTTAGTAACACTTTAAGCCCCCATTCAAATGTGATGTGATTTGGCAGCTGTGGGATTATGGCAGTGCACCCTGGGGTTGTTTCAGATCTAGAATGGCATTTTTCAACCAGGAGCCTTGGGGCAAGGGTGTACATAGAGTATTTGGCACCCAAGGCGGATCCTATATCAGGCACCCCCCCACATTCAAATGTAAAAACACCCCACTGTGCCCCCTGCATTCCTCTGCATCCTTCAATATCTCTTACATTACACAGCCCCCTGCACCTCTGGACCCCTTTACATTACACAGCACCCTGCACCTCTGGACCCATTTACATTACACAGCACCCTGCATCCCTTTACATTACACAGCACCCTGCACCTCTGGATCCCTTTACATTACACAGCCCCCTGCACCTCTGAACCCCTTACATCACACAGCACCCTGCACCTCTGGACCCCTTTACAATACACAGCACCCTGCACCTCTGGACCCCTTTACAATACACAGCACCCAGCACCTCTGGACCCCTTTACAATACACAGAATCCTGCACCTCTGAACCCCTTACATTACACAGCACCCTGCACCTCTGGACCCCTTTACAATACACAGCACCCTGCACCTCTGGACCCCTTTACAATACACAGCACCCTGCACCTCTGGACCACTTTACAATACACAGAATCCTGCACCTCTGGACCCCTTTACATTACACAGCACCCTGCACCACTGGACCCCTTTATATTACACAGCACCCTGCACCTCTGGACTCCTTTACATTACACAGCACCCTGCACCTCTGGATCCCTTTACATTACACAGCCCCCTGCATCTCTGAACCCCTTACATTACACAGCACCCTGCACCTCTGGACTCCTTTACATTACACAGCACCCTGCACCTCTAGACCCCTTTACAATACACAGCACCCTGCACCTCTGGACCCCTTTACAATACACAGCACCCTGCACCTCTGGACCCATTTACAATACACAGAATCCTGCACCTCTGGACCCCTTTACATTACACAGCACCCTGCACCTCTGGACCCCTTTACATTACACAGCACCCTGCACCTCTGGACTCCTTTACATTACACAGCACCCTGCACCTCTGGATCCCTTTACATTACACCGCCCCCTGCACCTCTGAACCCCTTACATTACACAGCACCCTGCACCTCTGGACCCCTTTACAATACACAGCACCCTGCACCTCTGGACCCCTTTACAATACACAGCACCCTGCACCTCTGGACCCATTTACAATACACAGAATCCTGCACCTCTGGACCCCTTTACATTACACAGCACCCTGCACCTCTGGACCCCTTTACAATACAAAGCACCCTGCATCTCTGGATCCCTTTACATTACACAGCCCCTGCACCTCTGAACCCCTTTACATTACACAGCACCCTGCACCTCTGGACCCCTTTACATTACACAGCCCCCTGCACCTCTGAACCCCTTTACATTACACAGCACCCTGCACCTCTGGACCCCTTTACATTACACAGCCCCCTGCACCTCTGAACCCCTTTACAATACACAGCACCCTGCACCTCTGGACCCCTTTACAATACACAGCACCCTGCACCTCTGGACCCCTTTACAATACACAGAATCCTGCACCTCTGGACCCCTTTACATTACACAGCACCCTGCACCGCTGGACCCCTTTACATTACACAGCACCCTGCATCTCTGGATCCCTTTACATTACACAGCCCCTGCACCTCTGAACCCCTTTACATTACACAGCACCCTGCACCTCTGGACACCTTTACATTACACAGCCCCCTGCACCTCTGAACCCCTTTACAATACACAGCACCCTGCACCTCTGGACCCCTTTACAATACACAGAATCCTGCACCTCTGGACCCCTTTACATTACACAGCACCCTGCACCACTGGACCCCTTTATATTACACAGCACCCTGCACCTCTGGACTCCTTTACATTACACAGCACCCTGCACCTCTGGATCCCTTTACATTACACAGCCCCCTGCACCTCTGAACCCCTTACATTACACAGCACCCTGCACCTCTGGACTCCTTTACATTACACAGCACCCTGCACCTCTAGACCCCTTTACAATACACAGCACCCTGCACCTCTGGACCCCTTTACAATACACAGCACCCTGCACCTCTGGACCCATTTACAATACACAGAATCCTGCACCTCTGGACCCCTTTACATTACACAGCACCCTGCACCTCTGGACCCCTTTACATTACACAGCACCCTGCACCTCTGGACTCCTTTACATTACACAGCACCCTGCACCTCTGGATCCCTTTACATTACACCGCCCCCTGCACCTCTGAACCCCTTACATTACACAGCACCCTGCACCTCTGGACCCCTTTACAATACACAGCACCCTGCACCTCTGGACCCCTTTACAATACACAGCACCCTGCACCTCTGGACCCATTTACAATACACAGAATCCTGCACCTCTGGACCCCTTTACATTACACAGCACCCTGCACCTCTGGACCCCTTTACAATACAAAGCACCCTGCATCTCTGGATCCCTTTACATTACACAGCCCCTGCACCTCTGAACCCCTTTACATTACACAGCACCCTGCACCTCTGGACCCCTTTACATTACACAGCCCCCTGCACCTCTGAACCCCTTTACATTACACAGCACCCTGCACCTCTGGACCCCTTTACATTACACAGCCCCCTGCACCTCTGAACCCCTTTACAATACACAGCACCCTGCACCTCTGGACCCCTTTACAATACACAGCACCCTGCACCTCTGGACCCCTTTACAATACACAGAATCCTGCACCTCTGGACCCCTTTACATTACACAGCACCCTGCACCGCTGGACCCCTTTACATTACACAGCACCCTGCATCTCTGGATCCCTTTACATTACACAGCCCCTGCACCTCTGAACCCCTTTACATTACACAGCACCCTGCACCTCTGGACACCTTTACATTACACAGCCCCCTGCACCTCTGAACCCCTTTACAATACACAGCACCCTGCACCTCTGGACCCCTTTACAATACACAGAATCCTGCACCTCTGGACCCCTTTACATTACACAGCACCCTGCACCTCTGGACCCCTTTACATTACACAGCACCCTGCATCTCTGGATCCCTTTACATTACACAGCCCCTGCACCTCTGAACCCCTTTACATTACACAGCACCCTGCACCTCTGGACCCCTTTACATTACACAGCCCCCTGCACCTCTGAACCCCTTTACAATACACAGCACCCTGCACCTCTGGACCCCTTTACAATACACAGCATCCTGCACCTCTGGACCCCTTTACAATACACAGCATCCTGCACCTCTGAACCCCTTTACAATACACAGCACCCTGCACCTCTGGACCCCTTTACAATACACAGCATCCTGCACCTCTGGACCCCTTTACATTACACAGCACCCTGCATCTTTGGACCCCTCTATATTACACAGCATCCTGCACCTCTGGACCCCTTTACATTACACAGCACCCTGCATCTTTGGACCCCTCTATATTACACAGCACCCTGAATCTCTAGACCCCTTTAGATTACACAGCCCCCTGCACCCCTTTACATTACGAAGCCCTGTGCACCCCTTTTCATTACACAGCACCCTTAACCTCTGGACCCCTTTACATTATACAGCCCCCCAAATCTCTGGACCCCTTTACATTACACAGCACCCTTCACCTCTTGACCCCTTTACATTATACAGCACCCCCTGCCCTAACCTGCCCTGTCACTGCTGCCTAAACCCGCCCTGCTGTCACCGCTTCATGCGCCTAAACCCGCCCCCACTTGGTATGCCACTGCCCTGGGGTTCCTCCAGAGTAGCGATGAGTCGAACATGGCAAACATTACTAAAGTTTGAGTGCTGAATCCGAAATTCACTGAAGTCAATGGAAGATAAATATTAAAAGACCATAGTGGCATTGCACTAAGGACCAAAGCAAAAAAAAAAATAAAAAAAATGAATATGTCATCATTGCAGATTAAACAGAGAAAAGTTTTGCATTTACAGACAAAAATGTAAACGCTCTGTGATTTTGCAAGTAATTGATACTGTGAATCACTACACAATAGCTGGTCCACGCAGAGTGCAAAACCAGGGAAATAGTCATTGGACATGTTGAAACAGAACAAGTGCCTTCCCTGCAGGCTTTTGGTGGGGATGGAAGCAGCTTGTCACAAGGAACTGTTACCACTGAAAACAATATGAGCTCCCTCACACCCTGTGCATGAACCAACTCTGCTGGCATCCAGACAATAAATTATGACGCCAATATTAGATCATTCCTGAGATTTCCAACACATGGTGCATCTACTTCTCACACTAACAATGCACAAAACAAGTCGCAATGGAAATTGCACGATTTTGAAGTCACACAAGTGCATGGGGACTGGAGAGATAGATTCTACAGTCTAAATGTATTTTTTGGTGATATTTTCCAGTTGCTGACTCAGGTCAGTAAATTCCTATCTGAATTTCTCCCTATTTAGGCCTCCCATATGTTAGCAGTGCCCTGATTCGCCTGTACTCTGTTCACACATGCTGAGCAACTAGTACATTTTTCCCCAACTGAGCAAAGAGAACTTCAGATCAACTGAAAGTAGGGTTGCCACCTGTCGGGGATTCACCTGGACAGTCAGGGTTTGAAACTATGGGCCAGATTCAGGTAGATGAGAGCATCTTTGCTCCAGAGTAACGCTTCTCATTTACGTTACTCAGATGACCCTTTCAGCGCAAGTACTGTTATTCACATAGCAGTTGCGCGTAAACTTGCGCCAGAGTAACGATAATGCGCTGGCGTAACCCGACGCAAGGGGAAGTGGGTGTGATCATATGTAAATGATGGGCGGAGCCCAGCGCAGAGGCTTACGTTCAGCGCATCAACCACGGAGCATGCGCAGTGAGTGAGGCTCCACTCGCCCCCTTTGTGCGCATGCTCACAACTTCCGTCGGCACCACTTCACGGGAAACGTCAGCGCAATGCCTTCCGTTGGGCGTTTAAATGCGCCCGTAGAAGCGCCATTCCGGCACTAAAGTATATCCTGCTCCCCCTCCCCGCAGTGATGTTACTTTTGTTCTGAGATGGCTGCTCCCGTTCCCCGCAAACACACAGGAGAAAGCTGAACTTTAATGGCCAGGAGCTGTCAGCCGTCATCTCGGCTATGGAGACCTATGATGTCTTCCTCCATGGCTGTAAAATTTGACAGACAAGCATGGACAGAGGTGTTGTCCTGCAAGTGGGGGTGCTCAGCTAGCTCTTATCGTCGGTAACGCTGCTGTAGCTGCTCTCCTGCTGACCTGAGGCCATCTGGAGTAAAGATAAAGCAGCTATTTGTAGAAATAACTTTGCGCCGGACGGACGAGATACGCGCGGCGCATGTAGCCAGCGTATGGTGCTAATCCGTTCGTGAATTGTGAAAAATCCCTCATTTGCATATTTGCAGGGGAAATCAATAGGCGCGACTGATGCGCCAAGCGAAATTAAGCGCTGACGATACTCTGGCGTCGGAACGTTCCGCCGGTCGCAAATGGCCCGTTATTGGGCGCATCTAGTTTGGTGGGTACGGGCACATAGAAACGACGGCGCATCTTCACAGTTACGCGGCGCATATCGAAATACTCCAGCGCAAGTGTTGCTGAATCTGGCCCTATGTGTCCAGGTTTAAGACTGCCTGAAACCCGGACACATTATACAGACTGGGCTGTGGCTCCCCAAGTAACTGAGATAGTCACACAAAAATCTGTGCCATCAATTGTTGCCACTGTGCCATCAAACGCAGCCACTTTACCATCAAACGCAGCCACTGTGCCATCAATTGTAGCCACTGTGCCATTAATTGTCACCATTGTGTCCATCAAACGCAGCCACTGTGCCATTGATTGTCGCCACTGTGCCATCAATTGTAGCCACTGTGCCATCAATTGTAGCCACTGTGCCATTAATTGTCGCCATTGTGTCCATCAAACGCAGCCACTGTGCCATTATTTGTCGCCACGGTGCCATCAATTGTAGCCAGTGTGCCATCAAACACAATCACTGTGCCATTAATTGTCGCCACGGTGCCATCAAACGCAGCCACTGTGCCATCAAACGCAGCTACTTTGCCATCAAACGCAGCCACTGTGCCATCAATTGTCGCCACTGTGCCATCAATTGTCACCACTGTGCCATCAATTGTAGCCACTGTTCCTTCAAACACAGCCACTGTGCCATTAATTGTCACCACTGTGCCATCAAACGCAGCCGCTGTGCCCATCAAACGCAGCCACCGTGCCATCAATTGTCGCCACTGTGCCATCAAATGCAGCCACTGTACCCATCAATTGTCGCCACTGTGCCCATCAAACGCAGCCACTGTGCCTATCAATTGTCGCCACTGTGCCTATCAAACTTACCTTTCTGGGGTCAGCCATTCTCCTCCACGATCCCTCGATGTCTTCTCCGGCCCTTAATGTCGCTTCAGCCAATCAGGTGACCGGTAACCAGACCTGGTGAACCTGTTTGGCTGAGACGTGTGTCAGTGTTAACCAGGGAACGCACACCCTGTGTGTAGGGTGACCACATTTCAAAACTAACATTCAGGGACACCCTCCCTTCCCAAAAATCAGCTTGTGCTGAAACGAATCACAGCCCAGTGATTGGACACAAGAGGCAGGATTTATGATTTCTCCAATCACAAGCAGGAGGTGGGGTTTGTGCTCCTCCAGACATTCCTGGCCAGGACAAGTACTGTCAGTGAATAAAGCAGTGATGTGGCGGCCTTTTTTGGGGGCATTAGTTTGGCGAGGGGGGTGGCTGTGTCAGTTTCATTCAGGGACACTGTATTGTCCTGGAATGAAGGTGCCCGGGACAGACCTGCAAAATGTGGCACGGTCCCGGGCAATCCGGGACATGTGGTCACCCTACCTGTGTGCCACCTGGTTAACCATTCGGAAGCCGATTAGAGCCCACAGGCTGTAATCCGGAAGCCTATCAGAGCCTCTGGCTCCGATAGACACTTCCAATGCACACCCACTGCTGTTATTCAAATGGCCGGCGCTCACCAGGGGGCCGGCCACCTGAATAGTGGGCGGCAGCGATGACAATACATAGATTCATGCAATTCTATGTATTGTTGAGTGAGTGGGTGCAGGAGAGAGGGGCAGCGCTCCTGTGCCCACTATGAACACAATGCCACTGTTTATTAGGTACACCTCGCTAGTACCGGGTTGCACCCCCTTTTGCCTTCAAAATCACCTTTGTTCTTTGTGGCATAGATACAACAAGGTGTTGGAAACATTCCTCAGAGGTTTTTGTCCGTAGTGACATATTAGCATCACACAGTTGCTACATACAGTATTTGTCAACTGCCCATCCATAATGCAGATCTCATGTTCCACCACATCCCAAAGGTGCTCTATTGGATTGTGATCTGGTGACTGTGGAGACCATTGAAGTTCAGTGACCTCATTGTCATTCAAGAAACCAGTGGTGAGATGATAGGATCTTTGTGACATGGGACATTATCCTGCTGGAAGGAGCCATCAGAAAATGGGGACACTGTAGTCATAAAGGGGTGGACATGGTCAGTAATACCCGTGGCGTTTAAACAATGCTCATTTGGTACTAAGGGGCCCCAAATGTGCCAAGTAAATATCCCCCACACCATTACACCACCAGTTTGAAATGTAGATACAAGGCAGGATGGATCCATGTTGTATATGCCAAATTCTGACCAATGTCGCAGCTGAAATCGAGACTCATCAGACCAGGCAACGTTTTTCCAACCTTCTATTGTCCAGTTTCACGAATTGTAGCCTCAGTTTCCTGTTCTTAGCTGACAGGAGTAGCACCCAGTGTAGTCTTCTGCCGCTGTAGCCCATCTGCTCCAAGGGTCAATCAGAGATAGTATTGCATACCTTGGCTGTAACAAGTGTTTTTTTTTTTATTATTATTATTACTGTTGCCTTTCTATCATCTTGAACCAGAATGCCCACTCTCCTCTGACCTCAGCCATCAACAAAGCATTTCCGTCCACACACCTGCCACTCACTGGACAGTTTCTCTTGATCAGATCATTCTCTGTAAACCCGAGAGATGGTTGTGCATGAAAATCCCAGTAGATCAGTCTTTTTTGTTTTTAAATACTCTGGCACTGACAACCATGCCACGTTTTAAGTCACTTAAATCCCCTTTTTTACCCCATTCTAATGCTTGGTTTGAACTTCAGCAATTCGTCTTCACCATGTCTAGATGCCTAAATGCATTGAGCTGCTGCCATGTGATTGGCTGATTAGCAATTTGTGTTACGAAGCAATGGAACAAGTGTACCTAATAAAGTGGGCGGTGAGTGTAGGTCCCCATAGGTCTCATCGCCCTCTGCCCCAGGCTCTTTGGAATCTAGATTATATAAAGGATATTCTAACCCCACCCACTATGCCCACCCCAGGGAGGGGCTACAGTAAGCCCCTCCCTGGGGTGGGCATAGTGGCAGAGTTCTAACCCTTGCTCACATGTAGATTTGAATAGAAACAATTTTTTTTTAAGTTGAACTCCAGGCAGATATAAAAGACACCAATTAACCACTTCAGACCCGCGGTATAGCCGAATGACGGCTACAGCGCAGGTCTGAATATCCAACATGCCGTCAAAAGAGCGCGCTGCGGGGAAGCCCTGTGTTGGCCGTGTCCCTTGGATCACAGATCGCGGCGAATGGCCAATCAGAGTGGCCGTTTGTGATGCGATCTGTGCAGCAAATGAGAGATGATCTCACAGATCATCTCTCATTGCCGTTTTTACACAGAGACAGCGTCCTGTCTCTGGAGAGGAGGAGACCGATCTGTGTTCCTTGTACATAGGGACACAGATCGGTCACCCCCCCAGTCACCCCTCCCCCACAGTTAGAACACACCTAGGATACATTTAACCCCTTCCTCACCCCCTAGTGTTAACCCCTTCAATGCCAGTCACATGTATACAGTAATTAGTGCATATTTATGTTTATTAATGCATATTAATGTTTTTTTTTTTTTTTATTGGGATATTAATTATAGCAATAAGTAAAAAATATTGTATTTTTTTTCAAAATTGTCGCTCTTTTTTGTTTATAGCGCAAAAAATAAAAATCGCACAGGCAATCAAATACCACCAAAAGAAAGCTCTACTTGTGGGGAAAAAAGGACGTCAATTTTGTTTGGGAGCCACGTCGCACAACCGCGCAATTGTCTGTTAAAGCGACGCAGTGCCACAAGCTGAAATTTCACCTGGGCAGGAGGGGGTATATGTGGCCAGTAAGCAAGTGGTTAATGCAGCTCTGAATTCAATATTACATTATCAATTGCATTTTTTTTTTATGCAAGCAGTGTGAGAACCAGTGTTCATTTTGGCAGAAAATTTCGATTTAGTCTTATGGCGCGTACACACGATCATTTTTCAGCATGAAAAAAAACTTTGTTTTTCAGCATGTCGAAAAAACAAAGTTTTCCCAACTTCATCATTAAAACGAAGCTGCCTACACACCATTGTTTTTTAAAAATGCTCTAGCAAAGCGCGGTGACGTACAACACGTACGACGGCACTATAAAGGGGAAGTTCTATTCTCCTCTGGGATGCTTTTTTGCTGATTCCGTGTTAGTAAAAGACGATTCGCGATTTTCTGTCTGTTATAGCGTGATGAATGTGCTTACTCCATTATGAACGGTAGTTTTACCAGAACGAGCGCTCACATCTTATAACTTGCTTCTGAGCATACGCAGGTTTTTTACGTTGTTTTAGCCCACAGGCGATAATTTTTACAACCCGAAAAACTACGTTAAAAAAATGCAGCATGTTCCAACTTTTTTTTTTTATTGTCGTTTTTCAAAACCTGAAAAATTATGTGACACACGATCATTTTAAATGACATTTTTGAAAAACTACGTTTTTTTCATGCCGAAAAATGATCGTGTGTACGCGGCATGAGCCTTAGGACTAAAATGGCATTTTAGTTTTAGTCCCATTTTAGTCTTCTGCAATTGTCCTAGTTTTAGTCGTATTTAGTCATATTGGGGAACTGGAGAAAGTTCAGAGAAGGGCAACCAAACTGATAAGAGGCATAGAGGAGCTCAGCTATGAGGAAAGGTTAGAGGAACTGAATTTATTCACTCTTGAGAAGAGGAGATTAAGGGGGGAGATGATCAACATGTACAAATATATAAGGGGTCCATATAGTGAACTTGGTGTTGAGTTATTCACTTTACGGTCAACACTGAGGACAAGGGGGCACTCTATGGGCTAGATTCACGTACGAGTTACGCCGTCGTAACTCTGAGTGAGCGGCGTCGTATCTATGCGCCTGATTCTTATCAGTTACGCATAGATTTGTCTTAGATCCGACCGGCGTAAGTCTCTTACGCCGTCGTATCTTAGTTGCATATTTACGCTGGCCGCTGGGTGGCGTTTCCGTCGATTTACGAGTCGAATATGCAAATGAGCTAGATACGCCGATTTACGAACGTACTTGCGGCCGGTCGTATTTTTTTAACGTCTTTTGCGTAAGCGTAAGTCCGGCGTAAAGTTACCCCTGCTATATGAGGCATACGTAATGTTAAGTATGGACGTCGGGCCTGTGTAGAATTTTTAGTCGTTTGCGTAAAACGTTCGCGAATAGTTCGCGAATAGGGCTTTGCGTAAGTTACGTTCACGTCGAAACCAATGAGTATTTGTGCCGTAATTTTGAGCATCCACGGCCGACGCATGCGCAGTTCGTTCGGCGCTTCATTTACTTTGGGTCACGGTTAATTTCAATAGAACACGCCCCCTACATGCCTAATTTGAATTACGTGCACTTACGCCGGCAAATTTACGATACGCCGCCGCAACTTACGGAGCAAGTGTTTTGTGAATACAGCTTTTGCCTGTAAAAGTTGCGGAGGCGTAGCGTAAATAGGATAAGCTACGCCCGCACAAAAATACACTCTTATACCTGAATCAACCCCTAATGTCTAGAGGAAAAGAGATTTCATCTCCAAATACGGAAAGATTTCTTCACAGTAAGAGCTGTAAAAATGTGGAATAGACTCCCTCCAGAGGTGGTTCTGGCCAGCTCAGTAAAGTGCTTTAAGAAAGACCTGGATACTTTCCTAAATGTACATAATACAACTGAGTACTAAGATTTGTAGGTAAAGTTGATCCGGGGAATATCCAATTGCCTCTCAGGGGATCAGGAAGGATTTTTTTTTTCCCCTGCTGTAGCAAATTGGATCATCCTCTGCTGTTTTTTTTTTTTTGCCTTCCTCTGGATCAACTGTGGGTATAGAATTGGGTATGCGATTGTACAATATTATTATTTTATTTCTTATGGTTGAACTAGATGGACTTTTTCAACCTGACTAACTATGTAACTATGTATCAAAGCAAATTTCCCCATAAGAAACAATGGAAACTCAGATGCTTCGTTCCACAAACATTTATTCATATAAAACTTATTACAGCCATACAAAATACAGTACAGTAAAACAAATTATTCTGCACTTCAAGAGCTACAGAGCATAAGACCCCTTTCACATTGGGGCGCGTTTCATGGCGTTTTAGCGCTAAAAATATCGCCTTTAAAGCACCTGAGAAGAGTTCACACTGCTGCATCCGAAAAGACGGCATGACTTTGCCAGGCAATTTCCAGGCAACTTCAAGGCAACTTCAGGGAATGACTGGGTAATCTTCCTGTAATGTCGGATCCAAATCACATCAATTAATATTTACTAACTGCTAAAACCAATAGCCACAACTCCATACTCCTACTACTTGACCTCTCTGCGGCCTTTGATACTGTTGCTCCCTCTCAATAAACTCCATTCCCTTGGCCTCCAAGATTCTGCTCTATCCTGGTTATCTGCCTACCTATCACAGCGCTCCTTCAGTGTTACCTACAGCTCTGTCTCTTCCTCTCCATTGCCCCTTTCTGTAGGGGTCCCTCAAGGCTCTGTTCTTGTACCCATTCTCTTGTCTATCTACACCTCCTCCATTGGTCACTTGATAACCGCCCACGGCTTCCAATACCACTTAAACGCGATGACACCCAAATCTGTCTACTCCTCACCTCACTCCTTCAGTCTCCTCTCGCATTACTTATTTACTAACTGACACGTCAGCATGGATGTCGCACCACTTCCGTAAATGAAATCTCTCTAAAACCAGCCTATTAATATTCCCCCCCTCGCCCGTGCCCCCTTCCATGACTTTTCCATCAAAATTAACAATGCACCCATCAGTCCCTCCCCTCACTCCAGGGTACTAGGTGTAATCCTAGACTCTGACTTTCCTTTCAGCCTCAAATACAATCTTCAAATGTTTGTAGAATTCACCTTCGTAACATTTCTAAAATTCGCCCCTTTTTAACAAATTAAACCACCTCGTCTTGACTATTGCAACTCCCTTCTCATTGGCCTGCCTCTCCATAGGCTATCCCCTCTTCAGTCTATCATGAATGCTGCTGCTAGACTTATCCACCTTACCAACCGATCAGTGTCTGCCAACCCTCTCCTCCAGTCCTTACACTGGCTCACCCAGCAAATTGAATTCCAAACACTAATCTCAACATACAAAGCTATTCACAACTCTGCCCCGAGTTACATCACCAGTATCACCCAAACCGTCCTCTCTGCTCTTCTTAAGACCTCCTACCCTCAAGCTCCCTCCACTCCTCCTCCAGGATTTCTTCAGAGCCTCTCCCATCCTCTGGAACTCGCTACCTTAACCTGCCCTTACTACCTTCAGGCGATCCCTGAAATCTCATCTCTTCAGGGAAGCCTATCACTAATCTTTTACCACTTCCATCAGCCCATTCCCCACAGTTACAACCTTTTGTACCACCTGCCCCACCCTATTAGATTGTAAGCTCTTTTGAGCAGGGCCCTCTTAATGCTCTTGTATTTTATTGAATTATAACTGTATTACGATGCGTAAACTGTTGACGCTATATAAATCCTGTATAATAATTAAGATCAGGATCCGCCTTGGAGGCAACTTCCATTAATGTCTATGGGCACAAGTCAGATAGAAGTCACCTCGAAGTAGTACAAAAAACATTTCTAAAGTTGGAGAGACTTCAGTAACACTAATTATGACAGTGTCTCATAATGCCTTATACCCACGGTCTGGCTTTTACCTGGCCAAATCACATCCGAATTTTGATGGAATTCCATCAGAGAAAGTAAGAACATGTTCTATATCTAAACTCCGACGGAATTCATTTCACTATCCCATGAAAAAACTCAGATGGGGCTACACACGATTGGAATATCCGTCTGACTTTTTCCATCGGAAATTCCGATCGTGTGTACAAGGCATAAGTCAGATCCCAAGTCACGGCAGTGTGAACCGAGTCTCAAGCCTCGTACACACGCTCGGTTTTCTCTGCAAGAACCAGCAAGAAAACTGCTGGCAGAGCTTTCGTGCCAAGTAAACCGAGCGTGTGTACGAGGCTTTCAGGTTTCTCGTCTGGAAATCTGTCCAGAATCTCGACGAGAAACATAGAGATCCTGCTCTCTATTTTCTCGGCGGGATTCTTGTCGGCCTGTTTCCCGACGAGAAACCAGATCGTCTGTATACTTACCTGTTGCCGTGGAAACCCGCGCATGCTCAAAATGACTTGGACGTATGTGCGGTAGCTTCCACGGCATTGGTAGGGTGAAGCAAGCATTGAATGTGACAAGCGCATGCTTGTCGTATGCGATGACGTCACCGCGTTCTTTTTCCTGACGAGATTCTGGCCCGTGTGTACGAGGCTTTATACTGAGTTGTGACGTGATGCTACTTGTATTGCAAGACATGTATTAACCACTTGCTTACTGGGCACATAAACCCCCTTCGTGCCCAGGCGAAATTTTAGCTTCCGTCACTGCGCCGCTTTAACTGACATTTGCGCGGTCATGCGACGTGGCTCCCAAACAAAATTACCGGCCTTTTTTCCACACAAATAGAGATTTATTTTGGTGGTATTTGATCACCTCTGCGGTTTTTATTTTTTGCGCTATAAACAAAAAAAGAGCGACAATTTAAAAAAATATTTTTTTTTTACTTGTTGCTATAATAAATATCCCATATTTAAAAAAAAAAAAAACTTTTTTTTCTCAGTTAAGGCCGATACGTATTTTTCGACGTATTTTTGTATAAAAAAAAAAAATCGCAATAAGCGACTGGTTTGCGCAAAAGTTATAGCGCCTACAAAATGGGGAACAGAATTATGATTTTTTTTATTTATTTTTTAAATGGTAATGGCAGCGATCTGCGATTTTTATTGGGACTGCGATATTGCGGTGGACATATCGGACACTTTTGACACAAATTTGGGGCCATTCACATTTATACAGCGATCAGTGCTATAAAAATGCACTAATTACTGTATAAATGTGACTGTCAGGGAAGGGGTTAACACTAGGGGGTAAGGAAGGGGTTAAATGTGTATCCTGGGTGTGTTCTAACTGTGTGGGGGGAGGGGGGTGACTGGGGGAGGTAACCGATGTTGTGTCCCTATGTACAAGGGACACAGATCGGTCTCTCCTCTGACAGCACGTGGAGCTCTGTGTTTACACACAGAGCTCAACGTCCCTGCTGTCATCTGCTTGTGTTCCCGCCGATCGCATGTACCCGACTGACATCCCGGCCGCCAGGTACATGCATCGGGCCTCTACGATGTGGCGGGACAGTGTTTACCCGCGGCGCGCCACCCAGTGGCGCGCGCGGGTAATGCACTATAAATGACGTCCGAAGACGTCAACTTGGCGCCTCAGGTCCGCGCTGTTGACATATTTTGTCAATAGCGCGGGTCTGAAGTGGTTAAGAAATGTATTAAAAAATGTATTAAAAAAATAGCTTGTTTTGTAAAACACTCGCAGACCGAGTTACTCGCAATCCAAGGTTTTACTGAACAATAAGATTAAAATTGCATAAAGCTAAAAACTGGGGAAGGCAAAGGTCTGGTGCTGTAATGATTCGTCTACAGCTAAAACTTTCTGTAATCTTTTAAGATTACATTAACATATCTGAATAACATCAGCCAGACAGAACAAAAGAAAGTGCTTCTATAAGCAGTGATGAAATAATGACAAGATCTATAAATCTGTAGCCGCGCCTACTTTCAAACAACATTGGCAAGTAGGAAAAAAAAATAAAAATGTTCCAAGTGAGCGAACCAGTTGTGATTTACCAAATCAGAAATGCAGTAATGACTCTTGCCGCCCCACCTTGACTCTGCTGTTTTATGTTCCATCCCGCAGACAACAAAGCAACTAGTAACATCCTGTAGTCTTTCCAGTAGACGCGGTGAAAGCACACAGAAAAAAGTGGCAGAGCGAAGGGGAAGAGAGATCATAAGACATGGCACAAGGTAGGTGATATAGAGGGCATTTCTAATCTTGTGAAGCTTGTGAGACACCTTATATCTGCCCAAAGAGAGGCTGTCAGAGAGACCAGCAAAATGACAAGCTAGCGCGTATTAAGCCTCATTGGAGAAAGTTACTATTTGCATATTTAGCTTGAGAGTCCATGGGTGACATCATACTGTACGTGCTCTGCTGCAACAGCAATGTGCTGATATCTTGGACTCTGATACTCAACCTGCTGCCCTTCGCCATTTATTTGGCTCGTGCAGAACCCTTGTAGCCGGTATTCTGTTTTTCTTACCTAGGTGCTTACTCAGGCCACCAAAGAAAAGAAAAAATTCCATATCCATTCTTCAAGCCAAATGAGGGACACAGGAATATAGAAACTATTGGGTTATACTGAAACCACCAGGAGGCTGGGAAACCGTCAAATGGAAAAGTTGTAAGCCAGCCCCTGCATAACCATTCCTCTACCCATCATGCTTCAGTTTTGATAGAGAGCCATATACAAGGCAAACAACACAGAGCGTTGATGCACTGTGCTCCTAAAGCAACACAGAGATGCAGAAATACACATGAAATCCAAACAGGGCTGCTGTTAGAAATCACAGGGCCCAGTACAGCCTACCTGACAGGGCCCCCCACCCCGGAAAATATTAAAACAATATTTTCCCTAAAAATAAAATCAGTATTAGAAGACACAAACACAATGTAACTTCCAAAATTCCTGCTTAACCATTTCAGCCCCGGAAGGATTTGCCCCCTTCCTGACCGGGCCATTTTTGGCAATACAGCTGCGCTTTAACTGACAATTGTGCTTTCGTGCCACGTTGCACCCAAACAAAATTGACATCCTTATCTTCCCACAAATAGAGCTTTCTTTTGGTGGTATTTGATCACCTCTGCGTTTTTTATTTTTTGCGTTAAAAAAATAAAAAATAAAAAGACAACAAGTTTTTGCTAAAATAAATATCCCCAAAAATGTGTTTATTTCTTCATCAGTTTAGGCCAATATATATTCTTCTAGGGCTGTTACTGATCAAAAATGTTTTGTTCGATTAATCTATTAAAAAAAAAACGATTAATCGAACAAAAAAATTTTGATCAGTAACAGCCCTAGAAGAATATATATTGGCCTAAACTGATGAAGAAATAAACACTAATTTCGATTAATTATAACGCACATACAGATCCAACTACTTTTAGCTGATCTCCTTGCAGGCTGATTCCCAGTGCAGCTACCAACCACTGGAAAAATGGAAAGCAGGATACAAAAAGCAGGATACAAAAAACACACAAAGGCAGCGCTCGATGGAATTAGCATTAAAACTTTTATGGTCTTCAAGTAGGTAACCAAATAAATATTGCACTGGAGATAAAATCGATGTAGCTACATAAACTGTACAAATGGTGCGAGTAATACCAAACGGTACCAAAAGCAGTCATAAAAACATGTAGCTAAGTATGATACTGGTATAAAAATGTGTACAACGATACTACTTCTGAATCCAGATGAGGAGAGGTTAACATCAGTCCGTCGGCATGTAGAACTATTACAACTCCCAGTGAATGGTTGTAGAATCCCAGGTTGATAGAGGGAAGTGATAGAGGGAAGTGTAGCAGCCCTTGTGTGTGGCAGATAGTAAGGTCCCGCCGGCATGCAGATATAAAGGCACAGCAAAGGAGCCCTTTAGATGGACACGGCAAGCCCCGTCGGTGTTCGTGACATTACCGGATCTCCGACGGAATTCCCTGAAGGCCTGGAAGCTGGCGGAGAGGTGAGTACCAATCAAAAGAATTTTAATCGATCAAAAAAAAATTGATCGATCATAAAAATTAAAGATTAATCGATTAATTAAAAGTTAATTTGCACAGTCCTATATTCTTCTACATATTTTTGGTAATAAAAAATAACAATAAGTGTATATTGATGGTTTTTTGCGCAAAAGTCTTCAAACTATGGGAAAGATTTATGGCATTTTTTTAAAGTATATTTTAAAAAAATTTTAATATTTTTTTACGATTTTTTTAAAGGAATTTTTATTTTCTAAAAAGTATTTTCTACATTTTTTAAATATGTTTTACATTTTTTTTTTTACAACACGGTTGGGGGGGTGCTTTGGTGAGATATCAGGGGTCTAAACATACCCCTGACATCTCACATTTGAGACAGAGAAAGGAATTGAGAACACAGATTCTTCAATTCCTTTTTCTGCAGCCTCTGAAGATGAATGAACAGGAGACAGAGGCTCCTGTTCATTTATAAACTGAAATAGTAAACACAGTTCACTATTTTTCAGTTATGAAAGAACAGACTGAGTGATCGGTACCAATCACTCACTTTTTGTCCATTTAGGAAAGGAAATGGCTAGTAAATGACATATTTACAGATCTGAACAGAGGACAACCAAAAGACTGTTTTCGAATCTTAATCTGGCTTCCGTTGCTCTCAGGCAAGCTTGTGAGAGCGGGGTGAGAGGAGAGAAAACCGGCAGACGAGCACAGCGCTGGATCAATACAGGACTCAGGTAAGTGTTTAGGGAGAAGGGCACAGCAAGTGTGGGCACTACGCTAAAGTTAGTGGGTGAATGGGAGAGTTATTTGACTCCCATTCATAATTTGTTAAATTTTGGGCTGCTGTCTTCCAGAACTGTCCTGTAGGTCAGACTGCGCTCCAGGGATGCGATCCCATCCCTGGGTGACAGGTGATGCTAGAGGGCTTCTGGCAGAGCTGCTTTTCCCCAGCAGCCAATTAGAGGAGTTGGACCTCGCAGGGCATGCTGGGGGAGGGTGTATTTGTGACAGACGCCATGATTCTTGGTTCTCTTCGTGGGGTCCAGGTTCGGGGTGCGGCATCCACCTTTAGGGTGTGCGCGTCCACGGACCCCGCTGGCATGGCCCACCTGGCCGGAGTTTCATGCAGCGCAGAGTTCCATCCTGATGCTGAGAGGGGCCCCAGTGGTTTACTGGATCCCCAAATTTATTGAGAGGATCCTAAGCTGAGAGCTGAACGGTGGGGGATCGGCTCAGGGAGAACCCAAAACCAGGTTGTCCAGGAGACTTGAACAAACCATCGGGGATTGGGTCACCAAAGCCTTGACAGGTACATGGCAGCTGTCAACCAGTGACCTTTCATTGCATCTACTGGGAGGATTTGCTTAATCCGCTTTGTTCATCTATGTATTGAAGTACTAGGCCTGTGGCAGAGGCCAGAGCCAGGCCTGTGGCAGAGGTCTGTTCCTCCCAGCAACTTAAAGTGACATTTTGGCTGCCAGGCTTGTGGCAGAAGTCTGTCCGGAGGCACTTCACCCACTCTGGCTAGAGTGACGACGTATTGGTACATTGCTACTGAAAGCAGGCTTGCTTTCTTCATCATCCAGGGCCTGATATTGCACTTGTTCTTCTGCTTCATCAACCTTTCCTATCCTACCTCATGTTGATGTTGGCTGTATTGGGCCTTGGAATAAAGCATTCTGAAAACCCATTGGATGACTGGACATTCGCTCACTGCTTCTGCTCACTGCTACTGCCCCTAGACACACTACAAGGTAACTCAATACGCCGGTCCCAAATCAACCAGCGGCTCCTGAATGGGGTAGCGCTACACAAGGAATGCATTAGGGAATAAATGTTTTACCATTAGAACCACTTTAAGGTAAAGCTCCAGGTAAACAGTTACATTTAGAGTTGGAATACATACAGTATATAAGTATTTTTTACCTAGAGATGCCTGCACATGCCTACATAACCTCTCATTGCCTCCTCAGCACCCAACTGCCGGGCCATTCCTAAATTGTATGCAAACCTTTACAATGAATGTCTCTTACATGCTCCCTTTTGGACTGTTAAATATATGGTACCACTGAAAGTATTTTAATATATTAATATGTAAAGTTGATCCAGGGATCATCCAATTACCTCTTGGGGGGTCAGGAAGAAATTGTGTTATTGTGTTGTGACAGATGCACACCGTTGGGGTCAGGAGTGCACCGCTAAGGTAGTGGACCCTACGGCTGACTGTTGCGGATGGAACACTGGGTGGATAAGGAAGACCGGTCCTAAAGGAGCACCAACACAGATCCCACAGGGATCCTCTAGTGGTGAGGATGGACTGGGCTGCAGCTAGCTCCAGGTCGTGGCCCCCAGAGTCTCCCAGCTCACGCTCACAGTAGGCTCCAGGAGGACAGAGAGGAAGCAGCAGACCAGGATAACAAGAGATAGTAAGGGGATAAGCCAAAGGTTGGGTGACTAGCAGACAAGGATAAATAAAGGACACGCTAAGGGTCAGGGTCACAAGCAGGCAGGGATAGCCCAGAACAAGCCAAGATCAGTAAAACAGAGACAGACGTAGAGCACACAGAAAGCAGGAAACCAAACAATGATGATCAGCACAGCTGGCTTGCAGTGCACAGGTTATTATAGTGTTCCCTGATAGGGCCTGGGGTGGAGCCATGCTTAGAGGAGAGATTACTTAAAGGAACACTAAAGATTTGTTTTTTATTAGGTCAATTGATTGCTGTAAGCTAGAGCATTTAAATATCACTCACCTCGTTTTTCCTTTTGACCTCCAAAATACAGTAATCCAGGTTTGAAAATGCCATTTCCTGTCTCTCCTCTTCTTGCTTTCCACCAGCATCTGAGCTGTTTTGCATGGTGGAAAGCAGAATGTGCTCACCCCCTCCCTATGACTACAGCCCTGCGTGAAGATGCTCTCTTATCCCTCACAGGCATGGAGGCTAAGCCTAATGGGAACTGTGGTTCCCATTAGGCCGTGATGTAGCAAGAATAATTGTGCATCGCAAACCAGGAAGTCAGTAGGAATAACAATTCGGGGGTGCTGGAGGTGAATAAAACAGCTCGATTTTAATAGGTATCAAACTAGTTATAATGCAAAACATTACTTTTTACTTCATCAGCTACTGTCAGACTTTAATTTAAGAGGAAAATATTTTTTGTCTTTACAACCCCTTTAGAGCGGGGGTTCACCCTACAATGAGCAGACTCCTGAGAGGGACATTATGCTGTTGTTTTTTTTTTCGTACATACCGTTTTATCTGTATTTTCCTCCTGGATTCCCCACGGGAGTGGGCGTTCCTATTCACAGGGTCATTGATTGACTTCCTTCCGACTGGCGCAGAAAGAGGCCGAACGTCGGTGCGCAGGCGCCGTACAGAGCCGACCCGACGTTCGGCTTCTTTTGGTAACTCATGACGCGCTGTATGCGCCGGTCGGAAGGACGTCAATCAATGACCCTGTGAATAGGAACGCCCACTCCCGCGGGGAATCCAGGAGGAAAATAAAGATAAAACGGTATGTATGAAAAAAAACAAAAAAACAGCATAATGTCCCTCTCAGGAGTCTGCTCATTGTAATGTTAACATTTTTTTTTAGGGTGAACCCCCGCTTTAAGCAGCCATGTGAGAGTGGCTGGCCTCTAAGGTGAACATTTGGAGGAGGTAAGCTGACAGACAAACATTACTGCATATCCATGACACTTCTGCTCAGGATCCCACCCACAAGAGATTATAAAGGGCACAGAACTCCACTCATTAGCATTACATTACTGGGAGTGGTCTTCCTAAAAAACTAACACTTGTATATGTGTGTGAATGGGCCCTTAGGTTTTAGGTAAGGAAAGGGTTACATGAAAGTATCAGCTTTAAAGAAGATTTAAGTATATCCAAAATGTAATTAAAATGTTTAAGTTTTGGATAAAGTAGGTAAAAGTTAGAACCTCTGTTAGGTGTTTTTTTGCTGCCTGTATACCAGCAAGGGTAGGGTGACCAGTAATCCCCGTTTTCCGGGGACAGTCCCCAGATTGGGGGCACGGGTCCCCGGACCAAGTCTGTCCCGGGTTTTGGATTTCTGCAGAATAAAAAAAAAAAAATCTGAATTACACAACCCAGCCCCAGTCCGCCGCTCCTACTAGCTCAGAGGGGGTATATTTTTCCATCATCTGTACCCCTTTATGATGATTATCTGCTGGTCGGAGCGGAGGAAATATTTCTTCAGTTTCAGGCGCCAGCCCATTCAGCTCCACTCACTGTTCTTCTGCCTTGGCTCAAGTCCCAGCGAGCCGCATGCCTGCTTATCTCCTTGCCTTCCCTGGCGGAGTGATCTTCCTCCGCTCCCCACCCAGTAGTAGCCGGGGCCCGGAGAGTAAGACTTGACATTGATTGCTGATTGCTGCCATTACTAGTAAATCCCCGCATTTTATTTAACAAAAATTGGTCACCTTAAGGGAGATTCATCCTCTTTATCTGTCTTGGTGACCATTGTCACCAGGAAAAAAATGAACGCAAAAAAAAAAAATCACTGTTATCAGGATACAAGGTACAGAGAAGTATTCTAATGGGGAGCCCTGCTTCAGAGATCACAGTCTAAGAGACACCTTAGAGGAGTGGTTCTCAACCATCTGGTGCCGTGACCCCTTGATAAAATTTACCAAGCTGTGGGGACCCCTAACAGTAAAATGATTTCATAGAGTGGGTTTTCGGCACCCAACGCAAGTAATTTGCGCCCGTAACCCATGGACATTTAGCGCTCCCTGAGTCCCTTCCACTCATACAGTATTAAATCCCATTATGCTACATTTTAGGATGTACCACTTTTTCACTTTGTTCTCCTTTCTTTCCATTTTATCTCTCTATCCTAATTTTTATTTATTTTTCCCATCACTCTCTCTAGCCGTCTTTCTTGTTGTATAATGGCAACTATAATCACATGTAGTGTTACTCACTGTGTCTCCGTCTTTGTGGTATCTCGCAGCAGTGACACCTATGCCCTCTAGTCTCTGCCCCCCCAGCCATGCCATGAACTGAGTGGGTGGCTGTGAGAAAAACAGGCATAAAAAATGTAGAACCTACTTAATTTTTTCTCATAGTTTTTCACATCGTTTTTCTAGTCGTCGTTTTTCTCGTCATGAAAAATGGTCGTGTGTAGGCTTTAACGACAGGGGAAAAAACGTGCATGCTCAGAAGCAACTTATGAGATGGGAAATTAGCATAATCAGCCCAAAGGGAGGCGCCATTCGAATGGAACTTCCCCTTTATAGTGCCGTCGTATGTGTTGTACGTCACTGCGCTTTGCTCGAGCATTTTTTATCAGGATTGTGTGTATGCAAGGCAGGCTTGACAAGAATCACATCCAGAAAAATATAGTTTTTTTCCATGACATTAAAAACGATCGTGTGTAAGCGGCATTACAGTCACATCCTATTGAGTCACAGATACAGGAATATCCCAAAGGGAAAATTTACAGGATTTAAGCATCATGGTGCATTAAGGTACACTGTACTTTATTTTTTTTTTCATTTCCTTCAAGCACCAAAAGCCCAACAGTAAGAATTACCAGCTCCAGGTTCTTGCAGGCAGAAAAAAAACATACTAAAACATTAGACCTCATTTCCAAATTTATTTTAAATTAATTTCAAATTATTTTAAATTAATTTCAGTACTAATTGTTGTTTTGGCTCTGAAATTTTATATAAATGTATATCAGTCTGTTCACTTTTTGGAGACAAATGACTCAGCCAGCTTTGTGGTTAATCTCATGAAGCAATAAATGCCAAGAAAAAGAATCTGGTTTCGCTACGTATTGTCCGATGTTGCAATGTTCACTGCTGTTTTAGGCTCGGTTCACACTGCTGCTCTGTGAATTTGTTCAGTTTTTTGTCCTGTGTGAGGTGTTGGACAAAGCTGAGATTGATGTTCTAGCCCAGGGGTCTCCAAACTGCGGCCTGAGGGCCTTTGCTAGCCTTGGCCCTTTGCTAGCCTTTATGCGGCCCTTGGGGCACTATTCCTCCAACTAATATGAGGCACTAGTCCTTTCACTTACACCAAAAAGGGGGCACTATTTCTTCTACTGATATCAATAATGGGATACTATTCCTCCTACTGATAGGGGCCCTACTCCTCCTCCTGACCACCAACCCTGAGGCCACATTTATTCTTACTGGTGCTGGGCCCGGGACATTTTCTGCACCCACTGGCCACAATCCGGCCCTTTCTAAAGTCTGATGGACAATAAAGTGGCCCAGTGTTTGAAAAGTTTGAAGACCCCTGTTCTAGCCAATGGAATCATAATGTTAAAAAAAAAAAAGCGTTACCTTACTGTGTACTTCCTGATTTTTGTGGAGAGTAGTGTGGTGGAATTTGCACATATGTGAACCATTAATGCGATTCCAGAATGAATTACATTGATGTATATGGAGACAAAATCGCAACGCTGTAAACTCGCACAAGACCTTCTTTTTATTTGTAGAGAAATTGCAACACATGTATGTGAACGACTGTCATTGAAAACAATGACTTTATGGATGACATGTGAATGTAGAATGTTTTTGACGCATCACATTCGTTATAAACTCGCATCAGTGTGAACCAGGCCTTGCCTGTAAAGATCCAGCTCAGTTAAGGCTTTGTTCACACCTATGCAGGTGCGCTATTGCATGTTGAGTGTAAGGCAGCTCATTCATTTCGATAGACTGCCCTACATGTAAAACGTTGAAAAAAAAAAATTCACAAAAAAACTTAAAAAAGTAAAGCATTTGCAACATTTTTCTGTCTTTATAGCTGTTGTGGAAATGCGAACCTGTGTCACAGGTGCATGTGAGCAATGTATACCTGATTTTGACAGGAATACTGATTGCACACCTGTGGGCTGGGTTTATATTCCTCTCAGGAAGACAGCTCAGGGCTCACACTTTGGAAAAGTGCCACCCTACAGGCAGGTGGCCTGGTGTAGGAGTCGGGAGGGCTTTTAAGTGGAGACGGCTCCATGAGAGAGAGGCAGGCGATCTCTGGGAGTCTAAGAGTCGGTTCACACTGGGGCGACTTGGGATCCGACTTGAGGTCGCCTCAAGTCGTCCCAAGTCGCGCTGTAGAGAAAAACAATGTTAGTGAATGGGAGCGGTGTTAATACACACTACTCATGTCGCTCCGACTTCAAAAAAGGTTCCTGTACGACTTCAATCCGACTTGTCGCCTCAGAAGTCTGATCACTAGCTACTTTCCAGATAAGATAACATACATTTCTTAGGCAAACCTCTCCCTCCCCCTCCCTCTCCCATAGCTGATTGTTGTTTTATTGGCCACTGGAATGTCTCCTGTTTGGAGATGACTTCAAGTCGTGTTGTAAATCTCCCCAGATCGCCCTGTGGTTCATGCTCAAGTCGTGTCTGAGTTGCCTCTGAAAGTCGCGCTGGAAGTCGTGTCGCCCCAGTGTGAACCGACTCTTAGGCTTTAGGTGGAGGTCTGAAAGTGTATGTCTGCAGGAGGCAAATGTGGCCTGTGACCAAGCACCATGAAGCTGAGCAAGTAAGCTCCAGGAGGGAGTATTAACTTATGATGCTTACACACACTCGGAATTTCCAACAACAAATGTTCCATGGGAGTTTTGATCGGAAGTTCCAACTGTGTGTAGGCTCCATCGGACATTTGTTGTCGGAATTTCCGTCAACAAAAATTTGAGCTCTGGGGGGGCTGACTGCCAGCTTCTGGGCACTGATTGGCAGCTGATGGGTACATTTGATGTGGGCTGTGCTGATAATCAATGTGCAGATTATCAGCACAGCCCCCCCCTCCCGACAGGGAGAGCCGGAAATAGGCTCTCTGTCAGCGTGAACTGAGCAATGCTTTTTAGCAGCACTTTCTGGTTCACGTGATGATCAGCTGTGATTGGTCACAGCTGATCACATGGTAAGAATCCTCTGTCAGAGGCTCCTTAATACGATTGGAGATGCAGTGTGTCAGACTGACACACAGCACCTCCGATCGCCATGCTGTGCACCCCCGCGCCAGCATGTTATCTTGCTGGACGTCATATGATGCCCAGTTAGGATAACAGAACCACTTGAGGACCAGGCCTTTTTTGACACTTTTTGTTTACATGATTTTTACACGTAAACAAAAAGTGTCAAAAAAGACCTGGTCCTCAAGTGGTTAAGAAATACCGCCATATTGAAAAAGTGTAATTAAATAAGATCTCTTCTATGTTGGAGTTAATCGTGTCAGGAGACGGGTTTTCTAATCAGTGTCTACAACACTATGAATTCCAGGGATTGCGGCATGATGCCAAACATACTAAATCCTAGATTAAGGGCTTATATAAACTTTAGGTGAGCATGCAAAATCATGAATACGACACATAAACCTTTATCTAACAGATATTGTAATTGTAGTGAAAGTATCAAAAACAGAAAAGAGACCCATAGTGCAGTACTCGTCCGTAAAGTGTATGTAAAGTTAAAACTTTTCTTTGAGTTATAGTAGTTGTGTCCCATTGGGGAAATTTCTCTTCTCTCAAACTGGTTTCACACTTATGGGAATTTGGTGTGGGTTTCCCCGCATTTAATTCACATGACAGGAGACTGGAGACAGGAGACTGTGACCGGCTCTCAATGGAGCTGGTTCGCATAGCACCGGGATTGTTGTGGAGCGACTTGCATGGGGGTCCTGTGCGTCTTTGGCTCAGTTTCAGGTCCAAATTCAGACAAAAATTCTGACCTAATTCGCCCTTGAAATGGTAAACAGGAACGCACCAGACCCCCTGCTGTGACCCACTCCACAAATAATGTGAACTCAGACTAACTGTTCAATGGACACGGCACAAAAATCAAAGATATCTCTTCAAATGGACATAATTCCCTTTTTTGTTACTAGAATAGATTTCCCTGGGATGTCTATTTTGTATTTCTCATGACTTCCTGTACTGCCGACAATGGTCACCGGATGAATATCAGGACTAAATCTCCCCACTGGGGACAGAGGCAACACTTAAAAGTAGTTTTCTAAATAGAAATGTATTCAGTTGAAGATCAGCACCACATGCCGGGGTAGAAGTATGCAGTATCAAAACCCCTGAAAAAGCCGACACGGTGGGTTGTGGTTGTCTCCTTGGTTTCAATTTCCGTCGACTGGTGTATTCCTTGATATCTATGCTTTATCAGATCAGTTACTAGAGGGTATTTTACCCTTTGGAGACAAGAGAGTGTGCATGGGGTTTAGTAGTATGATGCTGGTACATTTTGGTTTAATGTAATGTCTTATGTTCTTTTAAGACACATTTTCACCAATTTATTAAAATAATGTTTTATCTTTATATGCTGTACAACTAGTTATTCCAAAGGGACGTTTTCAGCACTTAAAAGTCCCAATTTTTTCTCTTTTGTGCATAGGGAACGCTTAAAACTAGGGTTGTCCCGATACCACTTTTTTAGGACCGAGTACAAGTACTCGCCGATACCGAATACCGATACTTTTTTTAAATGTCCCCCCACATATTGCAGCCATGTCCTGTCCCCCACATATTACAGCCATGTCCTGTCCCCCATACCTAGTAGTAGATGCCGCCGCTGCTGCTGCGTTAATCCCCGTGCATTAGAGCGTGCATTACAGGCAGCTTTCGTTTGAATTCTTGTAATGCCCGCCGCGCCGTGTATAGACACTCCCCTTCTCGGCATTGGACGGATCCGTCCAATCCCGAGCAAGGGGGAGTGTCTATACACAGCTCCGTGCATAGACACTCCCCCTTGCTCGGAATTGGACAGATCCATCCAATCCCGAGAAGAAGAGTGTCTATACACGGTGCGGCGGTCATTACAAGTATTCAAACAAAAGCTGCCTGTAATGCATGGGGATTAACGCGGCGGTATGTGGCTTTGCGGTATGCGGCGGGGGGGGGGGGGGGGTGGTTGAAGTATTCTATTCAGGCATCGGGGGCATTTGTGGGAGTACAAGTACTCCCGCAAATACTCGGTATCTGTACCGATACCGATACTGGTATCGGTATCGGGACAACCCTACTTTAAATCTGACAGAGGTTCGAACCCTTCCAGTCTATCCAAAACATAAAAAATGGCTTTGTATACATTCTAAGAAGAAGAGCACACAAGTGTTTGGTTGGACAAACTGTTATTTTTGTTTTTTAATAGTAAACACCCGGGAGAGATAACTGTCCAGACAAGCTAAAACTGATAAAATAAGCAATAGGAGCTTTGCATCTGCCATTATTCTGCTTAAATCATTATTTATCCACTTAAGCCCCGGGACCATTATGCAGTTAAAGGACCAGGCCCCTTATTTTTTACTTTTTGCTATATTAAATATCCCCCAAAAAATATATTTTTTTTTTCCCTCAGTTTAGGCCGATACGTATTCTTCTACATATTTTTGGTAAAAATAATCTCAATAAGCGTTTATTGATTGGTTTGCGCAAAATTTATAGCGTCTACCAAATAGGGGATAGTTTTATTGCATTTTTATTAATATATTTTTTTCTAGTAATGGCGGCGATTTTTCCGCCCAGCCGTGCCATTTTGTCGACATACATCGTCGTGCGGCGGTCCTTAAGCGGTTATACCGACGATCAGCGATTTTTATCATGACTGCGACACTATGGCGGACACATCGGACACTTTTGACACTAATTTGGGACCATTGTCATTTTTACAGCGAACAGTGCTATAAAAATGCACTGGTTACTGTAAAAATGACACTGGCAGTGAATAGGGTTAACCAGGAGGGGGCACTGTAGGGGTTAGGTGTGCCCTAAGTGATTCTTGCTGTGGGGGGGCGTGGCTGTGCGTGTGACGTCACTGATCGTCGTTCCCTATGACAGGGAACAGACGATCAGTGACAGGCTCGCTAGGAAACACGGGGAGAGGTTTGTTTACACTTACCTCTCCCCGTTCTTCATCTCTGTGACCCAATCGCGTGACACCAGCAGTGATTGGGTCACGGAGAAGAGGACCGGCTGGGTTCTTAAAGGGTACATACATGTACACCCTTGTGCCCAGCCGTGCCATTTTGTCGACGTATATCGTCGTGCGGCGGTCCTCAAGCGGTTATACTGACGAGAGATCTGTATACTGAATATTTTCCAAATGCACCATTTAACTGCTTATTATATGTCTCACAAACAGTTTCCTAGGTTGATGGGGAAAACAATTAAATCTAATGCCTGGAGTGCAAAAGCTTTAAATATACCATATACAAAATTAAGATATATAATTGTTTTATAATTTGAGTAATTTGAGTAATTAATGGGACATTGTTTCTTTGATTTATCATGTAGTTCTGTTTATTAGACTACAGGTGTCATAGTTATATCTGCTGTGCAAAGCAAGAGGTTGACTTAACCACTTTAGCCCTGGACCATATTGCTGCCCAATGACCAGAGCACTTTTTGTGACACGGCACTGCCTCGCTTTAACTGACAATTGCGCGGTCGTGCGACGTGGCTCCCAAAAAAAATTGGCGTCCTTTTTTTCCCACAAATGGAGCTTTCTTTTGGTGGTATTTGATCACCTCTGCGGTTTTTATTTTTTGCGCTATAAACAAAAATAAAGCGACAATTTTGAAAAAAATGCAATATTTTTTACTTTTTGCTATAATAAATATCCCCCAAAAATATATAAAAAAAAAATAATTGTCCTCAGTTTAGGCCGATACGTATTTTTCTACATATTTTTTGTTAAAAAAAATCACAATAAGCGTTTATTGATTGGTGTGCGCAAAAGTTTTAGCGTTTAGAAAAAAGGGGGTCGTTTTATGGCATTTTTATTAATATTTTTTTTTACTAGTAATGGCGGCGATCAGCATTTTTTTTCAGTACTGCGACATTATGGCGGGCACTTCGGACACTTTTGACAAATTTTTGGGGCCATTGGCATTTTTATAGCGATCAATGCTATAAAAATGCATTGTTTTACTATAAAAATTCCATTGGCAGTGAAGGGGTTAACACTAGGGGGCAGGGAAGGGGTTAAGTGTGTTCCTGGTGTGTTCTAACTGTATGGGGGGTGGCCTCACTAGGGGAAATCACTGATCTTCTGTTCATACATTGTATGAACAGAAAATCAGCGTTTCCCCCCCGCTGACAGGAACGAGAGCTTTGTGTTTACACACAAAGCTCCCGTTCCCCGCTCTGTAATGAGCAATCGCGGGTGCCCGGCAGAGATCGTACCCGCCGGGCACGCACGCGGGACTCGGGGGCGAGCGGGGGCATGCAAGTGCCCCCTAGCGGCCACGAAAGAGCGGACGTATAGCTACGGGCTCTCGCCCAGCAGAGCCACCGTCCCGCAGTAATATGACGGTGGGCGGTCGGCATCTAGTTAAAGTGGATGTAAACCCAATTTTTTTTTATTTTTTTTATGTCACAATGTAGAGTATAAGATTGCCTATCATCTGTGCCCAGTCTTGCTACACAGAGTAAATCCAGATCTGATCAATCCTCTTTTATTGTTCAGTGAAAATTAACAGAATTCCAGATAAAAACCTGCCTAAATAAAAAGTCAGTTTTTCTCTTCTTGCTTTCAGTGACAGGTTATTTACATATCTAGCTTTGACATGTTTATCATATGTTATGTTTATCATAACATGAGGTGATCCAAAGTTCATTGTATATTACCAGTATGTGTTATGTGGGGGAGGGGTGGATTTCTCACTTTTTATACTGTGAATCACCTCATGTTATGATAACCATAACATAACATATGATAAACATGTCCAACTAGATAAGTAAATAACCTGTTACTCAAAGCAAGAAGAGAGAAACAGACTTTATAATTTGGCAAGTTTGTATCTGGAATTCTGTGGGGTTTACATCCACTTAAAGGGCTCACTTACACTAGCTTCAACGCTTTGGACACGCTTTGTTAAAGCTCTCTGAACGCCAGTCAAAACTTCTATCACTAATTAAATGGTTAGCTTACAGTCCTGTTTACACCTTGCTTTTGCGTTGCTTTGGCTTTGGTTCAAAAATTATACCCCATGTAGCTTCAAATTGTCTTCAAAGCCTCCATAGAAGTCTATGGCAAAGCTTGCTTGAAGCCCACCAAAGCCTCATGGAAGCCCCACAAATCCTCCTCCTCTGGAAAACTGCCGTGAGAACTTTTGGCTGGGAAAAACAGTGTGTATGCTCCATCGCAGTTTTCCAGACGAGAAAACTGACAAAAAAAAGAGAGAACCAGCTCCCGGACATGTGTATGCTTTTCTGAGGGGACAAAAAACGTGCATGCTCAGAATCAAGTATGAGAAGGGAGCGCTCTTTCTGGTAAAACTAGCGTTCGGAATGGAGATATCACATCCGGCATGCTGCAAATTATTGCATAGTTTAATGCAATGCATGAAAAGCGCGGATCGTCTCTCACCAAACTTTTACTAACACGAGGATCAGCAAAAGCAGCCCAAAGGGTGGCACCGTTTGAATGGAACTTCCCCTTTATAGTCCCGTCGTACGTGTTGTACATCACCGCGCTTTGGACGGGTGGTATGCAAGGCAGGCTTGAGAGGAATCCCATCGGGAAAAACTATTTTTTTCCTGCCGGGAAAAAACGGTCGTGTGTATGAGGGATTATAGTGTATCAGCAGCAGAGATTGCCAATCCAAAAAATGGGTAGGACTAGGTGTGTTTGGTGCTAATTGACATACCTGTGAATTAGCAGTGATAATGTTGATGATACCCACGTAATGTTCATCAGGCACAGTTTATTTAAGATTAGCACTAAAATTTCATGAGCAGTGCAGCATTGTTGTCACACCACCAAAGGAAGCTGGTTTACATGGATTTCACTGGCAGGATCAAAAGGTATTTGTTTTATATTGTAGGGGGGCTGAGAAATAAAATGTAAGTGCAGATTCGCTCAACATTAAGTGCTGCATTACATTTTTTATATACATAATTTTACTTTAAGTGCCAGTTTGAAAACGCTATTGAGCCTTTTATTGAAATAAATGTAAACTGTTCATACAGTATATGGGGGGGGGGGGGTGGTGAGGGTATGGGTGCATGGACCAGCTGATTTCCCCTTTGGTCAAACACACAAAGCTGACTCTCTAACACAAGAGGAGTGGCTCCAGTCCAAATTTCTCTCAAGCCTTGTACACACGACAGGTTTTCCTGCCAGGAAAACTTCAGGGAGTGCTTTTAGCCGGGAAATCTGGCCATGTGAGTGCTTCCTCACAGTTTTCCCGACAGGAAAATACTAGACATGTGCATTCGTTTTCGTTAGAATGCATTTTCGTCCGAAAATCTGTTTTTTTTCGTTATCGTTTTAACAAACGATAACAAAAGTGGAAGAAACGAAAACCGAAAGATCCAACATAAAAAATGCTTTATTTTCGTTTTCGTTGCGGTAAAAATTCGATATAGAGAGATTCGACATTATAGGGAAAAGATTTGACATCATAGAGAAAAGATTCGACATTATAGAGAAAAGATTTGACACTATAGAAATAATAGATTCGACATTACAGAGAATAGATTTCGATTTATGAGACGTAAAGATTCGACGTTCCGTCGAATAATCTTTTGATCATTCACCAGCAACCAAAAAGATTCGACGTTTCCTCGAATATTCTTTTGCCCATTCAACAGAAACCAAGTATTATTGGATTTTCGGACGAAAGCTATTCCCCAACGAAAAACGAAATAAATCAAAACGATTTTCGGGAGTAACTAAATAAATGTATTTTCCAAACGAAAACAAAAAAACGAAACAAAATATTCCAGTCTGCACATGTCTAGAAAATACCTGCTCTCTATTTACCCAGTGGTTTTAAACCCGGCAATTTTCCTATGGGAAAACACTGCGGGGGAGCATACACATGGCCAGGATTCCCAGCCAAAGCTCTCCCTGCAGTTTTCCCGACAGGAAACCCGGCCGTGTGTACACAGGGAAACTTACCAAGCAGGTTCCGGGTTTCCCGTTGGGATTCCCTGCGGACTTTATACCGCCGGGAATCCCGGTCGTGTGTACAGGGCTTAAGTCTCAAAAATGTCCAGGCACAGTTAATTGCCTCCTTTTAACTTTCAATTGACACCTTTTTTTCCAGTGATATTAGACTAGATCTTCAGATGATAGCCCCTCAGTCAGCTGTCTGTAGCTTCAGCATCTAGGCCCTCAAGGCATTCATGGTTCCCTCAATGATCTGTAGCTCCCCAGTGCCGGCAGCTCTCATGCACCACCAGACCATGACACTTCCACCACCATGCTTGACTGTAGGCACGACACATTTGTCTTTGTACTCCTCACCTGGTTGCCGCCACATGCTTGAAAACATCTGAACCAAATAAGTTTATCTTGGTCTCATCAGACCACAGGACATGATTCCAGTAATCCATGTCCTTAGTCTGCTTGTCTTCCCCAAACTTTTTGTGAGCTTTCTTGTGCATCATCTTTTGAAAAGGCTTCCTTCTGGTGGACGGCCATGCAGCCCATATTGATCCAGTGTGCGACGTATGGTCTGAGCACTAGGCTGCCACCCCCCCATTCAACCTTTGCTGGCAGCATGCATACGTCTATTTCTCAAAGACAACCTCTGGATATGACACTGAGCATGTGCACTGAACTTCTTTGGTTGACCATGGTAAGGCCTGTTCTGAGGGGAACCTGTCCTGTTAAACTGCTGTATGGTATTGGCCACCATGCTGCAGCTCAGTTTCAGGGTCTTGGCAATCTTCTTATAGCCTAGGCCAGTGATGGCAAACCTTGGCACCCCAGATATTTTGGAACTGCATTTCCCATGATGCCCATGCCTTCTGCATTGTAGTTGAGCATCATGGGAAATGTAGTTCCAAAACATCTGTGGTGCCGAGGTTCTCAATCACTGGTCTAGGCCATCACTATGTAGAGCAACAATATTTTTATTCTCAGAGTGTTCTTTGCCATGAGGTGCCATGTTGAACTTCCAGTGACCAGTATGAGAGAGTGAAAGCGATATACATGCTTTCGAAAACTAGATATTCAGTTAGGATTCAAATCAACTTTAGCTTTTTTCAGGATAAGATTGTCTATGAACCCTGTGAACACATCAGTATCAGGCATTCTAAGTATGTTTGTTTTCTTCTCCTAGCACTGGCTGTGGCCTATACAGACTTTCAATGCCAGAAAAACAACACCTTGCACCATACAATAGAATTTAGCGACAGGCGTCTTATCCTTCGCAGAGGACAGCCGTTTTCATTCGTCTTACACTTCAAAACAAGAGGATTTGAAGAAGGGAGCGACAAAATTCTCTGCATTGCTGAGACAGGCAAGTGATTCTCCTCTAAGAAGCCACGAAGGCTCAGTAAAGTAAACAATAACATCCTATGGCAAATAAAAATGTATTATAACACCTTGACTAATACCGAGCTTTAACAATGAATCTTCTCTTTGATCCACCCTTCTTCATATACTTTTACTGTTTTGTGTTATTAGGCCCGTGGCCTGACCAGCCTTCTGGAACAAAAGTCATATTCCCCATAACAAAGGCATTAAACAGAAGAGCCTGGAGTGCAGCTCTGGAGTCCAATGGATCCAACTCAGTGGTGATCGTCATCATGCCGTCACCCAATGCTATTATTGGACAATACACTCTAAAGGTTCAGCTTTCCAAGGGCAGTAAAGCCGCGGTTTATCAGCTAGGGACGTTTGTGCTGCTGTTCAACCCCTGGTGTGCAGGTATGTCAAAAGAATTTCAAGAAAACTTTATTTTTTATATTTTTTTACATAATTTTGCTTTCCTTCTGTACTAAAATATAATGGCCCGGATTTTACGCCGTCGTAAGTACAAATGTGCGCCGTCGTATTGTTACGCCGACTCGCGAAGCTAAATACGTCATAAAAAAAGGCTTCAGCCGCCTGACGTAACTTGCCTACTCCGGCGTATCGTGGGCGCATAGTTACGCTGGACGCATTCGGCATACCCATGTTAAATATGCAAATTAGTAAGATACGCCGATTCACAAACGTACTTGCGCACGGCGCATTAATATACGCGGTTTACGTAAGTCGTATGTCCGGCGTAAAATTACCCAGTGGCGTATCTAGGGTATGGCAGCCATGGAAAGTGCCATGGGCGCCATTTGAAAGGGGCGCTGTTGAATGGCTGGGCAGCAAGGCATTTACCAGGGTCTCTTCCTCCCTTTCTCCCAAGCATAGGCAGGATCTCCTTTTCAGCACCTTTGCTAATGGGCAATGGCAGCGCTATCCCTGCTGCGTTTAGCCACAGCCCTCCCCGGTTCTCCCAGGCTCTCCCATTCCATCTGGTCGGATTGGCAGTGCACAAAGAAGTCCTCTGTGAAAACCGAGACCTTAAGTGATGGAGATTTCATCACTTCCCGTATTGGTTCTGCATTTACTTGGCCTTGGAGGGCAGAGGAGGTATCAGGGGTCTAATAAACCCCAGATTTCTCCATAAAGAGGATATGTCACTACCCAAGGTATCACAAGGGATGATAAATATCACTAGTTTTGTTAGCTGTTTTTTTTTTGTTAAGGTTATCTAGGAGACGGGTTTCAAATGTTTCAACAGGGGGCGCAGTTTCAGTGCTTGCCATAGGCGCCATTTACACTAGATACGCCTCTGAAATTACCCCACATAAAGCAGGGGTAAGTCATGCAAAGGTATGGACGAGGAAACAGGCGTCGTATTGTACGTCGTTTACAAAGTGCTACGTGAATAGGGCTGTGCGTTCAGTGATTCGACATATCTTAGGCGTTTGTCCCGACGCGATTCTGCGTTCAGCACTTCATTTACATGGGGTCATGCTTCATTATAATAAATCACGCCCACTTCCACCTAATTTGACTTGCGTCGGATTACGCCGACAACTATACGCTATGCCGCCGCAACGCTGCACGTATTTTCTTTGTGAATACCAGGCTTGCCTCTCAATGTTGCGGCGGCGTAGCATAAACAAGATACGCTATGCCAGAATAAAGATGCGCCCAGATACGTGAATCCGGGCCATTATTTATAATTTTCTGTATTTCTTTTCAATCAAGTAAAAATTGATATTGCATATTTACCACTTGCAGACAGCAGGAGGAAAATGCTATACAAGAACACAAGCTTGCTGCAAGTTCTTTCTGCAGATGCTGTGCTGGAAACAGGGTCGATGCTACCACTAGGCAAACTAGGCAGCCGCCTAGGGTGCACTGCTATCTAGGGCGCCCGGCCACTGGTGTTCCTACTCTCTTCTCTCTGCAGCTAAGTCTTATCATCAGTAGGCAGCTGACGCTTTGTGTCTGTGTCCTAACTCCCAAATGAATGGAAGCAAGCAAACATTAATTGATTACTGGTAGGCTGCATTTGATGGTGCTGGTGAGGCTGTATTGATGGGCACTGGTAGGCTGCATTTCATGGGCGTTGGTGAGGCTGCATTGATGGGCGCTGGTGAGGCTGCATTTGATGTTACTGGTGAGGCTGCATTGATGGGCGCTGGTAGGCTGCATTTCATGGGCACTGGTGAGGCTGCATTGATGGGCGCTGGTAGGCTGCATTTCATGGGCACTGATAAGGCTGCATTTGATGGTGCTGGTGAGGCTGCACTGATGGGCACTGGTGAGGCTGCATTTTATGTTGCTGGTGAGGCTGCATTTATGGGCACTGGTAGGCTGCATTTCATGGGCACTGGTGAGGCTGCATTTGATGGTGCTGGTGAGGCTGCACTGATGGGCGCTGGTGAGGCTACATTTGATGGGTGCTGGTGGGCTGCGTTTGATGAGCGCTGCATTAAAAAGGTGGGCAGGGCAGGGCAGGGCAAATGGGGTGGAGTCAGGGGTGGAGCAAGGGGGACAGCAAAATTAGGTTTCGCCTAGGGTGTCAAAAATCCCTACACCAGCCCTGGCAGGAAACAGCTAAATGATTTAGAGGAGGGACACATCCTCTATCACAGTGATGGCAAACCTTGGCACCCCAGATGTTTTGAAACTACATTTCCCATGATGTTCAACTACACTGCAGAGTGCTTGAGCATCATGGGAAATGTAGTTCCCAAACATCTGGGGTGCCAAGGTTCACCTTCCCTGCTCTATCATATGCCTAGGAGAGATGGGAGTGGCTAAATTGGGGCTATTTCACACTGGCGACCAGGGCGGCAGTAAAAAACAGCTGGCTGAGTCACGGTTTTACCGCCCCCCCCAGCCACCCACCAGAATTCTAACATTACAGCCTGACAGTGTTGTATACATGTAATGGGCACAATGTCTTGCTTTGAAGCTGAGGCATTTCAAACTAGGGCTGCAGAGTTTGAAAAGTGGCACCGCCTGTAAAATTTACCCATTGAGGTCAACAGAGATTAATAGGGCCGCACTGCAACCCACGAGTCAAACGAGTGCTCTCACAATGTAAGATTGCCATTCACTTATTAAATAACAAGTAAAAATAAATAAATAAAAAGGCATCAGGAGGACATAGCACCTCCAACGCCTGCCAGCTGTCTCCTTACCACCCTCTAAAAAAGCGATCCATGGTCTGTGTAACGGGAGGGCGGTAGGACCCAGAAGCTCTTACACAGATTGAGCCATGAAATAAGGGACATATGTTGGATTGTTTTAACATGGGTCTGTTATCCACAATATACTCAAGAATGTCTACAATAACTAATTACAGGTTGTTGATTCTGAACCCAACAGGTCAATTCAATGTGGGAACACAGATTGTTAAAGTATTTAATCTTGTCTGCTTCTGTCATGTAAATGAACCTTAGTCTGGCTCTCAAGAGCCTTTCATTGAGTTATGCTAATTGACACTGTATTGTGTGAAAGTTCTATTGATGCTAGATGTGTATTGTGAGTTAGCACAGTCTAAAAGGTCAGATGTCTGACTTACGGCTACTAAAAAAATGTGTATTGGAGGCTCGTTAGTACCCATTGTATGATGTTGTGGGTGGAGTGAGTCATTGTCTATTTGATTACTGCAAGTATTCTTTTTGGTGTATATAAGTGCCTGAGTTTACCATTAAAGTGTCTATTCGTTTGAACCAGAGAACAGAGCTGTGTGTGTCTAGTTTCTGGGGAATTCTTATGTTTGCCGGATTGAGGAGTGTCGATAAGCTGTCTTGGGTGGAATGGAATATCGTAAACGGCATTAACCCCTGACCGTTACAATTTGTAAGCATTACTACCTGTTTGAAAGAGCCCTTAGTCAGTTTAAACAGATGGCCAAAAAGCACTCTGTCACTTAGAGCGTGAGTGTGGCATTATATAGACAGCAGAAGCATGCTGACTCAGCGCCTCTGTCACACTAGTGTCAGGAGAAACAATGGATAAAAGGCAACTGTCGTATTAGAGCAACTACAAAGCAGTAGCAGTGCAAAACCTCCAGAACATAATAAACAAGGGTCAGGTCACAAGCCTTGAGACTTTAGGAAGGTCAGACTGTGACAAGTGGGAGTAGAAAATGCCCGGTATCAGTGGGAGTAAACAACCTACCCCACATGGTGGTAAGTGGTTGTTTAAAAAAAAGTGCCAGGGTTGGTGGTCAGTGGGAGTAAAAAAAATGCCTCATTCGTGGTGTCAATGGGAGGAATAGTGCCTCATCATTTCTGTTAATGGGAAGAATCATTATTCCCCATTGTTGGTATCAGTAGGAAGAATAGTGCCCCGCCATTGGTGTCAGTGGGAGGCATGGTATCCCATCATTGGTGTCAGTGGGAGGAATAGTGTTCCATCATTGGTGTCAGTGGGAGGAATGGTGTCCCATCATTGGTGTCAGTGGGAGGAATGGTGTCCCATCATTGGTGTCAGTGGGAGGAATAGTGCTCCATTTTAGTTACTGCGGCAGTGGCGATTGTCGGCTGAAGATCTCCGATCGGTTCCGAGGAAAGACCTTATGAGTCAGCATTCGGCAAAAAATCCTTCCTGTTGAGGTGGTGGTGTATGACATTCTGCATGAGGTGGGGAAGATTCGGGGGCTTGAGAGAGACAAGCGGGGTCAGGGGGCGTGGCTGAAGGCGTGGAGGGGTTTCAGGCCTCCCTGACTGCCAGGAGTCTCTTTCCCGGGTGTGGCTGTCTGTCTCTTATCACCCTAGATTATTATTATTTTTGATACATTTTTGATAAATGGCTGCGTACATAGGTGACGGGTTGTGCCTCTTAGGCCCTCTCTGCTGCTTTGTGTAAATAGTTTTGTAGTAATGTTTTGGTGGTGGTGTATAGTGTATATATTGTGTATAGTGTATATATTGTGTATAGTGTATATATTGTATATATTGTATATATTCTGACCCTGGATGTGTATTCCTTGGATTTATGTTTAAGTTTTGTACTATAGTTATGTTTTTTACTTTTGTATAAAATTGGTTGCTTGATTCTTTTTAATAAAAGGTCAATAGTACACCATCATTTGTGTTAGTGGGAGGGATACTGCTCCATTATTGGTGTCAGTCAAAGGAATAGTGGCTCCCATTGGTGTCACTGGTAGGAATAGTGCCCGATCATTGGTGTCAGTTGGAGGAATAGTGCTCCATTATTGGTGTCAGTGGAAGGAATAGTGCCCAATCATTGGTGTCAGTGGAAGGGATACTGCCCCATCATTAGTGTCAGTAAGAGTTATATCGCACTCATCATTTCTGTCAGTGGGAATAATAATTCCCCATGTTTGGTGTCAGTGGGAGGAATAGTGCCCCATGGTTGGTGTCAGTGGGAGGAATAGTGCCCCACCATTGGTGTCAGTGGGAGGAATAGTGCCCCACCATTGGTGTCAGTGGGAGGAATAGTGCCCCATCATTGGTGCCAGTGGGAGGAATAGTGCCCCATCATTGGTGTCAGTGGGAGGAATAACGCCCCATGATTGGTGTCAGTGGGAGGAATAGTGCTTCATTATTGGTGTCAGTGGGAGGAATAGTGCCCCGCCTTTGGTGTCAGTGGGAGGAATGGTGTCCCATCATTGGTGTTAGAGTGTTAGAGGAAGGAATAGTGCCCCATCACTGGTGTCAGTGGGAGGAATAGTACTCCATTATTGGTGTCAGTGGGAGGAATAGTGCCCCATCATTGGTGTCAGTAGGAGGAATAGTGCCCCATCGTTGGTGTCAGTGGGAGGAATAGTGCCCCATCATTGGTGTCAGTGGGAGGAATAACGCCCCATGATTGGTGTCAGTGGGAGAAATAGTGCCCCATCATTGGTGTCAGTGGGAGGAATAACGCCCCATGATTGGTGTCAGTGGGAGAAATAGTGCTTCATTATTGGTGTCAGTGGGAGGAATAGTGCCCCGCCTTTGGTGTCAGTGGGAGGAATGGTGTCCCGTCATTGGTGTTAGAGGAAGGAATAGTGCCCCATCACTGGTGTCGGTGGGAGGAATAGTACTCCATTATTGGTGTCAGTGGGAGGAATGGTGCCCCATTATTGGTGTCAGTGGGAGGAATAGCGCCCCATTGTTGGTGTCAGTGGACGAAATAGTGCCTTAAAGACCAGTTTGGGCTCTAGGCCCTTACAGAGTATGAATTATTTTGAAAAAAGTGCAGTTTGAGGATAACAAACTCTCGCCAAGTGCTTGCTGGCTATCCACACATGATTTTAGATGTGGGTGCACTTATAGTTTCTTTAGGTTTTTTACCTTACCGAGTATCACAACAGATTCATTAAAAACGAATGAAAAAGTACAGTGATCATAACAACCATTTGGCCTGCAATTATTAAAATCTGTGTCTGAGGTCATATGTATGGCATAGGTGTGTGTAGCCTATAGCATTAGGGTGTGCACCCCAAAGCTCAAACACATATTAGTGTGTGTGTATATATACGGGCGGTGTAAGTGGTTTGTATTATTTTATTTTTTAACCACTTCAGCCCTGGAAGAATTTACCCCCTTCCTGACCAGAGCACTTTTTGCGATTCGGCACTGTCGATTTAACTGACAATTGCGCGGTCATGCGGCGTGGCACCCAAACAAAATTGACGTCCTTTTTTTTCACAAATAGAGCTTTTCGTTTGGTGTTATTTGATCACCTCTGCGGTTTTTATTTGTTGCGCTATAAACAAAAGAAGAGTGACAATTAAAAAAAAAAAAAAAAACACTTTACTTTTTGATTTAATAAATATAAAAAAAAATATTACCTTTTCTTCCTTAGTTTATGTATTTTTCTACATATTTTTGGTAAAAAAAATATTGCAATAAGCGTATATTGATTGGTTTACAAAAAAGTTATAACGTCTACAAAATAAGGAATATTTTTTTGCATTTTTATCTATTTTTTTTTTTTTACTAGTAATGGTGGCGATCTGTGATTTTTATTGTGACCGTTAAAACATATCGGACACTTTTGACACATTTTTGGGATCATTCACATTTATATATCGATTAGTGCTATAAAACTGCACTGATTACTGTGTAAATGTGACTGTCAGGTAAGGGGTTAACACTAGGGGCGCTGGCTCTGATAGGCACTTCCAAAGCCAACCAGCTGCCGTTATTCAGATGGCCGGCGCTCACCAGGGGGACGGCCATCTGAATAGTGGGCAACAGCAACAATACAATGCATGAATCTAAGTATTGTATTTCAGTGGTGGTGCAGGGGAGAGAGGGGGCGGCGCTCCTGCGCCCTCTATGGACGCACCGCCACTGGCATAAAACGGTTCAGTCCACAAAGCATCCATAGCAAAGTGAAATTTGTTCTTCCCATCACTACCGTATTTGCCGGCGTATAAGGCGACTGGGCATATAAGACATCCTCCTAATTTTCCAGCTAAAATGTTGGTTTTGGGATATACTCGTCGTATAAGACGGCCTCCTTCCCCCCTTCACTGTGCCATTGCCCCACCTCACCTTACTTTGCCATTGCCTCACCTCGCCTCACTTTGCCATTGCCCCACCTCACCTCACCTCACTGTGCCATTCCCTTAACTCACCTCATTGCACCATTGCCTCACTGTGTCATTGCCTCACCTCACTGTGCCATTACCTCACTATGCCATTGCCTCACCCCACCTTACTGTGCCATTACCTCACCTCCCTGTGCCATTGCCTCACTTCACCTCACTTTGCCATTGCCCCACCTCAGCTCACCTCACATCACTGTGCCATTCCCTTAACTCACCTCATTGCACCATTGCCTCACTGTGCCATTGCCTTACCTCACTGTGCCATTACCTCACTATGCCATTGCCTCACTGTGCCATTACCTCACTATGCCATTGCCTCACCTCACCTTACTTTGCCATTACCTCACCTCACTGTGCCATTGCCTCACTTCACCTCACTTTGCCATTGCCCCACCTCAGCTCGCCTCACTGTGCCATTGCCTTACCTCACTGTGCCATTGCCTTACCTCACTGTGCCATTACCTCACTATGCCATTGCCTCACTGTGCCATTACTTCCCTGTGCCATTACCTCACTATGCCATTGCCTCACTGTGCCATTGCCTCACCTCAATTCGCCGATCTTCATTATGCCTGACAGAGTCAGTCAGACTGTGGCCGTCCATTTTTTAAAAGCTGCACCTCCTCCATGTGGTGTTCCGTGATAGGTTACATAGTTACATAGTTAGTCAGGTTGAAAAAAGACACAAGTCCATCCAGTTCAACCATAAAAAAATAAAAAAATAAAATAAAACACAGTACATCCCATACACCCAACTCCATACCCACAGTTGATCCAGAGGAAGGCAAAAAACCCCAACAGATCGATGATCCAGTTTGCTACCGGAGGGGAAAAAATTCCTTCCTGATCCCCCGAGAGGCAATCGGATTTACCCCGGATCAACTTTACCTACAAAACTTAGTACTCAGTTATATTATGTACATTTAGGAAAGAATCCAGGCCTCTCTTAAAGCAATCTACTGAGCTGGCCAGCACCACCTCCGGAGGGAGTCTGTTCCATTTTCACAGCTCTTACTGTGAAGAAACCTTTCCGTATTTGGAGGTGAAATCTCTTTTCCTCCAGACGTAAAGAGTGCCCCCTTGTCCTCAGTGTTGACCTTAAAGTGAATAACTCAACACCAAGTTCACTATATGGACCTCTTATGTATTTGTACATGTTGATCATATCCCCCCTTATTCTCCTCTTCTCAAGAGTGAATAAATTCAGTTCTTCTAATCTTTCCTCATAGCTGAGCTCCTCCATGCCTCTTATCAGTTTGGTTGCCCTTCTCTGCACTTTCTCCAGTTCTCCGATTTCCTTTTTGAGAACTGGTGCCCAAAACTGGACTGCATATTCCAGATGAGGTCTTACTAATGATTTGTACAGGGGCAAAATGATATCTCTATCTCTGGAGTCCATAACTCTCTTAATACAAGAAAGGACTTTGCTCGCTTTGGAAACCGCAGCTTGGCATTGCATGCCATTATTGAGCTTATGATCAACTAAAACACCCAGATCCTTCTCCACTACAGATCCCCCCAGTTGTACTCCCCCCTAGCATGTATGATGCATGCATATTCTTAGCCCCCAAGTGCATAACTTTACATTTATCAACATTAAACCTCATCTGCCACTTAGTCGCCCACTTAGGTGGAACACTCAATTTCACAGAGGAGCCTGTGTTCAGTGTTCCGCCTATCACAGACGTCCTCTTGTCCGAGGACGAGACGATGTCCGTGATAGGCGGAACACTAAACACAGGCTGGAAATAGAGAGGATGTGGGATTATAGCGGTGCTAAATTAAATAAATTATAAACATATCAATAAATGTTAATAATTTATTAAAATATCATGAGAAAATATAAATCACATGACAGACAATTTTAAAACATATATATTATTCCAAACATAACAATAACTCCCAATGTGGATCTCCCTGAATTATTGTTATGTTTGGAATAATATATATGTTTTAAAATTGTCTGTCTGATTTATATTTCCTCATGATATTTTAATAAATTATTTAAATTATTTGATATGTTTATAATTTATTTAATTTAGCACTGCTATAATCCCACCATCCTCTCTGTTTCCACTTATTATTTATTGTGATGTGCGTCTTTTGTGCTTGAAACTACTTGGATCCCTTCCACTTTTTTTAATAACTAAACACAAGCTCCTGTGTACTGACATCACAACATCATGACTCCACCCACAGAGCTCCAGACAACAGATCCACCCACAGAATCTGCAGTTTTTCGCGTCTCATACCAGACAGAGGGGAGATATTTGACAGGTAAGGATACATGCAGGAGGCATCTATATCCTTATAGATCAGCACTATGGCAGTAGTTTAGAAAGGATGAGAGTGGCTTTACATCCACTTTAATGCATAGGATGCATTAACTGCTTCCCGACCGCCCACCGTCATATTACTGCGGGACAGTGGCTCGGTCTCGCGGGAGCACGTAGCTCTACGTCCTCTCCTTTTCGGCCACTAGGCGCGTGCCCGGCGGGTACGATAGCCGCCGGGCACCCGCGATTGCTCGTTACACAGCGGGGAACGGGAGGTATGTGTGTAAACACATACCTCTCATTCCTGTCAGTGGGGGAAACGCTGATCTTCTGTTCATACAATCTATGAACAGAAGATCAGTGATTTCCCCTAGCGAGTCCAGCCCCCCATACAGTTCGAACACAAATAGGAAAACACTTAACCCCTTCCCTGCCCCCTAGTGTTAACCCCTTCACTGCCAATGGCATTTTTATAGTAATCCAATGCATTTTTATAGCATTGATCGCTATAAAAATGCCATAATATCGCAGTACCGAAAAAAACGCTGATCGCCGCTATTACTAGTAAAAAAAAAATATTAATAAAAATGCCATAAAACTACCCCCTTTTTTGTAAACGCTATAAATTTTGCGCTAACCAATCAATAAACGCTAATTGCGATTTTTTTTTAATGAAAAATATGTAGAAGAATACGTATCGGCCTAAACTGAGGAAAAAAAATGTTTTTTTATATCTTTTTTGGGGATATTTATTATAGCAAAATGTAAAAAATATTGCATTGTTTTCAAAATAGTCGCTCTATTTTTGTTTATAGCGCAAAAAATAAAAACCGCAGAGATGATCAAATACCACTAAAAGAAAGCTCTATTTGTGGGAAAAAAAGGACGCCAATTTTGTTTGGGAGCCACGTCGCACGACCGCGCAATTGTCAGTTAAAGCGACGCAGTGCCGAATCACAAAAAGTGCTCTGGTCTTTGGACAGCAATATGGTCCGGGGGTTAAGTGGTTAAGGTGAAAAAACACAAAGCTTTACAACCCCTTTAAAGCATTTTTATATCTGTTCCAAGTAATCTCTGTGGACTACAGATTCTGTTACCTCTATGTAATGGAGAGGAGGAAAGGGGGAAAAGTTTGTAGTCCTATCCTATGGTGACTGAGCTTCCTAGATAGAGTATGTGGAGTAAGCATTGTCACCCTACGACAGGGGTAGTGAATTAAAATTCACGGGGGTCTGGTCAGAGAATGTTTCTTCTAGCGGAGGTCCGAGTGTCACAGACTGGTCCCCCTATCAGATTGGTCCCCCCTCATCACAGACTGGTACTCCCCCCCCCATCATAGACTGGTCCCCTCCCATCACAGACTGGTCCTCCCCCCCATCACAGACTGGTCCTCCCCCCATCACAGACTGGTCCTCCCCTCATAAGAGATTGCCCCCCCCCCAATCACAGACTGGTCCTCCCCCATCACAACCTGGTCCTCCCCCATCACAGACTGGTCCTCCCCCATCACAGACTGGTCCTCCCCCATCACAGACTGGTCCTCCCCCCATCACAGACTGGTCCTCCCCCCATCCCCGACTGGTCCTCCCCCATCCCCGACTGGTCCTCCCCCATCCCCGACTGGTCCTCCCCCATCACAGACTGGTCCTCCAACCATCACAGACCCCCCCCCCCATCACAGACTGGCCCCCCCCCATCACAGACTGGTCCTCCCCCCCCATCACAGACTGGTCCTCCCCCACATCACAGACTGGTCCTCCCCCCATCACAGACTGATCCTCCCCCCATCACAGACTGGTCCTCCCCCATCACAGACTGGTCCTCCCCCATCACAGACTGGTCCTCCCCCCATCACAGACTGGTCCTCCCCCCCAACACAGACTGGTCCCCCTCCAACACAAACTGGGTCCCCCCCTTACAGACTGGGTCCCCCTCCAACACAGACTGGGTCCCCCCTTACAGACTGTGTCCCTTTCCATCAGACTGGTCCCCCCTTACAGACTGGTCTCCCCTTACAGACTGGGTCCCCCTCCATCAGACTGGTTCCCCCCCTTACAGACTGGGTCCCCCTCCATCAGACTGATTCCCCCTTACAGACTGGGTCCCCCTCCATCAGACTGGTCTCCCCTTTACAGACTGGTCCCCCCCCCTTACAGACCCCCCTAGATAGCAGACTCCTGTCCTCATAGCAGCACAGCGCAGCACAGCATTTCCCCCTTCCCACAGAACCCTACCTTATTTACACATGATGTGCAGTGCGGCCGCTCTGGACAATGGGTGGGACAAGTTCAAGGAGGTGAGTGATTGATTGCTAGTACCGCCCCACTGCGTAGCAACCAATCACGCATATCTTAACTTAAAAAGTCCCGCCCTTTGTTCAGAGTGGCCGCGCTTCTCATCTTGTGTAAATGAGACAGGTGGAGGGCGGGTGCAGCGTTCCGAGGGACAGACAAACCCGTGCGCGGCACGCCTGCCATGCTGTAAACATAGCAGCAGGCGGGTGAGCCAACAGCAGGGTGAGGAGTGGAACATGCAGGCAAACTATTTGGCGAGGCTTTGGTCTGGGAAGTATCGCTACTGGAGCCGGAACCGAACCGCGGTCTGCCATTTAGTGATGCCTGCCCTAGGACAAGAAGAGTTTTAGAGTCGGTTCACACTACAGCGATCCGACTTTGGGGGCGGCTCTGCAAGTCGTCCTGAGGACGACTTCAGAGGCGACCTGCAAAACGACTTCTGTATAGAAGTCAATGGAGGTCGCCCCGCGTCACCCCCAAAGTCGTACAGGGAGCATTTTCTAAGTCGGAGCGACTTGCGTCGCTCCTATTAGAATGCTCCCATTGCATTCAATAGGAGGCGACTCTTCAGGCGGCTGAGCCACCTGTCGCGTCGCCTCGGTGTGAACCGTGTCTTACTGGTAAGATGACTAGGTGAAAAAAAGGCTTGAAAAAATAAAACAAATACAGCCACCACATCTACACACGGTCGTTTTTTGCGATGAAAAAAAATGACGTTTTTTAAAACGTCATTTAAATTGATCGTGTGTGGGCAAAACGTAGTTTTTTGTCTTAAAAAAAACGACAAAAAAAAAATTCCAACATGCTTGAATTTTTTGTGTCATTTTTCAAAACGTCGTTTTTTGTTTCACAAAAAGTCACCGTGTGTAGCAAAAACGTCGTTCAAAACGACGTTTTTCAACCCGCGCATGCCCAGAAGCTAGTTATGAAGCGAGCTTCAATGGAAAAGAGTGGTGAACGTAACCTCGCTTTTTGTGAAAAAACGATGGTGTGTATGCAAAATTGTCTTTGAAAAGTGACGTTTCAAAAACGTAGTTTTTTACTTCACAGAAAACGTCGTTTTTTTTCATCGCAAAAAACGACCGTGTGTACGCGGCATAAGGCCTGTAAGATACAATATATTAAATTTTTTAACTTGGGTTTAGATATGCTTTACAATAATAAAAAAATAAAAAAAACACAGTAGTAATGTAACTGAAATACATCACAAAAGTTCTCCTGCCTTTACTTGAATCACATGCTAAAACCTTGATGAGAATGCAAAAGTTACTGGATTAAGAAAATTACATGACTGTCTTGAAAACAAAATAATATAAATCAAGACAATTACGTATATATGATGGTACTTGTTTTAGTGTCTGCCAGAAATGTGTAAGTTTATATCTTGTCTGAACTTGGCAGATGATGACGTCTTTTTGGAGAATGAACCCAAGCGACAGGAATACGTCCTTAATGACTACGGGTTTGTTTATCAAGGCAACCACAAATGGATTTCTTCTTGTCCATGGAACTTCGGGCAGGTATATTGTGTTGGTTTACTCTATAAAATGACTATTATATGTTCTAACAAGAAACACTCAAGGAAATTTAGCACTACCCCCGAAAGAGCAGCTGGTTTAGATTTGGGCCTGCCGTTACCTTACTGTTCCATATGCTTGTTTTAGGGGTCGTCCTTGAAGAGTTGTCCATAAGAATGTACTGTAGGCACCAACACGAAGTCTCGTTCAAGGGTTTTATTATCAAAGTTCTCCAACAGAGGGGTAGAGGGACAGGGAAAGACCTTTGCTTTGCGGATCACGGGTACCACTTAGATCCAGAGGATTAACTCAGCTCCACACTGGATTGTAGCAACCAGCAGATAGGCCTACTCTCACCGGCCTAGCAGCTGATATGAAGCTTGACAAAGTCTCTGCCGCAGGCTTGATAAGTGTCGTCAGGCCGTCCCATGATCTTCTACCACAAGATTATGTAACCGACTGCACACTCAATATAGTTTCAACAAAAGTTACACGACTCACGGTGATAAGAATCTTTCAGCCGGACCGGCAGCACAGTGAGGTAATCCCACTGAATCCCACTGGTTCAGCTTCCTTCCATAGATAAGGTAGCAATGGACGATCCCTGGATCAGTAGGCACCAGAAACTCCTGGGCCTACTATCAGTTGCTAGGCCTCGGGCCAGCCGGCCCCAAGGCTACAAACAGCTTAACATCCCTGAGGCCAGGAGGGCCATCAGGTTGGGATCAGAAGACAAACCCCGCTATCGGCGTCTGACGCTTAATTACCCCTCCCCAGAATGCACAGCGAGTTGACCACGCCCTCTGAGCCTCTTCTGAGAGAGAGATACCCAATACATCCAGCTTATTGCCTTTCCAACCAAATTTCACTTTTAATAATAAAAAAATAAAAAAATAAATGTTTTGCACATAGTTAAATAATGGAAGTCAGCAGGGCTTCAGCTCATTCACTTAGCTCTAGGCAAAATTCCCTTGCAAAGTGAACAGTCTATTTGCCTTTAGTAAATCAACCTCATTGTCTCTTTAAAGGATCACTAAAGGATTTTTTGTGTTATCTTAATAGCTTCCTTTACCTTACTGCAGTCCTGGTTTCATGTCCTCATTGTTCGTTTTTGCTTTGAAGTTGCTGTAATTCTGCTCTGATCTCCACACTTCCTGCTTGTCTGGCTCCTTATGAAAAATCTCATGGCAGCTTTTCACTGCGGTCCAAGCTGTCGTTACTGTGTGTCTAAAACTCCTCAGAACCAATCAGGTTCATTTTAAAAACAAAATACTGCCCTGGATTTCTTTGTTTTTGTTATGTGTGTCTCTTTACTTCACAAAAACATGAAACCAGTTTAAAAGTGAAACTAAACTGCAGGCACATTATATGATTGATTTTTATTTGTTTGTAATCACTTTTAAAAGGAATCAGTTAACTTTTATACCTCTATACCCTGTAAACAGTCATTTCAGCAAAAAAAAAAATGTTTTCCTTTAGTGACCCTTTGAGGCCCAACTCTGAGCTTTAGTCACATAACACGCAGATTAGTTTTCTTCTTCATATCTTTCCAATGATGAGAATTCCTCAGAGGCCCTTTAGAAACTGCACTTTTTTCAGTGCGCTTGCGCCCATGATGTTGGCGTATATGGTAAAAATCTCCTAAACCATGCAGGTTTCCAGTACCTACAAGTAAGCCTTATCATAGGCTTACCTGTAGGTAAAAGTGGTATAACTTTAAGTCACGTGACTTTGAAGCTGCGTCAGTGTGAACAAGAGCTTAAAGCGGAGTTTCACCCAAAAGTGGAACTTCCGCTTAAACCACTCCTTGCCCTCTTACGAGCCACATTTGGCATGTCATTTTTTTTGGGGGGGGGAGTGGGGGCTTTAGTAGCAGTGGCACTTCCGGTCCCACCTCCTCCTTCCGCCCAGGGACCTCTTAGGCCGCGTGCACACGATCGGTCCAGCCCGATAAAAAATGGACTGAAGTCCAGTTTCATCGTTTCAAACCGACCGTGTGTACGGGCCATCGGTCTGTCGTCCTTCGGACCAAAGTTTTAAAACTTGCTTTAAAATCGGACCGATGGACGCCTGACCATTGGTCCAAAGCGATCGTTGGTACGCAAAAGCATTGGTTCATGCTCAGAATCAAGTCGACGCATGCTTGGAAGCATTGAACTTTTTTCAGCACGTTGTTGTGTTTTACGTCACTGCGTTCTGACACGATCGGTTTTTGAACTGATGGTGTGTACGCACATCAGACCATCAGGCCACTTCAGTGGTGACCCGATGAAAACGGTCCGTCGGACCATTCTGATCGGGTTGGACCGATCGTGTGTACGCGGCCTTAGGCGATACGTCATATCGCCTACGGTAGCCCCTCCCTGTAGACGATTGCCTGGGACACATGACAGGTCCAGGCGATCGCCTTACCACTCATAAAGCACAGCGCCGCTCGCTCATGCGCAGCGAATGCCCGGCTGTGAAGCCGAAAGCTGTCACACTATGATGGGAGGCGCCTACCGGAGAGGGGGGAGAGGAGAGGAGCGGAGCTCTGGGCAGCACGCCGCTGGAACGTAGAGCAGGTAAGTGTCTGTTTATTAAAAGCCAGCAACTACAGTTTTAGTAGCTAGTGACTTTTAATAAACATTAAAAAAGCTTGGAATTCCCCTTTAATGAAAAGAAAGGTAACCGATCTATGTCCAGATTTTCAGCAAATGGGTAAAAAAAAAGCCAATGAGTAGTTCAGGTGCCATCATTAGCGCTCAATATATTCTATTTATTATATTATGTTGCCCCATATACTAATATTAAGCCAACCTTTCATTTTAGTTTGAAGAAGACATCTTGGATATAAGCTTAAAGCTGTTGGACAAGAACTTAAACTACCTGAAAGATGCTTTTAAGGATTTATCTTGTAGAAATAGTGCAGTATACATAAGTCGAGTGGTGAGCGCCATGGTGAGTATACAATTTCAGTAAGTGAAGAGAACCAAAACCTTTTGATATGTTATGTATAACACTGCACTTTAGATTGATCTGATTTTAAGTTTGTTAACCAGTGACATTATATAATGACCACCGACTTATTTTACTAGATCACAGGGTGCAGTCATTATTCGGTTAAGCCTTCCCCTTATCAAAGCTCCTTATTAGGAGTATACTTATAGACAGGAATGTTTGCATTGTGCAATATTTTTTTTTTTATCATGCAGAAGGAGGTTTTAATCATTTACAGTTGAGCTATTTTAAAATATTTCAGTTTTGTGTATATGCCAGATGCAGTGGAACATTGGATTACGTGCATAATACGTTCCAGGAGCACTCGCATATCAAAGCGAGTTTCCCCATAGAAGTCAATGGAAACAAAAATAATTTATTCCGCATTGACTTCTATGGCATGCAATACCGCATGTGGCCAGAGGTGGGGGGGGGGCAAAGAGCTTCGGAAATACTCGGGGACAGCACGGCTGATCTTGGGAACGGAGTATTTACGAGTGATTCCGAGTATTCACCAACGGCTCTAAACCCTTCCGGGTGTCACTGGCGCCCCCGCACCTCTTGCCAAATGCGGTACTGCACACCCCATTAGCTTGAATTCTGCTCGTTTTGCGAGACAACACTCTTTTGAAAAAGTTGCTCATCTTTCAAAAAGCTTGTTAACCACATAACTCGTAAACCAAGGTTCCACTGTAGTTAAAAATGCCTAACAATGTCATTGTCTTATATCTCTAAGCCCAGGTTCACACTGGGTACGATTTAGTTCGATTTGAGATGCATCTCAAATCGGCGGCAATTGCCGGCAATGACATCGTCCTAATCGGTGCGACGCCGCATCTGCGGCGCTGCACTGATTTCAAAAAGTAGTTCCTGTACTACTTTTTGCGATTTCAGGACGCGATTTACATTGACATCTGTGCAGAAACCTGAAATCGCGCGAGTTCAGCTGAAATCGCGCGATTTCACTCCCGCAGCCCAGTGTGAACCAGGGCTTAAACACTCTGTTAGGATCTCTGTCCTTGAGTTGCAGGGTCTATACACCTGCTGTGGTTATTAACAGTGTGTTTCCTAATTTTTTTATTAATTGTATATCATGACAATAAAACGCAACATGCTGTAACTTACAAAGGTTGCAAACTTTAGTGGGAATAACCAAAACTCTCAGGTGGACAGGAAAAGAGTTTAACCACTTAACACCCGCCCGCCATCAAATGACGGCGGGCGGAATGCTCTATTGTTCTGACAGGACGTCATATGACGTCCTGTCATTTAAAGCCACTAGGGGGCGCGTGCGCGTCTGTCGCGTTACTGAGAACATTGTGCGAGTACCCGCGATTGCCCAAATTTTTTATTTACAAAAATATGTAGAAGAATACGTATCGGCCTAAGCTGAGATTTTTTTTTTTTTTAATAGCAAAAAGCAAAAAATATTGTTTTTTTTTTTTTTTTTTATAAATTTACGCTCTTTTTTTGTTTATAGCCCAAAAAATAAAAACCGCATGGGCGATCAAATACCACCAAAAGAAAGCTCTATTTGTGGGAAAAAAGGACGCCAATTTTGTTTGAGAGCCACGACGCACGACCGCGCAATTGTCAGTTAAAGCGACGCAGTGCCGGAAGCAAAAATGTTGTCTGGGCAGGAAGGTTATTTACATATCTCGTGCACTAGCTTGCAGACATGCACAGCTTCTGTAAAGTGCACAATTCACATCCTCCTCTCCCTTCCAGCTCTCCCAGGATTGGCTGTCTTTCCTGTGTTTTGATTAAATGTAGAGCTGCAACTAACGATTATTTTCATAATCGATTAATCGGCCGATTATTTTTTCGATTAATCGATTAATCGGATAAAATCATTAAAAAAACGTAATGTGGAATTTTTTCGTTTATTTAACAGTAATAATGAAAAAACATGTTACACTCAAACGGCAGATTAAAAAACGTTTAACATTAACATTACACAACTTTGCAGCAGTACTATTCCTCCCGGGAACACCAATGCTGGGGCACTATTCCTCACGGCAGGGCTTGACAAATTTGCTTGGAATCTAGGAGCCAGCTAAAAAAGTTAGGAGCCAGAAAACGTGCCCCGTCCCGATGAGCTTGCGCGCATTAGCGAACACATACGCGAGTAGCGCCCGCATATGTAAACGGTATTCAAACCACAAGTGAGGTATCACTGCGATTGTTGGAGTGAGAGCAATAATTCTAGCTATAGACCTCCTCTGTAACTCAAAACATGCAACTTGTATTTTTTTTAAACCTCGCCTATGGAGATTTTAAAGGGTAAAAGTTTGACGCCATTCCACGAGCGGGCTCAATTTTGAAGCGTGACATGTTGGGGATCAATTTACTCGGTGTAACATTATCTTTCACAATCTAAAAAAAAAATTGGGATAACTTTACTGTTTTATTTTTTAATTTAAAAAAAAACAAAATCCAAAAAAAGTGCGCTTGTAAGACCGCTGCGCAGATACGGCATGACACAAAGTATTGCAACAATCGCCATTTTATTCTCTAGGGTGTTGGAATAAAAAATATATATAATGTTTGGGGGTTCTAATTATAGGGAAGGAGATGGCAGTGAAAAACAGCAATTGTAATGTAATTTACCTTGTAATGTCAAACGGCCACCACCAGATGGCGCAAGCTCACAGAAGGAAGAGCTTGGGACTTCACAAGGCCGCAAAGCCGCGGCCTCAATTACAGTTTGCCGCGGACCCGCGGCGATCGCGCGGCGGAGGTGGTGGGGGCGCACGGAGACGCAGGATCCTGTGCCTCCGTGCTCCCCCACCTCCCCCGCTGCATCAATCGCGGCGGGCCCGCGGCAAACGGTAATTGAGGCCGTGGCTTTGAATGGGAGGAAGGGCGGACCGATTATTCGATAATGAAAATCGTTGACAACGATTTTCATTATCGATTATTATCGATAATATCGATTAATCGTTTCAGCTCTAATTAAATGTTTTCAAAATATGGGGTGATCCACAGTTCGGTGTGAACAGCCATCAGAATATACATAGACAAGAAGCTGTGCATGTCTGCAAGCTAGTGCACGAGATATGTAAATAACCTGTCACTCAAGCAAGGACTTTGGTCTTTATCTGTAAGTCTGTTTTATTTCGCTGAACAATAAAAAGAGGATTGCTCAGCGCTGGATTACCTCTGTGTGGCAAGACTGGGCACAGATGATAGGAAATCTTATTCTCTACATTGTGACATCATGGGTTTACATCAACTTTAAAGCCAAACTTCCAGGTATTGGTAACATTTCACCATGCAGTGCCGTGCAACCCCTGCTTCCTCCACGATGCATGGGTTTTATTTCAAAAGATTTTTATTTTGAAAATACATAAGTTATACATATGAAAACGTTAGCATGTACAAAGAAGGATGAGTAATGCACATAACCACTGCAGGTAGAGTAGTATCAGTTTCAAATACCCCTGATCCATACCGAATCACTTGATTATACCAACTACCGGTTAGTATTGAGAAAAACTTGGTGGAGGATCTCACACCTCCCAGCTCCCCTAATGGGAGCCATCGGTGCTGGAAGGGGAAACCTCAGCCACCATCGACCATCTTGAACCCCTTCATCCAAAAAGGGGATACCACTGGGGCGTGTGGTACAGAACCAAACAACATCTACATCTCTACCCAACACAATAAACATTAATCCTCTGATCTTTAAAAAAAATCAAATGGATGCATGGGTTTTAATGTTTTGTTTAGGGGTAAGGGATAAGGTACAATATGTATATTATCCCTTGCTTTTTGCAAATTTTCTTTTTTTTTAGAAAACCTGTCCTCCAAAGCCACTCTTCTGTTGCTTAACCAGTCACAGCTTTTTGACATAATCACATAAAATGAAGGACCACCTTCCCACATCCCTGGCTCTCCCACATCCTGGGAGTCTTGGAATTAAGTGTTGGCTTCTGGGGGAGCAAGGAAAAGGATATGGGCTCTTTCAATGTCTACCGCCCTGTGAAAAGTGCTCTGTGGTGGATAGCTATTCAGAGGGTAGTAGAGCAGTGGCTGCCAGGCAATAATGAGGACAATCAAGCCACCTTCTGAATGTCTTTTTTTATGTCAAAGGGGATTTTTATTAAAATACTGCATTGCAACTTCAAGCAAAGCATTTGGCTCACGGTTGCAGAACAATCAAGAGAACAAGAGACGCCTTTGACAGGCAGCGCCACCTGTCAAACTTTGCAAGCAAAGTTAAAATGACCATGGCCGCATCATACGTAAAGGCCATCTGGAATCAATAGTAGAATCTAGCTGGGCAGTCGAGGGGTGGTTAAATCCTGGCTCAACCACATGTGTTTACCATCCTCTGGCTGCTCATGTGAAATGCCTAGTACACACAATCTTTTTTCCCGATGGTCAAAAGACAGCCGGGAAAATCAGGAAACGGCTCAATCCCGTTTTCCGAGGAGAACTTTGATCAGGAAAACCGGCCGTGTGTATGCTCCCTCACAGTGTTTCCCATAGGAAAACTGCGGGAGGAAAAAACGCTGTGATTTGCGGCGAGAAAAATGAGACTATGTTCAAATTTTTAACTGCAGTTTTTCTGCTAAGGAGCATACACACATCTGGTTTTCCCGGCCAAAGGAAAACACTGCCGTTTTCCTGACGGGAAAAATGATCTTGTGTACTAGGCAAAAGAGTCCTTAGTATTGTGCTTCTTGTAAATCAACTAGACCAGGGGTCTCCAAACTGTGGGCCGAGGGCCAGATGTGGCCCTTTGCTAGCCTTCATCCGGCCCTTGGGGCAGTATTGCTCCCAACTACATAAGGCACTATTCCTCCCAATAACCCCAACAATGGGGCACTATTTATTCCACTAATGGAAATGATGGAGCACTATTCCTCCTCCTAATGTCCACCAGCACTGGGGCCATGTTTATTCTCACTGATGCTCGGCCCTGGGGAATTTTCTACCCCCACCGGTCAGAATCCGGCCCCCCTTAAGTCTGAAAGACAGTAAAAGTATGGAGACCCCTGAACTAGACAAAACAAGCACTAAACCCTTGCAGTGGAAGCAAGATACCCAGAGATACAAATGTATTAACCTATATAAAATTTGTTCAGCATTATTTATGTATTTGTTTCAGATTGTGTCTGGTATATTCTTCACTGTTTTGCAATGACTTGTTTTTCTAATATTTAGATTAACTCTAATGATGATAATGGAGTCCTTGAAGGAAACTGGACTGAGGATTACGAAAATGGCACCTCTCCTTCCTCATGGACTGGGAGTATTGCCATTTTAAGACAATGGTATAAAGCAGACTGCCACCCAGTCAAATATGGTCAGTGCTGGGTCTTTGCGGCAGTCATGTGCACAGGTAAGAGAGCTGTACTATATTCATAAAACAAACTGGCCTGGATTCACAAAGCACTTACGCCTAGACATGTGCATTTCGTTTAGTTTCTAATTCGTTTTTTTTTTGTAATTTCCGAATTTTCGTATTAACAAATTTTTTATTTCCGAATTTTCAGACTTCCGAAAATTTCGAATTTCCGAATTTCGGATTTTTCGGAATTCCGAAAATTCGAATTTACGAATTTCCGAATTTTCGTATTTCCGAAAATTCGAATTTCCGAATTTTCGTATTTCCGAAAATTCGAATTTCAGAATTTTCGTATTTCCGAAAATTCCAATTTCCGAATTTTTCAATTTTCGAATTTTGAATTTCCAAATTTTAGTATTTCCGATTTGTTTAATTTCCGAATTTTCGTATTTCCGAATTTCGGATTTTCGATTTTTTTAATTTTCGAATTTCGAATTTTTCATTTTTCGAAAATTCGAATTATTAATTTGCTATTTTTCGAATATTCAAATTTTTCATATTCAAATTTTTCATTTTCGAATTTTCACATTTCGGATTTCGAATATTCGAATTTTCGAATTTTTTATTTTTCGAAATGTCGAATCTTTCATTTTCTAAATTTCTAAATTTCGAATTTTTCAATTTTCGAATTTTCGAATTTCGAATTTTTCATTTTCGAAATTTAGCATTTTTCAATTTCCAATTTTTGAATTTTCGAATTTTCGCATTTCGAATTTTTCAATTTTCGAAATTTCGAATATCCCAATTTTCAATTTTTTTATTTTTCGAAAATACAAAATTTTTGTATTTCCGAATTATTTAATTTCCGAATTTTCGTATTTCCGATTTTCGGAAATACGAAAATTTTTAGTTTTTTTTTTAATTTTCGATTTTTTTAATTTTCGAATTTTTTCATTTTCAAATGTTTGAATTTTCAAAATTCCGAATTTTCTATTTTCGATTTTTTCGAAAATTCGAATTATTAATTTTCTATTTTTCGAATATTCAAATTTTTCATATTCAAATCTTTCATTTTCGAATTTTCAAATTTCGAATATTCGAATTTCGATTTTTTTTTTCGAAATGTCGAATCTTTCATTTTCGAAATTTCTCGAATTTTTCATTTTCGAAATTTTTCATTTTTGAATTTTTCATTTTGGAAATTTGGCATTTTTGAATTTCGAAATTTCGAATTTCCCAATTTTTTATTTTTCGAATTTTTCATTAGAGAATTCGAAAATTGAAAAAATGTGAAAATTCGAATTTTCGAATTATTTCATTTTCGAATTTTCGAAATTTCTAATTTTCTAATTTTGAATTTTCGCATTTTCGTATTTCCGAATTTCGGATTTTCGATTTTTTTAATTTTCGAATTTCGAATTTTTCATTTTTCGAAAATTCGAATTATTAATTTGCTATTTTTCGAATATTCAAATTTTTCATATTCAAATTTTTCATTTTCGAATTTTCACATTTCGGATTTCGAATATTCGAATTTTCGAATTTTTTATTTTTCGAAATGTCGAATCTTTCATTTTCTAAATGTCTAAATTTCGAATTTTTCAATTTTCGAATTTTCGAATTTCGAATTTTTCATTTTCGAAATTTAGCATTTTTCAATTTCCAATTTTTGAATTTTCGAATTTTCGCATTTCGAATTTTTCAATTTTCGAAATTTCGAATATCCCAATTTTCAATTTTTTTATTTTTCGAAAATACAAAATTTTTGTATTTCCGAATTATTTAATTTCCGAATTTTCGTATTTCCGATTTTCGGAAATACGAAAATTTTTTGTTTTTTTTTAATTTTCGATTTTTTTAATTTTCGAATTTTTTCATTTTCAAATGTTTGAATTTTCAAAATTCCGAATTTTCTATTTTCGATTTTTTCGAAAATTCGAATTATTAATTTTCTATTTTTCGAATATTCAAATTTTTCATATTCAAATCTTTCATTTTCGAATTTTTCATTTTCGAAATTTTTCATTTTTGAATTTTTCATTTTGGAAATTTGGCATTTTTGAATTTCGAAATTTCGAATTTCCCAATTTTTTATTTTTCGAATTTTTCATTAGAGAATTCGAAAATTGAAAAAATGTGAAAATTCGAATTTTCGAATTATTTCATTTTCGAATTTTCGAAATTTCTAATTTTCTAATTTTGAATTTTCACATTTTTCAATTTTCGAATTTCGAATTTTTCATTTTCGAAATTTCGAATTTTAGAATTTTTCATTTTCGAAATTTAGCATTTTTCAATTTCCAATTTTTGAATTTTCGAATTTTCGCATTTCGAATTTTTCAATTTTCGAAATTTCGAATTTCCGATTTTCGGAAATACGAAAATTTTTAGTTTTTTTTAATTTTCGATTTTTTTAATTTTCGAATTTTTTAATTTTCAAATGTTTGAATTTTCAAAATTCCGAATTTTTGATTTTCGAATTTTTTATTTTTCGAAAATTCGAATTATTAATTTTCTATTTTTCGAATATTCAAATTTTTCATATTCAAATTTTTCATTTTCGAATTTTCAAATTTCGAATTTTCAAATTTCGAATATTCGGATTTCGAATTTTCAAATATTCGAATTTTCGATTTTTTTTTCGAAATGTCGAATCTTTCATTTTCGAAATTTCTCGAATTTTCGAATTTTTCATTTTCGAAATTTTTCATTTTTGAATTTTTCATTTTCGAAATTTGGCATTTTTGAATTTCGAATTTTTCAATTTCGAATTTTTCATTTTTCGAAATTTCGAATTTCCCAATTTTCCAATTTTTTATTTTTCGAATTTTTCATTTTCGAAAATTAAAAATTCGAAAAATTAAAAATTCGAAAATTGAAAAAATTTGAAAATTCGAATTTTCGAATTATTTCATTTTCGAATTTTCGAAATTTCTAATTTTCTAATTTTGAATTTTCACATTTTTTATTTTTCGAATTTTCGAAAAATAAAAAAATTACGAAAATTCAAATATTCTAAATTTCGAAATTGTAACATTAAAAAATCTAAAGTTCGAAAATCTAAAATTCGAAAATGGGAAATTTCTGAATTTTTCGAATTTTTTAATTTCCGAAAATTATTTTTTTTAATTTTCGTTTCATTCGTTTTTTTTCGGAAATCTCGTTTTTTCCGTTTTATTCGTTTTTTTTGCATTTTCGGAAATCCGAAAATTCCGAATTTTCGAATTTCCCGAATTTACGAAAAAAGCAAAAAAACGAATAAAACGGAAAAAAATATTTGTTCGATCTTCCCGAATTTACGAAAAAATTAAAAAAACGAAAATAACATAAACTAAAAAAACGAATTTTTTGGAAGTGCACATGTCTACTTACGCCAACGTATCTCGAGATGCGCCACGTAAGTGTAAATATGCGCCGTCGTATCTATGGGTCGTACCCATAGAACCAAAATACGCCAAAAAACTAACTTCATCCAACCGACATAACTTGCCTACGCCGTCGTATAGTTACACTGGACGCATTTGGTACTCCCATTGATTTGAGATGTATATATGCAAATTAGGAAAATACGCCGGTTCACGAATTTAGATGCGCCCGGCGCATGTTTTAAGCAATTTGCGTAAGAGTTACGTCCGGCGTAAAGTTATTCCTCATATAGGAGGCGCAACCCATGCAAAGGTATGGACCAGGGAACAGCTGTCGTATTTTACGTCGTTTACGTAGTACTATGTAAATAGGGCTGGGCATAGGTTACGTTAACGGCGTAGGCAGTGATTCGACGTATCTTAGGCAGTTTTTTCGACGTGACTGTGAGCATGTGCACTGGGATGCGTCCAAGAGACGACGCATGCGCTTTTGTTTTTTTGAAGTTCAGCACATCATTTGCATGGGGTCACGCTTCATTTTATTATATCATGCCCACTTTGACTCACGTCGGCTTATGCCGACAACTATACGCTACGCCGGCGCAACATCAAGCGCATTTACTTTGTCAATACCATGCTTGCCTCTCAACTTTGTGCCGGCGTAGCGTAAAGAAGATACACTACGGCGGCATAAAAATGCGCCGATCTACGTGAATCCGGGCCTTTATTTTAACTCCACTGTGTTACTAGAATGGGATGACTATAAGAAATAAAGTTCTCTGTCTTTTAATCCATGGACAATCTTAGCTGTCCAGTCAACAACTTGTGCAGGGGTGGACTGACAACTCATGGGACCCCCGGGCACTAGAAGGTTATGGGACCCCCAGGCTTACAGGTGGCCACCATGCCAGGAGGCAGTGCAGAGGCGGGACAGCTAAAATCTCGGGATTTTCACATCAAAAGCATGTCGGTTTCGGACATATCAGGGACAGATGTAAAAAAAAAAAAAGATTTTTACATAGTGTCCATGGTTTAACTGAGCCTGGCAACCCTGATGGGGCCCCCTAGTGGCATGGGGCCCTCGGGCAGTGCCCGGGTGTCTCAATGGTCAGTCCGCCCCTGAACTTGTGTTCAAGAATAATCTCCAATTTGATAAAATGTATATATTTATAGACAAGCACCTGCTGATATACAAGGGCACTAGGCATATTTCTGCACTACTTTAGCTGTTTTCTTGTTTTTTTTTCAGTGATGAGAAGTTTAGGAATTCCATGTCGAGTTGTAACCAACTTCAATTCTGCTCACGATACCAACAGTAATCTTGTTATTGATGAATATTATGATTCAACTGGCAAAAAGCTCCCTCGGGAAAGTCATGACAGCATCTGGTAAGACACTTATCATTGACAGGCCATTCAGGAATCCAAATATGTGGATCCTTGTTTTTTTTTCCTTCATTTCCTTCTTTGATGTGGCTTTTACTATCATGAAATGATTTTGCCTACTCTAATGCCTTGTACACACGACCGGTTTTCACGACGAGAAAACTGCAATTTTTTTATATTGGTCGTGAAAACCGGTTGTGTGTATACTCCCTATCAGTTTTCTCAACAAAAAAACTGCCCGCAACATTTTTTAAACCAGCTCTCTTTTTTTCTCATCGTGTTTCCCGCCAGTCTTTTTCTCGTTGCGAAAAACAGTCGTGTGTATGCTTTTCCGAGGGGAAAAAAACGCACATGCTCAGAATCAAGTATGCAGCCCAAAAGCAGCCCAAAGGGTGGCGCCATTTGAAAGGAACTTCCCCTTTATATCCCCGTTGTACGTCACCGCACTTTGGTCAGACATTTTTGCATGAATGTGTGTATGCAAGTCAGGCTGGAGAAGAAATCACCTAGAGAAAAACTTTGTTTTTTTTCCTGCCGAGAGAAATGTTTGCGTGTACGAGGCATCATAAAGGTAGATAAGTGAGCATTTTTAGGATATAATGGCCTAGATTCACAAAGCGATTACGCCTGTGTAAATGTTGTTAGACTGGAGTAATTTCGACTTACGGGCGTTTTTACGCTAGTCGAAATCCTCAAACCATGAAAAGACACCTGCGGGCTTCATTTCGACTGTATTACGTGTTAGTACGCCTTCAGATCTACGCTGCCAGAAAATTGCGGCCACTGGGCGGACTTCCTGTTGTTTTTCGCCGTCAGGGTATGCTAATGAGCTTTTGCCTGCAATCCACAAAATTTCGCACTTTCAACGCAATCTCTTACGGCACCTTTAGTCATCTTTTTTTTCCGTTTCACTATACCTGCTTTTTGCTGGTCTAATATTAGACAGCCCATGTTAAGTATGGCCGTCGTTCCCGCGTCGAATTTCAACGTTTTCCGATGTCTTTTATTATTTTTAACGTAAGTCGTCCGGGAATAGGAATGTTCGTAAACGCCGCTACTCAAACAACGAATGACGTCACGACGTGATTTCGCGCAATGCACGGCGGGAAATTCCTGAACAGAGCATGCGCAGTTCGATCATCGCGGGGACGCGCTTAATTTAAATGCTTCACGCCCCCTAATCACGTATTTCGATTGCGCGGCGGAAAAAAAATACGACACAATAGCGTACGCGCAAAAAAACTACCTGAATTCGGTGTAGAGTCTGGTGAAATACGGCAGCGTACCGTATTTCGATTACGCAGCGGAATATTACGTCTTTGTGAATCTGCCCCAATGTGCCTTGGCTATCATGTGCTATGTATAGTGCGCAAAGTCTAATGGACAAGACAAATGGCCAGATTCAGGTAGAGCAGCGTAATTTTATGTATCTCAGATACGCTACGCCGCCGTAAATTAGAGAGGCAAGTGCTGTATTCACAAAGCTAATTTATGGCGGCGTAGCGTAAATGGGCTGGCGTAAGCCCGCCGAATTTAAGTGTGTTTGATGTGGGCGTGTTTTATTTAAATTAAGTGTGACCCCACGTAAATTAAGTTTTTAACTAACGGCGCATGCGCCGTCCGTGGACGTATCCCAGTGCGCATGCTCCAAATGACGCCGCTAAGACTCATTGGTTTTGACGTGAACGTAATTTACGTCCAGCCCCATTCACGGACGAGTTACGCAAACAACGTAAAATTCTAAAAATTTGACGCAGTCCCGACACCCATACTTAACATTGACTACGCCATCTTTTTGTTGGAATATCTTTACGCCTGAAAACAACTTATGTAAATGGCGTATCTGTACTGCATTTGTATTTGGCTAATTTACATATTTGACGCGTAAATCGACGGAAGCACCACCTAGCGGCCAGCGTAAATATGCAACTAAGATACAACGGCGTAGGAGACTTTATACCACTCGTATCTTAGCAAAATTTAAGCGTATCTTGTTTTGAGAATACACTTAAAGATACGACGGCGCAGATTCGGAGTTACGATGGTGTATCTACTGGCCACAAGTCTTTTCAGATGCTTCAAATAGTGGACCATACATACCCTAGTCCAGGAATGTTTGCATAGACCAGGGGTAGGCAACCTGGGGCCCTCCAGCTGTTGCAGAACTACAAGTCTCATCATGCTTTTGGGAGTAATTGTAACTGCCAGTGTATAGAAAAAAGAAATCAAATGTGCTGTCTTAAAATAACAAACAATAACAGCCGGCACAACAAAAGATCAATCTGTGAAATTAACAAAGTAAAAATGGTATAGTGCAGCGCTAAACCTAGTGATTGAAAATAGTGGGGATCTTGCTGTTCAGACAAAATCTGATAGCGGAGATTCACTAAAGTGCAAAAAAACATATAGAAAACGTGTTTCGTCCTAATAAGGCATCATCTGGGGGTAACAGCCAGTCTTGCAATGCCTCATGGGAAATGTAGTTCCACAACAGCTAGAGGGTCCCAGGTTTCCTACCCCTGGCATAGTCCATAGAGATGACTGGGGAAGTTCCGATCCTCGGTCATTTCTACTGTAAGCCAGCGAACCTGCCATCTTCAGTCTCAGGCTCCGCGGTGGGAGCTATTTAGCCGCTTGGATTGCTTTTACTTTATTTAGCATCGCCAGCTGAGAAAAAAAGAAACGGGGTCATGACTGTAGCTGCAGACATGGCCCCAGTATAACCACTGAAACCCAAGGATATACAGGGTTAAAGTCGAATGTAAGACATTTTTAATTGTTAACTTGGTCTGTATAACAAGTAAAGAATGCCAGTTTTCTATTATTATTTTGAGTGAATGCTTTACAACAATATCAAGCTGTCTTGTTCCGCAAGTACACTAAAGAGCCAGACTGCTCCTCTCTAGTGATGAGCGGAATACGCCATATTCGATTTTGCGATATTTCGCGAATATTTCGAAGAATATTCGCGAATATTCGTTAATATAGAATATTCGTGATATTTTATAAAAAAAAAAAATTGCGAATTTTCGGCAATGCGAATTTTCGCTAATGCGAAATTTCGCGTTTTTTTTTTTTTTTTTTATAAAATATCACGAATATTCGATATTTACGAATATTCGGTATATTTTATATAAAAAAAAATTTCACATTTCGTTAATATCGAATATTCGTGATTTTTAAAAAAAAAAAAAAATTGCGAAATTTCGCTAATGCAAAATTTCGCGATTTTTTTTTTCTATAAAATATCACGAATATTCGATATTTACGAATATTCGCTATATTTTATAAAAAAAAAAGAAATTGCGAAATGTCGCTATTGCGAAATTTCGCTATTGCGAAAATCGCGAATGCGAAATTTCGCGAATGCGAAATTGATTGCGAATTTTATTGCGAATTTTATTGCGAAATTTGAAAAATACGAATATTCGAAATAGGGAATATTCGCCGCGATATTCGAGATATTCGCGAATACTCGAATATGCAATATTCGTAGGGAATATTCGCAATGCGAATATTCGTGAGCAACACTACTCCTCTCACACCAAGCAGACCGGTACAGATCTTCAGTGCCTCCCTACACAATGCTCCGATCGACAATGCTGCTAAGGCAGTGTGACTGCATAATGATATACTGTATATTCATGACTATTTAGACTTTAATTCAATTGAGGAGTTCGATCTTCAGTCTTATGACTTTTGAAAAGACAAAACCATTTGACCTTAAACTTTAACTGGAATTATAAGATTATTTTTTAACCTAGGAACTTCCATGTGTGGTGTGAGTGCTGGATGGCAAGAAGAGACTTGCCTCCAGGCTATGAAGGGTGGCAAGTTCTAGATCCAACCCCGCAGGAGACAAGTGATGGTATGAAGAACACATATTTTAATTGTATGTTACCACTTACATGCCAACTATGCTTCTCAACATAAACCCATTATGTTCCTCAGGTATTTATTGCTGTGGCCCTACCTCTGTGAAAGCCATAAGAGAAGGGGAGGTCCACCTGAACTATGATTCCCCATTTGTCTTTTCCATGGTGAATGCAGATTCTGTGTCATGGACATTATATGGGACAAAAAAGGAAAAGCATTTTTGTGATCCACATTTGATTGGAAATAATATTAGTACAAAGTGTGCTGGAGCGGACGAACGAGAAGACATCACCGACAGCTATAAATACGATGAAGGTAAATCCAAGATTTCTCAAGATCATGGTAATAATGAATTGCATAAACTCACATATCAGTTTAAAGCTGAACTTCAGATAGTTAAAGCAAAACTTTGCTTTTGCGACCTCACTTGGGGTCCATGGCTCCGCTCTCCACCACAATTATAATAGCCAACGTTTCTATGTCTCTGAAAGTCTGAGGCCGCGTACACACGATCGAATCTATCTGCTGAAAATGGTCTGACAGACTGTTTCAGCAGACACATTCGATCGTGTGTACGGGCGAACAGACGGGTTTTTCCAGCAGACAGATTTTAAAGCCTGCTTTAAAATCTGTCTGCTGGGAACCCGGCCGTCCGATATGTCTGCTGGTTAGTACGCTAACCAGCAGACATATCTGTCCGCACATGCGTCGAATGGATTCGACGCATGCGCGGAAGTGTTTTACTTCCTGGTGTGGTGAGGTGGCGGCGTCAACGTCATCGCCACGTCACCGCGCTGTCTGCCGGAGGGGATTTTGGTTTGATCGTGTGTACAGCGATCAAACCACAACAGCCCAGCAGACAAATCCGATCGAATCGGTCTGTCCAACCGATTTGATCGGATTTATTTCGTCGTGTGTACGCGGCCTTAGAGGTGAATGCTAGACATGTGCATTCCTTTTCGTCCGAATTTCAGCTATTTTCGTTATTGTTTTAACAAATGAAAACGAAAGTGCAGAATACGGAAACCGAAAGATCCAACATAAACAAATGCTTTATTTTTGTTTTCGTCGGTTGAATGTGCCTAAGCTTAAAGGGTCACTAAAGGAAAACATTTGTTTTAGCTAAATAGCTTCCTTTACCTTAATGCAGTGCTGTTTTTATATTCTCATTGTTCATTTTTGCTTTGAAGTTGCAGTAATTCTGCTCTGATCTCCAAACTTCCTGCTTGTCTGGCTTCTTATGAAAAATCTCATGGCAGTTTTTCACTGTGGTCTAAGCTGTGTGTCTAAAACTCCTCAGAACCAATCAGATTAATTTTAAAAAACAAAACACTGTCCTGGATTTGTTTGTTTTTCTTCAGTGTGTCTTCTGTACTTCACAGAAACATGAAACCAGTTTAAAAACTAAAGTGAAACTAGAGGCACATTATATGATTGATTTGTATCTATTTTTAAAAGGAATCAGTTAACTTTTATGTCTCTATACCCTGTAAACAGTCATTTCAGCAAAAAAAAAAAAAAAATTCCTTTAGTGACCTTTTAACTCTATGGGCCAGATTCTGGTAGAGTTAGGCTGGAGTATCCATTGATCTGCCAGCCTAACTGTCACTTTAAGCCGGCGTTTTTGTTTTCTGTAACCAGAAAACAAGAAACGCCGGGTTGGAGTTCCGATGCGATCGGCGCAATTGAATTTCGCCATCGCATCGTTACTTCAACTTAAAAATGGCGCCGGGGGCGTTCCCGCCGATTTACGCTCAAAAAATATGTTAATGAGCGGGAATCGGCAATTCACAATCTTTTTTGGGCGCGACGCAGTGACTTTACGACGTTTCCGGAAGCCATACGCGGCGTATAGATAAAGCAGCCCCCTAGTGGAGTATCCTATGTTAGGTATAGCCGTCGTCATCGCGTCGAAAAAAAAAAAATCGCGTCGCTTGTGTAAAAAGTTCATGAATGGGGATGTGACGTCATTGACGTTCACTGACAGAATTTGGAGCATGCGCACTGGGATGCATTGACACTCGACGCATGCGCAGTACGTTCGCCGCGGGATCGCGCTTAGTTTAAATATTACACGCCCCGTACCCGCCCAATTTGAATTCCGCCGGCTCATTTTCGATACGCTGCCGCAACTTTAGGAGCAAGTGCTTCATGAATAACAGCACTTGCTCCTAAAATTTCGGCAGAGTAACGTAAATGAGATGCGTTACTCTGGAGTAAAGAAACTCCCATCTACCTGAATCTGGCCCCATTAGTCCAAGATTATTCTACATAGAGAGAAAAGTTTGACATTATAGAGAGAAAAGAGAGAAAAGATTTGACATTATAGAGAGAAAAGATTCAACATTATAGAGAGAAAAGATTCAACGTTATAGAGAGAAAAGATTTGACATTATAGCAGGGATCCTCAAACTACGGCCCTCCAGCTGTGTCGGAACTACAAGTCCCATGAGGCATTGTAAAACTCTGACATTCACAGACATGACTAGGCATGATGGGAATTGTAGTTCCTGAACAGCTGGAGGGCCGTAGTTTGAGGACCCATGCATTATAGAGAGAAAAGATTCAACATTATAGAGAGAAAAGATCGCTGCTGGAATTGGGTGGGGGAAGTAAAATAAAAATTATGATGATGAATGTTACTGGCTGACTGTAACCAAAGAGGAAGAGCAGTAAAATAGCTAGAACTAACTTGACAATTCAACATGAACAACGAAGATTCGACAAAGCATCGAAAAACATACAAACGTCAAATCTGTCATTGAAGGCTTATGGTGTCTGTCGAAAGTTCTAAGAAGATTCGACAAGCAGCTAAACTGTATGACGCCGCAATCGTACATTTCTGGTCAAATGCTCGGCCCGTAGGCTATAGAAAAATTCTAATGTTGGTTGACCAATAATAATAATTAATAAATATAATTATTACTAGTCATACAACATTAGTATTCTTCTATAGCTTGTAGGCGGAACATTCGACCGGAAATGTATGATTCGACGTACAGTTTCGCTGCTCTGTCTTCTTTGAACATTCGACAGACACCATAAGTATTCAATGGCAGATTCAACCTTAATTCATTCGGATTTTCGGACGAATGCAATTTCTAACGAAAAACGAACTCGATAAAAACAAATTTCGGGAGTAACTAAAAAAAATATTTTTTAAAACGAAATTCAGAAATTAAATATTTCATTGTGCACATGTCTAGTGAATGCCGGGCTGGGCAGGGTGACAGACAATCCCACATTTCAGCAGCCCCTACGGGAGGACTGCTACATAAGTATGTATGTGCCATACCTATAGGAATTCTGCAGATGCTGAAAAATTATTGTAGTTGGTACCGTCACTACTCTGATCTCAATTCGCTTATGCATGCCAAGTGACTGCCCTGCTGCAAAGCATTCTCTTATTGAATGAGAGGTGGGGCATTGACGTCACAGAGGTTGCAGTCTCCATCTCGTCTAGTCAGAAAAAACTTTGGATTCATATATAATAAATGGTAAAAAAAAAAATGTAAACACCTAAAAAAAATATGTTTTTTTTTCCTTTTTATGAAGTTTCTTCAGTAGACAATTAACAGGCAACTTGTGTTAGGCATAAGTCTGCAAGTTTGATTATCTTTTAATATCTGTTTTATTGCATAAGGATTTGTTTGTCATTTGTCAAGGAACCGTTGAAGAAAGAAAAACGTACCTGAAAGCAATGAAAAGACTACAAAAGACAAACTCTATGACGCTCTCCAATGGCAGTGTACACCATAACCATACCAATGGCTTCTCTGTTAATGATGTTTTCCCTGAACAAGAATCTCAGAATGAATCTATCCATCAATATGAACGTCTGAATCGCCCATTGCAAGACGCTAAACTGATTCTGAGGTTTAAACTGGTGGAGTCTCCACAGCTGGGGCAAGCAATAAACTTAGCCTTACTAGCTGGTAACCTGCGTTCTGTTGCCAAGACCCTTAAACTGTGTTTTAGTGCACAGGCTATTAAACACAGAGGAAAACCTGGACACCAGTTCTGGAAGGAATCCAAGTACATTGAGCTTGAGCCCAATGAAGGTAATGTGTATGATTTACATACTATTTACATACTATAAAGTTTTCATGAGAGATATACAACAATGCACATCAAACGTGTTAAGTATGAGAAAATGATGTGCAAATAAAGATAGAAGCTACTTATTGGAACACAGACCCAACCCTGATTCTTATGCCGCATACACACGGTCGTTTTTTGCGATGAAAAAAAACGACCTTTTTTAAAACGTAATTTAAATTGATCGTGTGTGGGCAAAACGTTGTTTTTTGTCTTAAAAAAAACGACCAAAAAAAAATTCCAACATGCTTGAATTTTTTGTGTCGTTTTTTGTTTCACAAAAAGTCACCGTGTGTAGCAAAAACGTTGTTTAAAACAACGTTTTTCAACCCGCGCATGCCCAGAAGCTAGTTATGAAGCAAGCTTCAATGGAAAAGAGTGGTGAACGTAACCTCGCTTTTTGTGAAAAAAACGATGGTGTGTATGCAAAATCGTCTTTGAAAAGTGACGTTTCAAAAACGTCGTTTTTTACTTCACAGAAAACGTCGTTTTTTTTTCATCACAAAAAATTATCGTGTGTACGCGGCATTAAAGTTTGAAATACATACTGTATTTATTAGCGTATAACACTCACTTTTTTTATCCTGAAAATAGAGGGTAAACTGTGCCTGCGTGTTATACGCAGGGGGCTGTGGAAAGTTTCTTTCCTTGAAAGTCAGTTTCAAAATGATAAGGCGCAAGTAAGAGATATTACACATCAAGGACACGTATTAGCTTATAGGCAAATAGAGCAAAAAGAAAATTTTATGACACTTAATAAATGGAGGTACCAACAGTTAAACCACTTTATTCAAAAACTTCCCCAACCTTTAAGAATGGAGGACCAACTTTCTGACATAGAAAAACGATGTTCTTTGGAAAGTAGGAAGGGAACTATATCTAAGATTTATAAGATCTTAATACAGCGGGAGGAATTAGAGGTACACCCTTCATTAAAAAATGGGAGAAGGAATTAGGAACACGGTGTGACAGGACCACAATAGATACAATTTTAAAACTGACCCATACCTCGGCTCCCGACAGTCGATCCGCTGAAATGAATTTTAAATGCTTATCAGGCTGGTACATTACACCAGAAAAACTCAGTAAATTTAAGACCGGCCAGTCAGCAGATTGTTGGAGGGGCTGTAAATCACCTGGCACTATGGCCCACCTTTGGTGGGAATGTCCAAAGGTTAAAACTTATTGGGAAAAGATCTTGAAGATAATCGAAGAGATTACAAAGGAAAAAGAGGAATAAATATATAAACAAAGGTAGTTATAAAATGTACAAAGTGCAAAAATGTTATAACATACATATATAACAAACTTAATCGAAGGAAAAAAATAAAATAAAATGATGCAAACCTGAAACAGGGACGAAAACTAAGCACCTCTACCATGAGCTGGTCTCTTGTGTGCAGTAAAAGCTGACTGTGGAATATAAAGAGAAAAAAAAGAAGAAAAAAAGAAAAAAAAAAAAAGTATGAGAAAATGATGTGCAAATAAAGATAGAAGCTACTTATTGGAACACAGACCCAACCCTGATTCTTAAAGTTTGAAATACATACTGTATTTATTGGCGTATAACACTCACTTTTTTTATCCTGAAAATAGAGGGTAAACTGTGCCTGCGTGTTATACGCAGGGGGCTGTGGGAAGTTTTTTTGTGAAAGTCAGTTTCATCTTGGCAGAAAGCATGGCCAACTTGATGACTTGCAAAATCTGCCATTAAGCAATACTGCAGTGTCACATCCCTGTGAGGTGAGAGGTGATACCTCACAGGGACGTGACAGGACAGTGAGGGACTAGCAGCAGACTGATGGGTCATCATGTGCATAATTGACCAAAAATACTGACCTTTCCCAGTCAGGCCACGTACACACGATCGTTCCAACCCAATGAGAGTTTTCATCGGGTCACCGGTAAAGTGGCCTGATGGTCTGATGTGCGTACACACCATCAGTTCAAAAACCGATCGTATCAGAACGCGGTGACGTAAAACACAACGACGTGCTGAAAAAACGAAGTTCTATGCTTCCAAACTTGCGTCGACTTGATTCTGAGCATGCAGGGGTTTTTGAACCAACGCTTTTGCGTACTAACGATCGGTTTGGACCGAAGGTCAGGCGTCCATCAGACCGATTTTAAAGTAAGTTTTAAAACTTTGGTCCGAAGGACTACAGACCGATGGCCCGTACACACGGTTGGTTTGGACCGATGAAACTGGACTTCAGTCCAATTTCATCGGGTTGGACCAATCGTGTGTACGCAGCCTCAGAGTTCCATTATAGAGGAAATTACTTTCATAAATTTTTTTCATACTTGCCTTTTCCAAATGTGTTCGGGCCTGTAATGTAACACACTGGATCCTGTTCCTCTTTGCCTCTTCTTAAGCCCTGAGCAGTCCTCTGAAGTTTTAGAGAGTGGTACGGAAGTGATAACATCAGCATTTCGCTCCATCAATGCATCGTGAATGAAAGGCATGGTGGTGATGCACCCTCAAGGGTTGGTCCCTTGATGTTCTACAATCCCAGTATCTCCTCAGGCTGTTAAGTAAAGTTGAGTGAAGTTGGACACTATTGGTTATAACTAGGGATGAGCTTCGAGTTCGAGTAGAACTCATGTTCGACTCGAACATTGCCTGTTCGCCGAACAGCAAACTATTTGGGATGTTCGCGCCAAGTTCGTGTGAAAATTAGAACCCTGTTAAAGTCTATGGGAATCAAACGTTTGAAATCTAAAGTGCTAATTTTAAAGGCTAATATGCAAGTTATTGTAATATAAAGTGTTTGGGGACCTGGATCCTGCCCCAGGGGACATGTATCAATGCAAAAAAAGTTTTAAAAACTGCAGTTTTTTTGGCAGCAGTGATTTTAATAATTCCTTTAAGTGAAACATTAAAAGTGAAATATTCCTTTAAATTTCGTACCTGGGGGGGGGGGGGGGTGGTATAGTATGCCTGTAAAGTAGCGTGTGTTTCCCATGCTTAGAACTGTTCCTGCACAAAGTGTAATTTCTGAAGGAAAAAAAGTAATTTAAAATCACTCGCGGCTATAATGAATAGTCGGCTCCCGGCAATACAGAGAAAAGTCATTCATAAAAAAAAAAAATGGGTGGGGGTCCACGGCATTTTTTTTTAAAATTTATATTTGACGCAGGGTTCCCCTTAATATCCATACCAGACCCTAAGGTGAGTGATTTTAAATGACTTTTTTCCTTCAGAAATTACATGTTGTGCATGGACAGTTCTAAGCACAGGAAACATGCTCTACTTTACAGGCATACTATACACCCCCCTAGGTACGAAATTTAAAGGAATATTTCAATTTTATTGTTTCACTTTAAGCATTATTAAAATCACTGCTCCTGAAAAAACGGCCGTTTTTTAAAACTTTTTTTGCATTGATACATGTCCCCTGGTGCAGGATCCAGGTCCCCAAACACTTTTTAGGACAATAACTTGCATATTAGCTTTTAAAATGTGTACTTCAGATTTCAAACGTTCATGTCCCATAGACTTTAACAGGGTTCTAAAGTTCACACAAACTTTTGGTCTGTTCGCAGGTTCTGGTGCGAACCGAACCCAAGGGCGTTCGGCTCATCCCTAGTTATAACTAAGGTCTTATAGGCTGAAACACGTCAGTATTCTCTGACCCCCACCCCCCAGAGTAGTGTCCTCTGACCCCCCAAAGCAGTGTCCTTGGTAAAACTCCCCCCCCCCCCCACAGTAGTGTCCTCTGCCCCTCTGCTCCCTCAAAGCAGTGTTTTTTTAACATACCCTTACACAATGTAATGTAGGTAGCACTGCCCTATCTAAAATGGCTGTACAGCAGAGCGGAGAGTGAGAGACAGCACAGTATTGCGGAGGGTGGGAACAGGAGCTGTCATTGTTAACTTTCATAATAACAAGCTGGTTATTGGTTGCTAGGACTGCTGGTTAACTTGAAAGTTTAACTGAAGTAGCCCCCGCTCCTGCCCTCGATCCAGTGCTGTTCTGTCTTTCTCTCTTCACTCAGCCCATGAGAGCGGCGGCGGCTGGGGGGCAGAATTGGCAATCCATGTTCACAATCTATCTGTCGGCTGCCCACAGTCGACCATTAGATTGCGATCTATGGGTTGCCGACCCCAGGCTTAGACTATGCTATAGTTGCACTGCATACAGAAAAACAATAAAAAAAAATACAAAATACACATTGCTGCCCATAGCCAAAGAAAGAACTATTGGGATATAAGACTGTTAATCAATTTAAATAACAATATACAAGTAAGAGCAATATATACTGTATGTGTGTGTATATATATATATATATATATATATATATATATATATATATATATATACATGAATAACTATTTTTACCAACTGTATTGGCAGAGAAATGGATCTTTTTACAAATCACATATTCACAATATGGAAAGTATCTTGATGACAACAACTTGGTAAGAGTGACAGCTGTTGGCGAGCAGAATGTGACCTGGGAGAAACTTCTCGTGAAGAAGGATATCACCCTGGCTGTTCCACAAATCAAGATCAATGTAAGATAAATCTATTAAAAGAATCATGTAACTTTTAATATAATGTCCTTATTTATCCTCAACATTCCTAATTTACCATCTCGGTGGCGTAAGGGCCACAGATGTAGAAAAACCAAGCCCTCTCTTCTGCATCCTGCCCAGAGAAAAGCAGTGTTAATATCATCTCTGGCACCTAGTACCCTTTCGAAACTATCACATATCATATGCAGGGGCGGACTGACAACTCATGGGGCCCCCAGGCAATAGAAGATTATGGGGCCCCCGGGCTTACAGATGGCCACCAAGCCAGGTGGCAGTACAGAGGCGGGGCAGCTAAAATCTCAGGATTTTCCCATCAAAAGCATGTAGATTTTGGACATATCAGGGACAGATGTTAAAAAAAAAAACACCGATTTTTACATACTGTCCCTGGTTTTAATGAGCCTGGCAACCCTGATGGGGCCCTCTAGTGGCATGGGGCCCTCGGGCAGTGCCCGAGTTCCTCAATGGTCGGTCCGCCCCTGATCATATGCATTGAACCCTGTTTATAAAATGTCCATTCAGAATGCACGTGCCAAACTTCAGACAGGTATGGTAATTGTCCTTTATAGAAAGACCCAGTGCATGGATCCAACTGGTTGGCCAGGCGCCTCCCAGGGGACAGGGAGCCTACAATCCATTGATGGTTGCGGCTGGCCTGTTGGCAGATTCAGTAGTGGTCTTTTGACCACTTTTTAACAATTTAGTAATATTGCTTGGCGAAGTGTATGTATATTCATCAGAGAAAATAATGTAGTCCACGGAATCCAAAATGAAGCAGATTTTCCATAATTTTGCTAATTTACAGTGCCTTGAAAAAGTATTCATACCCCTTGAAATTTTCCAAATTTTGTCATGTTACAACCAAAAATTTAAATGTATTTTATTGGGATTCTATTTGATAGACCAACACAAAGTGACACATAATTGTATCTGAAAAGTATGTATTCAATACTTTGTAGAACCTCTTTCGCTGCAATTACAGCTGCAAATATTTAGGTTTGCAGTTGTGCCATACTTGTTCCATTTTTGGATGATGGATTAAACAGAGCTCTTTGAGATATTCCAAGCTTGGGATCTTGTTTTATAACCTAACCCTGCTTTATCCCTGACCTGTCTGGTGTGTTCCTTGGCCTTCAGGATGCTGTTTGTTCACTAAGGTTCTCTAACAAACCTTTGAGGGCTTCACAGGACAGCTGTATTTATACTGAGATTAAATTACACACAGGTGGACTCTATTTACTAATTAGGTGACTTCTGAAGACAATTGGTTCCACTAGATTTTAGTTAGGATTCTCAGAGTAAGCCCTGGTTCACACTGGTGCGTTTTGAGATGCGATTTGGCATGTCAAATCGCATGTCAAAACGGCAGATTTTGCCTCAATTTGACGGCAATGGCACAGTCCTAATCGGTGCGACGCTGCATCTGCGGCATTGCACCGATTTCAAAAAGTAGTCTCTGTACTACTTTTTGCGATTTCAGCCTGCGATTTACATTGACATCTGTGCAGAAACCTGCACAGATGTCTCTGAAATCGCGGCTGAAATCGGGACTGCCGGGCGGGAGTGAAATCGTGCGAGTTCAGCTGAACTCGCACTGCTTCACTCCCGCAGCCCAGTGTGAACCAGGGCTTAAGGAGGCTGAATAGAGATGCACACCACACTTTTCAGATATTTATTTGTAAAAAAAATTAAAACCATTTACACAATTATGTGCCACTTTGTGTTGGTCTATCACATAAAATCCCAATAAAATACATTTATGTTTTTGGTTGTAACATGACAAAATGTGGACAATTTCAAGACGTGTGAATACTTTTTCAAGGCACTATACCATTGAATCTTTAACATAGAAAACACAACTATTTATACCAGTCTCCAAAATCAGTGTTCGTCCCCTTTCACACTTATACGATGTGTCCCACGATTTTGGACTGCAAAATCGTATAACAAGTCATTCTCCATTATTTTCAATGACTACCATTCATACTGGCACGACTTTAAGTTGTGCTTACTTCAAAGTAGTCCTTGCACTACTTTGGTCTGATTTTATTGCCACTTACACAGGCATTTATTGGAACCGTGGGCGCTTACCGCGGCCAAATCGCGGCCGCGAAATCGCGCGACTTTAAAGTCGTACAAGTGTGAAAGGTGTCTTAAGCCTAAATTCACCTTTTCAATAAAATATTCTATGCAGTCAAGGGACCCCAGTACATATGAACAACTGTAAAGAACTTATCAGTTGTATTGTAGGACATTTTGCCCAAAGACTCCCACTTCCCCCACCCAAGAGGCCTAGCCAATAAACTTTCAGTTAGCAATCCCCATGTCCTGCATTGTTGCTACAATGTGAAACCTGTTGGACACTCACTCCCAGCATTACTGTTAGGCTCCATGCACACTGAAGCTGATAAACTGCAGTTTATTGGCGTTTTGGCTTTTTTTTTTAAAGCATATAAACTGAACTCTATGTTAGCTTATGTGCCCATGCACACCTGGGCGTTTTTCAGTGTTAATGAGCTTTGGAATTTATTGGCTTTTTTCTAAACGCCCAAAATTTTTGTTCAAATAAACGCAAAAAAACGCAAAAATGCTCAAACGCCCAAAAACTCTCAAAAACACTAAAAATCACCGGCGCCAGCGTTTTTTATCCATTAAAAAAAAGTAAAAAAATAAGCTGATAAAAGCTACACTGAAAAATGCTGATTAAAGCTATTGCAAAAACGCTAAAAAACGTTACAAGGCTCCCTGCAAAGCTACTGGCGTTTTTTTGTAGCTTTTATCAGCTTCAGTGTGCATGGAGCCTAAAGCTGCAGAGTTTTTTAATACATACCGTAAAAAGATGGAAACCCTTTCTAGAAAAAAGGTGAAGTTAAAGCGGAGTTCCACCCTAAAAATGAACATTCTATTAAAGTGGTTGTAAACCACTTTTTTTAACTTTTACCTACAGGTAAGCCTATAATAAGGCTTACCTGTAGGTATAAAGAATATATCCTAAACCTATACGGTTTAGGAGATATTCCCCTCGCAATGCGCCGCTGATTGCAGCGGCGCATGCGCAGGGGGAATCCACTGCGAAAGGACCGGCATCCGCTGGACCCTGGCCGAATTTAAATCTCCCGCGCGTGTGCGCGGGAGTGACGTCATCGCCGCTCCAGCCAATCACAGCGCTGGAGCGGCGAAACCCGGAAGACACGCCGAGTCAAGATGAGATCTCGGTCGGCGTGCACCAGGTAAGTTCCCTACACCTCGTTCCGAGGTAAGTATTTCATAATGAGCTAATATGCGGTGCATATTAGCTCATTATGGCTTTTCCCTTGCAGGTCTAAAAAAAAAAATATGTTTTTGCAGTTTACAATCGCTTTAACAGCTTGCCTTTAATGTAAAAAAAAAAAATGTTTTACTCACTTCTATCTGGCTGTTACGAGACAGATTTTGTAATCTGCCTAGTTCCTGGTCCTAGGTGGTTCAACGTCCTGTCCTAAGACCCCATTGCCTCCTGGGAGATGATGGCACTCATTTCCCAGGAGTCTCTGGGCATTACTGTGCATTAATTTCCCAGCATGCAATGATTTCTGGAACGATTGGGAAGCTATTTATATGTTTTAGGGACTATTTAATGTGATTAATTTTAGCTTGCAAAATAAAAATAAAAAATTATGCCCGGAATCAAGCTTTAAGCCAGCCATAGATGGTTCAAACCATGTATGGGCAGACTGAGCGCACCCAAGTTGATTGATCAATTAACTTGGATTACAGCCACTAGCAAAAATCACTGTGTTCCCCCATCAACACTGTCTGTGGTTGCAAAAAAAAGAAAGAAAGAAAGAAAGAAAGTTACCGCCCCAGGTGGATTGTGTTAGGATGATCCGTATGGTCTCAGGAGATCAAGGGAGATGGCAATGCACAAGGCAACAAATGGAAAAAGAAAATATGGACAGCCGCACTCCAAAAAACCTTGATGGTTGTCTTTATTTAAAAAAGGAAAATGCACTACAAGTCACAGCACACAACACGGAGTAAAATAGTTGACGCGTTTCGCACTATAATGAGTGCTTACTCATAGGATTAAGCACTAATTTATAGTGTGAAACGCGTCAGCTGTTTTACTCCCGTGTTGTGTGCTGTGACTTGTAGTGCATTTTTCCTTTTTTAAATAAAGACAACAATCAAGGTTTTTTGGAGTGCGGCTGTCCATATTTTCTTTTTCCATAAAAGAAATTCACTCTGTCTATGGCTGGCCTAAGTCTTTAAAATGTAACATACACACCACATCCATACTTACATATTTGGAGGAAATCCAGGCGCAGCCAGAGGAAATATAAACACAGCATCCTACCCAGCAATTGATCTATAGGGCCAGATTCAGGTAGATGAGAGTATCTTTCCTCTGGAGTAACGCTTCTCATTTACGTTACTCTGAAGACCCTTTCAGCGCAATTCCTGTAATTCACATAGCAGTTGCGCGTAAACTTGCGCCAGAGTAACGATAATGCGCTGGCGTAACCCGACGCAAGTGGAAGTGGGTGTGATCATATGTAAATGATGGGCGGAGCCCGGCGCAGAGGCTTACGTTCAGCGCATCATCCACGGAGCATGCGCAGTGAGTGCGGCTCCACTCGCCCCCTTGTGCGCATGCTCACAACTTCCGTCGGCACCACTTCCTGGGAAACGTCAGCGCAATGCGTTCCGCTGGGCGCTTAAAAGCGCTGGCGGAAACGCCATTCCGGCGCAAAAGTAGTTCCGTTTCCCCCCACCCCAGGGAAGATACTTTTGCTCTGTAATGGCTGCTCCCGCTACCCCCAGAGAGAGGAGGAACCTCAACTTTAATACCCAGGAGGTCTCTGTCATTATCTCGGCTATGGAGACGGAGAATGAATTTCTCCATGGGAAAAAAAGCCGGAAGACCAGCCGGGAGAGGAAGCAGGGCATCCTGGAGTCGATTGCTGCCAGGGTCAATGTCCTGGGCTACTCCACCCAGGGTATGAGATTATTTTTCTTTTAATTATCAGGATATGATATTATTAATTTATTTTTGTACTGCACACGGTCAGGAGTGCAGGGGACAGTGTGAATGGTGTGTGAATGTGAGAGGGTGGCACTCCTGAAAGTAAGGGGTGTCACCCTCGGCCGTGGTGGTGAAGTGAACCCCACGGCTGAATGAATGATGTGTGAAAGGTGTGTGAATGGACAGTGACACCATTGGGGCCTTGACGCGGCGTTACTGCTCCCAACTCCTACATGCTGGACTTGGGCTAATCCAATGCGATGTGCATGTGGTGTGTGTGATCTAGGGACATCAGTGGTGTACACGCGTGCATTGTCTGTGTAATTAATGTTTTGGTTTAGTGTCCAAAGATGCCTACGGCGAGGACCCTCCTGACTGCTCTTCCATCAGCAGACTGGGTGTCCTCTGGCAGGTGGGGACTGTGTGGGTCGGGGGTCAGGTCATCACGTATGTCAATATGCAGGCCTTTTTTCATAGCAAAGTTATGTAGTATGCAACATGCACCGATGATCTGACACACAAAGGTAGGGGAATACAATAGGGCCCCCCCAGACTTATCCAGGCATCGGAAACGGGACTTCAGGAGCCCAAATGTTTGCTCCACCACTGCACGGGTTTTGATGTGTGCTTCATTGTATTTTCTCTCTCCTCTGGTTTGGGGGTTCCGGAAAGGAGTCATTAGATGGGGTCCCAGTGCATATGCAGAGTCACCTGTAAGGTAAAAGACAGGAGAATGTTAGTCATGCATGTGCGATTTCTGTTGTGCATGACGGGAGGGGATAGTCATGCCTGACTCCCATGTCACTCACCAACCAGCCAACTGTCCCCATACATGTTCTGGTTAAATTCTGCTGGGATGGGGCTCTGACGGTATATGAAACTGTCATGGCTGGACCCGGGGTGTTTGGCACGGACGTGCCATATGAGGCGTTGGGCATCAGCTATCACCTGTACGTTGATGGAATGCCAATGCTTCCGATTGCGGTATATGTGCTCTGTGGCACTGGGGGGCTGTAGGGCCACATGTGTGCAATCAATGGCCCCCACAGTGCGTGGGAATCTGGCAATGTTGTAGAAATCTGTCATTGCCTTCTGCCGCAGCTCCTCAGTGGTGGGTCTGATGAACTGGTTGGACATGCGTCTGAGGATTGCAGGGACAACCTGGTGCACACATCTGCTTATGGAGGATTGTGACATCCCAGCCACCACTCCACTTGTACGCTGGAATGATCCAGTTGCAAGGAAATGGAGTGTTGCCAGTACCTTCACCAGTGGCTGCACTGCTTGTGATCGGTGTGTCTTGCTGGTGATGTCATCCTGCAGGGTTGTGGTTAGTTCAAGTATTGCATCTGGGCTGAATCTGAATAGGCGATACACCTCCTCATCCCCCATGCCAAAGAGGTTCATACGAGTGCGGTATATCCTCTCACGTGCCCGCCTTCTTGGTTCCAGGGGACCCATCAGTAGTTCTAGGACCACGAGTGCCCCTGGCATGTTGGCACACAGAGGTGTTGTCCTTGCAAGTGGGGGTGCTCAGCTAGCTCCGATCGTCGGTAACGCTGCTGTAGCTGCTCTCCTGCTGACCTGTGACCGTCTGGAGTAAAGATAAAGCAGCCTTTTGTAGAAATAACTTTGCGCCGGACGGATCAGATACGCGCGGCGCATGTAGCCAGCGTATGGTGCTAATCCGTTCGTGAATTGAGAAAAATCCCTCATTTGCATATTTGCAGGGGAAATCAATGGGCGCGACTGATGCGCCCAGCGAAAATAAACGCTGACGATACTCTGGCGTCGGAACGTTCCGCCGGTCGCAAATGACCCGTTATTGGGCGCATCTAGTTTGGTGGGTACGGGCACATAGAAACGTCGGCGCATCAGCACAGTTACGCGGCGCATATCCAAATACTCCAGCGCAAGTGTTCCTGAATCTGGCCCATAGTGTGCATATGGCTGTAGTAAGGGTGTTAGATTGTGAGATTCTTTAGGTCATAGGGACTGATATAGACTGCCCTATAGATCTGTAAACTACTGCTTAATATTACAGTGCTTAAGATATACTGGAAAGAAACAAATAAAATAACTCTGCTGTATTTGTTACCTTTTATTACATGCAGTTCCCGGGATCTCCTGTAGTAAACAAACCATGCAAGGTACGTCTGATGTTCTCCAATCCCCTCAATGAAGATATAAAGGACTGTCTACTGGTAATCGAGGGCAGTGGTCTGATGAAGACTCAGCTTAAATTACTGTAAGTAACTGCACAAACATCAACTTCACTGAGATACTGACTGTAGATTAGAATGTGTGTGATAGGAAATAAAAAGAAAAGGACCATTATGGATCAAGCTATGTATAATTATGGGGGTCCAATTTATTTGTGTGACATTTTTTGGGGGGGGGGTGGGGGCTTTGGTATGAGTGGGACTTCCTGTCCCACTTCCTACTTCCACCCAGGGACCACCTAGGCGACTCCTCCTCTCGCCTTAGGCGGCCCCTCCCTTTAGGCGATCTCCTGGGACACAAGACAGGTCCCAGGAGATCGACTGTCCACTCATAGAGCGCAGCGCAACTCGTGCATGCACAGTGAGTGCCTGGCTGTGAAGCAGAAAGCTGTCACGGCCGGGTGCCCACACTATGAATACACTTTTTGTAGCTGCTGACTCTTAATAAACAGTAAGGCCGCGTACACACAATCAAATTTATCTGCTGAAACCGGTCCGACGGACCGTTTCAGCAGACAAATTCGATCGTGTGTACGGGCGAGCAGACAGGTTTTTCCAGCAGACAAATTTTAAAGCATGCTTTAACCACTTAAGACCCGGACCAAAATGCAGGTAAAGGACCTTGCCCCTTTTTGCGATTCGGCACTGCGTCGTTTTAACTGACAATTGCGCTGTCGTGCGACGTGGCTCCCAAACAAAATTGGCGTCCTTTTTTCCCCACAAATAGAGCTTTCTTTTGGTTGTATTTGATCACCTCTGCGGTTTTTATTTTTTTGCGCTATAAACAAAAATAGAGCGACAATTTAAAAAAAAATTCAATATTTTTTACTTTTTGCTATAATAAATATCCCCCAAAAATATATAAAAAAACATTTTTTTTCCTCAGTTTAGGCCGATACGTATTCTTCTACCTATTTTTGGTAAAAAAAAATCGCAATAAGCGTTTATCGGTTAGTTTTCGCAAAATTTATAGCGTTTACAAAATAAGGGATAGTTTTATTGTATTTTTATTAATATTTTTTTTTTTACTACTAATAGTGGCGATCAGCGATTTTTTTCGTGCCTGCAACGTTATGGCAGACACTTCGGACAATTTTGACACATTTTTGGGACAATTGTCATTTTCACAGCAAAAAATGCATATAAATTGCATTGTTTACTGTGAAAATGACAGTTGCAGTTTGGGAGTTAACCACAAGGGGGCGCTGTAGGATTTGAGTGTTCCCTTTGTGTGTTTACAACTGTAGGGGGGTGTGACTGTAGGTGTGACGTCATCGATCACGTCCCCCTTTAACAGGGATGACGTGATCGATGCTGCGGCCACATTAAAGCACGGGGAAGCTGTGTTTACACACGGCTCTCCCCGTTCTTCAGCTCCAGGGACGGATCGCCGCACTGCAGTGGCGATCGGGTCCGCGAGTCCCGCGGTCCCGGTCCTGGAGCTTCGGACCGGGTCACGGGAGCGCGCCGCGGGCTGGGTACTAAAACCAACGTATATATACGTTGATGTGCCCAGCCGTGCCATTCTGCCGACGTATATGTGCAGTAGGCGGTCCTTTAGTGGTTAAAATCTGTCTGCTGAAACCCGTCCGACATGTCCGCTGGTTAGTACGCCTAACCAGCAGACAAAAATCTCCCGCATGCGCCGAATGGATTCCTGGTTCGATGACGTGGCGGCGTCAACGTCACCGCCACATCACCGCGCTGTCTGCCGGCGGGGATTTTGGTTTGATCGTGTGTACACGATCAAACAAACATATCCTAGGAGACAAATCCGATCAAAACGGTCTGTCAGACCAATTTGATCGGATTTGTTTAGTTGTGTGTACGCAGCCTAAAAGCCTGGAACTCTGCTTTAACTTTTGGATCACTTGACCCTTCCTCCTAGATTAAGGTGACCAGATTTTTAAAATGAAATCCGGGGACATATTTTTTCTTTACTAGTAATGGCAACAATCAGCGACTCTCTGCCCATCGCCGCCCGCCTCGCAGCCTCTCAAGTCTTACTCTTCGGGCCCGGGTGCTACTGGATGGGGAGAGAAAGATCACTCCGCCAGGGAAGGCAAGGAGATAGGCAGGTGGCTGCCCAGGATTTGAGCCAAGGCAGATTAAAATGCGAGCGAAGCTGAATGGGCATGCGCCCGAAACTGAATATTCCCTCCACTCCGACCAGCACATGATCATCAGAAAGGGGCACAGATAATGGGAAAAATACAACCCCCCTATGCTAGTAGGTACGGCGGAGTGGTGGTGTGTAATTCAATTTTTTTTTTTTATTATTCTGCGCTGACTTTCTTTGAAATAGCCCCTGCCCCCTATTAAATCCAATCTGGGGACAAAACCGGGGACAGACTTGTTCCGGGGACAGTGTCCTCAATCAGGGGACTGTCCCCTGAAACTGGGGATGTCTGGTCACCCTATCCTAGATTGTAAGCTCTAACAAGCTTCCTCCTTTATTAAATTGTAACTGTACTGTGTGCCCTCATATTGTAAAGCACTGTGCAAACGGTTGGCGCTATTTACATCCTGTATAATCAGTGCCGATCCTGACCTCCCTGGGGCCCTAAGCAAAATGACATGTCACATTAAAGTTGAGAAGCGGGGAGGTGGTTGGGGGGCGCTGCCGACAGTGACAAGCGAGGGGTGATGACTTCTTACCTCTTCTTCCATGCAGCCAGCGAGTTGAGAAGTGGGGTGAGGGGACAAAAATGACTTCTCACCAGGCGGGGGCCCTCCGCAGCTTTGCAGGGTCTTAAGCGGCTTGCATAGTGAGCCCTTTAAGGTGGATCGGCCCTGTGTATAATAATAATAATTTGTTTCCATGGTATGTTATTTATACAAGTGTTAGGTTCAGTAAGCAAGATTAAAGTTGTGCAGTAAGGTGAGAACCAGGAACTCAGCAGTGTCTTATTTGGAGGAGTGAGACCGGTTTCTTCCACCCTGCACAGTCAAGAAGACAGTCTGGAAATTCGAACATACAAAGCTGAAGTGGGAAACTTCACTTCCGCCAATCAGAGGAAGCTTGCTATGCATTGATGAAATATTATGCTTCTTGTGAATGGCTGAGCAGTGTTCAGCCCTATTCAACCTTTAGGAGTGGGACAGGATGCAGCGCTGTATACTGAATGTAGCTGATTCTACATACAGTTTTTACAATGCTCACAACGGGCACATCTGTTGGTGAAGGAGATTGTTTGTTTCTTTGGACCAGATTGAACCAAACTATTTAAAATCACAAGACATGTGGAGTAAGGATTTCATGTGGATCTAAATACATGACATTTTTTACCTTAAAGTGGATGTAAACACCAAAAAAATTTTTTTTTTTGATGTCACAATGTAGAGTATAAGATTTCCTATCATCTGTGCCCGGTCTTGCCACACAGAGTTAATCCAGCGCTGAGTAATCCTCTTTTAATGTTCAGTGCAAATTAACAGAATTCCAAATAAAAACGTGCCAAATTATAAAGTCCGTTTCTCTGTTTTTGCTTTCAGTGACAGGTTATTTACATATCTAGCTTGGACATGTTTATCATATGCTATGTTATGTTTATCATAACATGAGGTGATCCAAAGTTCATTGTATATTACCAGGATGTGTTATGTGGGGGAGGGTGGATTTCTCACTTTTATACCTCATGTCATGATAAACATAAAATAACATATGATAAACATGTCCAAGCTAGATATGTAAATAACCTGTCACTCAAAGCAAGAATAGAGAAAACTGACTTTTTATTTAGGCAGGTTTTTATCTGGAAGGCTGTTCATTTTCACTGAACATTAAGAGGATTACTCAGATCTGGATTAACTCTGTGTGGCAAGACTGGGCACAGATGATAGGAAATCTTATACTCTACATTGTGACATCAAAGGTAAGGTAAACAAATGTCCCAGTGTTGTCCCCATCACCCCCATAAATACTTACCTGATTCCTCATTCAATCCAGTGTTGTGCCTATCTTTAGCAGCTCTCTCCTCTCTCTCTCTGCTCTCACAGGATTTGCTAAGGCAGCAGGTGCCATTGGCTCCTGCTGTTGTCAATAAAATCCTGTAAGCACAGAATGCTACTGTTTACCTCTTAAAAAAAAAATAGAACCTGTTTTAAAATATTCTGATGTTTAAAAAACCGATAGAAAAAAACAATCATCTGTGGGGAAATCCATCGGTCAAAAATCCACGCATGCTCAGATTCAAGTCGACGCATGCTCGGAAGCATTGAACTTAATTTTTCTCTGCACGTCGTTGTGTTTTACGTCACTGCGTTGGACACGATCAGATTTTTAACTGATGGTGTGTAGGTAAGACTGATGAAAGTCAGCTTCCTCGGATATCTGATGAAAAAATCAATCGGTCCGTTTTCATCGGATGAACCGATCGTGTGTACGTGGCATTAGTTTGCCTGGCAGAATGCATTCAGGCTGTGATTGTAATTGTAGTTTTATCATTTACATATGCTGACTTTGTTTTCTTTATCAGTGTGGGCACCATGAAGAAAAAGGAAACATCAATTGTGGAACTTGAATTGGTTCCCTGCAAACCTGGTCTCAAACAACTTCAAGTGAACTTCAGCAGCAACAAGTTCCAGGTCCTGAAAGGATACAAGACTGTCATAGTCAACCCTTGATGTACTCAACATCAGCTTTAGAAATTATAGTTTTTTCATGCCAGGACCAAAATAGGAACAGGGGATTTGGAAAGCCCTCTAGATTGTTGAAATGTACTGATAGAGATGTATCATATGACAAGTATGGTAAATTAACCACAGTATGGAATGGGATTTGTATATAAGACAATGGGGTTAAAGTACTAAAACTAGAGAGTGCAGAATCTGGTGCAGATGTTCATGGTAGCCAATCGGCTTTCAATTTCAGATTGTTCAATTAAAGGGGTTGTAAAGGTACAATTTTTTTTTTTTCCTAAATAGCTTCCTTTACCTTAGTGCAGTCCTCCTTCACTTACCTCATCCTTCCATTTTGCTTTTAAATGTTCTTATTTCTTCTGAGAAATCCTCACTTCCTGTTCTTCTGTCTGTAACTCCACACTGTAATCCGAGGCTTTCTTCCTGGTGTGGAGTGTCGTGCTCGACCCCTCCATTGGACTACAGGAGAGCCAGGACGCCCACTAACATACGGCTCCTTTATCGGCAACGTAGAGAGCGTCCTTACTCTCCTGTAGTCCAAGGGAGGGGTCAAGCACGACACTCCACACCAGGGAGAAAGCCTTGCATTACTGTGTGGAGTTACAGACAGAAGAACAGGAAGTGAGGATTTCTCAGAAGAAATAAGGACATTTAAAAGCAAAATGGAAGGATGAGGTAGGTAAAGGAGGACTGCACTAAGGTAAAGGAAGATATTTAGGAAAAAAATTGTACCATTACAACCCCTTTAAGCTTTAACCCCAAAAAAAATTTAATACTGGAAGCCGATATGTAGAGCTACAGCAGATTTTGCACTCCCCAGGTTAGTAACCCCAATGAGTCTGTTCTTGTGTTTTATATGGTTAAAAAGCAAGCACTTGAAGGAATAAAGCAATTTTCTTTCCGTCCATCAGTGGTGAATGGAATGAAAATGTAATCATCTATGGGCTGCCTTAGCCCCCAGACCTTATCAGTAACTGAAATATCACATCCAAGTGGACTTTGATATAGCTGACTACCTATCCACCTTCCACACAACCTTACATCTAATTATTGTACTCTATATTGAACGTTGTCTCTAATCACAGTACTTTACTTGAAGCCCCCATTTACACTTTTTTTCAGCTTGTTTCCCATCCCCTGATTACATATACGCCGATTGTCCCTGTTCACAGTTGTACACTCAGTCGCCCTGCACTCTATGCTCAAAAAAGTACATTAGCTTTTTTAGCATATTCAGGCATTTTTGGCCTATAGACTTTAATGGGACGGCCTGTAAACGTGCAATATGCACATATTCACGTGTTTGTACCCTTGATGAATGCTCTCCTTGCCCAGCCCAGGAAACAAATATCTGAAGTTTGATACATGAGCAAAAATGCTTGCACAAAGCTTGTAAATCCCAAATTACACTCAGCTCAGGTGGTAATGCAGGGATTATTTCGCAGATGGTTTGTAAATATAAAGATGCATGATTTTATAGCGTTCGAAGAAATTAAATAATTATATTTATTTGTGTCTATTCTGACTCGTTGTTGTGAAGCAAATGATCCCTTGTGAGACATCTATGCCTGGCCTGTATAAGCAGATATAATCACTGAAGACAATCCTTATCAGATAGCTTGAACTCACCAATACTGATTCTATTCACAGAAGTGCTTTAATCCATCAGAATACATCAGATGACAGGTTACAGCAGATGAACAGGTTGTAGTTTTGTGCGGTCAAGAGATGATACTGTCTTACAATGCAGAACACATGTGGCCATGTTACATCAGGCCTGTTAAACTGTTCTCTATTAGACAGGAAATACAATCTCAGGAAGAAGGGTGGAGCATTACACAGAGGGGGCCAGATTCACGTACAGCCGCGTATCTTTGTGCGGGCGTAGCGTATCTCATTAACACTACGCCGCTGTAACTTTGAGAGGCAGGTGCCGTATTTACAAAGAAGTTGCGCCCAAAGTTACGGCGGTGTAGCATAAATGGGCCGGCGTAACCGCGCCTAATTAAAAATAGGCAGGTAGGGGGCGTGATCCATGTAAATTAATCGTGACCCCACGTAATTGACGCTCTTTCCGAGCGACGCATGCGCCATCCGTGGACCTATCCCAGTGTGCATGCTCAAAATTACGCCGCAAATACTCATTGGTTTCGACGTGAACGTAACTTACATAAAGCCCTATTCGCAAACGTTTTACGTAAACGACGGAAAATTCGATGCTGTCCCGACGTCCATACTTAACATTGCGTACGCCTCATATAGCAGGGGTAACTTTACCCTGGACTTACGCTTACGCAAACGACGTAAAAAATACAACATATTCGGCGCGTAAATCGACGGAAGTGCCACCTAGTGGCCAGCGTAAATATGCAACTAAGATACGACGACGTAAGAGACTTACGCCGGTCATATCTAAGTAATCCTAGAAGTTATGCGGCGTATCTCGAGATACGCCGACGTAACTTCTTTGTGGATCTGGCCCTGGAAGTGTGTCATACATCAGACAAAAGAAATACAGAAACTGTGCATTACCACAAAAGGTCACTAGATGGCAGCATGTAAACTAAACATACCATACATAGGAAATGGTTAGAGATACAATATGTATATATAACAAATTATATGCCCATTGGGTGGCAGTGTCTTTTTATTTGAATCAAAGCTATATATTTTTACTGCTGGAAATGGCAATGGGACGCTAAGAAGTATAATGTACTAATGAGAGGAGTAACTATGGGAGCAAATAATTTTCCCAGTATTGCTAACCTCTTAACCACTTAAGACCCGGACCAAAATGCAGCTAAAGGACCTTGCCCCTTTTTGCGATTCGGCACTGAGTCGCTTTAACTGACAATTGCGTGGTCGTGCGACGTGCCTCCCAAACAAAATTGGCATCCTTTTTTCCCCACAAATAGAGCTTTCTTTTGGTGGTATTTGATCACCTCTGCGGTTTTTATTTTTTGCGCTATAAACAAAAATAGAGCGAGAAATTTGAAAAAAAAAATTATATTTTGTACTTTTTGCTATAATAAATATCCCCCAAAAATATATATAAAAAAATGTTTTCCTCAGTTAAGGCCGATACGTATTCTTCTACCTATTTTTGGTAAAAAAAAAAATCGCAATAAGTGTTTATCAGTTGGTTTGCACAACATGTATAGCATTTACAAAATATGGGATAGTTTTTATTGCATTTTTATTAATTTTTTATTTTTTTTTACTACTAATGGCGATTTTTTTCGTGACTGCGACATTATGGCGGACACTTCGGACAATTTTAAAAAAAATGTTGGGACTATTTTCACAGCAAAAAATGCATTTAAATTGCATTGTTTACTGTGGAAATGACAGTTGCAGTTCGGGAGTTAACCACAGGGGGCGCTGAAGGGTTATATGTTCCCTAATGTGTGTTTACAACTGTAGGGGGGTGTGGCTGTAGGTGTGACGTCATCGTTCGTGTCCCCCCTATAAAAGGGACGACACACGGCTCTCCCCGTTCTTCAGCTCAGGGGACCGATCGCCGCACTCCAGCGGCGATCGGGTCCGCGAGTCCCGCGGTCCCAGTCCCAGAGCTTTGGACCGGGTCACGGGAGTGCGCCGCGGTTGCGCTCTTGTAAACCCACGGCTGGGTACTAGCACAGCACGTACCTGTACGTGCATGTGCACAGCTGTGCCATTCTGCCGACGTAAATGTGCAGGAGGCGGTCCTTAAGTGGTTAATGAGTAATTGGGAAGAAAACACATCTATCACCATAATTGCATAGCTCCCAACTACCCCTGATTTTGGGGGCTGTCCCTGATTTGGAGCTATGTCTCTCTGTCCGTCTTTTCTCCTCATTTATCCCTCGTTTTGATCTGATCTATATAGTTGTATATAAAATGCACTTTTTATCTTTCAAAAGGTGGTTCCCAGTGCTAAACCTTTCATCCAATTGCTAAATTGCTGCCTTTTTAAATATTAAAAGCCAGTATAAAAGGAAAATTAGTAGTAAAAAAAAGCCCTTGTGGATTTAATAACCTTATTTTTTTGGTTAATTCGCCTTTAAGGGGGTGTGGCAGGGGGCATGTCCTATGCCTACATACATTTGATATTAGGTGTCCCTCATTCCCATCTCAAAATGTTGGGAGGTATGTAAATGGTCCCAACTGAAAATCTCCTAAAGATTTAAAGATTTATAGATGACATAATAGTGCTGTGGGAAGGTACAAAAGTAAAAGGAGGAGTATGGGTTTTTTTTTTTCCCCTAATGCATTCTAGGTGGATGCTGCATCGATACAATGCTGCATCTGTCCCCCGGCATCTCTGCACTGAGAACCGAGCCATCAAACATCGGCTGTTTATAACCTTTTGGCCATATAGTGTAGAACACACCCTTTGCCAGGTACCACTTACATTGAAGTTGACCAGTATGATGGACATATAATCACACACATAGGTTGGACTTGATGGACTTGTGTTTTTTTTCAACCTCACCTACTACAGTATGTAACTATGTATCTGACGCTTTTGAAAACACTTCTACATACGTGTTGTCTGATCACCAAGTCCTAACTGAGCTATAGTTTTTGCATCTTATCTTCCTTCTGCACATTGCAAAAGTATGACCTAGCTCTATATCTAAAAAATTATCAGTGGGAGTTTCTCATTACTACGTGGTAGTCACTCTGCTAGAGTAACTGACTTTCTATGAATGCTGTTGTCAGCTTAATCCAGGCTAAGCTTTAATTAACATTAAAGATCATATAATACCACACAAGAAACCGTGTAATATGGACTCAAATTTAAGAAATGCAAAATAGTACGGGTTCAAAGGCAAACATAAATTTGCTAGATGGTATAAAAGACAGTTAAAGGGGTTGTAAACCTCCCCTTTTTTTTAACCTTAATGCTAGACACGTGCATTTGTTTTCGTCTAAATGAATTTTCGTCCAAATTTCGGGTATTTTCGTTATTGTTTTAACAAATGAAAACGAATGTGCAGAATCCGAAATCCACTTTAAATTTTGTTTTTGTTGCTACAACAGTTCGATATAGATAGGAGATTCGACATGGCACTGACAATAGCAATCTGTGTCTATCGAATCTGCCGTCGAATGTGCCTAACCTAACTCTATTAGGCCAAGATTATTCTACATAGAGAGGAAAGATTCAACATTATAGAGACACTGTTGGGGTAGACCATTTGACGTGAACGATGAATATTCGACGAAGCAGAGAAAAACATACAAACGTTGAATCTATCATTGAAGGCTTATGGTGTCTGTCGAAAGTTCTAAGAAGATTTGGCAAAGCAGCTAAAATGTACGGCCTCGTACACACGATCAAATCTGTCTGCTGGAAACGGTCTGCTAGACCGTTTCAGCAGACAGATTCGATCGTGTGTACGGGCAAACAGACGGATTTGGCCACCCGACAGATTTCGACGCATGCACGGAAGTGTTTTACTTCCTGGTGCGGTGACGTGGCGGCGTCAACGTCACCGCCACGTCACCGACACGTCAGCGCACTGTCTGCTGGCGGGGATTTTGGTTTGCTCGTGTGTACATGCGAGCAAACCAAAATCCCAGCAGACAGATTTGTTCAAATCGGTCGGTCCGACCGATTTGAACAAATGGATTTACTCGTGTGTACGAGGCCTACGACGCCGCAATCCTACATTTCTGGTCAAATGCTATAGACTTTGGAAGAATTTCAATGTTGGTTGACTAGGAATAATCATTTATAAATATAATTATTACTAGTGTCATACAACATTAGAATTCTTCTATAGCTTGTAGGTGGAACATTCAACCGGAAATGTACCATTGCAGCGTCGTACAGTTTAGCTGCTCTGTCGAATCTTCTTACAACATTCAACAGACACAATAAGCCTTCAATGACAGATTCGACCTTAATTAATTCGGATTTTTGGACGAATGCATTTTTTAACGAAACAAAATATATAAAAACTAATATCGGGAATAACAAAAAACATTTTTCAGACGAAAACGAAATTCCAAAATGAAATATTTCAGTGTGCACATGTCTACTTAAAGGAATCTTTACCTAAAATGAATGTCTGCAAGGTAGACAGACAGAATAGTGTAATGATTCTGTTAAAAAACGAGTAAATACCTATTAAATTCCTTCATCTATATCACCTCCGGCGTTCTAGTTTCTGTTCTCTCATTCACTTCCTGGTTTGCATTGCTCGTTCATGTAAGAACTACATTTCCCAGTATGAATTGTGGCACGGCCAGTAATTCACACCTCCTTGAAGTCTCTAACACGTAGAGAGCGTCCTGACACACAGATGTAGTTCCCAGGAGAGGGCGAGCACGTTACTGACCACTGCAGTAAAGCCTCCCTTCATGGTGGTCAGTAAAATCAGACAAGCAGGAAGCGATCAGAACAGAGAAAAATTAGAGCAACTTCTGAGCACAAACAAACAATGAGGAAGTGAAAAGAGGAATGTCTGCAGGTAAACATTTTTTTTCTTTTACAACCCCTTTAATGCATCCTATGCATTAAGGTGAAAAAACATCTGATAGTTCCCGGCCCCCAAGCCCCCCTGTTTACTTACCTGAGCCTCCAAAGTCCTGCGTGAAGAACACGCTTGATATTGGCCGGTCTTCTTGGCTCTTCATTGGATAGATTGATAGCAGCGCAGCCATTGGCTCCCACTGCTCTCAAATCCAATGATGGGTGGGGCCGAGTCCGGCATTCGGGTCTATGGACGCAAATGCTGGACTCGGGAGTTCGCCCGCAATGTAACCCCCTTGGGAAAGTGCTTCCTAGAGGCAGTAATCTGATGCGGGGAGGAGCCGAGACAGCCGACGAGGGACCCCAGAAAACGAAGCTTGTAGCCACTCTGTGCAAAACGAGCTGCACAGCGGAGGTAAGTATGACATGTTTGTTATTTAAAAAAAAAACGTTACAATCACTTTAAAAGCTATTTCAACTTCTGCAAAGTAAATATATAAATAATTAAAAGCACCCTTATTAATTAGTATAAAAAAATGTATAATTATGTTTTACGCATTGAAGCCTGCAAAGCGTTGCATCCGCTATCTTTGAATTGTAGGTGCATTGCTCTGACTCCTGAAGACTATTCCTCCAGGTTAGGTCCATACCAAAGTATGGACCTTCATTTATGGAGCTGAAGGAAGTATCAATGGACTACAAGTACAGGAATAGTGATGAGCGGAATACGCCATATTCGATTTCGCGATATTTCACGAATATACAGAAGAATATTAATATCGAATATTCGTGATATTTTATTAAAAAAAATTTTTGCGAAATTTCGCTAATGGGAATGCGAAATTGATTGCGAAATTCTCGTCAACACGCGAAAACGGAGATCATTTCCTGGATTACTAAACTAATATGCACTAAACACTAACTCTACTTACACAAACTTATATGACTAAACTAAAGCTAATTTTTTTTTTTTATATACACAAAACACAGAAGGGCAGAGAAAGTATTCGCGAATATTCGTAATACGAATATTCGCATTGCGAATATTCGGCAACATAAAAGGATCACCTCAGCTACTCGGCCCAGGGTTTCTAATCATACCAGCAATGCTTTTAGACATCGATGGAGATCACTACGATGTGATCTGTTTTAAAAATAAATTTGAAAAAATAAGAATATTCGCAATAGCGAATATTCGCCGCGATATTCGAATTATTCGCGAATACTCGAATATGCAATATTCTTGAGCAACACTATACAGGAATGTCGCTGCACATGTCTTCCATTGAAAACTACAAGTTCCAAGTTCCTCTGTATCATTTCTGTAAATGAATGACATGGCAATGTGGGAGGAGCAATGCACAGCTCCACCAAATTCAATGAATGACAGGAACAGGGGGAAAAAAAACCTGTATTGGAAAAGACAGGGGTAATGTTTTGGGAGTGGGGGCCTACAGAATATGACCATGTTTTATGTTGCATCCTAAATATGGGTTTACCATGAAACATTGTATAAAAGATGAACCAAAACATGTTTTTTCATTGGCTGGAGTGTGATATTACTTTGTCCTCATTTTAACCCTTTCATGCCTAAGGGTAAAACAAACCTAATGCCTGAACGCAGTTTTGCAATTTTGACATGTGTTAGTTAAACTGTACATATCTTTGTAACTGCTTGGTGTATCCAGGTGAATTATACCTTGTTTTTTTCAGGACACATTGGGCTTTCTTTTGATGGTAAAAGTTTTGCATAACTCATAAATTTTGTTTTGTTATTGAAAGGAAAACTGGCCAAAAAGGTAAAAAAAATACGTTTTTACATTTTGGCTATATATTTTTTTGCTGCTACCATGACCCACCACCAAAAAACAACCAAAAATAACTTCTCCTAATACTGCTGTGAATAAATATGCCACATATGTAACGCTGAGATGAACGGTGACACAAATGCTAACTACTGTCACTGACACTACAAAATGCTCCAACTGAAACTGTGACTATTACTGAAGCTGTCACTGCACCTAACCTAACTAATGCTAACAGAGGTGATCAGAACCTAATCTGAGACCTATTGTGGGCTGATTCTAATTTATTTATCTTTTTTTTTTTTTTACTCTGAGAAAGATTTTAGTGGAGGTAACACAGTATCACTTTCTCCTCACAGACGATCTGAGGAGAATGAGATACTAGGAAGTTGTTTACAGACGTCCTATTCATGTGCTCACTGTGATTGGCTGTCACCGTGATCACGTGACTGGGGGCGGGTTCTCCGACCTGTCAATCAATAGTCTGAGACCCGACGTCGAATCTGACACCCCTGTGTCCTCGCTGCGTGCACGCGATCCAGCGCGATCCTGGACAGAACACATGTACGCAGATATGCGGCCCCACAGAACAAAGCCCAGGCATTTAGGGCCGCATATCTGCGTCCTGTAGGCGTTAAAGGGATATAATCCCCTTCTATAACTCTACAAGTGACATGTAAAAAAAAAAAATATGTTATTCACTAAGCTGAAAGAACAATTTTTTATTTTTATAAAAGAAAAAAAAAAGATATTTCCCCCCCTGATGTTTTCCATGCTTTATTGCTACAGAACATTGAATCGTAGTGAATTTTTCACTTATCAACTGAAATACAAATTTAAGTTAAAGTGGAGTTGGATCCTTGTAAAGTAATTTAAATGAAAGGGGTTGTAAAAATGTTTTCCCCTAAATAGCTTCCTTTATCTTTTTTATCTTTCCATGTATTAAAGGGGTTGTAAAGGTACATTTTTTTTCCTAAATAGCTTTCTTTATCTTACCTTGAGGGGGGAGGGGGCAAGCAGGAGTGTCAGGACACCCACTAACACACAGCTCCTTTCTCTATCTGCAAACTAGAAAGGGACCTGACACTCCTGCTTGCCCCCTCCCCCCTCAAGAGGCTTTCTCCACACCGGTGAGGATTTCTCAGAAGAAATAAGGACATTTAAAAGCAAAATCAAAGGATGAGGTAAGTGAAGGAGGACTGCACTAAGGTAAAGGAAGCTATTTAGGAAAACAAATTGTACCTTTACAACCCCTTTAATACATGGAAAGATAAAAAAAAATTACGGACGTTCATTTTTAATTAACTGAAACCCAAACACCAGCCATATAGTAATATATTGAATAAGCAGCTCAACACTTGACCACCCAATCTGTGAGCAAAATTACCCCCAAAAAGTGAGTTGCACAGAAAGGAAAGGAGAAGATTTCCTCCATGATGACAGTTCTTATAACATGATAAATATTCCAGAGACACAAAGAAATATATCTCTATTTTCTTTTGAACATTTGAAATAGAGAATTCCCCCCGTGACGTACTTATGAGCACACGCCCCTCCAATACCTTCGTACTATGGCTGCTATACCAGCAGTGAGGAGGAAGCTGCACTGGCTGATAACACATTGTAAGTGACAGATAACAATTCAGAAAAAGCTCCAGCGACTGAGACAACACTGGCAATCATCTGAAGGACAACTGGCAACATTCCGGCATCCAAAGGAAAAATGAGGAAAGGTGAGATGGCATCTGCTACCAGGATGGATACTGGGAAGGATACCTAACAAGACTGATAAATAAATGTTATCATTATAATGATTTGGGGTATAGCCTGAACACAGACCTAAATCTATGGCTGTTAGTATGTGCATCTACCTGTGTTTGACTATAGCTTGCTTCAGTTTTGTGTAACACATGTGCTGTACTTATATGGCCTTGATAGCACTTAAAATAGATGTAAACCCTAAAGCTGGCCATACATTGTACAATTTTCCTTTAAATTTACCAAAACTATATAATATGAGGTCAAACACTTTCAAATTGTGCGAATATATTGAGTATAGCCTCATATAAGTAAAGTAACTAATCTTAAAAGCGTACAATCATCCAAATTAATATAAAGACAAGAAGGATGGGGGCAAGGGGATAAGGGACAGTGGCTGCGGCTGACCCTATAGCATTACCTCCCCCTGGAATTGATGGATTATCTCGGTACTTGATAAGGAGCAACATACATGTTTTAGTAAAAATGTTTTTATTACATATAAAATTTGTTAAACATAAAATACATGATTAATATTGAAAAAAAAAAAACCAGAAACTCAGGGTGCCCCCAAGCAATATCTGTTATTACAAACATATAGACTAGTCTGTGCCCCGACTAGTTTTGCAGTAAAACAGCTTCCTCAAGGGGACCAATCTATAAAGCAAACAATACAGTTAATATTAAACAAACATAGTAGTTCAACAGTAGCCATAATACAACATAAGAAGGGGTAATAATACAAGAAAATAGCTTACCCAATGTTTGGGTGGTCATGTGCGGCATCAGGCCATCTGGGCAAGTTACCCCCTGCGGCGGACAAGGGGGATAGTGTGGAAATCTCTAAATAGAGGCATAATATGGGTAAGGAGTCTAATGATTAACAGTACAAGGAAGAAGTGGAACACCCGTGGGGGGAGGAGAAAGGGAGGAAAGAAAGGGAGGGGGGAGCAGGGGAAAGAGGGGGAGGGAGGAAAGGTAAGGGACAAGATGAGGGGAAGGGCAGGGGGAAGGAGGGAGGGAAATGGAATGGGGGGAGGGGGGAAAAGGAAAATTGATCCATCAATTCCAGGGGGAGGGAATGCTATAGGGTCAGCATTAGCCACTGTCCCTTATCCCCTTGCTCCCACCCTTCTTGACTTTCAAATTGTGCACAATCAGGCAGGCCCTTGCACTGCATAGTTGAAGGTACAGTATATATCTAAAGGAAATTCAATAAAAAAAACTCTATAATGTATGGTCAGCTTAAGGGCCATGCCATGGTACTGTATGTGTTATTGCTACATACGGTAACACACGCAAGATTTGTTACTGCCTTGCAATGGCAGTCATTTTAACTGGTACTGCAGGGCACTAAGACAATGCAATAGCGTGCCGCAATGCACAATAGTGCATTGGAATGTGTTGCATTAGGAAAAGTGTCGCGTCTATTTTTCAGCACATTAGGATGCATTGGCAGCCCATTCATTTCAATGGGTTGCCTTAATGGAAAGTCCTTTAAAGCCCTGTACACACGATCGGTTTGTCTGATAAAAAACGGACCGATGGAACGTTTTCATCAGACAAACCGATCGTGTGTGGGCCCCATTGGTTTGTTTTCCATTGGTGAAAAAAAATAGAACATGTTTTAAAATGTTCCTATGGATAAAAAACGATAGAGAAAAAACGATCGTCTGTGTGGAACTCGGAGAAAAATCCACACATGCTCAGAATCAAGTCGACGCATGCTCGGAAGCATTGAACTTCATTTTTCTCAGCACGTCGTAGTGTTTCATGTCAATGCGTTGGACACGGTCAGATTTTTTACTGATGGTGTGTAGGCAAGACTGATGAAAGTCAGCTTCATTGGATATTCGCCGAAAAAATCCATCGGATTAGATTCCATCAGATATCCGATCGTGTGTACAGGGAATAACACGCCACAAAGAAGTAAATGGACCCTGAATGAATGATATTTGCAGAATAACTGTGTATCATAAACAACTGTCAAAGAGCCATTAGGGCTCATTCACACTGGGGGGGGGGTGTCTGCTTTTGGGGGGAAATAAACTGTTTCATGAATTAAAAAATAACAAAACAGTTAAGTTAGACCAATTTCTTTTGTATACTGTGATAGATGATGTTACGCTGAGTAAATAGATGCCCAATATGTCATGCTTTAAAATTGCACACACTCATGAAATGGTGCCAAACTTTGCTACTTACAAATCTTCATAGGCGATGCTTTAAATTTTTTTACAGGTTACCAGTTTAAAGTTAGCTACAGGGATTATTCAGATATTCCCACTGAAAGTCAAGGACATCATATGATGGCCTTAACCACTTTCAATACCCAGCCATATACAATTGACGGCCTGGGATGGGATTTACCATCCTAAGTGGCCGTCAATTGACGGCCTGGGCATTGAAGGCGAATATCTGGATGATGCCTGCAGCCAGAGGCATCATCCAGATATCCTCTTCTTCAGCCGGCGATTCTGCACAATGTAAGAACGATCATAGCGGCGGTTCCACCGCTTGATCGTTCTTACAGGCCGCGGGAGGGGACACCCCCCCCCCTCCCGCCGCCATCCGGTGCTTCTCCGGGCTTACCTGTACCTTCGGGGGCCCGGAGAACGAATCGTCGGCGGCGGCAGGAAGCATAGAGATGACTGGTGACCAGATGGTCACCAGTCATCTCTTTGACCGTCGGAGGACCCGGGCGCGATCTGATGACGTCACGCCTGGGTCCCCGTATGTAAACAAAGCCGCAATTGCGGCTGTAAGTCACCATTCATGAGATCAGTGAATTTTTTTTCACCGATCTCATGGTTTCCAGCCTGGAGGTGAGATGTGAGGTCTTATTGACCCCACATCTCTCCATAAAGAGGACCTGTCACACACATTTCCTATTACAAGGGATGTTTACATTCCTTGTAATAGGAATAAAAGTGGAAAAAAAAAAAATGAAAAAAAGTGTAAAAATAAATAAAATATAAGTAAAAAAAAATAATAAAAGATAAAAAAAAAATTAAAACGCCCCTGTCCCCGATAGCTCGCGAGCAGAAGCGAACGCACACGCAAGTCCCGCCGACATATGTAAACGCCGTTTAAACCACACATGTGAGGTATCGCCGCGTGCGTTAGAGTGCCAGCAACTAATCTAGCACTAGATCTCCTCTGTAAATCTAAACTGTAACCTGTAAAAAATAAATAAAGCGTTGCCTATGGAGATTTTTAAGTACCGAAGTTTGGCGCCATTCCTTGAGTGTGCGCATAATTAAAGCGTGACATGTTGGGTCTCTATTTACTCGGTGTAACATAATCTTTCACATAATACAAAAAAATTGGGCTAACTTTAGTGTTTTGTTATTTTTTTAATTCATAAAAAAAATTTTTTACAAAAAAAAGGCGTTTGAAAAATAATTGCGTAAATACCGTGCAAGATAAAACTTTGGAATGACCGTCATTTTATTCCCTAGGGTGTCTGCTAAAAAAAACATATATAATGTTTGGGGGTACTGTGTAATTTTCTAGCAAAAGAATGATGATTATTACATGTAGGAGAGAAGTGTCAGAATAGGCCCGGTATGGAGGTGGTATAAAAGCCTAGTATTGAAGCGGTTAAGCTGGAAGAAGTTAAATATTGATATATTCTGTATTTTTTATTTATTTTTTCATTATCACATGCATTTACCTTTTATTTAGACTTCTTGACCAGTGATGTACCAGCGGCCGCAAATTTATTGCAGCGTAGATCCGAAGGCGTACGAACACGTAAGCCAGTTGGATTGAAGCCCGCAGCCGTATTTTCATGGTTTGCGGTTTCAGAGTAGTGAAAAAACGTGCGTAATTTGAAAGTACTCCAGTCTAACGCGAGATAGACAGGAGTAAGGGCTCTGTGAATCTGGCCCAAAGGATTAAAAATACGGAATGCAAATCATTCGTTATAGATGACATTTTCGTTCTTTTACTGTTTCGGTGTTTCGTATGTTTGTCCATTTGTAAGTTCGTATTTTCGCATGTTTGTAATTTTGCTTATTTGTAACTTCGTAATTTTCGTATTTTGGTTCTTTCAGCTATTCGGATGTTCAAAATGATCTGAATGTACGAATACTAACAAATGTGTATGTCTTTTACAACAGTGTTGGAGAGGATAATGTTGTTCAAGTTAAGTTAAGTCCTATCTTGGACAACTCCTCCCACCCACTCCACAATAAGCTGGTCAGTCAGAGAAGCTCAGAGTGAGACGCAGTCTAGGCGAGAGCTGGCATGACAGGGCAGCAGGGAGAAAGCCGGCAAGGATAGGGGTTAAACACAGGGGAGGATGGCTGGCCTGGGCAGGGGGTGGCCTGTTTTGTCACTTCCTGGGGGTAGGAGGGGCCAGAGTCTGGTGGTCAGTCTCTTGCCACCAGACTAAGGGACAGCTCCCACCCTTCCTCCCTATTTTTTGGTTGTATATATGTGTATTGTGCTATTTGCAGTTGGGGATCTTCGGAGGCAGTACAAATTAAGATCATTATGGCTTAAGTGAGGGCCCATCACGGTATGGGATCCTCGGTGATGCTGTTAACGAAGGTTTAACTGGCATTGGGAGATGTGGATCAGTGTTGAAATGTAGTCCTCGAGTCGGCGTGCTGCGACTGTGGACCTGGTGTGGCCACACTCATACGATAGAGAAAGTTTGGTCAGTGCCTCCGATGATCCTCAACATTAGTAGTGAGGTGTCTGGGTTAATATTTGTGTTAAATAATGTTATGGTTAAAATGTTTAATAAAATGTCCGATTCGGCCAATTTAATCCAAAATGGATGTCGCTTGTTTATTTAATAATTATGCAGGGTTATAGTATTTGGGTCAAGCTGTTGGTATCTACGTGCCATAGTCATGCGGAGTACCATCAGTGACAGATTGGTACACCCACAATTACAATGCACCACAAAGCAACACAGGAAATCATTTTTGCATGTGGCGATTAAGATATATAATTATTTTCTGTGAGGGCTGGAGGTGAAGATTTAATTCTGGTTTATGATCAGGATTTTGTGTTGTTTTAATAGTATGTTGGTATTGTGTTGGTTATTATCTGGGGTGCTGTTAGAGAAAGTGGAGTATTATTTGTATTTGGTAGTTTACCTGTTATTTCAATCTGTGTTGTTTATTCAATGTTGTATTTTAATTGTATATATATATATATATATATATATATATATATATATATATATATATATATATATATATATTATTTGGGGGTTCTAAGTCATTTTCTAGCAAAAAATATTGATTGTTACATGTAAACAAAAGGTCCCAGACTTGAAGTATACAGTATCTCACAAAAGTGAGCACACTCCTCACATTTTTTGTAAATATTTTATTATATCTTTTTTAATTTACACTGTTATACAAGCTGTACAACGACTACTTTACATTGTAACAACATGTAATTTCGTCAGTGTTGTCACATGAAAAGATATAATAAAATATTTACAAAAATGTGAGGGGTGTACTCACTTTTGTGAGAGACTGTGTGTATGTATATATATATATATATTTTGAGGGGGTTAGCCCGTCAGCGGGTGTGTGTGACCCCCAGGACAGGTTCAGCACACAAAAAAACTAGGCACAGCAGACAATGGTAGGAGGAAAACAAAAAGGTGTGATTTTATTTGAACTATATACACAAAGAAATGTGACAGAAAACAAAGGAAATACAAAAATAAATCCTGGTCAACTTGACCTGCTCGCTATACACGCTGGTGTCCCTAGCTACCAACTGGGTACAGCCTTGTGCTGCCCCAGTCCCTGACTCCCCGCTGTTTAAATCTCTTAACAATAGCCACACAGGCTTGGTCTCACCGCACAGACATCACACTCCCCAGACTATGCACACAGATCTGGTTCCAGGTTGGAGCAAATCTCTCTCCGTGCTGGAAGTTTTTGTAGAGGGCCCAACGAGCCTAATTCAACTGGCATAAAGCCTGAACCTAGGAGATATATATACAGCATCTTGGATGCAACCAGGGGATTTAACCTGCCTACTGTCACAATATATATATATATATTTATATATATATATATATATATATATATATATATATATATATATATATATATATATATATACAGGGAGTGCAGAATTATTAGGCAAATGAGTATTTTGACCACATCATCCTCTTTATGCAAGTTGTCTTACTCCAAGCTGTATAGGCTCGAAAGCCTACTACCAATTAAGCATATTAGGTTATGTGCATCTCTGTAATGAAAAGGGGTGTGGTCTAATGACATCAACACCCTATATCAGGTGTGCATAATTATTAGGCAACTTCCTTTCCTTTGGCAAAATGGGTCAAAAGAAGGACTTGACAGGCTCAGAAAAGTCAAAAATAGTGAGATATCTTGCAGAGGGATGCAGCACTCTTAAAATTGCAAAGCTTCTGAAGCATGATCATCGAACAATCAAGCATTTCATTCAAAATAATCAACAGGGTCGCAAGAAGCGTGTGGAAAAACCAAGGCGCAAAATAACTGCCCATGAACTGAGAAAAGTCAAGCGTGCAGCTGCCAAGATGCCACTTGCCACCAGTTTGGCCATATTTCAGAGCTGCAACATCACTGGAGTGCCCAAAAGCACAAGGTGTGCAATACTCCGAGACATGGCCAAGGTAAGAAAGGCTGAAAGACGACGACCACTGAACAAGACACACAAGCTGAAACGTCAAGACTGGGCCAAGAAATATCTCAAGACTGATTTTTCTAAGGTTTTATGGACTGATGAAATGAGTGAGTCTTGATGGGCCAGATGGATGGGCCCGTGGCTGGATTGGTAAAGGGCAGAGAGCTCCAGTCCGACTCAGACGCCAGCAAGGTGGAGGTGGAGTACTGGTTTGGGCTGGTATCATCAAAGATGAGCTTGTGGGGCCTTTTCGGGTTGAGGATGGAGTCAAGCTCAACTCCCAGTCCTACTGCCAGTTTCTGGAAGACACCTTCTTCAAGCAGTGGTACAGGAAGAAGTCTGCATCCTTCAAGAAAAACATGATTTTCATGCAGGACAATGCTCCATCACACGCGTCCAAGTACTCCACAGCGTGGCTGGCAAGAAAGGGTATAAAAGAAGAAAAACTAATGACATGGCCTCCTTGTTCACCTGATCTGAACCCCATTGAGAACCTGTGGTCCATCATCAAATGTGAGATTTACAAGGAGGGAAAACAGTACACCTCTCTGAACAGTGTCTGGGAGGCTGTGGTTGCTGCTGCACGCAATGTTGATGGTGAACAGATAAAAACACTGACAGAATCCATGGATGGCAGGCTTTTGAGTGTCCTTGCAAAGAAAGGTGGCTATATTGGTCACTTATTTGTTTTTGTTTTGTTTTTGAATGTCAGAAATGTATATTTGTGAATGTTGAGATGTTATATTGGTTTCACTGGTAACAATAAATAATTGAAACGGGTATATATTTGTTTTTTGTTAAGTTGCCTAATAATTATGCACAGTAATAGTCACCTGCACACACAGATATCCCCCTAAAATAGCTAAAACTAAAAACAAACTAAAAACTACTTCCAAAAATATTCAGCTTTGATATTAATGAGTTTTTTGGGTTCATTGAGAACATGGTTGTTGTTCAATAATAAAATTAATCCTCAAAAATACTTTTTGCCTAATAATTCTGCACTCCCTGTATATATATATACCGTGTACAGTATCACAAATTTTTTCATTAATACAATTTGTTGACTGTTGACTTCCCAAGTCTTATCATTGCAGACCTTTTTGAATATATAGTATAGCAGCAGGTAATGGATTTAAAATATGTTTTCCTAAGATGTTAGATTTATTTGTATTGTGCAATATGGAATATGTATTATCAGTAACCTATTTGTCATTTTGTTTAACATTTAGTAAAATTTTACAATGTGACTATTTTGGAGGGTGTGCAATTATTTCTGATCTATGAAGGCTAATATATGTTTTCATTTTATGTCAGATCGACCACCCGTAACATGTGATCTCCAAGTGACACGAAACAACAGGGAGCATCGTACTATCAGCCTAAGCAGAGAGGCGCGCCTGTTCATAAGACGGGGACAGGAATTTACGATCACATTACAGTTCCAAAACCAGACCCTAAGGCAAGAGGATCTGAGCAAATTTAGCCTCATTGTAAAAACAGGTGAGATAAAACAAGTTAACATTACATTTGGGGCAAAGCGCTGCGCAGGCTCTCTTTAAGGAGGACCTGAACTGTGGAAGGTGTGCTTAGAAAACACAAACAAAGGGCAAAGGGCTAGTTGCACACTGCTGCATGTAAGCTTCCCGTAGCTAATAATATTTCCCATACTGACTTACCATGTCTTGTTCCACATTTGTCTCTGTGTGGTGTTGGCCATCTTGGTATTGCATCCTCATGCCAGAGCTACCCCCAGATTACTCTGATGATCCGTGGGGTAATATTCAAAGCAGAACTAAAATACCACTTTAACCACTTGCCGACCAGCCGCCGCAGTAATACGGCGGCAGGTCGGCACTCCTGCGCGAGAGCCCGTAGCTCTACGTCGCGCCTTTCGCGGCCACTAGGGGGCGCGTGCGCGCCTCCGGCGGCCCGCGCGCGCACCCCCCGCTCGCCCCCGAGTCCCGTGCGTGTGCCCGGCGGGCACGATCGCCGCCGGGCACACGCGATCGCTCGTTACAGAGCGGGGAACGGGAGCTGTGTGTGAAAACACACAGCGCTCATTCCTGTCAGCGGGGGAAACGCTGATTTTCTGTTCATACAATGTATGAACGGAAGATCAGTGATTCCCCCTAGTAAGTCCACCCCCCCATACAGTTAGAACACAAATAGGAACACACTTAACCCCTTCCCCGCCCCCTAGTGTTAACCCCTACACTGCCAATGGCATTTTTATAGTAATCCAATGCATTTTTATAGCATTGATCGCTAAAAAAATGCCAATGGTCCCAAAAATGTGTCAAAAGTGTCCGAAGTGCCCGCCATAATATCGCAGTACCGAAAAAAAACGCTGATCGCCGCCATTACTAGTAAAAAAAAAATAATAATAAAAATACCATAAAACTACCCCCTATTTTGTAAACGCTATAACTTTTGCGCAAACCAATCAATAAACGCTAATTGCGATTTTTTTACGAAAAATATGTAGAAGAATACGTATCGGCCTAAACTGAGGAAAAAAAATGTTTTTATATATTTTTGGGGGATATTTATTATAGAAAAAAGTAAAAAATATTGCATTTTTTTCAAAATAGTCGCTCTGTTTTTGTTTATAACGCAAAAAATAAAAACCGCAGAGATGATCAAATACCACCAAAAGGAAGCTCTATTTGTGGGAAAAAAAGGACGCCAATTTTGTTTGGGAGCCACGTCGCACGACCGCGCAATTGTCAGTTAAAGCGACGCAGTGCCGAATCGCAAAAAGTGCTCTGGTCTTTGGACAGCAATATGGTCCGGGGCTGAAGTGGTTAATAAACTGTAAGCAGACAGGTTCTCCATTGCAGAAGGAACCTACTTTTCTGCTCGTAGTATTCTTAAGACCCCATTCACACCTGGGCGTTTTGTAGCTTGAAACCTGAAGCTACAAAACGCTGGAGGGGAAAAAATCAATTATTCTCTATGAAGATGGTTCACATCTCCACTACAAAACGCCTGAAGCTCAAACAAGTTCTGGGACTTTTTTTTGAGCATATTTGGGCGTTTTACATTGGTGACCCTAGACCTGTACAAAATCCCGGTAAAAAACGCTGCGTTTTGTCGTGGTAAAAAGCGCCACGATTTGACACGGCAAATCGCGGTAAAAAACAAAGCAAGACGCTACGCTCAGGTGTGAATGCAGCCTTAGATTGTGCAATCGTTGCGCTAGCTCAGTTTACATTCACAATGCCGGCATGTCTGTATAACTGAAGTCCTGCGTATGTACAGGAATGATGTCATCCCTTGCCAATCAATGAAGACAGCCACAGCCCAGGACCCAGAAGAAGCTGGGAAGAAGATGGCAGAGCCAGCGAGGGACAATGGACTGTTAGGCTGCATTCACACCTGAGCATAGCGTTTTGCGTTTCGTGGCGTTTTTTAACAACAATTTGCAGCGACAAATTGCGACGTTTTTACCACGATTTGCAGCGATCTAGGTTCGATGAATGTAATCCAGAAATTCTGAACAGCAGAAGGGATGTGAGCTGGTCTACAGCCATCTGATTTTTTTCTTTGTGGTCACTTGTTCCTTTCAATATTCCTTTCATGAGGAAATACATTATTATAGGTCTGATTATTCACTGGGTGTAAACAGTTTAACAACATTTTTAGCAATTTAACTTCACTGTATTTATTTGTTTTTCCATTACAAAGCTGTAAGAAAGCAAGAATACTTTGGTTAATATTACAAATCCTGCTGTAGTCCAGCACTGATCAGGTGATACTTTACCATTCCCTGTACACATGGCAATTATTAAGTCAATTTTAACCACTTTTAATCAATCAGGAATCACAAATATGATCTAAGTCATGGGTCTTCAAACTAATGCCGTGTACACACGATCACTTTTTGTGATTAAAAAAAATAACATTTTTAAAAATGTCATTTAAAATGATCGTGTGTGGGCTTTACATAATTTTTTGTCTTGTGAAAAACGACAAAAAAATAAATAATAATAAAAAAAGGCTTCAATTTTTCATGTCATTTTTTAAAATGTCATTTTTTGTGTCATAAAAAATGATCGTGTGTGAAAACAATAAAAGGGCCAGATTCACAGAGCGATTATGCCGGCGTAACAGGAGATGCGCGGCGTAAGTCTATTTGTGCGCGTGCGTTTCGATGCACGGCATCCCCAAAACGAAATACGCAAGAAATCTACTTTTTTTGTCCAGTGTAATTTCGTTAGACCGGCGCATCCGTCCGCGCAAAACTGCGCTAGACACACCATTGATTTGCTATTCAAATATGCTAATGAGGGAGTTACGGGGATCCACAAAAGAACATTGGTGCAGCGCAGGCTACGCGCTGTGCGCAACAGCTAAATGACCTGTCGAAAATTTGACCATATAAAAGCTGCTCTAAAATTATACAATTCGTCTACATGTCAGATAAAGCAACACTGTTAGTGAGGAGCTGATCAGTCACACGTGTTGCCCAACAATCTGTATGCCAACATGCCAGTGGCATCCATGCTCATAGCTATACTACTGACTTTAGATGAGCAAAGAAGGAGGAGGGCACTGAGGAGGGCACTGAGGAGGGCACGGGATTTTTATTTTATTTTTTGTTGAAAAACTTTTTTTTTGCTTGTATAAACTTTACTATTTAATCTAATCTAATACAATATTCTTATCTGATACAAGCCCCTCACACTTCACGGGAGAGGATATATCACACACGCATAGACATCTATGGCATGAGTGATTCTGAGGTGTCTCGCATCTTCAGATTCACCCCTCATATGCCATCATGGAATTAACCACAACCCTGCAGGAGGACATCACCAGCCCAACACATGACACCCATGACAGCTACATATACAATCAGAGCCCCATCCCCACAGATTTCAAACAGAACATGTATGGGGACAGCTGGCTGGTTGGTGAGTGACATGGGTGGCAGGCATGACTGCCCCCCCCCCATGATGCACACATCACAAGGGGCACATGCACTACTAACATCCTCCTGTCTTATCCCTTCAGGGTGACTCTGCATATGCACTGGGACCCCATCTCATGACTCCTATACGGAACCCCCCTAACCAAGGCTACCCCGTCTTCTGAGGGAAGAGAAGCCAGGAGACAGCTCACATTAGGCATCTTTGCACGTTAAACAAACACATTAATCATGGCACAATGAGAATGCATGCATGCACACTACTGTGGTCCCTAGCACAGACACATCACATCCTCATCACATTGGATTGGCACAAGCCCACAATGCAGGACTTGTGAGCAGCAACGCCATGCCACGGCTCCAATTATGTCACTGTGCATTCATACACCATTCACACGGACCTGGGGATCACTTCTCCACCACAAATGAGGGTGACACCCCTTTTCCGGCAGGAATGTCACCCCCACATTCCCAAATCATACACAAACAGAACCAAAAAATAATAATTTGACCAGTAAAAATAAAAAATGCCCAGCAAAAATATAATTTAAACAAAATAACAACAAAGAAAACACATAAAGACAAAAATCACTCTCAAAGACACGTCACAAACAAACAAACAAACGCTAATAAACAACAAAACAAAAGCACCTTGCTGTATAGGGAGGGATACAAAGGGATGTACTTTTGCAAAGGAAGTGCGTTTGTGTCTGTCTATTTATGCTGTCTGCGTACTTCACTAATTTGCCCTAGTCCACTTCCAATTTCACTGATTGCGCCGTTCCCGAGTTGTGAGAATGCGCACACAGGTGCTGACCTTGGTCTGCTTCAAGCGCGCATGCGCGAGCCGGCCGGCCCTTCATTTGCATGGAGTCACGGCTCATTTCAATGTAACACGCCCACGTCCTTCCTAATTTGTATTACTCCGCCTTGCGCCTCTGAAATAACGTTGCGCAGGCGCAAATTTCTGCGTAAAACCAACGAGAATAGGGTGATTGCGCCGCTACATTGCGCCAGTCTAACGTAAAGGCGGTGCGCTACGCCGGTCCAATAATGCGCAGATGTACCTGAATCTGGCCCAAAGTTTTAAACCCGCACATGCCCAGAAGCAAGTTAGGAGACAGGAGGTAAAACTACCATTCATAATGGAGTAAGCACATTCATCACGCTGTAACAGACAAAAAAGCACGAATCGTCTTTTACTAACAAGTAACCACCTAAAAGCAGCCTCAAGGCGAAAAGAACTTCCCCTTTACAGTGCCGTCGCTTTGTTCATCATTTTTCAAAAACTATGGTGTGTGGGCAACGTCATTTTTAATGATGAAGTTGGAGGCCGGATTCACACCTATGCGAATTGGTTGCGGCTTAAACCGCATCTAATACGCAGAACATTTCTAAATACATTGTTTTCAATGAGGCTGGTTCACATATGTGCGATGCATTTGCACTGCGCATTGCAGAAAAAACGTGTGTGTATTTTATGCCTTGCGGTGCGGCTCAGGTGCGAATTCAAGCTCATTATCTTCTATGGGTACGCAGCTGATTCGCAGATGTGTTCATTTCTCTTCAGGAATTTCTCTCATTCAGCTCAATACACTTCTCCCCCACTCTACTCTCCCCTGTAACTTCTCCCAGGTCTTCAAATTCGCAGCTAAAACGTTGCTAATCTGCTGAACACTTCTGTAATCTCTCTGCAAAGATAAGAGAGCTGAAATTCGCACCACACAAGTGTGATTCCAGCCGGAAAATTTTCGTTTTTTTCATGATGAAAAAAATCATTTTTTTTCAAGACAAAAAGTGATCGTGTGTACGGGGCATTAATGTGCAAAATTTCAACTATTTTCAGATTGAAATAGAAATTCTGCTTTCAATTTAAGTTTTACAGTATCACTTTGCAGTCGATCAACCCCATTGTTTTATATCTTTGAATGATTTGCAATTTCATTGAAAAAAATTAATGGAAATTTGTCAAATAGCCACATGTAATAATCGGGTTGAGATAACGACTGGAAGCCAATGGCTGGTTCAAATGACTTCAGGAAATCCTATTGTTATTTTAAAATGCAGACATTTTTGTTTTTCAGGTCCCAAACCTTCAAAAAAGGATGGAACTAAGAACAGTTTTCCCATATCCAGCCTAAGTGACAGGAAAACATGGAGTGCCAGGGTCGTTGATTGCAAGCAAGGCTTGTGGAAAGTGTGTGTCAACACACCAGCGAATGCCATCATTGGATACTACACAATCTCAATCAAAAACTCCAGTGGAGTCATTGAGAACTTGGGGGAGTTCATGATACTTTTTAACCCTTGGTGTGAGGGTAAGCATATATTATATGAGGGTACTGTAAGTGCATGTGTCAGGCATTATTAAGCTTTTTAACCTCCCTTTTCAAAATAAACAGAGATAGATTCCCACTCCTTTATTGTCAACTGTACAAACTGACAACTGTCTTTATTATCTGGTTGTATTAACAGATGGCTTACACCTGAGGGTCCTTAAGGAACTCAGTCAGGTGATAGCTAGACCATTGTTCCTAATTGTTATAGACAGGTTACTGACTGGGATGGTACCAGCTGATTGGAGAAAAGCCAATGTGGTACTAATATTTAAAAAAGGGTAGAGATTTATGCCTGGGAACTACAGGCCAGTTAGCCTAACATCAATAGTCTGCAATAGGGCTGTCCCGATACCACTTTTTTAAGACCGAGTACAAGTACCGATACTCGCCGATACCGATTACCGATACTTTTTTTTAATGTTATGTGGCAGTTTGACAGATGGGGACTGATAGGTGGCACTGACAGGTGGCACTTATGGGCACTGACTGATGACTGACGCTGATGGGAACTAATAGTGCCACCTATCAGTGTCCACAAGTGCCACCTGATTGGTGTCATTTGTGGGCACTGATTGCACCGACAGGTGGCTGGTACTGAAATGCTGCGAAAAATGACACTGGATTTATAAAAAAAATATATGCTGCAACGCCCATCTTGGTACACCCTGCACTCGACTGCAGTAAGCAGCAGCAGACATCTTGTTACACTCAGCCCATATAGCTCAGGCTGGGTGTAACAAGATGTCTGCTGCTGCTTACTGCAGCCGAGTGAAGGGTGTACCAAGATGAGCGTAGGGACGTTCGGCCTCTGGTGGATGTGACTGCACCGGTCACGACCCTGATGCAGCTGCACCCTATACCCCTGCCAGCTTACCAAGTTTAACTGCAGGTGAGGACTCACTCTTCTCCCACCGACTCTGTCCACCAACTGTGCCAGCCCTCTCCAGCTGGACTCCGCCCGCAATTCCTTCCACAGACTCTGCCTGCCAGGCGCGTACCTAGAGCATTTGGCCCCAGGGGCAGCTCCTATATCTGGCACCCCCTGACTGTAAAATGTAAAAACACCCCACTGTGCCCCCTACATCCTTCAATATCTCTTTGTCACTACTGTATAACCCCCTCTCCACAACTGCACCTCTGGACCCCTTTTACATTACACAGTAACACACAGCTCTGGACCCCTTTACATTACACAGCCCCCTGCACCTCTGGACCCCTTTACATTACACAACCCCCTGAACCTCTGGACCCCTTTACATTACACAACCCCCTGCACTTCTGGACCCCTTCATATTACACAGCCCCCTGCATCTCTGGACCCCTTTACATTACACAGCCCCCTGCACCTCTGGACCCCTTTACATTACACAGCCCCCTGCATCTCTGGACCCCTTTACATTACACAGCCCCCTGCACCTCTGGACCCCTTTACATTACACAGCTCCCTGCACCTCTGGACCCCTTTACATTACACAGCACCCTGCACCACAGACACCCCCCCTCTACAATACAGACACCCCCCTACAATATAGACACACCCCCTCTACAATAGACACACTCCCCCTCTACAATAGACACACTCCCTTCTACATAAAGCTGAGGCCTGGCTTTGCGTGGGGTGGAGGGGGGGCTGTCGGCACACCCGGGACCCGACCGCTGCTCTGATCAGTAGTTCTCAGCTGTGACTGTCACAGTCACACAGCTGAGCAGCCTAAAGCCGCCTCCCCCTCCTCTGTGTACTCTACAAGTGCTGTGCATGGCACGGCACGCTGATCATGTAGAGTAGCGGTGGCTCAACGCGATTGGCACTGCAGCTAAGGGTTCGGATCCCGGTCTTGGCTGCATGTGAATTGAGTTTGGTGGTCTCAGCCCTGCTCCCGGTGGGTGTGCTATGCGAGGTAAGCCTGCGCTTAGTACGCCCACCCCCCTCCCACAAAACCACCACACTTACACGCACTCGAAATTGGGTTAACATGCACGCACTTTGGCCATGCGGTCTCTAAAAAAGAGAGGCGAAGGACTAACAGGGTTGGCTGAGCGGGCTAGGTCCTCTCACTCCCTCATAGTGGAGCAGGTAGGGCGGAGCTGTGTGGGAGGACCCCCTCACACCCGCCATTGCCACCCGGGGGCATGGAGAAAGATGGCAGATTGCCTCTGGGGGAGGCCTGCCTACTCCCAACTCCTGCAGTTCGGCTCCTCTCTCGAGTACACGCACAAAAATACACCTAAAAAAAAAAAAAAATGGCTACAGAAGTGGGTCCAAAGGGTGTGCTAAATAGCAAATACTCAGAATGGCTCGGTGTGGTAAGTGGGGTCCCCCAAGGATCTGTCCTGGGACCAATTCTATTTATTCTATTTATAAACAATATAGAGAATGGGATAACCAGCTCCATCTCAGTATTTGCGGATGATACAAAGTTTAGCAGGGCAATAACATCTGCACAGGATGTGGAAACCTTACAAAAAATATGTAAATAAAATAACGGGGGGGGGGGGGGGGGCAACTACATGGCAAATGAGGTTTAATGTTCTAAAATTAAAAAGTAATGCATTTGGGTGCTAATAATACGAACAAAAATTATTCACTAGGGGGAGAACTTCTGGGGGAATCTAGGATGGAAAAGGACCCGAGGTTCCTAGTAGATGACTAGAGGATCTCAGCTATGGGGAAAGACTACAGGCATTGAACTTAGTCTCACTGGAGAAGAGACGCTTGACAAGGGATATGATAGCAATGTAGAAATACTGGTGACCCTAGCAAAGAGAAAAAACATTTCAGTAAAAGGGAATTTAAAAAGACATGTGGTCATTCACTGAAATTGAAAGAGAAGTGGTTTAACCTTAAACTGAGTAGAGGGTCCTTTACTGTTAAAGCGGTAAGGATGTGGAATCCTCTTCCACCAGCAGTGGTATCAGCAGGCAGCTTCGATCGTTTAAAAAAACGATTAGATTGGCAGCTTAACCACTTAAGGACCACCGCACGCACATTTACGGCCACAGAATGGCACGGCTGGGCACAAGGGCGTAAATTGACGTCCTCGCCCAGTAGCGGGTCGGGGGTCCGATCGGGACCCCCTCCGCGGCGGTCCCCGTGTCTCCGGGAGCGATCCGGGACGAGCGGACGGATGTTTGTGTTTGCCCGCCCCCCCGCGATCGCTCCCAGCCAATCGCTGCGCTCCCCCTTCGTGTCACTTCCTCCTCCTGTGTAAACACAGGAAGGGGGAAGTGATGTAATCTCTCATCGCAGCGGTATTTCCAACTGCTGCGATGAGAGGAACACCTCACAGTAAGTGTGCACGAACACTACACTGACATACACACACACATAGGCACACTTAGCCCCTTGCGATCTGAACCCCCCACCCCCCCTGTCACAGTGTCACTGAATGCAGTGTGACAGGCAGTGTAAAAGCCAGTTAGTGTTAGGATAGCCCCCCCCACCCCCCCTAATAAAGTTTTAACCCCCTGATCACCGCCCTAGTTAACCATTTCACTCCCTATTGCCAGCGTCACTAAGCGATCATTTTTCTGATCGCTGTATTAGTGTCGCTGTTCCCGCTAGGTAGCTATTTTTTTTTATTGCGATTTTTTTTTTTTTTTTTACTAAAGACATGTGGCTAAATAAATTTTGGCTTAAATGTTTGACTAAAATTTAGTTTATTTGATTTTTTTTTTAACAAAAAGTAAAAAATAGTGTTTTTTTTTCAAAAATGTTGCTCTATTTTTTCAAAAAAATCGCAGAGGTGATCAAATACCACCAAAAGAAAGCTCTATTTGTGGGAAGAAAAGGACGCAAATTTTGTTTGGGAGCCACATCGCACGACCGCGCAATTGTCTGTTAAAGCGACGCAGTGCCGAATCGCAAAAACACCTTGGGTCATTTACCAGCGTATTGGTCCGGGTCTTAAGTGGTTAAGGATCACAACATACAGGGATATACAATCAGGGCTTTTTTTCTGGGGGAACTTGGTGGAACTCAGTTCCACCACCTTTGGCTCAGACCCTTTGGTGCCCGCTCACCACAATCACTTGTGAACACAGAAGTCTGGTTTCTGTGTTTACAAGTGACTGCTTTGTAACCCCCTGAACTCTGCACACTGTATGTAATGCAATTCTGGTATTTAAATGCCCCTTTAAGACCCTTCTACTGTTTGTGAAATCTGAACGGGTCGTGGTTGAGTTCCTGCACCTATTTTCTGAGAAAAAAAGCTCTGTATACAATGTACTAGTGACATAAACAAAAGCACACTCACACACCACAGGTCAAACTGGATGGACTGGTGTCATTTTTCAGCCTTAAAAACTGTGTAACTATGCAGCAACTATAATTTTTTTTAAAGAAGTAAGCTTTTACGGCCACAACATATCTCCCAAGGCAGGTTTCCTATAAAAAGTCTATTGTTCCCCTTTATAACATAGACCTCAGCTGAAACTTTTTATGGTATCCCGGTCTATTAGATGATCCAGTGTACCTGCACAATGAAGCTGAACGGCGAGAGTATGTCCTCAGTGAAGATGGCATCATCTATCTGGGCACAGAGAGTCAGGTTCAGCCCCAGCCTTGGCACTTTGGTCAGGTAGGTGTGTCAATGCAGCATGCCGTCATGCTCAGCCCTTTCCCTGGCACTTTGGTCAGGTAGGTGTGTTAATAAACTATGCTGACTTTTGTTTTGTTTACAAAAGTTTATTGTAAGTATTAAAGAACAGTTACAATATAAATTGACAAAAGGGATCAGCGGTAAGTCAACAGTACACAACGCATCATACGTTAATGAGCAATAATAATGCACCAATCAGACCGCTAGCGGAACATAAATGTACAACTTTTTTATATGTTGGTTGGTGATCTGTATGTCTAACTGGAAATAGTCAGCAAATAAAAAAACATGGTTTCATGTTCAAGTCTTCTCAGGGTAGGACTTAGGGGCATTGGTCCCCTGGGCCAGTACAAATATATTTTAGGGTGGTGGTGGCCCTAAGTAGAGATTCAGAGATTAGTTGGAGTGGGATCAGAGTCAGTGACACATGATGGGCATTATATAGCCACCTGCCCCTCTTTCAGATGTACAATCACAGTATGGGGAGAAAGAAGTCTCTTAGCATTAGAGTTGTCATGTAACAGAATACAAGGGCTACAAAGAAATGTAATGCTGGAATATCTAAAAAGGTGTGTTACAATAAATAAACCATGTCCCATTAGTAACACTGCTGTTCACCATGTCCACCAGTAATTGTGACACCATGGTATCCTTTGAGTAGTACATTTTCTTTACCCTGCAAAAAACTACCATGAAAAGGCCCCCTGAATGAGGGGGTGCGAGATTATTTCGGTGCCAAAATAGAGACCAAACAAAGCAGATATATAACAATATAGAAACATTTAATTAGTTACATAAGAAGAGTAAAAAAAAGTTCAGTTCAAAACATTAGAGCAGTATACAAGTATTGTGGGAGCAATAGGTCATTCTCAAAAAATTAGCATATTGTGATAAAGTTCATTATTTTCTGTAATGTACTGATAAACATTAGACTTTCATATATTTTAGATTCATTACACACAACTGAAGTAGTTCAAGCCTTTTTTTTGTTTTAATATTGATGATTTTGGCATACAGCTCATGAAAACCCAAAATTCCTATCTCAAAAAATTAGCATATTTCATCCGACCAATAAAAGAAAAGTGTTTTTAATAAAAAAAAAAAAGTCAACCTTCAAATAATTATGTTCAGTTATGCACTCAATACTTGGTCGGGAATCCTTTTGCAGAAATGACTGCTTCAATGCGGCGTGGCATGGAGGCAATCAGCCTGTGGCACTGCTGAGGTGTTATGGAGGCCCAGGATGCTTCGGTAGCGGCCTTAAGCTCATCCAGAGTGTTGGGTCTTGCGTCTCTCAACTTTCTCTTCCCAATATTCCACAGATTCTCTATGGGGTTCAGGTCAGGAGAGTTGGCAGGCCAATTGAGCACAGTAATACCATGGTCAGTAAACCATTTACCAGTGGTTTTGGCACTGTGAGCAGGTGCCAGGTCGTGCTGAAAAATGAAATCTTCATCTCCATAAAGCTTTTCAGCAGATGGAAGCATGAAGTGCTCCAAAATCTCCTGATAGCTAGCTGCATTCACCCTGCCCTGGATAAAACACAGTGGACCAACACCAGCAGCTGACATGGCACCCCAGACCATCACTGACTGTGGGTACTTGACACTGGACTTCAGGCATTTTGGCATTTCCCTCTCCCCAGTCTTCCTCCAGACTCTGGCATCTTGATTACCGAATGACATGCAAAATTTGCTTTCATCAGAAAAAAGTACTTTGGACCACTGAGCAACAGTCCAGTGCTGCTTCTCTGTAGCCCAGGTCAGGAGCTTCTGCCGCTGTTTCTGGTTCAAAAGTGGCTTGACCTGGGGAATGCGGCACCTGTAGCCCATTTCCTGCACACGCCTGTACACGGTGGCTCTGGATGTTTCTACTCCAGACTCAGTCCACTGCTTCCGCAGGTCCCCCAAGGTCTGGAATCGGTCCTTCTCCACAATCTTCCTCAGGGTCCGGTCACGTCTTCTCGTTGTGCAGCATTTTCTGCCACACTTTTTCCTTCCCACAGACTTCCCACTGAGGTGCCTTGATACAGCACTCTGGGAACAGCCTATTCGTTCAGAAATTTCTTTCTATGTCTTACCCTCTTGCTTGAGGGTGTCAATGATGGCCTTTTGGACAGCAGTCAGGTCGGCAGTCTTACCCATGATTGCGGTTTGGAGTAATGAACCAGGCTGGGAGTTTTTAAAAGCCTCAGGAATCTTTTGCAGGTGTTTAGAGTTAATAAGTTGATTCAGATGATTAGGTTAAGAGCTCGTTTAGAGAACCTTTTCATGATATGCTAATTTTTTGAGATAGGAATTTGGGGTTTTCATGAGCTGTATGCCAAAATCATCCATATTAAAACAAAAAAAAGGCTTGAACTACTTCAGTTGTGTGTAATGAATCTAAAATATATGAAAGTCTAATGTTTATCAGTACATTACAGAAAATAATGAACTTTATCACAATATGCTAATTTTTTGAGAATGACCTGTATACTAAGATACATGCCAGTGGTCAGGTCTTCCCTACTAGTTTCGCCAATCCTTTGGCTTCATCAGCGGATTTATGACGTGACTTTCACAGTAAAAGGCTCTAAAAAGACAAAAGTTATTATTTATCAATTTAGTCATTAATTGCATAGCCATAGATGTAACAAAATTTACAAGTGTTAACATACCGAAAATCCCACATGTCCCCCCGTAGAACCCCATATAGTGCAAACGGGCACTATAAGCCCTGGAGGGTAAGAAGAATGGTAAACCTACCCACAGCTGCCCAAAGAACCAAAAAGAGAACCCAAGTCGTCTGAAAGCAATTCCACATCCGGGAGCCCTTTAAGGGCAACTATCTAGTAATGAAAAAATTAAAAAAATGAACGAAAAATAAATATTTTATCTTATAATCAAAAAATATACCTGACAATCCCTAATATGGCAAGATAATTTAGTGAGAGCATACCTGAAGGACTTGCTGCTAGTACAGATGTATCTGTATAAAGATTCAATATAAAAGAGATTTAAAGAGGAGTTCCACCCAAATTTGGCACTTCCTCTTGTTCCACTCCTCACCCCCTTACATGCCACCATTTGGCATGTAATTTTTTTTGGGGGGGGGAGTGCGGGCTTCAGTAGGAGTGGGACTTCCTGTCCCACTTCCTGCTTCCGCTGAGGGGCTGGTTAGGCGATTAAGCCTTAATCGCCTACACCAGCCCCTCCCTGTAGGCGATCACATGGGACACTGACAGATCCCATGCGATCGCCTCTTCAATCAGCGTCGAGCCTCGCTGCGCGCGCATGCGCAGTGCAGCTCGTGCATGCGCAGTGGGTGCCCGGCCGTGAAGCCGAAGGCTGTCATGGCTGGGTGCCCACAGTCGGGATGGAGACGCCGGCTGGGGAGGGGGGGAGAGGAGCGGAGCCCCGGTCGGCGTGTCGCTGGAACGCAGGAGCAGGTAAGTGAGTGTTTATTAAAAGCTAGCAGCTACACTTTTTGTAGCTGCTGACTTTTAATAAACACATTTTTTGGCTGGAACACCCCTTTAATAAAATAGAAGAAGACAGGACAAATGATGATCAGGGAGATTGAAAGGATGGCCAAAACTTACAGGATATATTCAATATAATTGAATGACTAAAGGGTGCCTAAAATGTAATTTTAGGCTGGTAATCCCTTGGTTCTGGAAAAATAGAGAATAGGAGATAAATTATTCTTCAAGGAAGACGAGGGAGAAAAAATGGCTAGGAAAGAGGTTAATACAAATGCTTACCAACAGCAACAGAGGTTGATGAGACAGCGTCCATGCAAAGAGACACTGTAAGCAGGGAAAGAAGAGGGCTTTAAATAGTTTATCAATCAGCTGGTAAATGACCTCCAGCTGTCACAGAGGAGCCACGGGTGTCAATCGCGCATGCGCGGCATATGCCTACAAGCCCCATAGGGCTTTGCGGCCGAGTCAGAGAGTCCTGTGAAGTAGACGTACAGCTGACACGGAGAGCACAGCCGAAGCACACTAGGCAGCCGTCCAGAGTGGGCGGTCCAAGGAAACAAATCAAGGGAAACGACAGATCACAACACAGGGGGAATTAGATATAAGATTACAATAAAGGAAGAAGGACTACACAATGCAACAAATACCCTGGGACAGCAGACACTAAGAAATTAATAGTTAGGTAGGCACAAAATCCATGCCAGCGTAGCGATATACAGCCAAATCAGATAAAAGGAGCAACACTAATTGGATCCGTACCAGGGAAACATGAATGGGAATCCCACAGGGATGGGGGTATTAGGGGCCAAAAGGCTACCAAATAGAACCCCGTTGAGTACCCACTTACGCGACAGGGTTAGAAGCAGGCAAAAAATATCCGCCAGATGTCCGAGCCAAAAAAGAACAGAAAGTTATTGTTGACAAGAAAAGTTTACAAGAAGCCATGAAGATCCACACATTTATGCTGTAAATTAGGCAAAATTAGAATAAACATAAAAATGAAAATTATTCATATATGCAAAATATACATCAAAATAAGACATATTATAACCTTCAATAAGGGCAGATAAATCACCCCTAATTGGGGAAAGTCAGTATATTGGCCGAAAAAAGTGGGTGTCTACCCCTAGAGTGGAGGGCGGGGTAAAGTTGGGTACCGCATAGTCAGTCAATGACTATCATTGCTGGAGAGGAAGGTGCGGTTGAAGGACGAATAAACTATACCATCAGCCTGACCCAGATAGAAACAACTCATCAGATGTCATAGTTAGTAGATCAAGTCTACAAAAATGATTTAAAAATTATATATTTGTTTAATCCGGGAAATTTGACGGCATCTAATGAGTATATCCACCTGGTTTCAAGTTGTAGGAGTCTTGTCAATACAGCCTCTTCTCAGTTGATCTTGCTCTTGGTTCCATTACCTAATTTCCACAACAAGACGAATATGGAGGGAAAATGCAAAAAAAAACTGCAGTTGTGATTGGTGGTGTCTCATTTCCTCTTTTGCTCAAGGCTCAGGCCCACAGATGCCTTCTTGTACATTTAGCTTTAGATGATAAATGTATTTTTGCTTTTTACCTTTTCCTATGTGCTGATGCTGAGCTGAGGTAAATTTCATTTTACAGTTTGAGGAAGACATACCAGAAATATGCATTAGGTTCTTGGACACAAACCCACGCTATAAGGAAACACCAGAAATACACTACATCAAGAGAAATGATCCAGTCTATATCTGCCAGATAATAGGAGACATGGTAAGAAAATTAAAAATATTGATTCTTAATTTTCCCTAGTGAACTCTTGTTATCATCTCTATATGTTAATATATTACATGCAGATTGGTCTGAGGGATGATGAGGACAGAGTTGCCTTTATGTGTGAGAACGGAAGACAGTCCTACAAATGGATAAGCAGCGTCCCAGTCCTGCGCGAATGGTTCCAAGAGGGGAGTCGGACAGTATACGGACAACATTGGGTGTTTACAGCAGTGCTGTGTACAGGTATTACCAGGGCTGTATTTAAATACCATGCCAACCCAGGCTTAGCTAAGTGTGATGCCGCGTACACACGGTCGTTTTTTGTGATGAAATAAAACAACGTTTTAAAAAAACGTCATTTAAAATGACTGTGTGTGGGCAAAACGTAATTTTATGTCTTCTGAAAAACGACAAAAAAAAAATTCAAACATGCTTACATTTTTTATGTTGTTTTTCAGAATGTCGTTTTTTGTGTCATAAAAAATGATTGTGTGTACGCTAAAACAACATTTTTAAACCCGCACATGCTCAGAAGCAAGTTATGACACGAGCTTGAATGGAACAGAGTGCCGTCGTACGCGTCGTACGTAACCGCGCTTTGCAAGAGCATTTTCAGAAAACGATGGTGTGTAGGCAACGTCGTTTTTTAAAACCCATTGGAGTGCGGCTGTCCATTTTTCTTTCCTTATATTACAATTTTTGTAGCTGCTGACTTTTAATAAACACAATTTTTGGCTGGAACACCCCTTTAATGTGACAAAGCAGTTCAGGTTCAGGTTGTGCATGAAGCACTTTCCAACAGCTGCTCAATATGTTGTTCCATCATGGAATTGATATTCAATAGCATATAAATATAGTGTGAAGGCATAGCTCACAACTGTCCCTGATTTCAAGGGACAGTCCCTGATTTGGAGCAATGACCCTCCGTCCCTCATTCCTCCTCATTTGTTCCTCATTTTTGTCTGATCTATATAGATGTATATACAATGCACTTTCTATCTCTCAACAAGTGCTTTCCAGCCATAAACCTTTCATCTGATTTCTAAATTGCTGCATTTGTAAATTCCAAAAAGCCAATATAAAGGAATAGTAGTAGTAAAAAAAGCAATCATGTTTTTTTTTGTACAATTCTCCTTTAAGGGGCGTGGAAAGGGGTGTGTCCTATGCCTGCATACTTTTGCTGATAGGTGTCCCTCATTCCCATCTCAAAAAGTTGGGGGTATGTGTGAAGGTGCTTGTAGGTCAAAAGCACAGAAACTTTATGTCATAAACAACTTCAGCCACAGACCATTTGGCTTGCCAAAGACCAGAGCACTTTTTGCGATTCAGCACTGCGTCGATTTAACTGACAATTGCGCGACGTGACTCCCAAACAAAATTGATGTCCCTTTTTCCCCAGAAATAGAGCTTTCATTTGGTGGTATTTGATCACCTCTGCGGTTTTTAATTTTTGCGCTATAAACAAAAATAGAGAAACAATTTTGAAAAAAAAACTATATTTTTTCCTTTTTGCTACAATAAATATCCCCCAAAAAATATATAAAAACTAATTTTTTCCTCAGTTTAGGTATAGGCTGATAGGTATTCTTGTACATATTTTTGGTAGAAAAGAATCGCAATAAGCGTTTATGGATTGGTTTGCGCAAAAGTTATATCCTCTACAAAATAGGGGATAGTTTTATGGCATTTGTAATAATATATTTTTTTAACTAGCATTGGTGGCGATCAGCGATTTCTATCATGACTGCAACATTATGGTGGACACATCGGACACTTTTGGCACTATTTTGGGACCATTCACATCTATACAGCAATCAATGCTATAAAAATGCACTGAATACTGTGTAAATGTGACTGGCAGTGAAGGGGTTAACCACTAGGGGTGGGGAAGGGGTTAAGTGTGTCCTAGGGAGTGATTCTAACTGTTGGAAGGCATGGCTATGAGTGACATGTCACTGATAGCTGCTCCCGATGTCACTAGGAAAAACGAGGAGATGTGTTTACACTGACATCTTCCTGTTCTTCAGCTCTGTGACACGATCGTGGGACACCGGCGGACATCCAGTCCATGGGTCCCACAGGCACAATCACAGAGATCGCAGGAAAGGGACGTTTGCCTGTCCATGCCATTCTGTCGACATATAAGTTTGTGCGACGGTCGGCAAGCGGTTAAAGGGGTGTTCCAGCCAAATTTAGTGTTTATTAAAAGTCAGCAGCTACAAAAAGTGTAGCTGCTGGCTTTTAATAAACACACACTCACCTGCTCCACGATCCAGCGACGCGCCGGCCGGGGCTCCGCTTCTCTCCCCCCCTCCCCGGCTGGCGTCTTCATCCTAAGTGTGGGCACCCGACCGTGACAGCCTTCGGCTTCACGGCCGGGCACCCACTGCGCATGCGCGAGCGGCGCTGCGTTCTCCTATTGGACAAGCGATCGCATGGGACCTGTCATGTGTCCCATGCAAACGCCTACAGGGAGGGGCTGCTGTAGGCGATTAAGCTTAAAGGGGTTGTAAAGGTACAAGTTTTTTTACCTTCATGCATCCTATGCATGAAGGTAAAAAAACATCTAGCAGCACCGCACCCCCCCCCCCCCCCCCCGAGACCCCGTTGTACTTACCTGACCGTTCGAATCTCCCGGGCGCGTCCACGTCGTCCTCTTCGGTTCCCAGCCTGGCCGTTGATTGGCTAGGCTGGGCGGATTGATAGCAGCGCAGCCATTGGCTAGCGCTGCTGTCAATCAGGGCGGATAACGCGGCGCGCTGGGGGGTGGAGCCGAGTGATACAGTCGGCGGCTATGGCCGCCGCTGTATCACGGGAGCGCGCTCGCAAAAGCTTTCCTCCATGCGAGCGCCCTCGCATGAAGAAGGAAAGCTTTTGCGAGGAGGAGCCCAGACAGCCGCCGAGGGACCCCAGAAGACAGGTTTCCGGGCCACTCTGTGCAAAACGAACTGCACAGTGGAGGTAAGTATCACATGTTTGTTTTTTTTGTTTTTTTAAATCCCTGACTTTAGTGACCCTTTAACCAGCCCCTCGACGGAAGGAGGAAGTGGGACAGGAAGTCCCACTCCTCCTGAAGCCCCCACTCCCCCCCCAAAAAAATGACATGCCAAATGTGGCATGTAAGGGGGAGTAGAGGGGATTAGCGGAAGTTCCAATTTTGGGTGGAACTCCGCTTTAAGTAGAACATTTTTTTTTGTTTTGGATAGAGTAAGGGAGGGTTATAATAACCCCTGTAAGGTTTATTTTTGGCATTTTTGTCCTATTGGTGAGATCTCCTTTAATTTCCTGTCCCATAGCCAAACAGGAAGTGAGAGGAAATCCCTTAAAATTAAGGCAATCTCTACTAGTGTCCCCCATGAAATATTTATTTTACTTCCATGTTGAATTATATTGGTAAACAGTACAGAGAGGCTGAATCTTCCGAACGGATACACAGACAGCAATAATAACTGGCAGGTGGTTTAATCCATCTGTCCTCTATGCAAAACTAAAAAAAAAAGTTTTGCCTTTAGTTATACTTCAACTTCTGTCTCCTGCTATCCTTCTTACAGTACACCCTCTCTCTCCGATCTTCCGAATCCACATAATATGTCTCAAACCTCTTACACACGCTCGGTTTACTCGGCAAGAAACCTCTGCCAGCAGTTTTCTTGCTGGTTCTTGCCGAGTATACGGCTTTCAGGCTTCTCGTCAAGAAAACTGTCCAAAATACCAACGAGAAAAATAGAGAACATGACTTTGACGCATGCGCGGTAGCTTCCTAGGCATAGGTAGGGTGCAGCAAGATGGCGACGACAGCATTGAATGTGACGAGTGCATGCTCGTCGTACGCGATGACGTCGCCGCGTTCTTGCCATTCAAAAGAACTGTTGTTTTTTTTATATTTTATGGAGTGTCTGTACACTCGGGCTTTGTGTATAGAGCGGGCTTAAGTATCTTCCTCACAAAGGTCCATGTCCCACACTCCAGGCCCCCTTCTGTACTCCTTGTACTCCCTGTTTGATACCTTCTACTCAGCATACACTTACTAACTGACATGGTGTTTCATCAGGTCTCATTAACCACTTGGTTCCCTGCCTATCGTCAAATGACGGCGGCAAGGTGAATCTGAATATCCACGCCGTCAATTGACGGCATCGTGTTCTCCGGCCACTGGGGGGCGCGCACGCACCCGGCACGTCCCCGAGATGCCGATGCGCGTGCCTGGCGGTCGCGATGTCCGCCAGGTACCCGCCGATCGGCAGTTTTAGAGCAGGGACGTGGAGCTCTGTGTGTAAACACAGAGCTTCACGTCCTGTCAGGGAGAGGTGACAGATGCTGTGTCCCTTGTACATAGGGAGACAGCATCGGTCACCTCCCCCAGTCCCTCCCCCCACACAGTTAGAACACAACCAGGACTCATATTTAACCCCTTCCTCACCCCCTAGTGTTAACCCCTTCACTGCCAGTCACATTTATACAGTAATTAGTGCGTTTTTATAGCACTGATCGCTGTATATATGTGAATGTTCCCAAAAATGTGTCAAAAGTGTCCCATGTGTCCGTCGCATGATCGCACTCCTGCCAAAATTCGCAAATTGCCATATTACTGGTAAAAAAAAAAAAAAATTGTCAGAATTCTATCCCCTATTTTGTAGCCACTGTAACCTTTGCGCAAACCAATTACTTTACGCTTATTGCGATTTTTTTTTTAACCAAAAATATGTAGAATACATATCGGCATAAAGATATTTTTTTTCCAAAAAATTGATATTTATTATAGCAAAAAATAAAAAATATTGTGTTTTTTTTTCAAAATTTTCGCACTTTTTTGTTTATAGCGCAAAAAATAAAAACCGCAGAGATGATCAAATACCACCAAAAGAAATCTCTATTGTGGGAAAAAAAGGACGCCAATTTTGTTTGGGAGCCACGTCGCACGACCGCGCTATTTTAATTTAAAGCAACGCAGTGCTGAAAGCTGAAATTTCGCCTGGGCAGGAAGGGGGTATATGTGCCCAGTAAGCAAGTGGTTAAAGTGAACCTGTTGCTTTGGCCGATATGGGGCAAAGTATGGGTTTGTATAAACCACTAGAGGTCCGCGCTATTGACAGAATACGTCAACAGCGCGGACCTGAGGCGCCGGGGTCACGTCTTTGGACGTGATGTATTTGTTATTTCCCCTGTGGCGCGCGGCGGGGAAAAACAGTCCCGTCGCATCACCGAGGATTCGATGCGTGTACCCGGCGGCCGCAATGTCCGTCAGGTACACGCGATTGGCGGTGACAGAGCAGGGACATGGAGCTGTGAGTGTAAACACAGAGCTCCACGTCCTGTCAGGGAAAGGAGACAGATGCTGTTTCTCTTGTACATAGGGACACAGCATCGGTTACCTCCCCCAGTTACCCCCCTCCCCCCACACAGTTAGAACAAACCCAGGCAATACATGTAACCCCTTCCTCACCCCCTAGTGTTAACCCCTTCAATGCCAGTCACATTTATACAGTAATTTGTGCATATTTATAGCACTGGTCGCTGTATAAATGTGAATGGCGCCAAAAATGTGTCAAAAGTGTCCGATGTGTCCGCCGCAATATTGCAGCGCCAATAAAAATCGCAGATCGCCGCCATTACTAGTAAAAAAATATATAAAAAAAAAATCATAATTCTGTCCCCTATTTTGTAGGCGCTATAACTTTTGCGCAAAGCAGTCACTTATTGTGATTTTTTTTCTTCCAAAAATACGTCGAAAAATACGTATCGTCCTTAACTGAGAAAAAAAAGATTTTTTTTTTTTTTTTAAATTGGATATTTATTATAGCAACAAGTAAAAAATATATATATATTTTTAAATTGTTGCTCTTTTTTTGTTTATAACGCAAAAAATAAAAACCGCACCGGCGATCAAATACCACCAAAGGAAAGCTGTATTTGTGGGGAAAAAAAGGACGCCAATTTTGTTTGGGAGCCACGTCGCACGACCGCGCAATTGTCAGTTAAAAGCGACGCAATGCCGGAAGCTGAAATTTCGCCTGGGCACAAAGAGGGTTTATGTGCCCAGTAAGCAAGTGGTTAAATATCCAGCAGGGCCCTCTAATTCCTCCTGTATAAAATTGTATTGTAACTGTACTGTCTGCCCCAATGTTGTAAAGCACTGCATAAACTGTTGCCGCTATATAAATCTTATATAATAATAATAATACATATTAATTTGTATTTTATTTTAAAAAGCTGATACAAATTATTATTATTATTACATAATTTCCAATATTTTACTTGTTTGTGAACACTGAACATAAGGCTCCATGCACACTGACGCTGATAAAAGCTATAAAAAACGCCAGTAGCTTTGCAGGGAGCCTTGCAACGTTTTTTTTTGCGTTTTTGCAATAGCTTTAATCAGCGTTTTTCAGTGTAGCTTTTATCAGTTTTTTTTTTTTACTTTTTCAGCGTTTTGCTTTTTTTAGTGTTTTTCCCGCCAAAAAACGGCACTTATATATAAACTCCAAAGCGCATTAACACTGAAAAACGCCCAGGTGTGCATGGGCACATAGGCTAACATAGAGTTCAGTTTATGGGCTTAAAAAAAAAAAAAAAGCCAAAACGCCAATAAACTGCAGTTTATCAACTTCAGTGTGCATGGAGCCTAAATCTTGCGCTTTTCTGCAGTATTGCGCTGCCTGGGGATACCAACTCGGATAGTCACAAATTACAACTCAGCTCATAACACAGAAGAGAGTCTGCAGAAGGATTTGTATTACAATGAGAATGGGGCACGGATCCACAGGTCCAGGAATGACAGTATATGGTAAGGACACAAAGTTTGTAAACCTTGGAAAAGTATGACAACATTAAAATCGAATCATCACTCCCTTTCCAACAACAATCATTTATATACTTATATGGCACCATCTCATTCTGCCGTGTTTTATGGAGAACATAAATCTGTTAATACCAGTCACTAAGTTAAATATGCTAACAATCCACGTGATAATCATACACATAGGGAACTGACAAGTTATAAATAAGTAGGAAGGTTAAATGAATTATATATCGGAAGAAAATACACATGAGCCAAACTCCAAGTAGATTTTTAGGTAAGACAAATTACAATTAACATAGATACAGTATGTCACAAAAGTGAGTACACCCCTCACATTTTTATAAATATTTTATTATACCTTTTAATGTGACAACAGTGAAGAAATTACGCTTTGCTACAATGTAAATTAGTGAGTGTACAGCTTGTATAACAGTGTACATTTTCTGTCCCCTCAAAATAACTCAACACACAGCCATTAATGTCTAAACCGCTGGCAACAAAAGTGAGTACACCCCTAAGTGAAAATGTCCAAATTGGCTGGAAATCTGAGACCCCTCCGACCTTGAAGGAGTGGATTGATAGGATGGGCGAAATGATACACATGGAGAAGCTCATTTACCAACACAGGGGCAGTAACCGTAAATACGAGAACCTTTGGGCTCCGTGGCTGGATACACCGGGGCTTTCGCCGGTGGACCTGGTCATGGACAGACTGTTGGGATTAAATATGGGATGAGTGCTGTAATGTGCGGGAATGTATATTTTGGTGGGAAGGAAGACAGCTCAGTGAGTGAAATGTCATATTGTGTTTGCCCTCTGAGAAGTGTACTCATGGTTTTGAAGTGCAATGTTGAATGCCATATGCTGTACAACACCTTTTCATCAATAAAAACCTTTTTGTTGGATAAAAAAAAAAAAAAAAAGAAAATGTCCAAATTGGGCCCAAAGTGTCAATATTTTGTGTGGCCACCATTATTTTCCAGCACTGCCTTAACCCTCATCACAGGACCCAGAGGACAGCTAGAATTGCTGTAGTTGCGGCAACTACTACTGTGATTCTCAGTTTTCACATAAAATGGGCAGGTATTGAAAATGCATGCTTACATTGGTCCAAGATGGACCAATGTAAATGTGCTAAAAAAAAATCATATCTGGAATTCAGCTTTACATTTTATATATACTATAAATTATTGATGTCCCATATTTCTGTTTCAAACTTGATTCTCTAAACTATTTCTTATATCTTAACGCATATTGTTTTGTTGCAGGCACTTCCATGTATGGAATGAGTGTTGGATGGAGAGAAGAGATCTCTATAAGGGATTTAATGGCTGGCAGGTCCTTGATGCCACTGCACAGCTGAAATACAATGGTAACCTGCCAAATGTATTATAATCTTTGCTGAGGCCCCTTATGTGAAAGTGGAGGATAAACTAAACTATGAAAGATTGGTAATATTTATATATATATATTACCAAAAGTATTGGGATGCCTGCCTTTACAAGCACGTGAACTTTAATGGTATCCCAGTCTTACTCCGTAGGGTTCAATATTGTTTTGGCCCACCCTTTGCAGCTATAACAGCTTCAACTCCTCTGGGAAGGCTGTCCACAAGGTTTAGGAGTGTGTCTTTGGGAATGTTTGACCATTCTTCCAGAAGTGCATTTGTGAGGTCAGGCACTGATATGGACAAGAAGGCCTGTCTCGCAGTCTCTGCTCTTATTAATTCCAAAGGTGTTCAATCGGGCTGAGGTCAGGACTCTGTGCTGGCCAGTCACGTACCTCCACCCCAAACTTGCTCATCCATTATGGACCTTTATTTGTGCACTAGTGCACAGTCATGTTAAAACAGGAAGGGGCCATTCCCAAACTGTTCCCACAAAGTTGGGAACATGAAATTGTCCAAAATATCCCTTCACTGGAACTAAGGGCCCAATCCCTACCCCTGGAAAGCAACCTCACACCACAATCCCCCCTCAACCAAATGATTTGGACCGATGCACAAAGCATGGTCTATAAAGACATGGATGAGCGAGTTTGGGGTTTAAGGAACTTGACTTTGGAGTCCTGACCTCAACCCCATAGAACAACTTTGGAATGAATTAGACTGGAGACTGCGAGTCAGGCATTCTTGTCCATATCAGTGCCCAACCTCACAAATGTGCTTCTGGAAGAATAGTCCCATAGAAATTTCAATAGACACGCTCCTAAACTTGTGGACAGCCTTCCCAGAGGAATTGAAGCTGTTATAGCTGCACAAGATGGGCCAATTTAATATTGAAAACAGACTAAAGGCCCAAACATATGATCAGACTTTTTGACAACAAACCTCAGACGGACCTGTTTTTGCAGACAATCCAACCGTGCGTGCGCTCCATCGGAGAAACGTTTTCGCTTTTTCATCTGACAAATGTTCGCTGTGTGGACAGACAAACTTTCCGGCAACAAATGTCCTACGTTGGCTAATCCGATCGTATGTTCACAAGTCCATCAGACTAAAGTCCAAAGTACAAACACGCATGCTCAGAACCAATGCTAAAGATCAGACAACATTAGCAGAAGTTGCCCAAAGGGTGGCGGTAAAGAGCAGAAAAAACATGTAGTGCGTCTATTATGTTCGTGTTTGTTGGCTGAAAAAGTCCTACCGTGTGTATGCATACCAAGTTCACGGACAATGCCCTTCGGAGCAAAATCCACAGAAGAGTCCGTTGGAAGTCCGATCGTGTGTATGAGGCTTAAGACTGGGATGCCATTAAAGTTCATGTGCGTGTAAGGTATCCCAATACTTTTGGTAATTGAGTGTATAAATACCTAAAATGAGTGTGATGTTCATTTTTATTTCCTGGCTGATTTCCCAATCTTGTCCTTGACTGTCTAAAAAAAATGATAATTATCAGTAGGGAATCTTATTTTAATTTTCACATTAATGCTTAACGCCAACTGTTTTTTTTTTTTTTTTTTTTTACATTTTATATAGTATAGAAGATTTAGAGCCTATAGCAATTTTTTTTTTTTTTTGCAGCTTTTTTTAAGTTGTATAAAGTTTTTAGAAAAAGTGGGGAGTGATTAGAACCTTAGAATTTTAGTTTTTATTGATCTCTGTATTGTGTAGGGGAGAATTCCCTTTACTTCCTTTCCAAGGCCTCGTACACACGATCGGACATATCCGATGAAAACGGTCCGCGGACCATTTCCATCGGATATGTCCGATCGGGAGTTTGATCCGATGGCGTGTACACACCATCGGATCAAATTCCCCGCCGCCGGACGGCGCGGTGATGCGGCGGTGACGTTGACGCCGCCGCGTCATCGCCACGTCACCGCACCAGGAAGTAAAACACTTCCGCGCATGCGCCGAATCCATTCGGCGGCGGCGCGGCGGCGGTGGGGGACGACATGTCTGCTGGTAAGTGTACTAACCAGCAGACATGTCGGGCGGACAGATTCCCACCGGATGGATTTCAAAGCATGCTTTGAAATCTGTCGGGTGGAGAAATCTGTCCGCTAGCCCATACACACGAGCGGAGATGTCTGCTGAAACGGTCCATCGGACCGTTTTCAGCAGACATATCCCCTCGTGTGTACGCGGCCCAAGAGACACAAAACAAGGGAACTAATTGTCCCAAAGTGTGGAGAAATATTTCCTTTGACTGTAGGCAGTAAAAGTTATATATTAACTAGAGATACAATTTAAAGGGGTTGTAAATGTTTGCCTATCAGGGGCGTCCTTTCGTCCGAGGCTGAGGATGAGACAACGTCTGTGATAGGCGGATCACTGAGCCTATCACGGAACAGTACGAGGAGGAGGCACGGCTTTTAAAAAATGGACGCCCGCAGTCTGCATCTGACGTATAAGACGACCCCCGAAGAAACAGGAAGTGAGAAATTCGGACAAAGAAAATAAACATTTAGGGCCATCTCATATGCGCTACGCCGCTGTAAGTCAGAGTGGCTCGTATGGTATCCTCAAAGAACTTGCTCCCATATGTGCGCCGGAATAACGTAAATCAGCTGGCGTAAGCCGGCGTAATTCAAAGTAGGCAGGTAGGGGGCGTGTTGTATTTAAATGAAGCGTGACCCCATGTAGATGCATGGCCGAACCGTCCGTGGATGTATCCCAGTGCGCATGCGTCGGATAGAATGCCTAAGATACGTCGAATATTGCCTACAACGTGAACGTAACATACGCACATCCCTATTCGCTTACGACTTACGCAAACAACGTAAAATTTGACGCTGTTCCGACGTTCATACGTCAACATGACTTACCCCTGCTTTATGAGGGCTAAAGTTACGCCGGTCGTACGCCTTACGTAAAACGTGTATATTGATACGCCGGGCGCAAGTACGTTCGTGGATCGGCGTATCTAGCTCATTTACATGATGCGGAAATCTACTGAATCGCCACCTAGCGGCCAGGGTAAATATGCAGCCTACATACGACGGCATACTAATACTTACGTCGGTCGGATCTACACAACATTCAGGCGTGACTGGCTTTGTGGATACCAAAAAAAACATACGACGGCGCATCTTTAAACTTACGTGGCGTATCAATAGATACGCCGGCGTAAAGTCTTTGTGGATCTGGCCCATGGAAGGGAAATCGAAAGAAAGGGTAAGTGAACCAACAATGTACTAGCTTAAAGGAACCTACAGTATTTAGAAAATAAAAAACGAACCTTTACAACCCCTTTAAGCCTGCATGGTCATTGGAGCAGGCATATGAGAGTAATTCAGGGTGGCCAAGAGAACATTATATTTATAGAAGTTATACAAGAGGGGGTTTATTTAAAATAAGGTTATATGTAACCAAAGATCCTATTGGCTAACAAATCTCCTTTGATTCCAGGAGTCCTTTTTTGTAATGGTCCTGCTCCAGTGAGAGCCATCAAAGAAGGCTTTGTGGACTTAAATTATGATACATACCGCATCTATTCCAAGGTGGTCACAGAAACTGTGAATTGGGTGCGAAATTCAGATGGATTTTTTAAGAAGGCTTTCTGCAGCACAAGACATGTGGGGGATGGAATGAGCACAAAAAGTGTGGGATGCAACTTTGAAGATGATATCACCACTGAATACAAACACCCAAAAGGTAATTTAATGTCGTTTTTATCAAACAATCATGCCGCGTACACACGATCACTTTTTGAGATGAAAAAAAACGATGTTTTTTAAAACTTCATTTAAATTGATCGTGTGTGGGCAAAACGTTGTTTTTTGTCTTCAAAAAAACGACCAAAAAAAATTCCAACATGCTTGAATTTTTTGTGTCGTTTTTCAAAACGTCGTTTTTTGTGTCATAAAAAGTGATGGTGTGTGGGCAAAACGATGTTGAAAACAACGTTTTTAAACCCGCGCATGCTCAGAAGCAAGTTATGAGACGGAGCTTCAATGGAAAAGAGTGCCGTCGAACGTGGTGTACGTCACCACGCTTTGCTAGAGCTTTTTAGAAAAACAATGGTGTGTACGCAACGTCGTTTTGGAAAATGAAGTTTGAAAAACGTCGTTTTTTTTAATGATTGAAAACGTCGCAAAAAGTGATCTTGTGTACGCGGCATTAGACACAGATTTACCTTTGTGGAGCCCATAAATCTGTTGAAACTCAAGGCCCATTACGGTAAATTTATCACACTTGTGGCAAGATCACAACAACACTGGACAGTAGGCTGATATTCTATAGAAAGGCATTTAATGTTATTGTCATGAATTGCCAACATTTTATTTTTTTATAAAAAAGGATGCTATGCTTACTTACCTGAGTCCCCTAGCGATGTTTGTTCCTCCTTTTCTTCAGAGTTCCCCCTTAGCAAGCCTTAAGCTGAGGGGGCACCCATGCAGATGCACCCCAAACTAGACTGTGTGCATTCATAAACACCCCAAGCCATGCTGGCTTGGCTATGCCCCTCTCTCCTTCCTCACAGGATTTGACTGACAAAATAGGGAGCCAATGGCTTCTGCTGCTTTATGCCCGTAAACAGCCCAGTGCGCCGCCCCCTCTGGATCGCTCACAGCCAGTAAAATATACAGATTCATACACTGTATGAATCTGTATATTTTCGCCGCTGCCGCCCACTAGTCAGCTGACCGGACATTGAGCGCCGGTCAGCTGAATAGCAGCAGCTGACTGGCTGTGTGGAAGTGCCCATCAGAGCCGCTGGCTCTGATAGGCTTTCCGAGTACAGCCCTGAGGCTGTAGTCGGCTTTCTGAAGCTTATGGGGGCACAGTGGCGACAATTGGGGGCACAGTGGCGACAATTGGGGTCACAGTGGCAACAATTGGGGGCACAGTGGCAACAATTGGGGGCACAGTGGCAACAATTGGGGGCACAGTGGCTACAAGTGGGGGCACAGTGGTGACAATTGATGGCACAGTGGCAGCGTTTGATGGTATGGCACAGTGGCTGCGTTTTGATGGCATGGCACAGTGGCTGCGTTTTGATGGCATGGCACAGTGGCTGCGTTTTGATGGCATGGCACAGTGGCTGCGTTTTGATGGCATGGCACAGTGGCACGGTGGCTGCGTTTTGATTGCACAGTGGCTTCGTTTTGATGGCATGGCACAGTGGCTGCGTTTGATGGCATGGCACAGTGGTTGCGTTTGATGGCACAGTGACTGCGTTTGATTACATGGCACAGTGGTGACAATTGATGGGACAGTGGTTGTGTTTGATGGCATGGCACAGTGAATGTGTTTGATGGCATGGCACAGTGGTGACAATTGATGGGACAGTGGCTGCGTTTGATGGCATGGCACAGTGGCTGCGTTTGATGGCACAGTGGCTGCATTTCATAGGTACAGTGAGGCTGCAATTGTTTTTTTTTTTTGTTTTTTTTTCGTTTGCGCCCCCCCTAAAAATTTTGAGCACCAGCCGCCACTGACCATATGTATAAGGATGAACCAAATCAAGATGTTCAAAATAACAGTAATGGTTGTGATATATACAAATATTAGTAAGTGACCACATACAAGTATATAACAATCGACCAAACTAGAACGTACTTCAACGTATGTGAGTAGGATGGCATCCTGTATGACCAATGGGCAAAAATCCAGTTATGCGACTATGCTGCGCATGTGAGATGAGTTGCATCAATCCGGAAGATTAGAGGCTCAATGGGAAGTCCACCATAAAATCCAATGATACACAGGAAAGGGAAGGAATGGATACTCTTACCAGACGTGTTGGACACACTCGCCAGCGGCGGTGCGTCAGACGGGCATATACGAAATCCTCAAGATAGTGACATCCACGGAGAGAGAGTTGAGTGCTTCAAAAGATATCTCTGTGGTCCAACGTCATCAATCTTATGTACCCAGGATATGCTGAACCAAAATGAAAACTCCTCATAGAAAACGGTAGGAGAGCGTATTCACATGGAGGGACATGTAAAAAATGTCCCTCGTGTGTATGGGGCATTAGAGTCTTGTCTGAGACCAGAAAGAGGGAACAGTACTGCTGCAGATGGTATAGCGTTGGATCAGTGGAGGAGTTAGGTGAGTTTTTCAGGAATAGGGAAAACAGTTAGTGGGGTCTTTTTTACTTTAATGTAAGGAAATAGACTTTAGAACTACTTTGTTATATAAACACACACTTACATTTTTCTGTTTTAATATTTTTATAAAAGTTTCAAAGAGATACAGCCATTGCATGACAAGAACAGCATTAAAATAGATCCCATGTAGCAGACAACAATAGCTCCCCTAGCAATAATAGATCTATCCAGCAAGAATAGATCCAACAGAGCAACAATAGAAACCCCCACTAGCAACAATAGATCTCCCAGCAGCCAACATTAATGGACCCCCCCCAGCAGCAGATCCCTCCTGGCAACAATAGACCCACAGTACACCCCACCCCTCCTTGCCCTTCCATACATTCAGTTCTGCAGGTGGCACAACTGCATTCCCCAAGGTTCTCGCTGAAAGAACAACCTCTATTAGGCTTGATTCACACCAATGCATTTTTTATGCTTTTTGCATATTGCAAAAATTCAGGGAATGTTTTTAACATGGGTTCTTATGCAACACGTTCACATCAATGCATTTTTGTGGAAACTGCTCGCCCCGTCCTTAGCAACGTATGAGTCATCAGCGGTTAGTGGGCTTCCCCGCTGACAGCTGAATGTAAAAAAAAAAATTAACAGCTAAAAAAAAAAAAAATGTTTTGCAGACCCCACCCAAAATCCATACAGTCCTTTATCCAAGCATGCAGCCCAGCAGGTCAGGAAAGGGAGGGATGAGTGAGCACCCTCCCCTCCTGAACCATACCAGACCCTCCCACTCCAAAGCAAGGGCCTCTTCCCAACAACCCTGACCGGTGTTTGTCAGAGTCTGCGGGCTGGGGCTTATCGGACTCTGGAAGACCTCTTTAACAAGAGTGCCCCCTATGTGAATGGGTATGAGTACTTCCCATACCCATTAACCAAAAACACCCTGACCGGTGTTTGTCAGAGTCTGCGGGCGGGGGCTTATCGGACTCTGGAAGACCTCTTTAACAAGGGTGCCCCCTATGTGAATGGGTATGAGTACTTCCCATACCCATTAACCAAAAAAGCAGTGAAATGTAAAAAAAAAAAAAAAACACAAGAGCGGGGTTTTGACAAGTCCTCTATTAAAAAAAAATATCTCTGTCTTCTCCCCGAGCCATCTTTTCTTACCACCGTCTCTCCTGATGTGATCATCTTCCTGAGCCATCTTCTCCCACCACCATCTCACCCAGGGCTGTCTTCTCCCACGCTGCCGTCTTCTTCCTCGCTGCCACTCACCAGCTAAAAACAAAAAAAGTCCACTCTTGTCCTGATGCCGTCTTCTTCCGTTGTGACATCCCCCGCTGTCTGATATCTCTTATGTAGCCATGGGGCATGGCCATCCAATGATGTCACCATGTTTTAGTTATTTGTGTTATATATTATTAGAGGTATTAGATTCCCAATTTGATTCTAGTAGAGAATTGTATGTATCTTTTGGTTCTTTGAGGTACCGGTACAATCTTTTTAAACAGCCTTATTCAGTGTTTATTCACTTTTAAAGGGGCAACTTCATTGATAGTTTAGCGCTAATTTTTTGTCACTTTATCAACACATCCAATGAAGTCACACGGAGAGCCTGCCCCATGTGACATCACAAGGGGGCGGACTCTCCAGGTGAAGTCATTAGATGGCCACGCCCCCACCTCCCCATGTTCAAGGTATGTGGTCTGATATGGTTCATGAGGTGCAAGGCCGCTCGCTCGTCCCCTCCCTTTCCTGATCTGCCAGGTCATTTTGGCTTGGGGGTGTCCCCTCCAAATCCATACCAGGTCGAAGGGTCTGGTATGGACTGGAGGGGGGACCCCTCATGATATTTGAGTCAAATTTTTTTTTACATTCAGCTGACAGCTGATGACTCATCCATCCTTTTACATACCTCCCAACTTTCTGAGATGGGAACAAGGGACACCTATTAGCAAAACTAAAATAGGACAGACACCTGCCACGCCCACCTCAAAGGAGAATTGTGCAAAAAAAAAAATGATAGGTAAACCCACAATTGCTTTTTCTTATCACTACTATTCATTTATACTGGCTTTTGTAATTTATAAATGCAGCAATTTAGAAACTGGATGAAAGGTTTATCACCGGGAAAAACGTTTGTATACATAAGTAGTGCATTTTATATACAACTATATAGTTCAGACCAAAATAAGGGGGGAGACTAGGAAATAAAATTAAAAAAAAATACAAATTTTAATTAAAAAAAGGGAGTATACTGGTCATTTTTATCCTAACTGCTGTTCTGTAACCCCCTCATGCCTATATTATCCCAAACAGGTTGTCAGGAGGAATATGAAGCAGTTCAGAGAGCCAAACTACTGATGCTGAAAACCGAGGATGCTAGTGAGGACCCTATGAGCCTAAGTCCCATCCTTGTATCCATTATACCCCAGAGTAGCCAACTGTATGGGCAAGATGTTAATGTCAGTGTGACAGTGACCAATGTGAGCAAGGAGGAGAAGGACCTAGAGCTGGTTGTTGGTGCCCAGCCTGTACATGACAATGGTATAACTGGAACTCAGTTCTGGAGTGAGAAATTTCATTTCCATCTCACGTTAGGAGAAGGTAATTATAACTTTTTGTGAATAAAAATATACAGTATATAGAACAGATTGGACAATTAAAGAGGACCTGTAGAGAAATCCTACCTCCAAAACCAAGCCTGAATTCTCAAAGAATCCTCAACTCTTGAGCTTACACAGTGATAAGGTCTCCCTTTATATGGTAGGGTTGGTGCCCATGTGGCCACTCATACGGACTGATACCTGAGTTGAAGGAAAGTATGTCACATGACCATCACATGACCCAATTCACGTGAAAGTCTGTCATATGCCCCAAACCCATTAGAACCAGGCATATCACTTTGCTTTCCCAATCCAGCAGAGTGGCAACTTACTTAGGCTGGCCATACACTGTTAATTTTGCATTGTTTTAGCCAGGGGGCTGAAAGACATGCACGCCAATAAGGTGGATGGAGGAATGCCAACCACCCACCCCGGCTGGGATGTTGTATAGAGGCTGCAGCTACTGATCAAGAAAAATTTACCAACATGTTCCTTCGATGGTAGTTGATAAAATAATCTACTTCCATCGAGTGAGTGCAGCAAGACACCATTAAAATTTAGTCGATCCTTGGTGAACCAGCTGAATTGTGCAGCTCAATTTTAACTGAGTATGGCCAGCTTAAGAATAAGTAAAATGTCACTAAACCAACATCAAAAAAAAAACAATAAATGCTGTCACTATGGGATTAGTTTTCTGTATTCGGCAAAATATCCTGGTTGATCCTGCTGTTCTCTATCTCCCCCTTTTGATCAAGTCCCCAATACAGTTAGGCCTTGTACACACGAGTAAATCCATTTGTTCAAATCGGTCGGACCGACCGATTTGAACAAATCTGTCTGCTGGGATTTTGGTTTGCTCGCATGTACACACGAGCAAACCAAAATCCCCGCCAGCAGACAGCCCGCTGACGTGTCGCTGACGTGGAGGTGACGTTGACGCCGCCACGTCACCATACCAGGAAGTAAAACACTTCCGCGCATGCGTTGAAATCATTCGGAGCGTGTGCGAGAAGACATGTCTGCTGGTTAGCATACTAACCAGCAGACATGTCGGGCGGACGGGTTCCCAGCCGACAGATTTCAAAGCATGCTTTGAAATCTGTCGGGTGGCCAAATCCGTCGGCTTGCCCGTACACACGGTCGAATCTGTTTGCTGGGACGGTCGGGCCGACCGTTTCCAGCAGACAGATTTGATCGTGTGTACGAGGCCTCAGAGATTTTGCAGAGTAGTGTTGGCAGCTCTGCACATGCTCCATTTTCATCGAGTTTCTATGCTTCCCTGTCACATCTGAGCAGCCCATGTGACTATAGGTTCAAACATGTTGGCGTATACACAGAGGTAAATGACAGCCCACTCCCTCCCTTCTTCTGCATGCTCACTAACCAGCTAAACACAATGGGGGCGGGATATTACATGGACATTGGTGGAGGCTTCACCTCCCTGTTATTCTAAGACACAAACTAGAGGGGGGTGACAGCCTGTGACAGGCAGAAATCTGTCCACACCATGGTATTGTTAAAAGATAATAAAGATTTGATTTCAAATATATATTTATATGATTTAAAGTTTATTGATATCAATTAATTATTGTATGCTGTATTCAAAAGGTTGTGTTTTTTTTTTGTTTTTTTTTAACATGTGACCAGCAGCAGAGGACTAGAAGCTCCTCCTGCTTATGTTTCCTTGCATATAGGCTGGGAAAGAGCTGGGTCATGTGACAGCTGTATATTGATTAGGAAAAAAGGTCCTTCGATTTTTTTTTTTTTAGAATTTAAATAATTACTGTGCCATCATCCATATACAGAAAGAGCTGGAAAAAAGCTAATTAAACAGTGTGTATTTAGTATTACTTTAAGTTAAAGTCGATGTAAACCCGATTCATGAAATTTGAGCAGAGCACATATATCTGCACGTTTTATTTTATTTTTTTATCTCTCTTCAAAGCACTGTGTTCCGTAGCTTTCTCTTGCTCCGTTCTTCTGTTATCAGCTTGATAACTTTTAACAAGTTCTCCGAAACAGGAGCCTGAATTTGTCAGGAAGGGAGCTAAAAATAGAATAGCACAAAGCTGAACTATTCAAAAGGCAAGCTCTGCATGTGTGGGGAGGGGGTGGGTGCCTTTTCTCCAATCAGCTGTCTCACAGTCTCTCACAGTGCATAGAAAGTATCCACACCCACATGTGAATCAGTAAGAGAAAATTCTAACAGGACGTGCAATTTCTAAACAGTATATAAAGCTGAAGACTGCAGATATACATGTAAAACTAATGTAGGGAGATTTGTTTCATCTCTGTGTATCATCTGAGGCTGTTCACTTCACTGGGTATATGAAGGGTTTACATCCACTTTAAAGCAGCTATGGGAGCAACTCCAAAGTACCTTGAATGAGCAAAGTACCATCACACTTTATACACAAAAATCATACTATTACTAAAGACTCTAACTGACCCTTATAACCTGTTGCAGAGAGAAGTGTCTCTGGCAAGATGAATCCCTTGGTGTATGAGGAGGTTCTGCTGGATAATAACCTGCTAAGAGTGACTGCACTAGTAAAGGATGCAAAGGGCCAAACCAGCAGCTTTGCTTTGGCGGAACAAGACGTGACTGTCTGTAAACCAAATCTAATGATACAGGTATTAGAGCTCTATGCTGCAAGTAATATGCATTGCAATTGGCCAATCTCCTTTAGATTTTCTGTTTCAATATTTTTTTATTAAAAATATATAATATTAATACTGAAGATTATATCATTTTTAACTGCAGATATCCTGTATCAATAACATGACAAAATTACAGTTATCCATATTTTACAAAGGTATAAGTAAACATTATGTACACCCCATATAGGACTATAATGTTGGCAAAAATAAAGTGCAATTCTCCTAAATGATATTCCATTTTGCTTGTCTTATTCTTTAACTCTCCTAAGATTTTTAACCAATTATTTAGCACAAGGATCTACCAGAATGGATATAAACTAAGCAGATTGAGGTAGTCCCTCACGTTATACCGTTTTACAGTTATACAGTTATGTTGTAGGTTGTGTGGCCAGCTTTAACATTTTTCATGTTTGGACTGACTTGTATTTTTGCAAGCGTAATTTTTCGTTGAATCGGAATGATTCATATTAATGTAAGCCTTATTTTTAGTTGATTTATAATTCGTACTTTCGGTAGATTCGTAACTTTTTTTGGTTTGTTGAGTCATAATTTTCTGTGTCTCTCTCACAATGGCGCTGCCTAACGTGCTTCGATTGGATTTGTACTTTTCTAAATACATTGTGGTTATTTGTAACGATTCGAAATCTCGTATTTTACTCTCGTTTTTGACATGCAGCTATAGCCTCCGTCCCTGTACACCATTTTGAGAGGGAGTTCAGCATGGTGAGGAATAAGCAGGGATAAGAGCAGAGAGTGTTATTGTTGGATGTGTGGGTTGGGATCACAACAAGTCTACTAGTTGTTGAATTAGGCCACATTAACACAACAACGAATTATGCCGAAGGCATTCGGTTTTGCAATATCATTTATTTGGGATTATTTTTATTCGTAATTGCTTTGATCGGAAATTCTAATGCTTCCAAACCTCCGAAAGTTGTTAAATTCGTCCGAATTTCGATTTGTTGCTAAACTAATTGCACAAGCCTATTACCATCACATCTAAATGAGCCATTTCCAAACCATGGGCATTAATAGGGAGTTGGTCACCCTGTGCAGTTATAACTATCTACACATTTATGTGGACGTTTCTACAAAAGTTTGGAATTTGTACGTATTTATGTTGATTCAGCCAGAAGGGTATTTGTGACGTCAGGTACTGATGTTGGACGAAAAGACCTAACACAATTGGCGCTCCAATTCATCCCAAGGTGTTCAGTGGGGTGGAGCTTTGTTCTGGCTACTCCAGTTTACCCACACAAAACCTGTCAAACCATGGCAGTGTGCACAAGCTTTGTTTATGGGGGCACAGTCATGAACAGAAAAGAGTCTTCCCAAAACGGTTACCAGAAGGTTGGAATTGTCTCATGCCGCATACACATGATCGGAATTTACGATGAAAAAAGTCAGATGGACTTTTTTCATTGGAAATTCCGATCGTGTGTGGGCCCCATCTGACTTTTTCCGTCAGTGTTTAGAAATAGAACATGATTTTTTTTTTTCGATTGGTAAAAAAAACGACAGGAAATTCCTATCGTCTGTGTGCAACTCAGACAGAGAAAAAACCCACGCATGCTCAGAATCAAGTGGATGCATGCTCGGAAGCATTGAACTTAATTTTTCTCGTCTCTTCGTAGTGTTTTACGTCACCGTGTTTTGGACGGCCGAAATTTGGTCTGACAGTGCGTATGCAAGACAGCTTGAACGGAATTCCGACGAAAAATTCCATCGGATTTTAGGCCATCGGAAATTCCGATCGTGTGTATGGGGCATAAGTGTCTAAAACATTCTTGCATTAAAAGTACCCTCCAGTAAAAACATCTGATCAATTTGGAGGGGGTCTACATACTTTTAGCCGTATAAAGTGTAATGCCTCTTAAGCCCCGTACACACGGCCGAGGTTCTCGGCAGAAACCAGCGAGAACCTCGCTGGGAGCCGCATTCTGCCGAGAACCTCGGCCGTGTGTACGCTCTCGGCGAGCCCCGCCCGTCGGGAAACCCGTCGAGCAAACAGAGAGCAGGTTCTCTATTTGCTCGACGGCCCGTCGGGATGAATGGCTGGTTGCCTTTCCCGACGGGCGGGTCGCAGAATCTGACGGCCGGCAGAGAACCTCGACGGGCGGAACGATGTGTTCCGCCCGTTGAGTTTCTCTGCCGTGTGTACGCGGCATTACACATGATCAGTTTTTCCAACAGGAAAATCGCAGTTTTTTTTTCAGCAGGAAAACGGCTGAAATTCGTCTTGCATACACACGGTCAATCAAATATTGGCTGAAATTCCAAATGTCAAGAACGCGGTGACATACAACACGTACGATGAGCCAAGATCAATGAATTTCAATAGGCAGTTTGGCTTTTCTGCTTGATTTTGAGCATGCACTTTTTTTGCGCGTCCTAATTGCATACAGACGAACGCGATTCGCGATAGGATTTTTTCCTGCTCTCAATCTTTTCTTGGCAGGAAAACTGACAGAAAAAGTGTGATGGCGCATAGACACAGTCGGTTTTCCTGACAAAAACCTCACATCGCACTTTTCCTGTCAGGAAAATCGATTGTGTGTACGAGGCATTAGTTGTCCAAAGACTTTTGACCAAATAGTGTTTTGATAGTGTCAAAAGTTTATCAATTTATTTTATATTGTATATTTTACTCTTAAGAATCTGCCCATGTCCACAATGATAGATTTTTTGCAACATTGGATATATTGAAATTAAACTGATATATCGTTGGTGTAGCATTATAAAGGGATTTTTATGTGTAAAACTGTTTAGGCTAAACTCCCATTTGCTCCAAGGTTGTAATGGGATGGATGATCATTAGGAGATATTAATTCAAGCTGACAAGCTTAGTCATCCAGTCAGGGCCGCCATCATCAGTAATTATGGGGCCCCTTACACAGCTTCAGGCATGGGCCCCCTGGAGCAGAGAACCTGGGGGGGGGGGGCAAATTAAATTGAGAAGCGGGGGGGGGGGCGAGAACTGAGAAGCCACAAATGGGGGGCGGGGCATGCCCTGGGGATCTCTGGTCCCTTTAATAGAGAAAACATAAAAGAAATAAAAAATAAGGAAAAAAAAAAAAATAAATATTAAAACTTTTTTTATATGGGGAAAAAAAGGGGGGTTGCCTCTGGGCCCTTTAATAAAAACAAACAAAAAAATATATGTATTAAAAAAAAACTTTTTTCGTCTGTGTGCCACTCCGACAGAGAAAAAACCCACGCATGCTCAGAATCAAGTCGATGCATGCTCGGAAGCATTGAACTTCATTTTTCTCATCTCTTCGTAGTGTTTTACGTCACCGCGTTTTGGACGGCCGGAATTTGGTCTGACAGTGCATATGCAAGACAGCTTGAACGGAATTCCATCGGATTTTAGGCCATCGGAAATTCCGATCGTGTGTATGGGGCATAAGTGTCTAAAACATTCTTGCATTAAAAGTACCCTCCAGTGAAAACATCTGATCATTTTGGAGGGGGTCTACATACTTTTAGCCGTATAAAGTGTAATGCCTCTTACACATGATCAGTTTTTCATATATTTTTTTGTTTGTTTTTATTAAAGGGCCCAGAGGCAACCCCCCTTTTTTTCCCCCATATAAAAAAAAGTTAATATTTTTTTTTTATTTTTCTTATTTTTTTTTATTTTAAACTTTTTTATAAAAAAAAAGGGGGGTTGCCATCCGGGCCCCTGGTGACCTCTGGGTCCCTTACAGGTGTACTGCCTGTACCCCCCTGATGGCGGCCCTGCATCCAGTTGAGAAGATGGTGACAACCACCAATTAAAGGGGTTGTAAAGGAAACATTTTTTTTCCCTAAATAGCTTCCTTTTCCTTAGTGCAGTCATCCTTCACTTACCTCATCCTTCCATTTTGCTTTTAAATGTCCTTATTTCTTCTGAGAAATCCTCACTTCCTGTTCTTCGGTCTGTAACTACACACAATAATGCAAGGCTTTCTTCCTGGTGTGGGAGGGGGTGAGCAGGAGTGTCTGGACTCCCACTAACACACAGCTCCTTTCTCCATCTGCAAAGTAGAAAGTGTCCTGACTCGCCAGCTCGATCCCTCCCCCCTCAAGAGGCTTTCTCCACACCAGGGAGAAAGCCTCGCATTACTGTGTGGAGTTACATACGGAAGAACAGGAAGTGAGCATTTCTCAGAAGAAATAAAGACATTGAAAAGAAAAATCGAAGGATGAGGTAAGTGAAGGAGGACTGCACTAAGGTAAAGGAAGCTATTTAGGGACCCTTTAATGTGACCCTAAGCTCATATTTATCAACAGCTCTACTTAAGCTTGTTTTTACTTTGTACAGATGCCAAAGGTTGCTGTGGAGTTTCAGCCAGTCACTGCTTTGCTGACTTTAACCAATCCTCTGAAGGAGACCTTGAAAAACATTGTGATAAGAGCAACAGGCAAAGGTCTGGTATTTAAGGAGAGGATATACAGGTACATTTTAAATATAACAGTACATTTATTATGCATTTTTAATATCCTACTTCATTTTGACTCCTCAGTCTCTTGTAAGCAACCACATTATAGCTGCAGTTGGCAATCAAGAACAGTTATAAAAACCCAAAAATTGCAGCTCTAATAGTGCGGTAAAAAAATTGTCCGTGAATAAAAAAAAAAATATCATAGTGTAATAGTTCTTTGTTAGAAAAACATGTATCAAGTAATGACCAACTAGTGCAGGGGTAGGCAACTTTGGCCCTCCAGCTGTTTTGAAACTACAAGTCCCATGAGACATTGCAAGATGCTGACAATCACAGGCATGACTACTAGAGGCAGAGGCATGATGGGATTTGTAGTTTCACCACAGCTGGGGGGCCGAGGTTGCCTACTCCTGAACTAGTGTATCCAAAAAATCCAAAGTGACAGTCCATAAAATTGCATTGTCCCTTTAAAAATGTAGAAATGGAAGAAGTGGCCACTCACCAGACCAGCGCTGTATCCTGGCCTAGGCCAACAAGGCCCAGGCCTAGGGCAGCACTTTGCAGGGGGGCAGCACGGAAAGTGTCCCGCCAACTTGTGCTACACTGTTAGTGTAGTGCCAGTCTTTTGGGCCGGCAGGGCTGCCATCAGGGGGGGTACAGGCATTTTTCTTTTTTTGCATTACACCTGTAAGGGGCCCGATGGTCCCCAGGGCCCCAACGTCTATGCTTATTATCTTGCGTCAGGAGAGAAGAGAATACACTGTTTTTTTTTTGTCAGCCGCTCCAGGGTGGCCCTGCCTAAAGCTGTGTAAGGGCTGCCTAAAACTGTGTAAGGGCCCCCTGGGTCGAATTGGGCTGAGAGGCAAATTAGTCCAGCGCCCTCATAAACCGGCCACACTGCCCCTGTCAGCTTATTTTTTACCATCCATGTCCAATTGCAGAAATTTCCCTTCACTTCCTGCCCCATAGCCAAACAGGAAGTGAGAGGAAATTCCTGCAAATTAAGGGAATCCATTGCCCCCCAGGCCCTCAGAACTAGTGTCCCTACTCGAAAAGTGGGGCGGGTCTAGGGTGGGACTTAAACAGAAAGGGGTGTGGCCTTGACAGGAAGGGGTGGGTCATATTTAAATTAGGGAGTGCGCGAGTTTAGTCAGGCCTAGGGCAACACAAAACCTAAATAAACCACTGCACCAAGAGAGCAGCTAACAACTTTTTTTTTCATCTCCTTCACACCATGTCGTATCCAGCCAAGAACAAAGAAAAAATCTCATAGTGTAGTAAATCATGAAAATTCAATGAAATAGTAAGGAGAGTCACCTGTTATAGTATCAAACATTATTAGATCATTCCATCACTCCACCTTCCCCACATGCAATGCAAACTCACCAGAGGGAGTATGAAACCAAGCAATATGAAGCCCACTATGCGCAACAGGGATAGATCAAAACAGTGGCCCAGATTCATAAAGCAATTACGCCTGTCTAACTGGTGTTAGACAGGAGTAATTTCAAATTTCGCACGCCGTATCACTAGTTTGAATCCTCAAACCATGATACGGCGGCTTCGGGCTTCGATCCGAGAGGCTTACGTCTTCGTAAGCCTTCGGATCTACGCTGCGATATTTTTGCGGCCGCTGGGAGGAGTTTGCGTCGTTTTGATGCGTCGGGATATGCAAATGTGTTTTTACGGCGATCCACGAAGATACGAGCGGTCTTCGCAATCGCTTACGTCTGTTTTTTTTTACGTAATGTTAGACCAGCTTTTTGCTGGTCTAACGGTGCGTAGCCCATGTTAAGTATGGCCGTCGTTCCCGCGTCGAATTTAAATTATTTTTTTTTTTTTTTTACGTAACTCGTTCGGGAATAGAAATGTCTGTAAACGACGCTACTCAAACAACGAATGACGTAACGACGTGATTTTGCGCAATGCACGGCGGGAAATTTGCGAACGGAGCATGCGCAGTTCGATCGCCGCGGGAATGCGCCTATTTTAAATCCTTCACGCCCCCTACTCGTGTAGATGGATTGCGACGGGAGAAATACACTACGCCGCCGTCGTTTACTGGACAAAATCTACCTGGATTCCACGTAGAGCCAGGTAAAAAACGGCGGCGTAGTGTATTTCTGATACGCTACGAGAATCCAATTCTCTCTGAATCTGGGCCAGTGCCTCCAATATCCTCTTAATCCAGGACTCCCAATAGGATGGTTGTAGGGGACACTTAGCCACTCACACCACAACATAATATTAGTAAGCAAGAAAACAGGGTATCATAGTGTAATACTTTTATTAACTTATGATGCGGTAATAAAGCAGACACATAAAACTCTCATAAAAACAGTAAAAAATGCCGCTGGTCACTTACATGTAAACACCGCCGCAGCTAGCGTTTGTGGCGGCGTGACATCACGTGGATAACTCCACTCCGATGGGCAGTGATCACTCCTGAAATGTCAAATGCATTTTAAACATATGGTAATTGCATGTATTGCATTGCATGTGGTCTACTGACTTTTCCACTGCTACTTTCAGATGTCATAATATTCTGCCAGAAGGTGACTTGATCTACCCAATTACCTTCACTCCAACACAAGTGGGTGACAGAAGACTGTGTGTGCAACTTCAGAGTGACAAGCTTGGGCTCATCACCAGCTTTCAGAATTTGGAAGTGTTACCCAACGATGTTGAAGAATGTAAGTCATTTGGGGCACTGAATGGGAGACTAAGCTTGGCAAAATAATTTTGTGACCATTAGAATCAAAAGTGAGTCAATTACATTTATGTGCAAAATAACAAATAACAAAAATTTAAATTCAGATCACATACGGTAATACTGCACTAATAAATGCATGTAACACAACCAATACAGAAAATTATATTAAAAAATATGTGTTTTTTCTTTCAAGTGTTTAAACTTATGCCCTGTACACACGATCGGTTCGTCTGATAAAAAAGGACCGATGGACGGTTTTCATTGGACGAACCGATCGTGTGTGGGCCCTATCAGTTTTTTCTCCATCGGTGAAAAAAAAATAGAACCCGTTTTAAAATGTTCGGATTGGTTAAAAAAACGATAGAAAAAAACGATCATCTGTGGGGAAATCAATCGGTCAAAAATCTTTATTTTTCTCAGCACGTCGTAGTGTTTTACATCACCGCGTTCTGACACGATCAGATTTTTAACCGATGGTGTGTAGGCAAGACTGATGAATTTCAGCTTCATCGGATATCTGATGAAAAAATCCATCGGTTCGTTTTCATCAGACGAACCGATCGTGTGTACAGGGCATTAGTGTGATGTGTCCCCAAAAAATCAGTCCAAAATTTAGATAATCAATTCTAAAATAAAGTCCACTGTGAAGTTCTATCAATCTACCCCATAAGCCCCATCTACCATACTGTGTATAAATAAATCCTGAAAAACTGGATAGTGCCCTTCTCCCAAAACAGACGGGTGCTCCACCATGTGTGGCAGTATAAATGCACTCACAAGAGCCCCAGGGTCACTAGAACCCATCAAGCCTTTTATCAAACCAATAGGATCAGAACTTCTTCAACAATAATCAAACACTTTTCCAACAGCTCCCATCGGGCAGTTAGCACCAAGTACCAGGAAATGAACAGATAACAAAATGATTGTGCAATACCCTTTAATAAAATATAATCATAAAAACTCTCTACATAAAATCTGCTTACAATAAAATGTGCCCAGACCAGCACCAGCTCGATTAGCCTGCACAATGCCACTGGCAATCCAAATTCCACTTCCAATTCCGTTCGCCCCGCCGTTACTCCACATATCAACAACGTCTACACAATGGCATGGGCAGGCAAATGGGTGTACCGTTACATCCTTTTAAATTTGCCGCCCAGTGCATGCCTCATGAGTACGCTCGCGGGTCTCGGGAACTCGATGTTCCTGGGCGGCCCGCAAAGGCAGAACAGGGGGGTGCCTTTGTGAAAAAAAGGCAATCCCCTGTTCTGCCTAGTGACATGTCACTGATCAAATGTTCCCTGTGATCGGGAACAGTGATTAGCGACTTGTCACTGGTAGCTCCTCCCCCTAACAGTTAGAACCACTCCCTAGGACACACAGATCCTGTTCAGCATCACCTAGTTGTTAACCCCTTCACTGCCCGTGTAATTTGCCCGTGTAGTATTTTTATAGCACTGATCGCTGTAAAAATGACAATGGTCCCAAAAATGTGTCAAAAGTGTCCGATGCGTCCGCCGTAAAGTCGCAGTCACGATAAAAATCGCAGATCGACGCCATTACTAGTAAATAAAATAAAAAATTATAATAAAAATGCCATAAAACTATCCCCTATTTTGTAGATGCTATGATTTTTGCACAAACTAATCAATATACGCTTATTGCGAAAAAAAATTTTACCAAAAATATGTAGAAGAATACATATCAGCCTAAAGTGAGAAAAAATTTGCTTTTTAAAAAACAAAAATTGGAGATTTTTATTATAGCAAAAAATAAAAAATATTGCTTTTCTTTCAAAACTGTCGCTCTATTTTTGTTTAAAGCGCAAAAAATTAAAACCGCACAGGTGATCAAATATCACCAAAAGAAAGCTCTATTTGTGGAAAAAAAACAAAAAAACAATGTCAATTTTGTTTGGGAGCCACATTGCACAACCACGCAATTGTCAGTTAAAGCAACGCAGTGCCGAATCGCAAAAAGTGCTCTGGTCTTCGGCCAGCCAAATGGTCCGGGGCTTAAGTGGTTAAGGTTTTAAATTTAAACCTTGCATAAATACATATCATATATGGTCCATACAGTAAACGTGGTGCAAAGTTGTTCACTTTAAGGTTGTCGCAAGGGGTACTATTTGTGCCTGGAGGCAAAAGAGGTTTCATCTAAATTTCTTAAATCTTTGCTTATAAATGTTGCTATAATATGGTCTAAATTGACCTGGATTGTAACAGATTACTTTCATATTTGAGAAAACAAAGTAAAAATGCAGTTGGGTACTTGTAGATTCGAACATAAAATGTATGTATCGAAATTACAATTTAAAACATTGGATATTGTGCCACTCGGAAGGGATATCTAAGCAAACATTTGTATTACTTACAGGGTCTGTCCATCACTGGGAGGTATTCCAGAAATGTTCAGAAGCCACTACTTTGTCAGAAGAGGGAGAGTCCAGTGCTCCCATCAGCCTCAGCATCCACACAGAAGACAAAGCGTTCTATGGACATGACATCCCTTTTTCACTAGAAGTCTCCAACAAAAGAGAAGTGCAAAAAAACCTTTATGTTTGCCTTACTGCAGAGTACATTGATGAGGATGGCAATGGCACCATCCATTTCTGGCAAGAAAGCTTTGATTTGTCTTTCCATGGGAAAGGAGGTAATTAAACAAACACGTGCATGACATTGTCATCAGCTAAACATGGACAGTTTGGTACAGTAAGATAATATAATCCTGACACATGCAAATACTGCAGGTAAAATCAGGGCCATATTAATACCATCATGGACCCCTGGGCAAAGTAATGCTATGGGCACTAGAGAGACACACACCGGGTAAAAGATTGGTGACAAATAAGCACAATCGTGGTGAACCAGATTTAACGTGGACACCAAATAGGCACACCAGTGCTGAACATTGCAGTTCATATACAAGGCCAGATCTAGAGGGGGTGCTGGGGTGGGCTGCACCCTCCAGATTTCAGTTTTGCCCTCCCCAAAAAATTGTGATATAAAAAAGGAGGTGGTGAGATACTAAAACTTGCTGCTATTGTGTGGCAACCTGGAAGATTCAGGCCGCGTACACACGATCAAATCTATCTGCTGGAAACGGTCGGCCCGACCGTCCCAGCAGACAGATTCGATCGTGTGTACGGGCGAGCCGACGGATTTGGCCAGCCGACAGATTTGGCCAGCCGACAGATTTGGCCAGCCGACAGATTTGGCCAGCTGACAGATTTTAAAGCATGCTTTAAAATCTGTCGGCTGGGAACCCGTCGGCCCGATATGCATATAGCATTGTAACGCTTTGTACCTGGGTCTACATAATAACATCATGCACAAATTGCAGCTTATCCAGAACGCCGCTGCAAGGCTACTCACGGGTGTTGGTCGTCGTGACCACATCACGCCATTGCTGAGAGCCCTGCATTGGCTACCCGTGAAGGAACGGGTTCTGTTTAAGACTGGTTGCATGGTGCACAGGGCTACCCATGGCAAGGGGCCAGTGTACCTGCAGGATAAATTCACCAAATATGTGCCTAACCGTACCTTAAGGTCGGCTAAATCAGAAACTTTGATGATCCCTAAATTTCGAAAGAAAAAATGCGGAGGGAGGACGAGTGCGGTTCAGGGAGCACTGTTTTGGAACTCCCCGCCTCTAAAATTAAGGCTTGAGAATGATCTTTTTAAGTTCAGGAAGCTTCTAAAAACTGAGCTTTTTAGTCGAGCCTATGGAATCACATAGGTTTATAGTTTTTTTCTTTTGATCTGCTAACCATTTTAAAAATTGATTTGTTCCGCTGCCTGTGTGTCTTTTTGGTTGTTGCTGTATTGTTGTTCTTGGCGCATCGAGGCCTACGGGTAACTGACTGCGTTTGTACTATTTTGTACTTTTAAGAATTTTAATAAATGTCTGCTGGTTAGTATGCTAACCACAGACATATCTTTTCGCACATGCGTCGAATGGATTCGACGCATGCGCGGAAGTAATTCACTTCCTGGTGCGGTGACGTGGCGGCGTCAACGTCACCGCCACGTCACCGACACGTCAGCGCCTCAGCACACAATCAAACCAATACATCCCAGCAGACAGATTTGTTCAAATCGGTCTGTCCGACCAATTTGAACAAATCTGTCTGCTCGTGTGTACGGGGCCTCAGGGGCTGCACTTGAGGTCCTCTAGGATGTTCAAGTTGACCACCACTGGTCTAGACAATAACTAGCACTATTCCACAATAGTAAGGTAAAGTACATAGGGATTGTCTCTACTCTGTACCATGCCACGGGTCATGAATTGAGATTCCAGGCAGCCACTCCAGTCCGTTGTATTCGACTTTGCTTTCCAAGTTGTTAAAAAGCAAGTTATGATCATACAGAATACATAAAATCTGGAAGGAAGTTATTGGGTCAAAGGAGAAAGGTCCTACCCTAAAAGAACCTACAAACTAAGGACTGAAATCTCGCAGGGATCTTCTCACGTGAGGTTAGGGGGCTGGAATATCCCATGGTTGAGCCATGTCCTGGAACCGCGGCAGAACATACCCCCTATTAGCACAATCTGGCCACACCCAGCATTGTGTGCTTAGCATTATTACTGAAGGCTGTTTGTTGGAATGAGAAGGTGTCAAATTATGTATATGTAGCTGCAGTGGTATGACTCCCCCTGGTTGCCGGTCCACAGAGAGGCCCAACTTATTTTTTCGTGCATTGCATTCAGAAAATACATATTACGTATTTAAGTATTTGTCATTGAAATGTTATCTTTATGGGGTCATGCTTTCCTCATCTCCTGAAGAATAAATGGTTTATACAACAAATGTTGTGGGTTGGGTACATAATTTATAATTAGTATAAAATGTCACACGATTCATTTAGTAAGAACTTGTTATTAATCAAAAATATATTTTTTAACATGTTATCAGTTTTTAATATCTGTTATATTTTGGTTCCAATGAAAATCTAAAATATCTCTGTGTAATTTCACTGCATATATCCATTTGGGACGACGGTACCACCCCTACTTGTGTGTGGTTTGTCTAAATTCTATGAATAATTATTTTCCATTGATTTACAAATTAAACAAAAGTTAAAGGTCAGGTATTTGGATTTTCTGATTTTTATTAACTATATTTTTCTGTCATCAGGCCATATGTTCAAAACTCAGATTTCAAAACTACAGTATGCAGTTTCTCCTGTGGAGAGCAACGTGGTGAGGCTCATCGGTCTTGTGAAAGATGTCACCAGCACATACTGCTCAAGCAGGAATGTGATTCTGTACAAACCTCAGATTGCGATCAAGGTAACTCTGAGCAACATACAGAAAGACAATGAAATAAAAGCCCAATTGTGTAAATAAGCTAAATACATTCACTGTGCACAAATGGCGTGTAAAATCTTCCCTTTTTTTTTTCTTTAAAATGCAGCGAACGCCTAAGGAGAAATGTCTGTCTCCTGCCAGCATACCAGTGGCGGCTGGTGCTCCAATTTTTTTTTTTTGGGGGGGGGGGGGCAAACAAACAAAAAAAAAAACCATCAATTGCAGCCTCACTGTGCCCATCAATTGTCGCGACTGTGCCATCAAACGCAGCCACTGTGCCCATTGTCACCACTGTGCCATCAAACGCAGCCACTGTGCCCATCAATTTTGGCCACTGTACCATCAAACGCAGCCACTGTGCCATCAATTGTCGCCACTGTGCCATCAAGCGCAGCCACTGTGCCATCAATTGTCGCCATTGTGCCATCAATTTTCACCACTGTGCCCATTAATTGCCATAAGTTTGCCCCGTAAAATGCTGTCAGCGTGCACCATCAATTACCGCCAGTTTTCCCCCCCACCCGCCACTTACCTTTCTCAGGTCAGCCATCCTCCTCCATGCTCCCTCGATGTCTTCTCCCGCCCTTGATGTCACTTCAGCCAATCAGGTGACCGGTAACCAGACCCGGTGAACCTGATTGGCTGAGACGCGTCCGTGTTAACCAAGGAACGCACACCCTGTGCGCCCTCTGGTTAACCATTTGGAAGCCGATTAGAGCCCACAGGCTGTAATCAGAAAGCCTATCAGAGCCACTGTTTCTGATAGACACTTCCAAAACACACCAACCACTGTTATTCAGATGGCCTGCGCTCAACGGGGGGCCAGCCACCAGAATAGTGGGCGGCAGCGACGACAATACATAGATTCATGCAATGCATTGTTGAGTGACAGGTGCACAAGAGAGGGGGCGGCACTCCTGCGCCCACTATGGACGCACCGCCACTGCAGAATACTGTAGAGCAAGAGCTTCCTCCTTTACACTTATGGTTGGGGAGGTACAAACGCCACATTTTTATCGCCTCTCAACTGCTCCCCTTTAACCTGCAAAGGAAGCAAGGAAGGTATGCATATGCCACGGGTGCTTGCTTTGCAGCTCAGTAAAAATTACCCCTGCTGTCACATTTAGTGGACAGTGCTGCCCACTAAACGTGACCCATTCAAGTGAATTGGGGTGCCTGCAACTGCGTGTTATGCACGTGGTTGCAGCTTGCTGTTGCAAGGTTTAAGGGGTTAAAACAGGTGGTGAGGAGGCAATATAACACCTCCTTACCATTTGACAAATGCCCTCTGAAGAATGAAGTGAACTCGGATCACTCTTTGGAGGGCAACACAAGTGTAAATGAGGCCTAAGAGCTGTGGCCTCTAAAGAAAACTAAGTGCAATGCCGCGTACCCACGACCACTTTTCATGTCATGAAAAAAACAAAGTTTTTCTCAACGTGATTTGTCGTGATTCCTCTCAAGCCTGCCTTGCATACACGTGAAAAAAATGCTTGAGCAAAATGCGGTGACGTACAACACCTACGATAACAGGTACGACAACGCGTACGACGGCACTATAAAGGGGAAGTTCCATTCGAATGGCGCCACCCTTTAGGATGCTTTTGCTAATTTCCCTGTCTCACAACTTGCTTCTGAGCATGCACGTTTTTCCCCCCTTGTACACACGACCGTTTTTAACGACAAAAATGTAAATGTATTTTATTGGCATTTCATGTGATGGACCAACACAAAGTGGCACATAATTGTGAAGTAGAAGTAACATGATAGTTTTAAATATTTTTTTACAAATAAATGTGAAAAGTGTGGGGGGCATTTGTATTCAGCCCCCCTGGGTCAATACTTTGTAGAACCCCCCTTCACTGCAATTACAGCTGCAAGTCTTTTTCGGTCTCTATCAGCTTTGCACATCTAGAGAGTGAAGTTTTTTATGACAGGTATTATTCCCCACTTCCGGGAGACTGGGCAGCGGTGCAGTTTTTTAAGAAGTTTGGGCCCCTCCTCCTTCCTCTGCCGCTGGACCAATTAGAAAGCAGACACACTTCGTGCATGCGCAGTAGCGAACCAGCTGCGAACCAAAAAAGCCTTCACTGTCAGGTTCCCTTACCAGGAATGGCAGCGGCTTCACCCGACAGTCGATCCAAAGATGGGCTGGGTTGCTGACATCGCTGGCTCCCTGGACAGGTAAGTGTCCATATATTAAAAAAGTCAGCAGTTGCAGTATTTGTAGCTGCTGAATTTTATTTTTTTGTGGGGGGGGGGGGGTCCTCCTCTTTAAGCTCAGTCAGATTGGATCGAGAGCATCTGCAAACAGCAATTTTTAAGTCATGCCACAGATTCTCAATTGGATTTAGGTCTGCACTTTGATTGGGCCATTCTAACACATTAATATCCTTTGATCTACCATTCCATTGTAGCTCTGGCTGTATGTTTAGGGTTGTTGTCCTGCTGAAAGGTGAATCTTTGCCCCAGTCTAAAGTCTTTCGTAAACAGGTTTTCTTATAGGATTGCACTGTATTTGGCTTCATCCAGCTTCCAAGTCCCTTCTAAAGAAAAGCATCACCACAACTTGATGCTGCCACCACCATGTTTCACAGTGGGGATGGTGTGTTCAGGGTGATGTGCAGCAGAGACTCTTATTCGCTTCCCAAAATAATTCAAAAAGCTTTGACTGGAGTTAGGCTTTAATGTTTGAGGCAAATATACAGTATTATTACTTTTACAGATGCCAGAAGAAGCACCGCTGTACAAGCCTATAACAGCCATAATCACAATCACAAACCCCCTTGAGAAGGAGCTAGAAGACTGCACTGTAAGAGTAACGGGAGAAGGCCTTATACACAAAGAAAGATCCTACAAGTGAGTATTTCTGGATGTCAATAAAGTCTAAATACAGACAAAAATCAAAGTCACGTTCACAATACATACTACAAGAAGGAGACAATCCATCTCATTGTGTAATAATGTGACATTCAGGGGAATATGTACTAAAACTGGAATGTGGTGCAGCTGTGCACAGTAACCTATCAGCTTCTAACTTCAGCTTCTTCAATTAAGCTTTGACATTTAAACCTGAAAGCTGACTGGTTACTATATACAAATTCACCACATTCTGTGCGCACCAGTCTAGTAAATCCCTCCTCAGTGTCAAAATCACTGTCAAGGTCAGTGGCACAACTATCAACTTGTAACTGCATGCCAGGGTGCTAGGAATTATCCTGAACTCTGAACACTAAATGTTGGCCCCACATCCAATCACTGTCCAAAGTCTACCACACCAACATCTGCAACATCTCGAAAATACGCCCCTTTCTAGACCAATGATACAACAAAGCATCTAGTCTACTCTCTGGTCATTTCTAGCCTGGACTACTGCAACTCACTACTCATTGGCTTACCTTTACATAAGGTATCCCCTGTTCAGTCCATCATGAATGATGCTGCCATCCACATTACCAATCATTCAATGTCTGCTACTCCTCTCTGTCAATCCCTCCATTGGCTGCCACTCACCCAACAAACTAAATTCAAAATACTTACAACTTACAAACCCATCCACAACTTGGCCCCCAGCTACATCACTAACTTAGTCTCAAAATACTAACCATTTTTTTTTTCCATTCCTCCCAAGACCTCCTGCTTTCTAGCTCCCGTCACCTCTTTCCATACTCACCTCCAGGACTTCTCTTGACCCTCTCTTATCCTATGGAACTCCCGACCCCAATCTGTTTGACCTTTTTGTAACACTTGACCATCTCTCTTAGATTGTAAGTTCTGAGTAAGGCCTTTTGGTTTCTCCTGTATTGAATTATATACTGTACTGTCTACCCCCCATGTTGTAAAGCGCTGCACAAACTGTTGGCACTATATAAATACTGTACAATAATAGTAATATTAATGTTGAGAGATAACAGGATAGTGCTTGGGTCCAAAAGACTCCTCAGCCCTGTGGAGGCTCTAAATTGCAACTAGGAGCTTACTGGGGCTTCCTTTCCTCAAAGGAAAGCTGAACTTCAGGTGAACAATACACAATGGGGTCAATTCACAAAGCTTTATTTTCAGATTGCGGGTGTTATTTTAACGATTTTGCACGTTATTGAAGCTAGTTCAATTCACTAAACGATTTAACGCTTTGAAAAATCATCAAATAACTTTTCACTACACAGAACCGATATTTTAAGGTGTGGATCCTTATTTAACTATTTGATCGTTATTTTAAAGAGTCAAATCGTTAAATATGTACATAAGTGCAATTCACAAAGATTTTTTTGACAGTTATCGATCGTTAATTTAACACCTCCCTCAGGGTGTCGTTATGACATTTCCCAGGCGATATTTTGTTGTTAGAGGAAGCTTTTGGCGATTTTTGTAGTGTAGTGAAGTTTTTAGTAGTGTTGGGCAAGATGGAACCATGCTCTATTTGAACTTAAAATTATCCAAAGGCGAAGAAGAACACGTTAGAATGTTGTTCAGATTTATAAACGTGTATTCCGTTCGCATACTATTTTGGATGACTTTTCTGAAACCCAGGTGATAGCTAAATTCCGATTATCATCTCCCATTATTTATTCTCTGTATGAGAAAATACACATGGCTTTAGAAAAACACACACTAGAAGTTTTGCACATCACGTGCTCAATCTCCACGTGTGTCTTACCTTGTCTCTCTCTCTCTCTCTCTGTATCTGCTTTTTTCCACATGCAGCTGTTCTCCTCCCCTTCTGCTCCCAGAATGCATCTCTCCAGCATTATTTAACGATCTTAGACGTTATTATTACGATTTGGGACGTTAAAATAACTCTTGAGTAGTTAGCATAACGATTGGATAACGAGTCGGTTGAAAACCATAACGACTATGTTGAATAACTATTATAGCTTTTGTGAATACCATGTTTGCTAGCGTTAAATAAGGAGTGGTAATTTAACAACTGAAGAAAACCAATAACGTTTCTCTTTGTGAATTGACCCCAATAAATGCATACGGAATATGGGAACAGATTTTACATCTCGTCTGGGATCCTCCCCTTGCCCATGATTGGGCAATGAAGGAGCAACAGTGCATTGTAGAGATGATTATCCCTGCGCTCTTTTTCTGTAAGCGCACTTACATGTGTACTAAACAGTCCTGATTGGTTCAAACTGCTTCCTCTCCCAGTATGTTCTGCAAGTGATCACTTGGGGACCCAAGTACCAACGTTTTTTTTTTTTTTACTTATTTATTAAAGGTATTTACAGTATATAGTGCTGACAACTTACGCAACTCTTTACATCAATTGTATGTTCACATCAGTGCCTGCCCTCAAGGGTTTTACCTCACATGCATACACATACTAGGGACAATTTAGACAGGAGCCAATTAATCTACCAGCATGTGGCATGGACTTACCATGAAAGATTAGCCATCATGAGATGTCTACTTGTCTACTAAGTGTAGTGTCTGACCAGTATTGGACTCCATTATATGTTGAGTAGTATATTTTTGACTGTTGCAATTGTGCTCCTTTGCACCAACATCTACATATATGCTACAGATAAATGAAGTAACTATTGGTTATTGTCCGGTAATCTATTCCTTGCATGACACTCAAGGCCACCTGCCTAGGCTTAAAGCTATAGTTCTGTCTATGATCCAATCATTTTCATATACCCACCAGTGAGGGTAGATATGAGGCATGTCACACATTTGAAGGTTTCCGCTAGTTTCAATTCCCTTTTCTTTGATATGTGACAATAAGTCCTGAGGAAGCGACAAGCGAAATGTAGACCAATAGTGTCCTTTATGTATCAATAGAGAATTGTTATTTATTGTATGACCCCCAATGGAGAGTCAAAATCTGTATGTTTTTAATGTGATTTTTTTTTTGTAAAAAAGATTATTAAGATTTATTAAAATAATAATTTTTCATAACTCTGAGTTATGAATATACAAATAGTTATTTTTTCTCTCTCTGAAGATGTCATTGTGAATTACTTGGGTATATTTCTGGATTTCCTTTGCTGTATGATGTGTTGGTTTCAAGTCCAGAGGAATTGAATTTCTGGTGTATGTTACTTTTATTTTGTTTCAAAACAAATAAAAGAAGATTGAAAGATAAAATAATATTTCTTTCTCGTACATCACGGGACACAGAGCGGCATATTCATTACTATGTGGGTTATATGGAGTACCTTCAGGTGTGGACACTGGCAATCTCAAACAGGAAGTCCCCTCCCTATATAACCCCCTCCCCTAGAGGGAGTCCCTCAGTTTTTTCGCCAGTGTCTTAGGTGTTGGTCACGGAATAGCTTTGCTCCACATCCTTGGGATTAAGGGCGGGCTAACCGGATCTGTCCAAGGAGCCTCAGTGCCAAAGTGGACAGTACCCGGGCCCCAAGCCGTGGGGTTTTGCCTATAATGCTCCTCTTTGGAGGGCTGGACCCTGGGCCCAGGACTTGGAGTTTGTAAAAACCATAAGTTCCTGTTTTGCCAGGGTGCTATATAGGTCCAGGACAGTGGGTACCTTCATAGGACCCCAGGGCCTGAAGGTCTACTACGCTACCCACGGAGATGGGAGAAGATTGGATCAGTTTGCTGGACAAACATCCTGCAGCATGGAGCAGGTAAGGGGGAGCCTGCGGGACTTGGTTCGACAGCAGGCTCTCCGGGGTAACCTAAAAGGGGGGATAGCCTAAGTATGCTCTGCATGGGCAACCTTGTTCACTATGTCTAAAGAGGGACAGGATGACACCTTTTTCCCCCCATCACTAGGTCCCCCTGTCTAAATATGTATGCTAGCTAAACCTGCTGTTTCTTCCTAGGGCTAGTAAGGATCCCTAGGGGCCTTTGGAGAGTCCTACCTGGCCGGGGGTTTGAATCTGCCGCCTGTTTCTGCGTTCCTGGATCTCCAGCAGCGCGGCTCCTCCATGTTCCTCCTGTTTCCGGCATACGCGCGCACGTCTTATGGACGTTTTTCGCGCCGTTCACACAGGAGGGCGGGGGGGGGGGCGTGCCTGCGGCGTCATACAGGGGCGCGCCTTTGTGCTGTTATAGACAGCAGGCATTGTCAGTGCTCAGTCTGAGGCTGATTTTCAGAGTAGAGGACGCAGAGCGGCAGAACAGTGACTCCCGGTGGCGGAAGAGGGGTAGTACATGTGGACTTTGTTCCAATACCTTTTTGTTAAGCCAAGAAATCCCCCTTTTTTGCAGCAGGTTTGGAGGCTGGCAAACTTAGTTTGGGGTCACTGTATGTTGTCAAAAGAAAATATATAATATATTTAAAAAAAAAAAAAAAAAAAAAGAAAAAAAAAAAAAAAAAAAAAGAACATACGGGATCCCATCAGTTTTTGGGCATTAGTGGTCTATTGTCCCCTAAACTCGGATTTTTGTACTCCTGCCCACTACAGTCTGTTGTGTGGGTGGAGTCCCTCGATTTTGTATTATGGCTTCCAAGGGTTCGGGGTCAAAGGGTACAAAAAAGACCAAAAAACAAAAGGGTTCCCTTTCTGATTCTGATATGCCGATACTGTCCCCGCAACTTATTAATTTAAGAAGCGCCTTGGATGAGCCATTAGGGGGATCTGGTGCGGAGGCTGGCCCAGATCAGCCCAGCCCTGTGTTCATCACAGAGGAGATGCTAGCCGTATCCCTAGGGGGGCTAGAAGAGAGAATAGCAACATTGATCGCTAGAGCTATTCCTGGTAAGAAACGGGTTAGATCCCCATCACCAGGAGGTGTATCCTCAGATGCTGAGATTCTCTCTCCAGAGGAATTGGAATCACAGGAGGATCAACTAGACCTGAACCAAGAGGGTTCAGGGATTGAGGGATCGGCCTCTGAGGAACCATTTTCAGACTCCCAGACAGAAAGACTGTGGGTACAGTCTTTGACGGACATGGTCCGCTCGGCATTTAGTTTACCATTGCCAGAGCCTCAGGTTCCTCCGGTATCCTCTCTGGGCTCTTTGAAAGCTCCGTTAAACAACACAGTTTTTCCGGTCCATCCTCTCTTGGAGGAATTGATCTTTCGGGATTGGGTACGGCCGGACAGGATTTTTCTGCCACCGAAAAGGTTTGCGGTCATTTACCCCATGGAGGAAAAGTTCTCCAAGAGGTGGAGGCTCCCAGTAGTGGATGCAGCCATCTCATGTGTGAATAAATCACTAACTTGCCCGGTGGAAAACATACACATGTTTAAAGATCCAGTTGATAAAAGATTAGAGACACTTTTAAAAGCATCCTTTGCTACGGCAGGAGCAGTGGTACAGCCAGCGGTGGCTGCAATTGGAGTTTGTCAGGCATTAAAAGACCAGACAAAGGAAATGTTAAGGGACATGCCTACCCAACAAGCAGAAGAGTTTTCTGATATTCCCAGAGCTCTGTGTTTTGCGGTAGATGCTATAAAAGATTCCATCCAGCAGGCCTCTCGTTTATCACTATGTTTGGTGCACATGAGAAGGCTCTTATGGTTGAAGAACTGGGCGGCGGAGCCCCCATGCAAAAAGCTTCTGGCAGGGTTTCCCTTCCATGGAGGACGACTCTTCGGAGAGGATCTGGATAAATATATTCAGACTATTTCAAATGGCAAAAGTACCCTTTTACCGGTCAAAAAGACATTCCGGGCTCCTACATTTAAAAGGCAGCTCTTTCCTGTCTCGGGGCCCTCAAATTCCAGGCAGTATCGACGGCCGCCTGCACGATCCAACGTTAACAGTAGATCGCAGGGACAGACCCCTGGGGGTAAGAGGCCGTGGTATCGCAAGCCGTCAAAGACAGCCCCTAAGTCTGCCTTATGAAGGTGCGCCCCCACTCTTGCGGGTGGGGGGAAGGCTTCGTTTCTTCTCAGAAGTTTGGGAAGCCAAGATCCCCGACAAATGGGTCCGGGCATCTGTAACCACAGGTTACAGACTGGAGTTTCTAAGGTATCCTCCGCCTCATTTTCAAGAATCAAGGCTACCAAGGGATCCAGCGAGGAAGGCCTCAATGCTGGCAGCTTTGGATCACCTGCTTGGCCAGGACGTAATTATAGAAGTGCCAGCCCAAGAGCAAGGCCTAGGTTTCTATTCCAACCTCTTTGTCATACCAAAGCCCAACGGCGATGTCAGGCCAATCTTGGACCTAAAGAGGTTAAACGGTTACCTAAGGGTTCGTTCCTTCCGGATGGAATCCATCCGGTCAGCAGCCGCCGCGCTTCAGAAGGACGATTTTCTGGCCTCCATAGACATAAAGGATGCTTACCTTCATGCCCCCGGGTATTCACGATGATGCTTACCTTCATACCCCCGGGTATTCACGATGATCCTAACCCTAAATTCTGGCCAATTTAAGGATCCAAGGGGTCACAGTCCTAGCATACTTGGACGACCTTTTAATCATAGATCACTCACGGCCGGGTCTGCAAAAGGCAGTAAACCTCACGGTTCAGTACCTCGAAGAATTCGGCTGGGTCCTGAACCGGGGAAAGTCAGCGTTCCAGCCTACAAAGCAGTTGGAATACCTCGGCATGAGGTTAGACACAGAGCATCAAAAGGTGTTCCTGCCCCTTGTAAAGATCGAAGCTATCAAGGGGTTGGTTCAGTTGGTTCTAAACAAGAAAAAACCAACTATTCGCCTGTGTATGCGATTACTAGGCAAGCTAGTGGCCACATTCGAGGCAGTACCATACGCTCAGATCCACACTCGCGTCCTACAGGCAGCCATTCTAGCAGCCTGGGGCAAGAGGGCACATGCCTTAGAGTCCCCTTTGACGCTATCATCAAGGGTCCGACAAAGCCTGGCCTGGTGGTTGAACCCTCAGAATCTTCTAAAGGGAAAATCCTTCAGCCCTGTTGTCTGGAAGGTAGTTACCACAGACGCCAGCCTGGCAGGCTGGGGGGCGGTCTTCGAGGGGTTCTCCCGCCAGGGAACTTGGGTGAAAGCAGAGAGGCAGCTCCCCATCAATATCTTGGAAATCAGAGCTGCCCGCCTAGCCCTTCTGGCTTGGACCTCCAGATTAAAGGGGTTCCCGGTGAGAATCCAGTCAGACAATGCCACGGCGGTGGCATACATAAACCACCAAAGGGGGAACCAGGAGCCAGGCCGCTCAGAGGGAGATGAACTTGATTTTTCAATGGGCAGAGGTTCATGTACCCTGCATTTCAGCGATATTCATTCCCGGAGTGGACAACCTGCAGGCAGACTTCTTAAGTCGCCAGATTCTGTTGCCAGGGGAGTGGTCTCTGCATCCCCAGGTCTTTCAGACAATCTGCCAGAGGTGGGGAATGCCGGACGTAGATATAATGGCATCCAGGTTCAACAAGAAACTAGACAGGTTCGTGTCGCGAGCGAGGGATCCTATGGCCTACGGAACCGATGCGTTGGTTTGCCCTTGGCATCAATTCAAACTTCTATATGCATTCCCTCCACTACAGTTACTCCCGCGCCTGTTGCGCAAGATCAGAGTGGAGAACAAGCCAGTCATTCTAGTAGCTCCGGCTTGGCCCCGGAGGACTTGGTACTCACTAGTCCTGAAGATGGCAGTGGGAGACCCTTGGACTCTTCCTCTACAACCAGACCTACTCTCACAAGGCCCGATCCTCCACCCTACATTACAGCGTCTAAATTTGACGGCCTGGAGGCTGAATCCCTGATTCTCAGGGATAGAGGCCTGTCTAGGCAGGTAATTCCTACCCTGATTAGGGCTAGGAAGCCGGTCTCCAGGGTGATTTATTACAGGGTGTGGAGGAACTACGTAGGCTGGTGTGAATCCAAAAGATGGAATTCCCGCAAATATACTATTGATAGGGTGTTAAGTTTTCTCCAGCTAGGAGTGGATAAAGGCCTGGCACTAAGCACAATCAAGGGACAGATCTCAGCTCTGTCAGTGTGGTTTCAGAGGCCGCTGGCCACCCACTCGCTGGTAAAGACCTTCTTACAGGGGGTCTTGCGTATTAATCCTCCTGTCAAGTCACCAATTTGTCCATGGGACTTAAATCTTGTCCTGTCCACTCTACAGAAACAGCCTTTTGAGCCGTTGGCTGAGATTCCTTTACTCTTACTGACAAGAAAGTTGCTTTTCTTGGTCGCCATAGTTTCGGCCAGGAGAGTGTCAGAATTAGCAGCCTTATCGTGTAAGGAACCATATCTCGTTCTGCATAAGGACAGGGCAGTTCTCCGGCCCCATCCTTCCTTTCTACCAAAGGTTATATCCAAATTTCACTTAAACCAGGATTTGGTACTTCCATCCTTCTTTCCAAAACCTACATCTAGAAAGGAGGGGTTGCTGCATACCTTGGATATTGTCCGGGCCATGAAGGCCTATCTTAAAGCTACAGAAAAGATCCGGAAAACAGATGTGTTATTCGTTCTACCAGATGGCCCCAAGAAGGGGCAGGCAGCTGCAAAATCCACCATCTCGAGATGGATTAGACAATTAATCATTCAAGCCTACGGGTTGAAGAGGTTGCCTCCTCCGTTGTCGGTAAAGGCCCATTCTACCAGGGCCATGGGCGCCTCTTGGGCAGCACACCATCAGATCTCTATGGCTCAGATATGCAAGGCGGCAACGTGGTCATCAGTCCACACGTTTACAAGGTTTTATCAACTAGACGTGAGAAGAAATGCGGATGCTGCCTTTGGTCAGGCAGTACTACAGGCTGCAGTTTGAAATCCTCGGGATCAGAAACACCCTTGGTTATAAAAAAAAAAAAAAAAAGTTTTTTTTCTTGACTAAGTTGGAATTATTATTATGATTTGAGTTTATCTCTAAATTGAATCCTTCTTTGGAAGATGTCTCCCTCCCCTCATTAAAGCATTGCTTTCGGACATCCCACATAGTAATGAATATGCCGCTCTGTGTCCCGTGATGTACGAGAAAGAAAAAGGGATTTTTAAATACAGCTTACCTGTAAAATCCTTTTCTTGGAGTACATCACGGGACACAGAGCTCCCACCCCTCTTTTGGGTGACCATTTTGGGAGGCATACTGCTTGCTACAAAACTGAGGGACTCCCTCTAGGGGAGGGGGTTATATAGGGAGGGGACTTCCTGTTTGAGATTGCCAGTGTCCACACCTGAAGGTACTCCATATAACCCACATAGTAATGAATATGCCGCTCTGTGTCCCGTGATGTACTCCAAGAAAAGGATTTTACAGGTAAGCTGTATTTAAAAATCCCTTTTTTTTTTAATTTTTTGTTAATTCCTTTCTGTTACCTTTACCACTTAAGGACCGCCTAACGCTATATACGTCAGCAGAATGGCACGGCTGGGCACAGGCACGTACCTGTACGTCGCCTTTAAGAGCCCAGCCGTGGGTCGCGCACGCGACCCGGTCAGAAGCTCTATGACCGCGGCCGCAGGACCCGCGGACCCGATAAGTCACAGGAGCTGAAGAACGGGGAGAGGTGTGTGTAAACACACCTTCCCCATTCTTCACAGTGGCAGTGTCATTGATCGTCTGTTCCCTGATAAAGGTAAAGATCGATCAATGACGTCACACGTCAGCCCCGCCTCCCTACAGTTAGAAACACACATGAGGTCACACTTAACCCATTCAGCGCCCCCTAGTGGTTAACTCCTAAACTGCAATTGTCATTTTCACAGTAATCAGTGCATTTTTATAGCACTTTTAGCTGTGAAAATGACAATGGTCCCAAAAATGTGTAAAAATTGTCCGACGTGTCCACCATAAAGTCGGTCACGAAAAAAATTATATAAAAAATGCCATAAAACTATCCCCTATTATGTAAACGCTATAAATCTTGCACAAACCAATCGTTAAACGCTTATTGCGATTTTTTTTTACCAAAAATAGGTAGAAGAATATGTAATCGGCCTAAACTGAGGAGAAAAAATGTTTTTTTTATATCTTTTTTTGGGGATATTTATTATAGCAAAAAGTAAAAAATATTGCATTTTTTCCAAAATTGTCGCTCTATTTTTGTTTATAGCGCAAAAAATAAAAACTGCAGAGGTGATCAAATAATACCAAAAGAAAGCTCTATTTGTGGGAAAAAGAGGACGCCAATTTTTTTTGGGAGCCACGTCGCATGACCGCGCAATTGTCAGTTAAGGCGACGCAGTGCCAAATCGCAAAAAGGGGCAAGGTCCTTAACCTGCATATTGGTCGGGGCCTTAAGTGGTTAAAGTCCGCCCACAAAAGTCCTACGTTTTTCATTTATAGTTTATTTGGATGTGTTACCCCCTTGGCCCTTTATTTTCTCTATATATAATCTACCAGCATGTCTTTGAAGTGTGGGAAGAAATATGAAATCTCAAGGCAGGTAGAGTTGTGACTGGGACTCAAACTGATGACCCAAGGGCTGCAAGGCCGAAGTGCTAACCACTAGACCACTAGACACTGTAGTTACAGTACATATAAATACATTCATTTTAATGACTAATATCGCATTAAATAGTGTTTTCTTCATATATGACCAGAATTCAGATTAAAACACGGCAAGCCTTGAGCTAAACTTACCTTTAATCTTCATTACAGATGTGATAACATTGAACCAGGAAGTGAAAGAGATTGCCGCATCAGCTTTTCTCCAACCCAAACGGGCCTTCTGAAATTTCGCATGAAATTCGACTGCAGGCAGTTCAGAGATGTGACACGCTGCCAGGGTGTTGAGGTCCAGCCATTTCGATTATTCTTCACCAAGTGAAAAAGGAAAAGTAATTTATTTGAAAAACACAAGGAAAATATTGTAAAAACATTCAGTTCTAAACTACATGCCAGAAACAAAGACATCCAAATGGCCAACAAGTTTATTCATATTGAACTGTTGGATTAAAATCTCATATGAAAATAAAGTCAATCCAAAACTTCTTGAGGAAAGGAGTGGGGGCTTGAACCTCTTAAAGGGGTTGTAAAGGTATAATTATTTTTTTTCCTAAATAGCTTCCTTTACCCTAGTGCAGTCCTCCTTCACTTACCTCATCCTTCGATTTTGCTTTTAAATGTCCTCATTTCTTCTGAGAAATCCTCACTTTCTGTTCTTCTGTCATCTGTAACTCCACACAGTAATGCAAGGCTTTCTCCCTGGTGTGGAGTGTCGTGCTCGCCCCCCTCCCTTGGACTACAGGAGAGTCAGGACGCTCTCTACGTTGCAGATAGAGAAAGGAGCTGTGTGTTAGTGGGCGTCCTGACTCTCCCGTAGTCCAAGAGAGGGGGCGAGCATGACACTCCTCACCAGGGAGAAAGCCTTGCATTACTGTGTGGAGTTACAGACAGAAGAACAGGAAGTGAGGATTTCTCAGAAGAAATAAGGACATTTAAAAGCAAAATCGAAGGATGAGGTAAGTGAAGGAGGACTGCACTAGGGTAAAGGAAGCTATTTTGGAAAAAAAAATTGTACCTTTACAACCCCTTTAAGTTTTTTTTTTTTTTTTTTAAATTTCCCCCCACTTCCTGCCCTAGTGGGACCAGTCTTCAAGACAGAAAGTAAGGGAAATTTTGAAAAATGTGAATATGCAACAAAAATCTGAAACATTCTGTTTATGTGGGTTTACTATTGTGGGCAACCCTGCAGGAGATACCTCCCTTTACTTTATGTCCATTGTGGCACTAGTCACTAGGATGTGAAGTTAAAGCGGAGTTTCACCCAAAAATGGAACTTCCGCTTATCCCACTCCTCACCCCCTTACATGCCACATTTGGCATGTCATTTTTTTTGGGGGGGAAGTGGGGGCTTCAGGAGGAGTGGGACTTCCTGTCCCACTTCCCCCTTCCGCCGAGGGGCTGGTTAGGCGATTAAGCTTAATCGCCTATAACAGCCCCTCCCTGTAGGCGATCGCCTGGGACACATGACAGGTCCCATGCGATCGCCTGTCCAACCAGTGCCGCTCGTGCATGCGCAGTGGGTGCCCGGCCGTGAAGCCAAAGACTGTCACGGCCGGGTGCCCACAGTTACAATGAGGACGCCGGCCGGGGAGGGGGGGAGAGGAGCGGAACCCCCGGCCGGTGCGTTGCTGGAACGCTGGAGCAGATAAGTGATTGTTTATTAAAAGCCAGCAGCTACACTTTTTGTAGCTGCTGACTTTTAATAAACATAAAACAAGGCTGGAACAGCCCTTTAAGATAAATCTCCCCAGTGGGGACAGCAGTAAAGGAGAACCTGACAGATATTCTAACTCTACCCTATGCCTAGAGATTCACATTGATTAACAGTACCAATACATTTTTCTGACCCCAGTTCAGCACTTTAAAAAGGAGAAGTCCAGCTTGAGCTTTTTAGGCTGAGCTTCTCCTAAGGGTCACAGGAATGCAATTCCTTTTACACTCCTGTGACCCGTTTTCAGCGGAGAGCGATCTGAAGTCCTCTCTCCGCAGACGTCACCAGGATCAGTCGAGGCAACGCGTCATCCTGACTTCCTAAGTCTGGATCCACCAGCTGCCTGGACTGATTGCAGTCTCAGAGAGCCGCTGAGACAGCTGCTCCCCACCCCTCCACATCTTAGTGCTCCAATGAGCCTGGAGGAGCAGAGAGGAGAGCTGCAGTCAGCAGCTCTCCTCTCAGGGAGGATTGAGAACCGAGCTATCAGCGATGTCCGGTGGCTCGGTTCTCAGTGCAGAGACACTGGGTAACAGCTGCCGCATGGGTCTGATGCTGCATCTACCTAGGTAAGTATGATTAGCAAATAAAAACAAATCCCATACGTATCTTTTAGTCTAGGTTCACACCTATGCAGCTGCATTTGATGCGTTTTTCAGTTCCTTTTTTTAAACCAGCGTTTTTGCATGCTGTTGGCGGTCACAGTGGTCACATGATTGGGAACATGTGGGGTGGCTGTAGGAGCCATCTCAGATGGCTTATTCGTCCACTCTGAATGAAGGAGCACAGGGGCACCTTTGCACAGCGGCATTGTTAATGTGGGGGGAAAGGAGTGTAAGGCAGCCTACACACGATGGGCTTGGTCCGATGAAACTGGCCTTAAGGCCAGTTTCATCGGCCAAGCCCATCGTGTGTATGGCCCATCGGACCGTTGCCCATCGGACCAAAGTTTTAAAACTTGCTTTAAAATCGGTCCGATGGACGCCTTACCATCGGACCAAAACGATGGTTAGTATGCAAAAGCATCGGACCAAAAACCTGCGCATGCTCAGAATCAAGTCGACGCATGCTTGGAAGCATTGAACAAATACCCCCGCAAATACCCCCGATACCGAAATAGAATACTCCCCCCCCCGGCCGCCGCAATCGCCGCTGCTACCGCCGCAAAGCCGCCGCATACCGCCGTTAATCCCGGTACCTTGACAGCGGCGAGCATTACAAGCATTCGCTTGTATACTTGTAAAGCCGGCCCCGCCATGTATAGACACTCCCCCTCTCGTGATAGGACGGATCCGTCCAATCACAAGAGGGGGAGTGTCTATACATGGCAGCGCAGGCTTTAGAAGTATACAAGCGAAAGCTTGTAATGCTCGCCGTTGTCATGCACCAGGATTAACGGCGGTATGCGGCGGCTTTGCGACCCATCAGGTATGGGGGGACAGGACATGTCTGCAATATGTGGGGGAGACAAGGCTGCAATATGTGGGGGACATACAAGGCTGCAATATGTGGGGGACATACAAGGCTGCAATATGTGGGGGACATACAAGGCTGCAATGTGTGGGGGACATACAAGGCTGCAATATGTGGGGGGGACAAGGCTGCAATATGTGGGGGACATACAAGGCTGCAATATGTGGGGGACATACAAGGCTGCAATATGTGGGGGACATGTCTGCAATATGTGGGGGACATGGCTGCATTTGGGGACACATTTAAAAAAGTATCGGTATTCGGTATCGGCGACTACTTGATAAAAAGTATCGGTACTTGTACTCGGTCCTAAAAAAGTGGTATCGGGACAACCCTAAGGGCCGGAATCACACTTGTGTGGTGCGAATTTCAGCTCTGTAATCTCTCTGCAAAGATAAGAGAAGTGTTCAACAGATTAGCAACCTTTTAGCTGCGAATTTGGAGACCTGGGAGAAGTTACGGATGAGAGGAGAGTGGGGGAGAAGTGTATTGAGCTGAATGAGAGAAATTCCTGAAGAGAACTGAACACATCTGCGAATCAGCTGCGTCCCCATAGAAGATAATGGGCTTGAATTCGCACCTGAGCCACATCGCAAGGCATAAAATCCGCACACGTTTTTTCTGCAATGCGCAGTGCGAATGCATCGCACATATGTGAACCAGCCTTATTGAAAACAATGTATTTAGAAAAGTTCTGCGTATTAGATGTGGTTTAAGCCGCAACCAATTTGCATAGGTGTGAACCCGGCCTCAAGGGGTTGTAAAGGAAAACATTTTTTTTTTTCATAATAAGCATCCTTTACCCGCAGACATTCCTCTTTTCACTTCCTCATTCGTTTTTGCTCTATTTCTTCTCTGTTCTGTTCACTTCCTGCTTGTCTGATTTTTACTCACCACCATGAAGGGAGGCTTTACTGCGGTGGTCAGTGACGTGCTCGTCCCCTCCTGGGAACTACATCTGTGGGGCAGGAAGCTCTATACATGTTAGAGACTTCGAGGAGGTGTAAATTAGTGGGAGTGCCGCAATGCATACTGGAAAATGTAGTTCTTACATGAACGAGCGCCGCAAACCAGGTAGTAAATGAGAGAACAGAAACTAGAATGCCGGAGGTGATATAGATGAAGGAATTTAATAGGTATTTACTCATTTTTCAACAGAATCATTACACTAATCTGTCTGTCTACCTTGCAGACATTCATTTTAGCCCAATTTTTTTTTCCTTTACAACTCCTTTAATAAAAGTTGGATCATTGCAAGCACCCCTGTCAGTAGCAAATGGTTGGTCTTAACTCTGAAAAACAGCTTGTTCTGTTGATAAACAGACTTACTGAGCAGATCACCAGGTAAAAAAAAGGAAAGGAAAAAAAATACAAAACAAATGAAGCCATCACATCTAAGGGCTCATTTCCACTGGCGTTTTTACAGCCACTTTTCTGAGCATTTTGCAGCTTAAAAACAGCTCTCCATGGTGGGCATGAGGCCATAGACTACCATGACGTTTTTGAGCTGTAGATAGCTGAGACGTTTTTAAGCTGCAAAAAAAACGCAGGACCAGTGCGTTCTGAAGCTCCAGCAATAGAGCTGTAAAAACGCCAGACATTAAAAAACACGCAAAAACGCTACCGCTGGGTTTTTGAGCTCCAGCTCACAAAAAAAAAAGCTGTAAAAAAGGCTAAAAAAAGTGGCTGTAAAAATGCCAGTGGAAATGAGCCCTAAGAATTGGTAAAAGCTACAGCATAACAAATCTTTGCTTTTGGGTTTATTACCACTATAACTTCTGCTTGGATTGAGGATGACAAGCATGCGTGTTAAGCCTGGTACCAGGCATGTACTGGCCATAGGGACTACAAAGAGTTTCCCAGTGGGCTGGTTTCAGTGTCACCCTCCACTTCATGCAGTGATGTGAGAAGGATGAGAAAAATAGAGGAGAATAAGTAAAATAATAAGAGAGGTGAGTGAATGCTACTTATGTTTTTTTTTTTTGCACAATTGTGTATAGTTTATATACCGTTTTTGTGCTTGTTTGCAAACTTAAAGTGGGCTGGTCTGGATGAAGTCCAGGGACACATTTTGGTCTCAGTCCAGCCCTGCCTGGTACACACCACTAGCTCAACCCGCTGGGTTGAATGAACAAAAAAAGACAGCTCTGGCTGGAGTAGATGTACCAACAATCCGCCATTATTACAGTGATCTCCCCTGCATGCTATTATGCTAGGACAAGGGCACCCACCAGAACACTCCGGTTAGCACTCTCAGCCATTGGCGGAGAGCACTGATCAGGAGCTGGTTGGCTGCTAGTTTTCCAACATGCTCGTCCAACAGAAGCGGACCAAACTCCCAGCTTCTGTCAGACCGGCTTCCATACATATGGGCCAAATGCCGGCAGATGACGCCCAACATTCGGCCTGTGTGTATGGGGGTTTAAGGATGTGTACAGGACCCCCTGGGGAAATTAGGCCGTTTTTTCCTTCGAGTGATATTGCTTTTTTTTAACAATTACACCTTAATTCTAGCCATATGGCCTTTTTTTTTATATACGAATAGGCATTATGTTTATGATGTTGTATTTTAATAAAGTTTTCGTCTGTAAATTGAGTTTTTGTTGTCTTCTCTAAAGTGTCAACTTCTCAATCCTTTTATTGCAGGATTTTTTCCATTCAGGAAGGCCCGATAGGAGTGGTACAAACAAGTTTACTCATTCGTTTTGAGATACTCTCATTTTCCACACTTTGAGGATGTTGTGTTACCGATTGTACCAGTCACTATTTTTTTCCTTTAAGGCACAGGTGTCAAACACAAAGGCCCTCAGGCTGAATTCGGCCCTCCAGGCTATTTCATGTGGCCCTCGCACCTCTCCTGTAGCTGCAGGAGAGCTCCAGTCCTCCTCCAGACCCTTACTTTCTGCTTTTAAACAATGCATCCAGCTTCTTCCCAGCAGCAGCATAAGCAAAGGGAAGTGTACTGTGATGTAAGGGAGAGTGGGGGACTCAAATTCTGGTTGTGGGGTGGCTCGACATCTAATGTAAGGAGAGGGGACGCGCTGGACATTTAATCTTACAGATACAACCGGCCCTTTTGAGAACAATCATAATGCTGATGCGGCCCACGATGAAATAGAGTTTGACACCCCTGCTTTAAAGTATTACTAAACCTAGGACCCTGCATTCACTATATCTAATCTCCCACAGTACACAGAACATGAAAATATTTTATTAAATATAAACTGCCAAATACCTTTTCTCATCAGCAGTATGTAGCAGTCTAGTGACCTCTATCAATGCCTGGTTAAAGCATGTAGAAGGAGTTTTCATATACTGCACTGGCTGTCCTATAAGGATGCAGGACCCCCGACCCTCTGTCTGGACAGTGTTGATTGGCCCTGTGCCGATCACATGCACTCTAGCAATACACACCAAACTGAGCATGTGCAGCGTGCCTCCACTAACGCTGTTCTATCCAGACATGTTTTTTTTTTTTTACAAAGAAAACTGTGCTTTATTGTGCAGATAGTAAATGTACAGGACATACAAAAAAAAAAAAGAGGTCCAGATCAAAGACATGGTACAAAATCGATGCATGGTCGTACAGAAATAAGGCATATCAACAGTTCAGAGGAAGTGGAAAGTACTGGTAGTGCACGGTCAAGTACATACGATTGTCACATAGGCAAAGGCTTGGAATGACAAGGGACCAAGTTACAGCCCGGGGGTGCCCGCAAAACCACATAGAATCAAGCCCAAAGCACACCAACAGCCGTGGAGGGGGGAGGGTGAGAGCAAAGAGTGGTAGACTTAGGCAGGAATGTCGTCACACGAAGCAGCGGTCCCCAGCCATGTATCCCATATCTTTCCATACTTAGCAGGGCATTCCCTATGGGTGTATATTTCTTTTTTATACGGCAATACAGCATTTACTGCAGAGATCCACTCGCGGAGAGAAGGCGGCTCAACCTGGAGCCACCTCCGCGCCACGAGAAGCCTGGCAATAAACAACGATTCTTGTAGGAAGACCTTGTGGTACTTATCCGAGTCAGGATCCGGAAATATTCCCAACAGGCATTGCTTAGGGCATAGCGTCAAAGGGGACCCCATCTCATCGTGTATGAACTGTGTTACATGTGTCCAATAGTCCTGTATGACTGGACAGGACCAGAGGAGGTGGAAAAAGGTGCTGGTGGGGCTATCACATCTGGGGCATAACGGGTTTTGATCGGGTTTGTATTTGGTGAGGCGGGTGGGGGTCAGATAAGTTCTATGTAACATATAGAGGTGTGTGAGGCGGTCAGACAGCTTGACTGATACCTTCTTGCTAGTCTCTAGGACGTCTTCCCATTCGTCCTCCTCCAACTCCCCCACATCTACTTCCCAATGTTCTTTAAGGCCGTAGGCCAAGACAACAGCCGTAGGCCGCAGAAGCGTTGCATAAAACTCTGAAATAAGTTTCCGGGAATCTATCCCCTGTATGGTGCGTATAATATCCAATTTGTCAATATTGGGAGATGCTTCACCAAATTGCGCTCGAAGAGCGTGGCGGAGCTGAAAATAACGAAAGTGCATGGAGTTGGGGAGGCCGAACCCGTCTTTTAGTTGTTGAAATGACTTGAGGACAGGGCCGTGATATACATCAGAAAGGTATCGCACCCCCCACCGAAGCCACAGGGCCTGATCCGGGACAGTCAATAGTTCGCGTAGGCCAGGATTTTCCCAGACGAGTGTATGAGAGTGGGTGGGCAGGACTTTAAGCCTGCGCCTCACCACCTCCCAAATTTTACAGTGATGGTAAAGCAGGCTTTTATTATTCCCCGGAGACCAGGCACCCCCCAGGTCCCGAAAGAGAACCTGAAAAGGGTGAGTGACCCCAGGAGTGGAGGGGAGGCATATAAGGGATAAGTAGCGGCTCCTGTCAATCTTGTCTAGGTAAAAGAAATGAGACAACTGCGCCGCCAAGTAGTACAAGGTAAAGTCAGGTAGAGCTGTTCCACCTAAGTCCGTGGGGTTTTTCAACACCTGCCAGGACAGCTTGTGGCGAGCGGCGCCCCACACAAACGAATTAAGAATGGCTTCGATGGACTTGAAAAATCTAAGGGGGATATAAGCGGGGGCATGCCAGAGCACATACAGAAACTTAGGGAGAAGGATCATTTTAATAAGATTTACGCGTCCCATCACCCCCAATGGTAGCTTGGCCCACGTCTGCGTCTTGGCTTTCAAAAATTGCACCAACGACTCAAGGTTAGCAGCAACGTAATCCTCGGGAGATCTAGAAATCCGAACCCCCAAGTATTTCAGAGAGCTAACTCTAAGGAGAGGGAAAGAGGCCTGGAGTTCTGTGGGGACACTGACGTCTATAGGGAGAATCTGAGATTTGTCCCAGTTAATGCGTAGCCCGGAGTACCGACCAAAGGTCTGGATGACTTCAAGAGCAGTCTGCAGGGAGGGGCCAGCGTCCGACAAGTAGAGGAGCATGTCGTCAGCGTAAAGGCTGACCGTCTCTTCTAGCCCCTCGCAACAGAGACCATGGATGCCCGGATGCCTTCTAAGGGAGGATGCCAAGGGCTCCACCGCCAGGGCGTACAGGAGCGGGGACAGGGGGCATCCCTGCCTGGTTCCCCTCTGCAGGGGGAAGGGGGCCGACACCCTGACCATTCACCAAGATCCTGGCGCACGGGTCCTGATACAGAAGACGGATCCACTTTATGAATTTGGGCCCAAAGCCAAACCGCGCAAGGCATTCCCAGAGGTAGTCCCACTCGACAGAGTCGAATGCTTTCGTGGCGTCAAGGGACACCACCACCCGGGACCCCACCCGATCATGCCGCGCTTGCAAATTCATATGCAGTCTTCTCAGGTTGTGTGCCGTGTTTTTAGCTGGCATGAATCCGGTCTGATCAGGGTGGATTAATTTGAGGATCACACCATTGAGCCGCGTCGCCAGGATCTTAGCAAGGATCTTAATGTCAAGTTGTAACAGGGATATTGGGTGGTAAGATTCAGGGAGTTCTAAGTCTTTGTCGGGTTTAGGGATTAGTACTATATATGCCTCCCGCATAGAGGCAGGCAGGGAGCCCGATTCAGAAATGGACAGAAACAGCTCCCGGAGCCTTGGGATCAGGGACTCACCATAGGCAGTATAGAACTCCAGGGGGAGGCCATCTGACCCAGGCGCCTTAGAGGGTTTCAACGTGGAAAGTGCGAGTGTTATTTCATCTATAGTAATAGGAGACTCGAGGTTCTCCACCTGGGATTCCGACAGTGTGGGTAATTCAATGCTAGCCAGGAGATCCACTATCTCCCCCCTAGGGTTATGGACAGCAGAAGAATATAGTGAGGCAAAGAAGGGGCGAAACTCCCCAGCTACCCCGTCCGGATCAGAGATCACAGCGCCCCCAGAGTCCCGAAGTGAGACCACTATGGGAGGTCTGTGGTCCAGATGGGCTAAATAGGCTAGGAGTCGACCCGCTCGTTCACCACACTCATACACCTTCTGTTTGCTGTAAAATATTTTGCGCTCAGCTCTTTCAAAGAAGAGGCCATTCACGACCCGGGTCTGAAGCTTCAAAGCATCGGCCGTGTCAGGGGAGGGGTCAGAGACAAATGCTCCTTCCGCTTCCACAAGGGAGTGTTCCGCCTGTGCTACCACCCTGTTCGAGGTCCTGCGGTACCGGGCAATGCTTTGGGATAGGTACAGCCTAGCGTGAGCTTTGAAGGAGTCCCACACTATCCCAAACGACGCAGAGCCCCTGTTGGTTTGGAAGAATTGGTCCCATTCGGTCTCGGCGTCCGCCAAGTCGGGCACCACCGAGAGCCAGAAGGGGTTAAGTCTCCAAGTGTAAGTCGGGGAGAGGGATGTGATGCGGAGTTCGATCCAGTAAGAGGCATGGTCCGATAGGACACGGGGATTGAACCCCACATCACCCAAGTAAGGAAGGAGGGTCCGGGATATCAGTATCAGGTCAATACGTGACATAGAATTATATGACGTTGAGAAGCACGAGAACGTCCTATCGGTCAGGTGGCGGTGGCGCCATGTATCTACCAAGTCTAAGTCGAGCAGGAGTTTACCGAAACGGGTCTGTGCATGCGCAGCGTCTGTTGAGGGTGCCGTGGACAGCCTATCCAGGTATCTATGTGCGATATTATTAAAGTCCCCTAGCCAGATCGCAGGTACAGTGGGAAATTGTGACATAAACGCCAGGCCTTCTGTCATCACTGCAAATTGAAAAGGGGGGGGGGGGGTATGTATATGGCCAGGAGCAGCACCTCTAGGCCATTGATTTTAGCGTGCAAAAATAGATACCTGCCTTGCGGATCAGACTGAAGCATGAGCAACAAAAACTGCACAGATTTGGCTACCATTAAAGCCACCCCCCTAGAGTTCACAGTGTGTGGGGCCTGATACACCCACCCCACCGATGGTTTCTTCAGTGTCAGCATGAGCTGGCCAGTTAGGTGAGTTTCCACCAGTATCATGACGTCAGCCTTTTGTGATTTCAAAAAGGACAACACTGCGTTGCGCTTCGGGCGGGCCCTTATCCCCCGCACATTCCAAGTTATAAACTTTACGTTAGGCATGGTGAGCAGTATCTGTAGGAATTGGCCCGGACGCTCCGAGCCCGCGCGCAGGTAGCCAGGGCGCCCTCCGAGCAAACGGGGGGGGCAGCCACCGCCCACGGACCCCGGAGCGCCAGGGGCAGGATCCAAGCAGCCACACCATTGCACAGCATCATAGCATATATGTTATCACTCCACATAGCAGTTCCCAAAAAATAAGACCACATTTCCTCCCGCACAGCACATAAACTCATAACAGTGTTCCAACAATTACCTGTAAAATAACAAAAACAATAAACTAACACTCTGGAACGTCCGGGCCGGCGGGATGTCAGGCAAACGTCCAAGACCAGGCCCGACCAGGCCCGACCAGACCAGGGAAACCAGGCATAAATATAATTCCACATCATGGTGTGGGCATTGAAAAATAGGGCGGGGTCCGAGGGGACACCCGCAACTAGCGGGACGATTATTCGCTGTAAAACTAACAACAGTACAAGGAGTGAGGCGCCTGAGTCAAAGTCCCAAGGATGAAATGCAAGGGGGGAGTACAAGGATGTAGGAACACAAGGCCAAGTCACAGGCGCCATGGCGGGTAGCAACTCGCCATCATGGAGTATCATATGGGGCTATAATACATGCACCCCACCACATGGGGCAGAGAATGCAGGGGCGGGGGGAACAGACAAATGGGTACATACCGAGCTCTGCAGAATCCAGGGACAGGTATACACAAGGCGGTGAATGGTATTGGGGGCGAGACAAAGAAAGCAATAAGGGGGGGGGGGCAGAAAGCCAAGCATGATAGGGAAGTTCCAACAGTAGGACCGCAGAAGTGATGAAGGATATGGGCCGGGGGCCGAATAAGACAGTACTGATCAGAGAAAGGCAAAGTTCCACAAGTGACCAGGAAACAACAAGAAGCATAACACGGTCTGCGGTACATCCCAGCATGTCAAGGCAGGAACTCTAGACGGGTCGCTGATCCGGTGGTGCCGCTCTCTCAAGCCAGGAAAAGACTGCCTCCGGTGTGTCAAAAAAATACGCTCTGTCCTCTCCTGCGACCCGGAGCCGGGCCGGGAATAACATGGCATAGGGATAGCGGTGGATCCGTAGCTGGCGCTTAGCTTCTGAGAGAGCCTTCTTCTTTTGAACCTCCGCCGAAAAGTCAGGGATGACTCTGATCTCGGTATTATGGAAGGGGATGTTACCCTTCAGCCTAGCTAGGCGTAGCACGGCATCCCGGTCCCGGAAATTGAGCAGTTTAGCAATAAATGTCCTCGGCGGAGCGCCCTGAGGAGGTTTGGCAGCCAATCTGTGGGCCCTCTCCACCACGAAGGAGGCCGAGAACTCCGCACGCCCATATGTGGTAATCAGCAGGTTTTCTAGAAATGAGGGGGGTTCTGACCCTCCGCTCCCTCCGGTAGACCCACAAACCGCAAGTTACACCTCCTTAAGCGGGTCTCCATGTCATCTTGTTTCGCTAGGATCACAGTAAGTTTGTGTTGCATGCTTTCAACTGCAACCTGTAACGGCGGTACTTCATCCTCCACGCGGCCGATCCTGGTCTCTGCCTCAGTCACGCGGTCCCTGAGCTTCTGCAAGTCCTGGCGGATAAGTGAAACATCCACCTTGACCTCCTCAATCTTCCCCGTAAGGGAGCTCTTGCAGTCGGAAATTGCTTCCAGCACACGCGCCGTGTGTTCAGCCGTCGAGTCTGCGGGAGTCGAGGAGCCGGCGCCATCTTCCTCTCCACCCCCCTTCTCCGTGAGCCGGTATTTGGCGAGTTTAGCGGCCGCGCTGGAGGTCTGCTTCGGCGGCGACATGTCCCCTGTATGATAGGGCTTGTAGTCTCACGATTGGTGACAGGGTAGAAGTCAATTACGGCCCCAGGATAGTTAATAAGGATCTTTGGCAAGCGGAGCTCCCGTTCCACACTCCTCACACCATGCCGTCCAGGCCACGCTCCCATCCAGACATGTTTTGGAGACAATGTAAAAAGTGTAGGTTCTGTGTATACAGGATCAAACAGCCTTTCTTACACAATGCAGAGGAATAACCCCCTTAGGTTCCAGAGTATAACAAGCATGTTTTTTTGCATATACAGACTGTTTTTACTGTTGTGGGTTTAGTAACACTTTAATGCCCCTTTCACACTGGGGCGGCGGTAAAGCGCGTCTGCAGAGGCACTTTGTCGGCGGTATAGCCACAGTGCCCCATTGACTTTAATAGGCAAGAGCGGTATACACACCGCTCCAAAGATGCTGCTAGCAGAACTTTTTTTTACCGTCCTGCTAGCCCTCTGGGTTTTCACACTGGAAAGACAGCAGCGGCTGTTTTAGGTCGGTTGGCAGGTACTATATTTAGCGTTATAGCGCCTGCAAACCGACCCAGTGTGAAAAGGAGTCTAAATTAAGTGCTAATTTACCCATACTGGGGGGGCGTGTCCCGAAGTACACCGGGGAAGACGTGTCCTTGCTGAGCTCCATGAGACTCGGAGCAATCTGCTGCCATCCCCTGCAAAATTGACCCCAGTGACACACCAAGGCTGCGGTACCTGTTGCTGGATCCCTGCCGCTCCGATCCCTGCCGAATTTGCGGAGTTTGGCTGGCTCTCTTGCCTTCAGGCACAGCCAGCTCCATGCTGCCGAGGCCCGCCGCCATATTGAGGCCTACGGAACCTCCGGGATCCTCCGCGTTCGCCCACGGGGGTAGACGGCCTCCACATCTTCGTCCACCTCCAGCACCATCTCCGGAGGGGACGGCCCGGGTGTGCGGCGATCGAGGGCGGATAGAAGACTCCTGCCGTCCGGCGTCTGTCCTAGGAAAGACCGCGGCTTCGGCCTAGTCCCGGAAGTCGACGTTCCGGGATCCCTAACAGCCTGCACAATCCTCCCTGACTGGATGACTGGCTCCCTCCTCACAAGCAACAGAGGGACCTTGGGACTCCAATTGCCACCTGCAACCCCCGCAGAAGCGCATCTTCATCCGGCCTATGAAAGGCCACTGCGCCCAGCAAGTGAGTAGCCGCCATCTTGCTTCACCTAGCGGGTCCCACTCCTCTCCCTTCACTAATCCTACCCTTCTCAAGCCACCAGAATCCTCTAGTCTACCTGTACCTCTCCCCTACCTTCTGCCTAACAGCAGCTAGCGGGCCATGGCTGGAAGTATGGAGCAGTAGGATGTGCTTTACCCTGGCCCCCTGACCCCCCACCTCCACGGACCACATAACTACTAGGAACCAGCTCAAGACTGACACATGGGGAAAGACAAACAACGGGCACAGAAGGGAACGAGCGGGGACCGACAGGGAGGGGATTTAGAGGAGTATTTCGCCCGATCCCGCGCAGCATCGCAGCGCCGCTCTGAAGCCAAGATGGCGCTAGCTCCTCCGTCCCCGTCCCGTTCTGAGTCATCCCTCCATTCACAGGCCGACTTTGTGCTCACCAGGAGTCGCTCTAATGTCTCCCTGGGTTCAGGTGATGGATGGGATTTGGAGGCACAGATTCGTTCCCTCCACAGCTACATTAGATCCCTGCCCACTAAGGCTGACTTTGAACAATGTGTCCACAGGATTGAAAAAGCCTATAAGAAAGAGATCTTTGAATTCAAGAAGGATGTGGGCGCTCGCTTTGAGGACCTGGATGCCACCACAGACAGTCTAAACAATACGGTACAGTCTCATGACAAAATTCTGAACTCCCACACTGTCATGCTGCAGCAGTTGGCGTACCAGCAGGACGATATCGAAAATCGTAACCGTCGCAACAATATCCGCATTCGCGGAATTCCTGAATCAGTGGACGGCAAAGCCCTACCTGGAGCTGTGACTGCCATTTTTAACCAACTGCTACAACGCCCCAAAGATGACCCGATCGAGCTAGACCGGGTCCACAGAACCTCCGGTCCGCGAAGCCAGGACCCCTCCTTCGTTCGCGACACCCTGTGTCGGGTCCATTTTTACAAGGTCAAGGAATCTATCATGAGAGCTGCTAGCTCGCAAGAGACTATATTACTCAATGATACACCTGTGATGCTCCTCCCAGATCTTTCACGCCAGACGCTGATGATGAGAAAAGCACTAAAGCCACTTACCCAACTTTTGCAGTCCAAGCAGATAAAATACCAATGGAGATTCCCGTTCCACCTGCGAGTACACCATGAAGGCAAGACCGCCATTTTCCGCACGCTGGGAGACCTGCCGACCTTCCTCAGCACACTAGGACTTCCACAGGTGTCTATCCCAGACTGGCCATTCATGCCTGCTACCCCCGGCTTGCCCTTTGCCTCACCGTGGCAGACACAGGGTCGTAAGCGCCACTCCAATTCTGTGCCTCGTCGTGACGCTGAGGACTGAACCTGCCCTGGATGGATCAGTCGCATTACTTGTTTTCCTTTTGTAGGGGTACTCCCCTGGAGTGTGTTGGGGTGGGAGCCTCCACACCTTATTTTTATTTAGCTTTATTTTATTACCTTTTTCCTTTACGGGCTCCCCCCCCCATGTACCTGGGTTACTTTCACAGCCATCACTCTCCATGGTTTCTCTTATATTTTTGATTTTTAAACTTTTATTTTTTGTATTTTGTATTTTGACCATGGGCTCGGCCTGAAGTTCACCCTAGACATTGTTTCTCTTGCGGGGTTTATCCCCCTTGAGCTCTAGACTGCTCTAATTACTGTTATTGTTGTTAATCCACTGGTTTTCCTCCTAGGTTACTTGGGCTCCAGGTCCCAGGCCGAGAATTATCCGCGGACTGTACACGAATACTTTCTCCCCTATAGCTTCAGACGGTTTGTCCATACCCTGCGGCTTAACCATTGCTGTGTTTTTCTCATTGTATTTGCACTTCATTGTAGTATAGGTCTACTGGACTGTTTTTGTTCCCTGTCACATGTTTTTGACCAATCCCTTTTTCTCTGCACTAATGTTTTTTTTTTTTGGTCATGTAGGTTATGTGTTGGTTTTGTTCCATGATTGTTTTTCCGTGGAGCTGGGGTCAGGGGGTCTGCCTTACCCGGCGGGTTCCCACCGTAACCCCCCCCCCCCCCCCTCAGAGGGGTTTTTCTTTTTTTTACAGCGTCACCATGGACGCTGTATGGTTTATGGCTGTATGCCATACTGTAAGTTTTTTTTTTTTTCTTTTCTATTTGTAGTATTTTGGAGCCACCTAGTGGCCTTTTTTGTTATTGATACTTTTTTTTTGTCATTTACTGGGTTGTGCTGGGCTCCCTCCTCGCCATTCTGCCTTGATTGTTTCTTACCATCTCTGTTCTTCGACTGGGGTGGTGCGGACGGAGTCCACCATCAATCCATGCCTTTAGATGTTCTACGTGCTTTTTTGTTTTATGTCTCACCCCGTTGTCCTCCCACCTATCTACTTATTTTCTTCCTCTCCTATGCCCCCCTCCTTCCCTCTTCTTTTCCTCTTTTTCTGGACCCTACTTCGTGCTGTTTCCATCTCCGAGAGTTGCTGACTTATGACACTATTGCCACACAGGCTTCCCCCCCCTACCCTCTACTCCTACAGCTTTCATGGCCTCTGTTTGCCCGATAACCTTAGCTTCTTTTAATTGTAGGGGGTTCAACACTCCTGAGAAGCGGAGCCAGATCCTTTACCACTTTCATAAAAAACGTTCTGATATATTGTTACTTCAGGAAACGCATTTCCGTTCGGATTCCATACCGACTATGCGCAACAGGTATTATCCACAATGGTTTCATAGTACTAATCCTCAGGCCAAGTCTAAAGGTGTATCCATAGCTTTCCATAAATCTTTTAAACCTGAGGTCCTAGACACCCTTGTTGATATTAATGGGCGCTTCATATTTCTTAAACTGAAACTTAACGGCTTTCTCTTCACAGTGGCCAACATATACGTACCTAATGTGGGTCAGGCTCGGTTCCTCTCATCGGTTCTCACCAGACTGTCCTCCTTCGGGGGTCCCTGTTGCATCATTGGCGGAGACCTCAATGTCGTCTTGTCCCCACCCGCAGACACGTCCTCGGGTAAGTCCTCTGTTCCGCACTCTACATTGACACGCATCAAAGCTCTCCTACACTCCTCACACCTGGTAGATGTTTGGCGTGTCCAGCATCCCTCAGAAAGGGACTACAGCCATTATTCAGCAGCGCACAATTCTTATAGCAGATTGGATTACTTCCTGATTTCCCAGTCACTGTTAGATACTCCAGTTCAGGCATCCTTGGGTCAACTACTCTGGTCTGACCACGCACCGGTTTACTTGACTCTTGCGCGCCCCCCAGCATCACGTAGGGGCACACATTGGAGACTCAATGACAACTTACTGCGAGACCCCGTCTGTGTTGCTGAAGTTTCCGCCGCCATTCGACACTTTATTTCTGATCACTCCGCAGACACCACCTCCCCTCTCACACAATGGGAGGCTCTGAAGTGTGTGGTACGGGGCGTATTTATTCAACATGGCTCGCGTCTCAAAAAAATGCGTTCGGAGGATATTCGCCGCCTTCTCTCCACCATAGCGGAGCTCGAACCTATACACAAGCGTAACCTAGACCCTGCCATTTTTGTTCGTTTGTCGAATGCCCGTAGAGATCTTCTCCAGCTTCTCGACCTCGCACTCCTTAATAGCGCGGAATAGGGCTCGCAATTTCCACTACTCGCTCGCCAATAAATGCGGTAAACACCTTGCACGGGTTTTACATCCTAGACCGCCACGATGCTCTATCCCCTTTATCTCACATCCTGACCAATCTAGATCATACAACACGAGCGGTATATCCTCCGCCTTCCGGGAGTACTATTCCCGACTCTATAACTTACGCCCCAATGGTCCTACCACACGCACCACACCCTCGGTTGATGACATGCGAGATTATATTATTGAGACGGCGTTACCCCCCATTGACGCGTCGGCCGTGGTTGAACTAGATAAACCCTTGCACTCGTCTGAATTTCTAGGCGCTATTAAAGGCCTGAAGGTGGGCAAATGCCCCGGCCCGGATGGGTACACCCCTCGTTTCTACAAAACCTTTGCCCCGCTTTTATCCCCCTTGATGGCTAAGGCATTTAATGCTATGGAGGACTCCCTCATTCCGCCCAAGGAACTGTTGTCCGCTAATATCTCCGTATTACCCAAACCAGGGAAGGATCCCTCCCAATGCAGCAGTTATCGGCCCATATCTCTGCTCAACATTGATTTAAAGTTGTTTGCTAAGGTTCTGGCCAGTCGTTTGTCCCCTCTACTCCCGGGTATAATTCACAACGACCAGGTGGGATTTGTCCCGGGCCGTGAAGCTAGGGACAATACCACCAAGACGATTCATTTAATCTCCTTTATCCAACGTAAGGGGCTTAGGGCTTGTCTCCTCTCCTTTGACGCTGAAAAAGCATTTGATCGAGTTAATTGGAGATTTCTTCGACTCTCGCTGGAACAGTTAGGTCTAGGATTGCCATTTATCTCTAAGGTGATGTCCCTTTACTCTCACCCTTCAGCTTCAGTCTTGGTTAATGGCTCTGCTTCCGCACCATTTGATATCTTTAATGGCACTCGGCAGGGCTGCCCCGTCCCCCCTCCTGTTCGTCATAGTGATCGAACATTTAGCCTGCGCCATTAGACAAAACGTCTCAATTCGCGGTATCCAAACTCCCTCCTCTCATTATAAACTATCTCTTTATGCCGACGACCTCCTGGTGTACATGCAAGACCCCCATATTTCTCTGCCTTCCCTCTTTGCTGAATTCCGCCGCTTTAGCTCGTTTAGTAACTTTAAACTTAACATGTCCAAGACGGAGGCTCTCAATGTCTCCCTTCCTCCCACTACGATGTCCATGCTTAAAGCAAATTTCTCCTTTCAATGGCAAACAAAGGGAATTTCATACCTTGGGGTTGTTATTCCTTGTAATCTCTCCAATCTCTTTTCTTTAAATTATGTCCCCTTACTCTCCCGCCTACGGAAGGACTTGGAGGAGTGGGGAGGGTCTTCTTTACCGTGGTTCGGACAAATCAACACCCTGAAGATGGACACTCTACCCAAACTTCTGTACCTCCTCCAAACGGTCCCCATTACAATCCCTAAACCCTTCTTTAACTCTCTACGCTCTCTCGCCATTAGATTCCTGTGGAATCGAGGGATGCCTAGGGTGCAATTCAATTTACTCACTCGCTCGAAGCTACAGGGCGGTGCTGGCATCCCTGACTTCGAGACATATTATAAGGCCTCTCATATAGCGCGTATCTTGGAATGGTTCCCGCGTCCCTTTTTAAAGGCCTCTGTCGCCATAGAGCAGGATCTGGCCCACGTGGACCTCCGTGCACTTCTATGGGGTTACAGGTCTGATTTAGCGCGTATGCCCCCTCCCTCCCCGCTTACACTGGCCTCTCTCAGACTTTGGTATAACAGGGGGTTGTGTTCCCTCCTATCCTCTGATCCTTCCCCATTGTCCCCTCTATTTGACAATCCCGCCTTTCCTCAGGGTATCGGTATATCAACACTAGGCCCCTTTAAACGGCCTGACTGGCCACAGGCACGCTCCTTCATACATCCTACAGAAGGGTCACCGGTGACTCCGACGGGAGCGCACGATTGGCTCACTAAGCTACATTTATTCACGTTCACAAAACACTTACATTCGTCCTCCCAAATAAATCGTCCCAATACGGAATTTGAACGGTTGTGCTCCCTGCCGGAGACCCCCAGACACCTTTTATCGGCCGTATATGGCCTCTTACAAGCACGCATGCACACCGAGCTACCCTCTTACACTAGGACGTGGTCTGCAGACTTGGGTGAGGACATCCTGCAACCGGAATGGCAGACATCTTTTTATTTTACTCACAAGTCCACGATCTCCTGCTACTCCCAGGAGAAGAACTACAAGATTCTGTCGAGATGGTACAGGGACCCCTCTACGTTGCACAAAATATTTCCATCCACTCCGGATATATGCTGGAGATGCTCTGCTACTACTGGGACCTACCTTCATGTCTGGTGGGAATGTGAGAAGATCCGCCCCTTCTGGACACAGGTATTTGAGTGTTACAACAAGATGTACGTTGAATCCCTGGTTCCCTCCCCTAAGATTGCTCTTCTCTCTATACTACCGGGATCAGTTACGTCACAGAAGCGAAATCTCCTCCGATTCTTCTTGTCCTCAGCGAGACAGCTCATACCTTCCTATTGGAAGTCGACCACAATCCCGCCCTTGTCACACTGGGTATCAATTATGAACGACACTATGAGAATGGAGGAGATGTTGGCTCTTGACAACGACACTTTTGATACCTATAAACTGCTGTGGCTCATCTGGCTCCACTTTTCCTCCTCTGACACCCTGGCTAACATGTTGTCATCCCAGTCATGAGCGCTCCCTGATATTTCACTGCCCTAGGGCGAGGTGGGTCTCTCGTTCCCCGCACACCCTATATTGTCCCCCCTGACTGATCTTTCAGCAACTCAAACTCTTTGCTCTGATCTCTCTCTAGCTTTCTCCCTTTTCCCTTTCTTCTGCTCCCCTCTTTTTCCTTCTCCCCCCCTCTTCTTTTCCTACCTTTTGACGCCCCAGTTTCTTGATCTCCCATTTTCATTTTGATTTTTGTCCTTTTATTGTTTTTTTATTTATTATTATTTCTTATTTTCTTTTTATTTTCCTTGTTTTCTTATTGTTCTCTTACAAGCAATCCTAGCTGTAATTCTGCCATCTACGATAGGACCCTTGTGGTTGCATTTAATTGGTGTTCCATGTTGAAGTCTCTCTTGTTTTGATTGCATTATATGTCGGTGGGAGTCCTGTTGTGGGCGATAGCCGCTGGACTGACTCCTTACCCCACTGCACTTTTGACTGTTTTTGGCTGGTATCTTCTCCTGTTGTTTGTTCCATTTGCTAAAATGCCAATAAACATATTTTCAACTCTAATTTACCCATACTGGGTACAGTAGGTGTGCTTTAGAGGCAGTACTGCAGCACTTACCTCTCCACCACCCTGATCAACTGCCTGAAAGTTCTGTATACGTTTTTACTTAGTTGAATCAAACTAATTGCAGAATGATGGGAGTGTCATGTGTTTTCCCCTATACCTAAAATACTGGTTGAGAAATAACTGGATGGCTGGTAAACGGCATCAGCCCTTCGAAACATTTGAAGCTAAATGTTCTCCGAACAGCAGGAACCATACGACTTATTACCTACATTATTTAGAAAGCCTTGCCTTGTACGCCAGCCTGATCTTGGGTTAACTTGGTTACCGGTGGCTTCACTTCTCTGCCTGGAATGATATTGTGCATGCACTATCCTGCAATTGTAAAGGTATTAGGGTGCTGCAATTGCATACTGGGTGGGCAAGGCTTTCTGTAGCACCAAAGCTGGAGAACTCTAGTGACCCATCTGGAAGGATTTTAAATCCTGACATTCTCCTTATCAACTGATGATGCCATTGGTTGTTAGGAGGCAGGCAGCTGCAAGGTTGTGATGGTGCACAATGAAAGCCTGTGGCTTTGTGTAACTAAAAGGCAGGCTAGATACAGCCGCTGATTTGTATAAAATTGGGCAATTTTTAATCATTTTGCTAAGGCACTCCTGAGGAAACCTGCAGGCTGGTCTAGTAGTAGTTTTCAGAATAAATAATAGCAGCGGTGGGATCAAATGTTAAAATAAAAAGTCGGAAGTCAGTTAAAATAAAGGTCAGAAGAATAAAAAATAAAATATTTTTATTTGATATTACATAAACCAACTTTAGCTGCATAGATACATTACAACCCAAATGCACTTATTAACATATTTGTTGTCCAGTATGAATGCCAAGTATCACAGCACTTCTGCCTAATCAATGAAAACTGCAGTTTAATCAAGAACAACACATACTGTAGATGTAGGTTACGGCCAACATTCAAAGACTTAAAGTGGTAGTAAACCTCAACAGGAAATGAACAAAGCAGATAGTGTGTACTTGTCTCAGTTAAGAGCACCACCAAGTTTTACAGCTCTGTACATGCATTTAATAAAGGAATACTATTGTGGATGTCATCCCGAGTGCAGACCATCCCTTTCCTTGTTCTGGTACGTTGGAGGTGTCAGCAGCCTCAAGATCTGAGCACCTGGCGGAGCTTTTACGTGGGAAGATAGCAGCACCTACATACTCGTTTACCACCAAGTGCTACTTTCATCTGATGCATCATTCCTCTGCGATCAGCACGAGTCACTTCTAAAAAGTTTTCCTGACACCAAGAGAAAAATGGTGACAGGGGAGGGACCTTCAGCAGATTGACAGCCTCAGCTCTGTTCCTGTGTGGAGGAGGAGGGGGGCAGGGTGTCCCCTGCCTCCAATTAGCTCTCAGAGTTCTCCTCAGTGAGCTCTGAAGAGTGTAACTTCAGCTCTCTGCCCCCTTTTTCTGAACTCTTGGACAAGCTTTATAATTCAGCACATTGAACAGCTGTAGAGAAGAAAATACGGCAGATAAACAGGTACAACTTATGTTTGTTTAATCTCCATGTATCACCTGAGGCCAGTCCCTTCACTGTGTATTTGAAGTGTTTACAACCACTAACAATGAAGTCCTGCACCCAAAACTCTGCACTGATACAAATAAATAGGAAGCCATTGCCATACTAGTTTCTTGAAAATCAAGTTGATCCACTTCAATGCTTTCTGAGTCAATGACCTGAAACAATTATTATGCAGTCTATCTACACCCAATCAAAATCCAATTTATGCTTTAAAATGTTAATGTAATTTTAAGAGCCGTTTTCAATCCTATTGAATTTGTCACTTATATGAAACGAATACCTGGCAATACTTCCATGAAGGTTCTTGCTCAGGTACCAGTTTTAAAGTGTCAGCTGTCTCTCAGCTTTGCCTGTGAAGAAACCAGTCCACAGCAATGGTGTGCAGCCAATGCTGTAGCGAATTTATGCAGAAGGAGGCGGCAGGGAAGGATGAAGATACCAAAAAGAAAAACTGTATTTTATTAACCGCTTCAGCCCCGGACCAATTTGGTGGTCAAAGATCAGGCCAGTTTTTGCAATACGGCACTGTGTCGATTTAACTGATAATTGCGCGGTCGTGCGACGTGTCTTCCAAACAAAATTGACGTCCTTTTTCCCCCCAACAAATAGAGCTTTCTTTTGGTGGTATTTGATCACCTCTGCGATTTAAATTTTTTACGCTATAAACAATGAGTGACAATTTTGAAAAAAAAAATTCAATATTTTTTACTTTTTGCTATAATAAATATCAGCAACAATTTTTTATATATATATATATATTAAATATATATATATATATATATATATATATATATATATATATATATATATATATATATATACATATACATACATACACACATACACACACACACACACACACAATGCAATAAGCGTTTGATTGGTTTGCACAAAAGTTATAGCATCTACAAAATAGGGGACTGTTTTATGGCATTTTTATTCATTAATTTTTTACTAGTTATGGCGGCAATAAGCGATTTTTATCAGGACTGCGACATTATGGCGGACACATCGGACACTTTTGACACCATTTTGGGATCAGTCATTTTTACAGCGATCAGAGCTATAAAAATGCACGGATTACTGTGAAAATGACACTGGCAGTGAAGGGGTTAAGTGTTCCCTAGGAAGTGATCCTGTTAGGGGGGCGTGGCTACACGTGACACATCACTGACCGTTCCCGATCACGGGGGAACAGTCATCAGGGACAGTGTCACTAGGCAGAATAGGGGAATAGGGGAATGCCCTGTTCTGCTCTTTCCGACTGCAATCGCGGGACTCCCGGGAATATCGAGTTCCCGGGACCACACTTGAGAATGGACCTACCTGTTCGCCAATCTGCCTGCCTGTGCTATTCTGTCAGCGTAAATAGTCGAGTGGCGGCTGGCGAGTGGTTAAAGGAAAAAAAAAATAATCATCATTAATGATGCATACTGCTTTAGAAAACTGCCACCCAGTTAGGGTTTAGATTACTTTGATTGCATGTTTGTTTCAGGTCAGTGACTCAGAAAGCATTGAAGCCAAAAGACAACCAGAAAGGCAGCATTTTGAGCAGGAAGCCAATAATGGCAGCCTGCCCATTTCTCATTTCTGCTTTTAAATAATTGCAAGCATATCTGCCTGAATAGTATCTGCATATTTCCCCTGCATAAAATAAATAAGGTAGAGTAAAGCACTTTGCAGCCGTTAAAGCGTTTTGCATTAGACAGTGCTGCCAATCTATCATGCTCTGAAGCACCAGGAGCTAGAAGGAGAGATATTTAAACAATGTACAGGAGGAGTAGAGAGCAGGGGGAGTTCTTAAACAGTCCATTGAGACAGCAGGTGACAAGGGAAGCTCCAGATATACAACACAAGGTGGTGTCACCCTCCTGCACATGCAATGTAACAGAAGTGAGTGAGCCAAAAGATTAGCTGAACAGAAGCACATACAGTGCAGAAAATAAGTATTTGAACACCCTGCTATTTTGCAAGTTCTCCCACTTGGAAATCATGGAGGGGTCTGAAATTGTTATCATAGGTGCATGTCCACTGTGAGAGACATAATCAAAAAAAAAAATCCAGAAATCACAATTTATGATTTTTTTAACTATTTATTTGTATGATACAGCTGCAAAGAAGTATTTGAACACCTGAGAAAATCAATGTTAATATTTGGTACAGTCGCCTTTGTTTGCAATTACAGAGGTCAAACGTTTCTTGTAGTTTTTCACCAGGTTTGCACACACTGGAGGAGGGATTTTGGCCCACTCCTCCACACAGATCTTCTCTAGATCAGTCAGGTTTCTGGGCTGTCGCTGAGAAACACAGAGTTTGAGCTCCCTCCAAAGATTCTCTATTGGGTTTAGGTCTGGAGACTGGCTAGGCCACGCCAGAACCTTGATATGCTTCTTACAGAGCCACTCCTTGGTTATCCTGCCTGTGTGCTTCGGGTCATTGTCATGTTGGAAGACCCAGCCTCGACCCATCTTCAAAGCTCTAACTGAGGGAAGGAGGTTGTTGCCCAAAATCTTGCAATACATGGCCCCGGTCATCCTCTCCTTAATACAGTGCAGTCGCCCTGTCCCATGTGCAGAAAAACACCCCCAAAGCATGATGCTACCACCCCCATGCTTCACAGTAGGGATGGTGTTCTTGGGATGGTACTCATCATTCTTCTTCCTCCAAACACGGTTAGTGGAATTATGACCAAAAATTTATATTTTGGTCTCATCTGACCACATGACTTTCTCCCATGACTCCTCTGGATCATCCAAATGGTCATTGGGAAACTTAAGACGGGCCTTGACATGTGCTGGTTTAAGCAGGGGAACCTTCCGTGCCATGCATGATTTCAAACCATGACGTCTTAGTGTATTACCAACAGTAACCTTGGAAACGGTGGTCCCAGCTCTTTTCAGGTCATTGACCAGCTCCTCCCGTGTAGTCCTGGGCTGATTTCTCACCTTTCTTAGGATCATTGAGACCCCACGAGGTGAGATTTTGCATGGAGCCCCAGTCCGAGGGAGATTGACAGTCATGTTTAGCTTCTTCCATTTTCTAATGATTGCTCCAACAGTGGACCTTTTTTCCCCAAGCTGCTTGGCAATTTCCCCGTAGCCCTTTCCAGCCTTGTGGAGGTGTACAATTTTGTCTCTAGTGTCTTTGGACAGCTTTTTGGTCTTGGCCATGTTAGTAGTTGGATTCTTACTGATTGTATGGGGTGGACAGGTGACTTTATGCAGCTAATGACCTCAAACAGGTGCATCTAATTTAGGATAATAAATGGAGTGGAGGTGGACATTTTAAAGGCAGACTAACAGGTCTTTGAGGGTCAGAATTCTAGCTGATAGACAGGTGTTCAAATACTTCTTTGCAGCTGTATCATACAAATAAATGGTTAAAAAAATCATACATTGTGATTTCTGGAATTTTTTTTTGATTATGTCTCTCACAGTGGACATGCACCTACGGTAACAATTTCAGACCCCTTCATGATTTATAAGTGAGAGAAATAGCAGGGTGTTCAAATACTTATTTTCTGCACTGTATATGCTGGCAAGTAAAGGAGTTTACATACATGAATTTCAGCTATGTATTTAGTGGTGTGGGTATGCTTTAGACCAGGGGTGCCCAACCTTTTGAAGGCCGAGGACCACTTAAGCGATTTGGCAACCAGTTACGGGCGGAGCTGGCAGAAGACAGGTCTGTGTCCACTCTGCATATGCAAAGCAGACACAGACACAGCCCAATCTACCCTATGGGCCCTCTGATCCAAATCAGATGGAAGGGGACGGATTCCACTTCTGTTTTTTAGCAGATTGGATTGGAGGTAGGCAGGTGTAAATGGACAAAGGTCTGTTTACATCTGCCACTCCATAGAGTTAAATGGAGTGTCTGATTGGGTCAGACCGATCGTATAAAAGGGGCCTAAGGCTGCTTTTACACTGATGGTCTGCGGTCTACCCACACCGTGGGTGCGGCGCAGTATACCTGTGGGTTTCCCGCCAGTTAGCTGCACTTTGCTATTGACATTTATTATATCCTGCAGGTGTGGTGTACTTTCTGAAAAGCTGCTTGCTTCCTCTACTGCCGGCTTCATTCACAACACTAAAGCTCTGGTATGGCAGGTTGGCAACCTGCAATCTGGGCTTGCCAACCAGCCATCCCAGAACAGGAGGTCGCGGGCCACATCAGAGGGCTCCGCGGGCCACATGTGGCCCCTGGGCCAAAGGTTGGGCACCCCTGCTTTAGACGATCTGATTTGCTGAGTTTATCTGCCGACACCCAATGTTCTTGGGATGGCTGGGTGTCATCTCTGAGTGCAGCCACTTCATACAGATGGAAATTTTTTAAAGTTTGTCAGCAATGCAAGCAGCCCAGTGCCCCTATAAATCTGGTGAACAGCACTTTGATTTTTATTTAAGCCATGAAGCCAAGTTAAGGTTTATATTTTATTGTATAGATGTGTAGAAAAACAGTGTTCTGCATGTCATACTATTTTTGGTCCAGTACAGCTCCAGTGGCAGTAGAAAGTGTTTTGCCCAAACAGCATGCTGTAGAGGACCATCAAGCTCTGTGTGAAGGCAGCAGTTTGCTTGCTCTTTCCTGATGGCAGAGTTATAGGTCTGACTAAGCGAGGGTCATGTAACCCCACAGCAGAGACACCACTGCCGACTTGCAGAGCTCAGCGTTCCTCTCTGCAGTATGCTGCCGGAGCTGAGAACTTTGTGCAGCCAAAGACGCTCAACTAGATACAAAATAAAAATAAGGCATATGCAAAGAAAATGGTTTTCCTGAAAACCTTTCCTAAGTTTTCACTAAAACTTCAGTTGCACCTTAAAGGGGTTGTAAAGGAAAAGTTTTTTCACCTTCATGCATTTTATGCATGAAGGTGAAAAAACATCTGCCGATTAGCCGCCCCCCAGCTTACTTACCTGACCCCTCGAAAGTCCTGCGCCATTAACGTGCTTGCTTCTCAGCCAGGCGGCTTAGCTCATTCATTTGTTGATTGAAAGCAGCGCAGTCATTGGCTGACGCTGCTGTCAATCACATTCAATGACCCTGCGCGCCGGGAGGGTGAAGCCGAGCGATACAGTAAGGCCGCGTACACACGATCGGTCCAAACCGATGAAAATGGACTGAAGTCCAGTTTAATCGTTCCAAACTGACCGTGTGTACGGCCCATCGATCCGTCGTCCTTCGGACCAAAGTTTTAAAACTTGCTTTAAAATCGGACTGATGGACGCCTGACCATCGGTCCAAACCGATGGTTAGTACGCAAAAAGCATCGGTTCAAAAACCCGCGCATGCTCAGAATCAAGTCGACGCATGCTTGGAAGCATTGAACTTTGTTTTTTCAGCACGTTGTTGTGTTTTACGTCACCGCGTTCTGACGCGATCGGTTTTTGAACTGATGGTGTGTACGCACATCAGACCATCAGGCCACTTCAGCGGTGACCCGATGAAAACGGTCCGTCGGACCATTCTCATCGGGTTGGACCGATCGTGTGTACGTGGCCTGAGTGGCTATAGCCGCCAGCTGTATCACAGGAGCGCGCACACAAGAACTCCTCACCATGCGAGCTCGCATGAAGGTGATGAGTTCTTGCGAGGGGGAGCCGAGACAGATGCCGAGGGACCCCATAACAAAGTATAAAAGGTTTGTTATTTTAAAAAAAAAATTACCTTTACATACCCTTTAACTAATTTCTGTTCAGCACTATATTGGATTTATTTATATACAGCGTTGATCCACCTAAAACTGCTGAAGCATCTCTGCCCCTGTGTAGTCTAAGCAAAGAAAAAAATCCAAAAAAATGGCAACAACAAGCCTAAAGAAGAGGAAATTAGGTGCAGAGATCACACGGCAACTTAAGTAAAATAATAATTTTGGGTGGACAAAGACCTTCCAATGAAAAAACACACGCTATGAATGCTGGATAAACAAAGTCTAGAATAGAAGAATCCTTTATGTCCTGGGAAGGATTTATGAAAATGTCTCATCCTTACATATGAAGCCCACTTCATTTAGAACATTCAATGGAACTTGCTGAAGCTGCACCTCCCAGCTTTGGAATCCATGGATTAGGAACATGAAGTTCTTTAATCAAAGAGCACCCTGGGTTAAGCTTTTAACTTTGTTCATGTTGTGATCAATGGCATTGCTGAGAAACTGCACCCAACTGGTTTCACTATCAGGACATACATGGCTTGACCTATAAGCAAACAGACATAAGACACAATAACACATTTATTCTTGGAATTTAAAACAATAGTTTGCTTTACTTTGTAGAACACAAGATATAACAAAATAAAAACAAACACACACACACACACACACAGATTTGGTTTTTGCCCCTGAGCAGTGTCCAATCGCATGTTCCTCACAGAGTCATACAATCAAACATGAAGGTTACAGGGCCAATATTTTTGGGGATCCTGGGAAAAAAATGAAAGCAACCACTGGGAGAACATACAGACTTATAGGGGTTGATTTACTAAAAGTGGAGAGTGGAAAATCTGGTATAGCTGTGCATGGTAGCCAATCAGCTTCTAACGCCAGCTTGTTCAATTAACCACTTGACCACTGGGCACTTAAACACCCTTAATAACCAGACCAATTTTCAGCTTTCGGTGCTCTCACATTTTGAATGACAATAACTCAGTCATACAACACTATAACCAAATGAAATTTTTGTCCTTTTTTTCCCACAAATAGAGCTTTCTTTTGGTGGTGTTTCATCACCTCTGCGGTTTTTATTTTTTTTGCTATAAATGAAAAAAGAACAAAATTTTGCAAAAAATAATAATTTTTCTTCATTTCTATTATAAAATTTTGCAAAAAAGTAATTTTTCTTCATAAATTTGGCCTAAAATGTATACTGCTACATATCTTTGGTAAAAAAAATAAAAAATGTTGGATATTATTTAGTCTGGGTGAAAGTTATGGGGTCTACAAGCTATGGTACCAAATCCTGAAAATTGATCAATTTCATCACACCTGAAGTACTGACAGCCTCTCTCATTTCTTGAGAACCTAACATGCCAGAAAAGTACAAATACCCCCCAAATGACCCCTTTTTGGAAAGAAGACATTCCAAGGTATTTAGAAAGAGGCCTGGTGAGTTTTTTAAAGTTGTAATTTTTTCCCACAATTCTTTGCAAAATCAAGATTTATTTTTTTTTCATCAAATTTTCATATTATTAGGTTATTTTTCACACACAGCATATGCATACCACAAATTACACCCCAAAACACATTCTGCTATTCCTCCCGAGTATGGCGATACCCCATGTGTGAGACTTTTACACAGTGCGGCCACATACAGAGGCCCAACATGCAGGGAGCACCCAGGCCAATTCTGACATTTCTCTCCTACATGTAAAAATCATCATTTATTTGCTAGAAAAATACATAAAACCCCAAAACATGATATAAAGATACCTCACATGTGGTTTGAACACCGTTTTTATATGTGGGCGGGACTTGCGTATGCGTTCGCTTCTGCATGCGAGCTCGCGGGGACAGGGGCTGCTGTATGCCCAGAGTATTGCTAAGTATGCCCAGAGTATTGCGGAGTATTGCCCAGAGTATTGCCCAGAGTATTGCCCAGAGTATGCCCAGAGTATTGCCAGAGTATGCCCGGAGTATTGCCAGAGTATGCCCGGAGTATTGCCAGAGTATGCCCAGAGTATTGCCAGAGTATTGCAGAGTATGCCCAGAGTATTGCAGAGTATGCCCAGAGTATTGCAGAGTATGCCCAGAGTATTGCAGAGTATGCCCAGAGTATTGCAGAGTATGCCCAGAGTATTGCAGAGTATGCCCAGAGTATTGCAGAGTATGCCCAGAGTATTGCAGAGTATGCCCAGAGTATTGCAGAGTATGCCCAGAGTATTGCAGAGTATGCCCAGAGTATTGCAGAGTATGCCCAGAGTATTGCAGAGTATGCCCAGAGTATTGCCAGAGTATGCCCAGAGTATTGCCAGAGTATGCCCAGAGTATTGCAGAGTATGCCCAGAGTATTGCAGAGTATGCCCAGAGTATTGCAGAGTATGCCCAGAGTATTGCAGAGTATGCCCAGAGTATTGCAGAGTATGCCCAGAGTATTGCAGAGTATGCCCAGAGTATTGCAGAGTATGCCCAGAGTATTGCCAGAGTATGCCCAGAGTATTGCCAGAGTATTGCGGAGTATGCAGAGTATGCCCAGGGTATTGCAGAGTATGCCCAGAGTATTGCAGAGTATGCCCAGAGTATTGCAGAGTATGCCCAGAGTATTGCAGAGTATGCCCAGAGTATTGCAGAGTATGCCCAGAGTATTGCAGAGTATTGCCAGAGTATGCCCAGAGTATTGCCAGAGTATGCCCAGAGTATTGCCAGAGTATGCCCAGAGTATTGCCAGAGTATGCCCAGAGTATTGCCAGAGTATGCCCAGAGTATTGCCAGAGTATGCCCAGAGTATGCCCAGAGTATGCCCAGAGTATGCCCAGAGTATGCCCAGAGTATTGCCAGAGTATGCCCAGAGTATTGCCAGAGTATGCCCAGAGTATTGCCAGAGTATGCCCAGAGTATTGCCAGAGTATGCCCAGAGTATTGCAGAGTATGCCCAGAGTATTGCCAGAGTATGCCCAGAGTATTGCCAGAGTATGCCCAGAGTATTGCCAGAGTATTGCAGAGTATGCCCAGAGTATTGCCCAGAGTATTGCCAGAGTATGCCTGAGTATTGCCAGAGTATGCCTGAGTATGCCTGAGTATGCCTGAGTATGCCTGAGTATGCCTGAGTATGCCTGAGTATGCCTGAGTATTGCAGAGTATGCCCAGAGTATTGCCAGAGTATGCCTGAGTATTGCAGAGTATGCCCAGAGTATTGCCAGAGTATGCCTGAGTATTGCAGAGTATGCCCAGAGTATTGCCAGAGTATGCCCAGAGTATTGCCAGAGTATGCCTGAGTATTGCAGAGTATGCCCAGAGTATTGCCAGAGTATGCCTGAGTATGCCTGAGTATGCCTGAGTATGCCTGAGTATGCCTGAGTATGCCTGAGTATGCCTGAGTATTGCAGAGTATGCCCAGAGTATTGCCAGAGTATGCCTGAGTATTGCAGAGTATGCCCAGGTGAGTATTGCAGAGTATATGCAGCAGGGATGGCTGAGCAGGGAGGGAGGGATGGATGGATCTGTGACTGCATTTGTCACAGATCCAGCCCGCAGCACCGGCGCTGCCATCCGCTCCCTCCCCTCTCCTCTCACACTGTACCGATCGGTACAGAGAGAGGAGGGAGGAACCGGCGTCAAATGACGCCGGTCTGTTTACATCTGATCGCGCCGTCATTGGACGGCGCGATCACGTGGTAAACCGCCGCTATCAGCGGCGATTTACCGTGATCCGTGATGCGCCGGGTCCTCTGGACCCGGCGGTCACGAATGTTCCCGTGTGCGCGCCTCAGGAGGCGCGCGGGAGCGCGATTCTGACAGGCCGTTAATTAACGGCCAGTTAGAATACAGCAACCGCCCTAGAGCCGTACTTTCGGCATAGGGCGGTTGCAAAGTGGTTAAAGTGATTGTAAAGATTTTTATAAAAATAACAAATATGTTATACTTACCTGCCCTGTGCAGTGGATTTGCACAGAGCAGCCAAGATCCCCCTTTTCTCAGGTCCCTATTTGGTGCTCTTGGCCACTCCCTCCCTGTCGAGTGCCCCCACAGCAAGCAGCTGGTCTCGGGGGCATCCGAGCCAAGTCACAGCTCCCCATGTCCATTTAGACATGAAGCCGCGGTCCAGCCCCACCCCCTCTCTCTCCTGATTGGCCAACTGACTTTGATTGACAGCAGCGGGAGCCAATAGTGCCACTGCTGTGTCTCAGCCAATCAGGAGGGAGAGTCTCCAACAGCTGAGACACTCGTGGAGATCCCTGGACAGAGAGGGGGGCTGCTGCACACAGAAGTCTTTTTATCCTAATGTATAGATTAAGATAAAAAGCCTTCTGACTTTACAACCCCTTTAAGCTTTAACCAAAAAATAAAAAACCTGGAAGCCGATTGGTTTCTATGCAGAGCGGCACCCGATTTTGCACTCTCCAGTTTTATTAAATCAAACCTATTGGGGCTGATGACTAAAATTGGAGAGTGCAAAATCTGGTGCAATTAATATTTGAGCTGCTTTGTAAGCGATTCTGTTACTTGCATGTTCTTCCTTTATGGAGGGGATCATACAATGATGGTGATCTATATTTTTTCCAATCTTTCAGTACAGTCTTGCATTTTTCACTCCTGATGATTGTGTGGAAGTGCTGAATATAAAGAAAGTACCTTTATACCTCCTGATGATTGGCTTCAGGCCATGAAATGTGTAGAGTCTCCAATAAAGGGTGTCTAGACAAGCCGGTTTTTATGATGAATTTTAAATATGATGTATATTGGATGCATGTTGCTTCCTTGTATTCAATCCTATTAATCATAACTATTGTGATTTATACTCCTAACAATCATGTTTACCCGTATCAAATACTTCACAATCATTAATTGATATGTTAATTAGTTATTTAATAAAAATGATGCGATTATTATTTATATTACGATTACTACCATTATCATCCACATGGATTAGTTCACTATGTGTCTATCATGTATATTTTACGTGATTGAGAGACTTTATTGAATAAAGCAGGCCATACACGATTCGAATTTCGATCGAAAATCGCATACGAGCGTGAAATCGGACGATTTTCGTATCATTAGTGTGCTTGTTCGACACGCGATTTTCGTACGACAGGCGAAATTTCAAAAACCAACATGTTGGTTTTTTTTTCTGAAAAACGTCCAAAAATCGTATCGTTAATGGTAGAGTTGGACGATTTTTCCCAAGAAACATAACTGCGCATGATCCGAGTTGGCGCGACCCGACTTTTGACAGTAGGGGGTATGTTTAAAAGGTCACAGAAGATTACATCACTTCCTCTATGGTATAAAAACATTGTGTTTTCTCGCTCGATTTTCGTACGTAATTGATGGTACACTCGCATGCTTTTGTGAGCGCCGCGTTCGTTTATCGCTCGACGGCTCGTTCGAAATTCGAATCGTGTATGGCCTGCCTTAGAGCATATCATGAATTTTATTATTGTTTATACATTATCCCTCGCACAGACATGCCCCATGTAAAGTCCCAACAAACTCCTTTCCATGTATATCCAATAAGCTTTCAGTTTTAAAAAAAAAAAGCTTAGATGAACCGTGATGGAGTTGATAAAATGACTATTTTATTTCTCTCTTTTAACCACTTAAGCCCCGGACCAATATGCTGCTAAATGCCCAGAGGTGTTTTTACAATTTGGCACTGCGCTGCTTTAACTGGTAATTGTGCGGTCATACAATGTTGTACCGAAACAAAATTTGCGTCCTTTTCTTCCCACAAATAGAGCTTTCTTTTAATGGTATTTGATTGTCTCAGTGATCTTTATTTTTTGCGATATAAAACGGAAAAAGACTGTAAACTTAACAAAAAGTAAAAAATATCGAATAAACTAAATTTTAGTCAAACATTTAGGCCAAAATGTATTCAGCTTAGTTAAAAAAAAAAAATTGTATATTTATTGGTTTTCGCAAAAGTTATAGCGTCTACAAACTAGGGTACATTTTCTGGAATTTACACAGCTTTTATTTTATGACTGCCTATCTCATTTCTTGAGGTGCTAAAATGGCAGGGCAGTACAAAACCCCCTCAAATGACCCCATTTTGGAATGTAGACACCCCAAGGAAACTGCTGAGAGGCAAGTTGAGTCCATTGAATATTTTTTTTTACTAAATTATATATTGCTCACACATCCCATGGTTATATGTGGAATTGCACCCCTAGCCGCGTACGGGACCCCGAAAACCAATCACCGCCTTCAAGATTTGTGTGAGTGAAATCAAATAATTATGTCCTTAGAAATCTTGAAGGTGGTGATTGGTTTTCGGGGTCCTGTACGCGGCTAAGCTCCCAAAAAGTCCCACACATGTGGTATCCCCATACTCAGGAGAAGCAGCAGAATGTATTTTGGGGTGCAATTCCACATATAACCAGGGCATGTGGGAGCAATATATCATTTAGTGAAAACGTTTTGTAAATTTTTTTTTTGGTCATTATTCAAATCACTTGGGGCAAAAAAATTAAATATTCCATGGACTCAACATGCCTCTCAGCAAATAGCTTGGGATGTCTTCTTTCCAAAATTGGGTCATTTGGGGGGGTTGTGTGCCATCTTGACATTTTATGGTCTTCAAAACTGTGATAGGTAGTGAGGAGTGAAATCAAAAATGTATGCCCTTAGAAATCTTGAAGGCGGTGCTTGGTTTTCGGGGCCCCATACACGGCTAGGCTCCCAAAAAGTCTCACACATGTGGTATCCCTGTACTCAGGAGAAGCGGCAGAATGTATTTTGGGGTGCAATTCCACATGTAACCATGGCATGTGTGAGAAATATATCATTTAGTGACAACTTTGTGCAAAAAAATATCAGTTTGTCATATTCCCGCAACTTGTGAAAAATGTAGGTCCCATTTAAGACAGAGTATACAGGTCATTCTCAAAAAATTAGCATATTGTGATAAAGTTCATTATTTTCTGTAATGTACTGATAAACATTAGACTTTCATATATTTTAGATTCATTACACACAACTGAAGTAGTTAAAGCCTTTTTTTTGTTTTAATATTGATGATTTTGGCATAAAGCTCATGAAAACCCCAAATTCCTATCTCAAAAAATTAGCATATTTCATCCGACCAATAAAAGAAAAGTGTTTTTAATTAAAAAAAAGTCAACCTTCAAATAATTCTGTTCAGTTATGCACTCAATACTTTATCGGGAATCCTTTTGCAGAAATGACTGCTTCAATGCAGCGTGGCATGGAGGCAATCAGCCTGTGGCACTGCTGAGGTGTTATGGAGGCCCAGGATGCTTCGGTAGCGGCCTTCAGCTCATCCAGAGTGTTGGGTCTTGCGTCTCTCAACTTTCTCTTCCCAATATCCCACAGATTCTCTATGGGGTTCAGGTCAGGAGAGTTGGCAGGCCAATTGAGCACAGTAATACCATGGTCAGTAAACCATTTACCAGTGGTTTTGGCACTGTGAGCAGGTGCCAGGTCGTGCTGAAAAATGAAATCTTCATCTCCATAAAGCTTTTCAGCAGATGGAAGCATGAAGTGCTCCAAAATCTCCTGATAGCTAGCTGCATTCACCCTGCCCTTGATAAAACACAGTGGACCAACACCAGCAGCTGACATGGCACCCCACACCATCACTGACTGTGGGTACTTGACACTGGACTTCAGGCATTTTGGCATTTCCCTCTCCCCAGTCTTCCTCCAGACTCTGGCACCTTGATTACCGAATGACATGCAAAATTTGCTTTCATCCGAAAAAAGTACTTTGGACCACTGAGCAACAGTCCAGTGTTGCTTCTCTGTAGCCCAGGTCAGGCGCTTCTGCCGCTGTTTCTGGTTCAAAAGTGGCTTGACCTGGGGAATGCGGCACCTGTAGCCCATTTCCTGCACACGCCTGTACACGGTGGCTCTGGATGTTTCTACTCCAGACTCAGTCCACTGCTTCCGTAGGTCCCCCAAGGTCTGGAATCGGTCCTTCTCCACAATCTTCCTCAGGGTCCGGTCACCTCTTTTCGTTGTGCAGCGTTTTCTGCCACACTTTTTCCTTTCCACAGACTTCCCACTGAGGTGCCTTGATACAGCACTCTGGGAACAGCCTATTCGTTCAGAAATTTCTTTCTGTGTCTTACCCTCTTGCTTGAGGGTGTCAATGATGGCCTTCTGGACAGCAGTCAGGTCGGCAGTCTTACCCATGATTGCGGTTTGGAGTAATGAACCAGGCTGGGAGTTTTTAAAAGTCTCAGGAATCTTTTGCAGGTGTTTAGAGTTAATTAGTTGATTCAGATGATTAGGTTAAGAGCTCGTTTAGAGAATCTTTTCGTGATATGCTAATTTTTTGAGATAGGAATTTTGGGTTTTCATGAGCTGTATGCCAAAATCATCAATTTTCAAACAAAAAAAAAGCTTGAACTAATTCAGTTATGTGTAATGAATCTAAAATATATGAAAGTCTAATGTTTATCAGTACATTACAGAAAATAATGAACTTTATCACAATATGCTAATTTTTTGAGAATGACCTGTATGTGTGTAGTCAACAATGAAAAATCCACAAACCTTACAATCTCCAGCACTTTCTTCAGCACAGAGGACAACTTTGCAGCCTATAACATAGTAAAGGAATAAGTTAAGATAATCAAATATGTGATTTAAACCAAAAGGTACTTTACCTGCATTGAAGAAAAAAAACAATACTGGAAGAGGCAAAAAAGCTTTTTTCGGCAAACAGAACAGATGGAGGAAGCAGAGAATGTCTGACAAAGATACTGTTGAAAGGGATACGTTAAAAAAAATAAAAAGGGCTATAATGCAGCATGGAATATGAGGAATATATACATCTCCACAAATAAGAACATTACATATAAATATAGGATCACAGATAGACGCGTGAACAATCGATAAGCCAAACTCCAGCCAAATATTGCTTTTAGGTTCAGGAAACGGCTGAAAGCTTAGTCAGACATCTGTAAGGAAGTGAGGGAAGAGCCCAATTATTCAGTGATTCCAGGGATATTCCTACTCGTGGAATATTGGGCGAATTTCTTTTAAACCAGAAGAAGGGAATGGATGACGGGGATATGTTCTACTACCGTCACAATGGCTCCACCCAAAAAGTTCCACTTTTAGGACTCCTCCCCCACGCCTGGTAAAGAAATGGCACTTTACCTAGGATTGGTCCGCACAGCCTTCTGGGACATGCGACAGGTCCCAGAAGACTACGGGACCATTCCATTCACAATGAGCAGCGTGGCTCGTGCATGAGCAGTGTGCACCCAGCTGTGAAGCTGCTAACTGTCACAGCCAGGTGCCCGCAGTTAACATTCCAGGGCCGAGGACAGACAACAGGAGATGAAAACAGCTGGAGTGAGCACATCGCTGGATCCTGGGACAGGTGAATGGCTGTTTACTAAAAGTCAGCAGCTACAGTTTATGTAGCAGCTAACTTAATTTTTACATGGGAGGCTGGAGCTCCTCTTTAAAGAACACATATCCCACCAACAGAGTGTCCAAGAAATGAAGGCAATGGTTGGCATCAACAAACAGTTGTAATATCAGTTTTAGATGGACTGACACTTTAAGAACAATACGCAGGTATGGCTTATTAGCAAACAGTCATGTTATGAACTCAAGCAATGGTGAGACCAATGCATTTCAACACATATGAAATCAGGAGGAAGATACGTACATTAAAGCGGACAGCTATATGATTCATAGGAGGGTACATACTTAGAGCCAATTCATCCACACTGTTGAAAAAATAAAAATGTAAACATCAACAAAAACGATATCGGACAATTATATACATTTTTAAAATAGACCTGAAATTAAAAATAGAAGATCTGCTACTTTATAGGAAACAAATGGAAATATTAATTTTTGCCAAACAGTACCCGGTAAAATGTATTACTTTTTAAATTCCTCCTGAGAAATAACAAGTGCAGTTCCTGTGCTTTTCAGCAACTTTTTTTTTATTATTATTAAAAATGTTTTGGTAATTTTTTTTATTGATTTTACAGATTATTTTTGTACAAAAAAGGAACAGTGTACCAAATTGAACAAAAACATACTGTAAGTAAGCAAGAGTCCATGTTAATACTAGGGCTGCAACTAACGATTATTTTCATAATCGATTAGTTGGCCGAATTATTGTTTCAAATAAATCAGTTAATAAACTTAAAAAAAAAAACACCCCACACATGGTAATTTTGCTGCGATTTGCATTTTATTTTTGGCCAATTTGTCGTTGGGCAGATTAAAAAACACAAATTGCCACAAAAATGCATTACATGCAGTATATTAAACCAAGAAAACAAAATGCACAGTTTTGCTAAAAAAAAAAAAAAAAAGTCCTTGCCCTTTCTAAATACGCAGCAGCTGAAAATAAATCATGGATGTGAAACCATGTAAATGAACTGCAATGTGTTTCTGCAAAAAGCAGAGGTGTGACTAAAATTGGTACAAAAAGAGAAAATAATTGCAACTGTAAGGGGTTAATTTTTTTTTACTGTGGGACAGTGAAAGTAATATTTGCTCTTTTTGTACTATAAAAAGGGCTAATTTTAGTTTTTTGAACCCCATTAAGTTGCTGGACGATTAAACGATTACCATTTTCATAATCGATTCATTTTATAATCTTGCTGCTAGACTCTCTGGATTTGAATTGACATTTATTGATATTACTACTATGCTGCTCACTGTCCTCCTTACTGGAGAGCAATCTGTACTCAATGACCTGTAGTGCATTTATTTCTCGGCTTCATTCCATCTGGGGGTCTGTGCTCTCTGCACCTTATCCTGTTACTTTTTGAATATGCCCGGATAAGCCGTCAGATAGACAGTCATCAGGGGGAAAAAGGCAAGGTTATATTAGTAATGGGGTGATTTCAAAATAGCAGTTGCAAGGAGACCATATAAGGGACTGGTTCTTTTCCCTTTACTTACTTTAGTATTTTTTTTTTTTGGCACAGCAGTTTATGCCTGCCTAAGGCTCCATGCACACTAGGAGCAGAAAAAACGTCAACGTTTTTAGCTTGAAAAATGTGGCAGACGCAGAATGAAAGCATAATCTACAAAGTTTAGGCGAGTCTATGAGAGTTTAGGCGAGTCTATGAGAGTTTAGTTTATAGGCGTTTCTTGCACTACACTCCCCTCTGCAAAAGTTTTTACTCCCACAACACACCTAAAAAAACATTGGCACTTGACGTTCAGAAGAGTTGAGAGGAGTTTAAGAGAGACCGACGTTTTTACAGCTTCTAAACTCCTCCAGGAAATGCGATAGAGAAGGTTTTTTTCCCTGCCTCTGAACGTCCCTGACAGTAAACGCCTGTAGCAGTCAATAATGTGCAACGACACATAGAGCACAATAGAAGTGCTTCTAGAGGCAAGAGAAAAAATCATCAAACGCCTGTAGAATCAACGTTTTTTAAGTCCAGTGTGCATGGAGCCTTAAAGTGATTATAAAGGCTCAAAGTTGTTTACCTTCATGCATTCTATGCATGAATTTAAAAAACCTCCTCTGTGTAGCATGTGATGTGCATGAGAGCCTCAGTTCTACAGAGACTCTCCTTCCTCATTAGCTGAGACAGTAGACAGCCAGTGGGCCAATGAGGAGGGAGGCGGGGGCGGAGTCGAGCTGAAGCTCTGTGTGTAAATAGATACACAGAGCCACATCTTAAGAGTGAGCCTGCTTGGGTACCCCCATGGCAAGCCGCTTGCTCTGATGGAACTGGAAAGGGCCAAGAGCACTGGCGTGGGACCCGAGAAGAAGAAGACTGGGACTGCTCTGTGCAAAATCAGAGCAGGCGAGTAAGATTTTTTTTATTTATTTAATTAACCACTTGCCGCCTGCCTTAACCAAAAAGACGTCGACAAAGTGGTTTTCATATCCTGAGTGGACGTCATATGACGTCTTCAGGATGTTGCCTACTGCGTGCCCCTGGGGGCACGCATCGCGGCGATCGTTGTTGCAGGGTGTCAGTCTGGCACCCCACAACACCGATCTAGGGAAAGAGTCTCCGACAGAGACACTTTACCACGTGATCAGCCGTGTCCAGTGACGTGCCGCCTATCTGCGCCCATCCGTGCAGCATATTAGTGCCAATCCGGGCCACCACATCAGTGCCACCTCATCGGTGCCCATCAGTGCAGTACCATCAGTGAAGGAGAAAACTTACTTATTTACAATGTTTTATAACAGAAACAAAAACAAAAATATTTTCTACATTTTTTTGCAGAAAATAAAAATCCCAGAGGAGATCAAATACCATCATAAGAAAGCTCTATTTGTGGGCACAAAATTATAAAAATGTAGTTTGGGTAGTGTAGCATGACCACGCAATTGTCATTCAAAGTGCAACAGCGCTGAAAGCTGAAAGTAGGTCTGGACGGGAAGGTGTATAAGTGCCCTGTATGGAAGTGGTTAAATAACAAAGCACCTTTAATATCACTTTAAGACAATAAATTGACAAGAACTGGCAGGATGGCAATCGTGGTTACATTGGGGGAGCAATGAAAATCAGTCTCAGAAACATGCCATAAGTCATTTAAGATGCGATTACCACACCAAAGATTTATTGAGTGGTAAGAACATATGCTGTAGTCTGAAATCATTTTTTGCAAGACTTACAGTGTGTGGGCGTCTTTTAAATATATGGGGATTTGAATTACTAATAACATATGAAAAGTGCACACAGTTTATACCTGGGGCTCACTTCCTGTGTAATATCGGCCAGGTCATCCAGCTGTGCCACCTGATCTGTCGTCTCCACCTTCCCATGAGTCTTCAGGGCTCCCAGCACCTTCTTCATACAGGCTTTAGAGGCCTTCATAAGACCCAAGCATGGAGCTATAAGCCTGTGGTCTTCCTCGGACCAATAAGTATCCTGGTTTCCACGGGCACCCGTTTCATCATCTTCTAGGATGTCACCAAAAGGGTCCTCACCACTTGCCAAAGCCTGTCACAAATAAAATAAAATATGTTTTTTTTTATCAATGTAAAACATTTTTTAAATTTAAAAAGACCAACATTATGACTTAAAGTGGCTGCAAAGGCAGAAGGTTTTTTATCCAAATGCATCAAGATAAAAAGCCTTTTGTGTGCAGTAGCCCCCCCCCCCCCACCCCCCCCCCACCAGTACAGTATTTGTAAATTTAAATCATATCCCCTCTTAAGCGTCTCTTCTCCAGAGAGAATAAGTTCAGTGCTCACAACCGTTCCTCATAACCAATATCCTCCAGACCCTTTATTAGTTGTGTTGCCCTCTTTGTACTCAATCCATTTCCAGCACATCCTTCCTGAGGACTGGTGGCCAGAACTGGACAGCATACTCCAGGTGAGGCCGCATCAGAGTCTTTTAGAGCAGAATTATTGCTTAATCCCTGGCGTAAATCCCCTTTTTAATGCATTCCGATATCCTGTTTTCTTTGTTAGCAGCAGCTTGGCGTTGCATGTCATTGCTGAGCTTATCGTCTACTAGGACCCCCAGGTCCTTTACCATCCTTGATTTCACCTGAGGTTCTCCCCCCAGTAAGTAGATTGCATTTATATTTATGTAGTTACCCACCCCATTAATTTGTTTAGATCTACTTGCAAGGTTTCCACATCCTGCGGAGAAGTTATTGCCTTGCTTAGCTTAGTATCGTCTGCAAATACAGAGATTCAACTGATTACCCCATCCTTCAGGTCTTTTATGAACCAATTAAATAGGATTGGTTCCAGGACAGAACCCTGGTGGATCCTACTTCCCACACCTGACCATTCCGAGTATTCCTCATTTATCACCACCCCCTGAACTCGCCCCTGTAGCCAGTTTTCGATCGATGTACTCACACTATGGTCCATGCCAACGGACTTTACTTTGTACAGTGAACGTTTAGAGCAGGGGTGTCAAATCTCTGTATTTAGAGCAGGGGTGTCAAACTCAATTTCAATGTGGGCCACATCAGCATTATGATTGCCCTCAAAAGGGCCGGTTGTATCTGTAAGATTAGATGTCCAGCGCATCCCCTCCCATTACATTGGATGTCAAGAGCCACCCCACTGTCAGAAGTTGAGTCCCCCACCCTCACATCACAGTGCACCCCCTTTTCTTTTATGCTGCTGCTGGGAAGAAGACTGATTCATTGCTTGAAAGTACAGGGTCTGAAGAAGGACCAGAGGAGGGCTGGAGCTCTCCTGCAGCTGCAGGAGAGGTGCGAGGGCCACATGAAATGGCATGGAGGGCCGAATTTGGCCCGCGGGTTTTTGTTTGACACCTGTGGTTTAGAGGGAACTGTATCAAATGCTTTTGGGAAATCCACATACATCACATCTACGGGCCTTCCTTTATCTAGATGGCAGCTCACCTACTCATAGAAGGGTAATAGATTGGTTTGGCAAAAACGATTCTTCATGATTACTGCTAATGATACCCTTCTCATTACTAAAATCCTGTATATAGTCCCTTATCATGTAGGCCTTATTGAGGAGGGATGAGTTTATATTGGATTGTATAAAGTAGATCTCACCTGTTCCATCTCTTCTAGCGCATCCTTGACTACACCCAGATATCCAGATACAGTTGCTACAACAGCAGCCTGGTTATCTGTTGATATGATTTTAAGAACAAATTTAAAAATGGTACAAAATGCTGTATAAAAAAAAATAAAAAAAAATAAAATAAAAAAGTATTCGCTTTTACATGCAACTTTGTACACTAAGGCCCGGATTCACAAAGCACTTGCGCCAACGTAAGCGCAAATGTGCGCTGGACCCACAAACTAAGATACACCTAAAAACAGACTTCATCCCACCGACGTAACTTGCCTACGCCGGCGTAGAGGGGGCGCATATTTACGCTGGACGCATGTGGCGCTCCCATTGATTTTCTATTCAAATATGCAAATGAGGGAGATACGCGGTTTGCGTAAGTTTTACGTCTGGCGTAAAGTTATTCCCCATAGATGAGGCGCAAACCATGCAAAAGGTATGGACCAGGGAACACAAGCCTACGTATTGTACGTTGGACGTCTGTGAATATGGGCCGACGTGGGTCTAGCTGGGCATAGGTTACATTAACGGTGTACACCAGGTGTGGCCAACCAGTGGCCCGGAGATGTGGCCCACGACCTCCTGCTCTGGAATGGCGGGTTGGCAAGCCCAGATTGCAGGTTGCCGACCTGCCATACCACAGCATCAGTGTTGTGAATGAAGCTGGTGGTAGAGGAAGAAAGCGGCTACGGAACAGAGCCCCATAAGCCGATACTTTCTCTACAGTGCTGGCTTTTGCCACATGTGGAGTCTATGGCAAAGTTCAGCTAACCCCCAGGATAGACACAGGTACCCTTCACTGCACCCGCGGTGTGGGTAAACCGCAGCACATCAGTGTGAAAGCAGTCTTAGGCCCGTTTCACACAATCAGCCTGAACAAATTGGACCCTCAATTCACCTCTATAGAGTGACAGATGTTCGTTTACGCCCACCTACCTCCAATCCGAAAAATAGGATTTTTTATAACAGCTTACCTGTAAAATCCTTTTCTTGGAGTACATCACGGGACACAGAGCTGCATATTAATAACTGTGTGGGTTATAGAGCCTACCTTCAGGTGTGGACACTGGCAATCAAGACAGGAAGTTCCCTCCCTATATAACCCCTCCCATACTGGGAGCTCCTCAGTTTTGTAGCAAAGCAATAAGTGTCCCAATATCCCCAAACAAGAGGGGTGGGAGCTCTGTGTCCCGTGATGTACTCCAAGAAAAGGATTTTACAGGTAAGCTGTTATAAAAATCCTATTTTCTTTATCGTACATCACGGGACACAGAGCTGCATATTAATAACTGTGTGGGATGTCCCATAGCAATGCCTACTGAGGGGAGGGAGACACACAACGCAGACCGCCCTCATACATGAGGAGCTATAATGCTGCTTTCAGCATACTGCGCCAAGAGGCTGCATCCTTTGCCATCCTTTGTTCACCTGATAGGAATTAGTGAACGTAAGCACAGATGACCAAGTTGCGGCCTTGCCAATCTGAGTCATAAAGGCTTGGTAACGCATCACGCATAAAGCGCTTACTATCCTGGTAGGGAGTACCCCAACAAGAAGCAGGGGGAATCCCACCCTTTATACCACAAGCCTGAATAACAACCTGATGAATCAACATCGAACACAGATGAATTAGACGCTGCCCTGCCCTATCCTGGGCCCTCCTGGTAGCGCGAACATCAGTCTTCCGTATCCGAGCAGCCGCTTCAGAGAGGCCTTGCTATTCCTACTCTAACAAGGGAGAGTAACCCTCTCAATAGCTGATCTGAATACTGTCTGCCCACCCTAGGGTCTTCTGGCAGTATAATAAACACGTCAGCCTTCTATATCTGACAACTTCAGATAGATATTTAACTGCTCTCATCTCAATTGAGAGAAAGGCAATAACTCCTCCTTCCGTGAAACAAGGTCTTGAAAGAGAGGAAGGTACGAACCTTCTGATTCAAATGAACACTAGATCCTTCTAGTGAATCAGGCTGGGTGAGGATTAACATCAACATCACCCTACCTGTAAAACAAATTAAGTATGGTTTTATGCCAAGAAAGTTGCCCATACTGAAACTCACTTGGAGACTACCACGACTAAGAACACCAATTCCCCTGTTAAAGGATGAAGGAAAATATGGTGCATCGGCCCAAGGTACTGACCCTGTAAGCCGACAATACTAGACACAATCCTCCTAGCACAAGGGCGTCCAAACTGGCGGACTTATACACTTTACCCCTTGAAGAATGGCTTGGATCAAGGAGCGTGAAGCAAGCGCCCTTGGAAACAAGGTCGAGATCAGATCCTTGACTGAACTTAAGGCTAGTTCCGTCGCCTTTCCAAATGTGGGAAGGCAATCATTTTCCCTATGGCATACTTCCAAGGATGCCACCATCTGGTTTCACACCAGGAACATGGGCTTCCCAGATCCTAAGCCATCTGGTCCCGGAAGCCAGCTCTTCTGTATGAATCAAGGGAATTACTGCTGATTCCGAAAATCCCAATCCTTAAGAATGCGTGCTATAATAACCAGACCATAAATCCACCTGTTTGCAAGACAGGATGCAATACTCTCTGTGAAGTAGGGCAGGACAAGATGTAAGGGACCCTGGGTCCTCTACTACCCCTACTGCTTCTGCACAGTGAGGTCGTCTGGGTTATGCCGGAGAAATCAGGCCGGCTTCCGTTAGCCTCTGACGTTGCATAGAAGCCAAAAAGTCGCGACACGGGGGGGGGGGGGGGGGTTGTGGGGTTTAGAGACACAAACCAGTGACAACTGGCCCCCCGGATAACTAACACCTCTGTCCCGCATGCGGATGGATCCTTTGTCCTCGACACCCAAGCTGTTCTATTTCTTGTTGAACCTGGACACCAATACCTAAAAGTACAGGATACCCTTTCTGTGGCTTTGGCCAGAAAAAAAGGGTCGGGGCGTAGAGGTCATTCTCCTGGAGACAATTGCTGACGGCTCCAGCAATCGCCTGCCAATTCCATAAAATGACAATTGTCAATAGGCATGGCACAAGCTCCTCCCTGGTAGAGGAAGTAAATCCCTAGTGTGGCATTGTCTGATTGAACTCTGACAGCACAATCTTGCCACCTAAACGTACAGGCCTTAAGACAGATGCCCCATCGGTAGCTCTAGCTGACGTATAAGGCTCAACTACTTTCCCTGGGCCGTGGTCTTTTTCCAGGCTTGGCAATCCCTTCTTAGTTAAGAACCACCAACAGAAATTCCAGCATATCACTGGGACCCGACCCACTGGATAATGCTAGGTTAGGATCCACTCCTAGGCCCACAGATAAGGTTTACATCAGCCCTGAGTAAAAGTTAGCAAAGGGAGCTGTGTTGACTGAAGCCAGCATCTTCCCTAGCACCCCAAGGAAAAGGGCAAAGGTAAGGAACCGTTCCTTGCTGTGACCCCATAGACCCGCTTCTGTTCGAACGGGAACCCCGGCCTCGTCCCGGGGGGGGGGGGGAGGGAAGAGGAGAGGGCCGCGGTCGACTGTCTCCCTGGGGCGGCCGCGGGGGGCCGGGGAATGACGGGCGGGACCGTGGCCACAGAACTCCTTTTTGGGCTGTGCCAAACCTTCCAAGCATCCTGTTAAATGAAAGAAACAATGTACCCTTAGACTGGGGCCCCAACCCAGTAGTTCCAGATATTTGACCTTGCTGGACACCCTTAGGTCCAGCCATGCTACTGAACCATCAGCAGGAGTTAGTCTTGGTATGCCATTAGCGCTATACCCTGGGCCTTTAGACCTGCTAGAGGCGGCCCTAGCACCCTGTCAACCCTGGAACAGTGGCTAAGACGAGGGCAAGACCACGAACTGGAGATAGAGCTGTTCCCCTGCGACACACAGCCCATGTAAATAAACACATATATAAATGGCTTCTCACGTGTGTGTATATGGCAAGTGCTTAAAGCCATATGCCTCTATGGAACAAGCATCTAGCAAGCCAACACACACTAGGCAAGTGTTATGCGACATTATGCCGTATGTACCCATGCAGATACGTATTCCTATGCAAGCCCTCCAGTATAATTAAGGAGACTTAACTTATCATGGCTCATTTAAGCAAACATGCAAAATTTAGGCTAAGCAACCTTTAAAGCGAACATGCATACTTATGTGATCCAGCATCTTTCATGCGATCAACATTTTATGCATCTTAAGCACTACTGTGCAGACAAGTACCCCTGTGGAACCAAGGACTCTCGTGTGAACAAGCACCCCTGTGTGATCCAGCATTTTTATGCCAACAAGCATCTTAATGCGACTTCAGACCTTTAAGCCTCTCTATGTGATCAAGTATCCGTGGGTACTCAAGGACTCGGTCGATTAAACAATCATGTATAATCCAGCATTTTTATGCCCTCAAGCAACTTCATGCGACCCTTAGGCAATACTGAGGAAACAAGCCTCTCTGTGTGCCCAAATATCCCTGGGTAATCCAGGACTCTAGGATCCAGCTTCTTTATGCATTCAAGCATCCTTATGCGACTTTTCGCATTTCTGGGGGAACAAGCCTCTCTGTGCGCCCAAATATCCCTGGGTAATCCAGGACTCTAGGATCCAGCTTTTTTATGCATTCAAGCATCCTTATGCGACTTTTCGCATTTCTGGGGAACAAGCCTCTCTGTGTGACCAAATATCCTTCGGTAACCAAGGACTCGGGTGATCAGGCAACCACGAGTGACCAGGCATCTTTGTGCATTTGAGCGTCTTTATGCAACTTTAGGCATTTTCATGGAAACAAGTCCTTCTGTGTGCCCCCATATCCTTGGGTAAATCAGGATTCTGGTTATCAGGAACCCTGTGTGATCCAACATCTTTATGCATTCCAGCTATTTTCAGCGATCCTATGAATTCCTGTGGAAACATAAAAACATGTTTTGTTACTTGTTTTTACCCAACATGCATTGATATGCGATTTTAGGCACCTTAATGAAACCAAGCATCCATATGTGGCCTTGTAAAACATGTAAAACCATACAGACAGAACTTGTAACTTTATGCGATTAACCATAAAACATGTTCTGTTACTTGTCTTTACCCCACACTTTAAACCTACCAAACTCATGTATATTATGCAAACATACGGATTGGTAAACAGGAAGTTATCCTCTGCAGAAGTGTGTTGCAATGTTAGCCAACATAACGCTTCACGGAGCGGGGCGGCGCCCAAGAGAGAACCCTATGGGGGACTTGAGGTTATCTACAGCCAGAACCTCTTGTTAGCTGCAGCTGTAGCTTGTCCTAGGTCTTTAATCCCTTTACTAAGGAATTGGAGCAGGGAAAGGGGCACACCCTATTTACTCTGCTTACTGTGAGGCTGCTGAGGGTATAGCAGTTAACCTCTTATAGACCCATAGATGCAATGCACAAAAACATATGCAGCGTGGCTGCATCTTTTCCCAAGGCTGGTGTCCAACACCCCCTCTGTAACCTAGACAGGGGGTGCCTTGGCTAGGCCGGCAATTGCTCACCGGAGGCCCAACTGTGGTGCCCCAGGGGAATAGGGTGTCATCTCAGATCCTGATGGGGAGCCCTTTGCTTCTTTGCACTTTGGCGGCCTTTGCTGTCGCAGACCCTTTAGGAGTCATGTCCTGTCTGGAGGACTGCTTATCAGGACACCCACCAGTCAGACAAGAAAAGGATCACTCTAAGGATAAACCCTGAGTCCTCCTTGTCTGAACAGTTACCAAACACTGTTGCTGGGCTACCGGGCCAATCCAACACACCCTACTGAGGAACCGAGCGTTCAGGGTTAAGGGGAGTCTTCGCTGAAGGAGACTGCTCACTTTTGCTGAGTCCAACCACCCAAAGGTTCACAGAGCCACAGGAATTTTTTTTCGCTCTGTGTCCCGCCTGCAGACTGACAATTGAGCTTTCCAAAACTCACTGCTGTCTGAATCCGGGTGGGCGTCACACCCGTCCCCCCCAAAGCGTGCACGCACGCGCGCTCCCACCGCTACAGACGAGCGCACACAGACGCGCCCACACGCGCGCACCCGGACACGCACACAGGCGCGCGCGCACAGACGCGCATGCGCGCGCACAGACCCGCGGGCGGGCGCGCGCACGCACGCCGAACGGAGGACAGCGAGGAGGAAGGGGGCGACCGCCCAGGCAGGAAAACAATCCGGGACTCAGCAATCTAACCCAGGCTGAAGAAGAGAACCGACAGGTGACAGTTTACACTTAACAATCAACCATTCAAGTGGAAATGTAGGATTGCCCAGGGGATAACCATATGGGGAATAGAAGCCATCCTGTCTAGTATAGACATAGTGGTCAACATTGCCTCTGCAATCAGCATAACAGGCCACCCATAGACCCCGAATAAACTGGAGGACCTACTGTCGGACCAAGTCCCGTAGGCCCCCCACTTACCTCTCCACGCTGCAGGGTATTGCCTAAGCAAGAGGCCCAATCTTCACCCCTCCCCGTGGGTATTGCCAAAGACCTTCAGGGACCGGGGACCATCAGTAGGAACACCACTCCCCTGGACCTATAGAGCACCCTGGCATCAGAAGCACTTAGCCATGGAATAGACCAGAGCTCTGGAGCCCAGAGTCCAGCCCTCAATGAGAGAGGCGTTATAGGCTAAACCTCGTTCGTCCGAGGCCCGGGTACCGTCCACTTTGGCTCTGAAGCACTTTGGACGGATCCGGAATTCAAGCCTGCTTTAGCCCAGACAGGACTACCTTAAGCAAGAGCTTTGCAAACGTGACCAACACCTAAGACACTGGCGAAAAAACTGAGGAGCTCCCAGTATGGGAGGGGTTATATAGGGAGGGAACTTCCTGTCTTGATTGCCAGTGTCCCCACCTGAAGGTAGGCTCTATAACCCACACAGTTATTAATATGCAGCTCTGTGTCCCGTGATGTACGATAAAGAAAACAGAACAGGGAATTCGCCCCCTTCCATCTGAGCAGATCTGAAAGCCTGACAGCTTTGACCCGTTATCCGTCAGCTTTTCTCATTGTGGCCCGTGACTGGTTACCAAGTTGCTTAAGTGGCCCTCGCTGTTCAAAAGGTTGGGCACCCCTGGTGTACACAGTGATCCGGCGTATCTTAGGCAGTTGTTCAGACGTGGTTGTGCGCATGCGCACGGGGGATACGTCCACGTCTCAACACATGCGCAGTTCGTTTTAAGTACTTGTCTGGCGCCCGGCCCATCATTTGCATGGGGTCACACTTCATTAGCATGGATCACACCCACTTCCACCTACGAAATATACGCCACGCTGGTGCAACGTTGGAAGCATTTGCTTTGTGAATTCCATGCTTGCCTCTCTGCGCTGCATCGGCGTAGCAAAAAAGATACGCTACAGCAGCATAAATGTGCGCCGATGTCTGTGAATCCGGGGCATTAATGTTCTTAGACCATTGACTAGGTCCTGTACATTTACGTTGGCAGAATGGCACAGCTGAGCAATGTATTGTATATATACACACGTCACTTTGAAATTCCAGCCGTGCAGTTGTGCACCCCTGCCACGAGCTCTGGGACCGTGCCCGCGGACTCGATGTCCGCTGGTGTCCTGCGATCGGGTCACAGAGCTGTAGAACGGGGAGAGGCAAGTCTAAACAAGCATCTCTCCGTTCTGCCTAGTGACACCTCTCATCGGGAACAGCGATTAGTGACGTGTCACTTGTAGCCACGCCCACTAACAGTTAGAATCACTCCCTTGGAAACACTTAACCACCTTCATGCGGCTGTAGTGCATGTCCAAAAAACGGTGCCTGCACTTTTTTGGTGCGATTTGAACCCATTCAAAATGAATGGGCTCAAATCACACCACACTTAAAAGGTTATACAGTGCATGTGCGATTCACATGCGTATAATAGTACGAACGCTGACCCCTGAACATTGCCAATGCAGTATAATGCATTCTATCAGGACATATGTCAAGGACACAAGCGTACTTTCAATAATAACTACACCAACATGCCCATCTTCACAGGGTTCGACTGCCCTGCACTGTAATACTGACGCTAGGGGACCACCAACAGATTGGGTGAAAATCCTGCCTGTACCACCTAGACATGAGCCTTTAACCCTTGCAGTGAAAACGGGTGTAGTAGGGCCACTGCAAAAACAGACCGTTTCTCTACAGTCCAGTTCCCGGAATTAAAAGTACACCTGTACTTCCATTACAGCCAATATAAGGAGTGTCCGCACAGATGCAAACAGATTAAACTATATTAATGCAAAAGGAAGGAATGAAGGATTTCTGGACAGCCGCACTCCTTGTTACTTGTTACTTTTATTGTAAAGTGAAAAACACAGGATACATGCCACAGCAAACGGGGTACAGGCTGACACATTTCACACCAAACTAGGAAAGAGTTTATATTTGACATCCATTTTTATGTATGTTAGCTATGATTAGGCACTAAAGTTTAGTGTGAAACGCTTCAGTTGTACCCCGTTTGCTGTGGCATGTATCCTGTGCGGCTGTCCAGAAATCCTTCCTTTATTTTGCATTATCCTATGCATTGCCAGCACCAGTGGCTTTGGACTTGGTGAGGAGATTCTTAATTGGTATCCCCGAGAGGTGATCCTTTCTCTCTAACTGCTATTATTAAGCTTACTTCAGCACATTGCTGTTACCAGCAGCATGAGTATCTGTTTTTTTGTTAATTTACTTGCATTGACACAATGAATGTATTTAACCATTAGGGAACCGCACGCCGTCAAATGACGGCGGGCAGAATACCCCATTGTTCTGACAGGACGTCATATGACGTCCTGTCATTTAAAGCCACTAGGGCGCACACACCCGTCGCGTTACTGGGAACACAATGCGCGTGCCCGGCGGCCGCGATTGCCCAGTAACTGAGCAGGGACGTGGAGCTATGTGTGTAAACACAGAGCTCCAGGTCCTGTCAGGGAGAGGTGACCGATGCCGTGTCCCTTGTACATAGGGACACAGATCGGTCACCCCCCTCCCCCTACAGTTAGAACACTCACTAGGCTACACATTTAACCCCTTCCCTTAGTGGTTAACCCCTTCCCTGCCAGTCACATTTATACAGTAATCAATGCATATGTATAGCACTGTTCACTGTATAAATGTGAATGGTCCCAAAATTGTGTCAAAAGTGTCCGATAAGTCTGCTATAATGTCGCAGTCCCGGGAAAAAAAAAATATTATTATGTTCCCTATTTTGGAGGCAATATAACTTTTGTGCAAACCAGTCACTATATGGTTATTGAGATTTTATTACGTATTTTTTTTTTTTTTTTTTAAATTGGATATTTATTATAGCAATAAATATTGTTTTTTTTCTAAATTTACGGTCTTATTTTTGTTTATAGCCCAAAAAATTTAAACCGCACAGGCGATCAAATGCCACAAAAAGAAAGCTCTATTAGTGAAAAAAAAAAAAAAAAGGACGTCAATTTTGTTTGGGAGCCACCACGCACGATAGCGCAATTGTCAGTTAAAGCGACGCAGTGTCGGAAGCTAAATTTGTGTCTGGGCAGGAAGGGGGTGTAGGTGCAAAGTAGGCAAGTAGTTAAAAACAAAAAGGACTTTAAAAAAAAAAAAGTAGATAAAAACAAGAAAAAAAATTAAAAATAAAAACCCAGAAAACGTACAGAGGCAATGAGACAAGTGAGTTACCTTTAGGAATTTGCTCAAACTGGTCACATGCTTCCCACACACTGCCCGTGGATACCAGCTGTACCTTTATCAGACTACAAGTAGGAAACATGAGAAGCCACATACGGGATGAACAATAATTAATACGCACCAGTCATAGTATATGACATTTTCATACCTTTGTATAGGAGAATTTAAGATGACTTCTATGAGTTGCATGGTGCCCTCTATCACGTCAGCCACAGCCTCTCTAACGGTCTTTCGAAGTGTTATACCTGAATACAGGGTACATACAATACGGTATGACAAATACATCACTTGAGGAACTCTAGACAAAATAATTTCGTTTTGGATAAGGTGAGAATAGGTTGGAAACTCGCTTAAACATGTTTGTATTTCTGTCTGTGCTTCAATTACAGATATTTAGCTTTATTAACCGCTGAAGGACCGCCTCCTGCACATATATGTCGGCAGAATGGCACGGACAGGCATATTAACATACCTGTACATCCCCTTTAAATGGCTGTCCATGCGGACGCGTGTGCCACCGGCGGCGCGCTAGCGACCCTGCCGCCATCCCCGTGGTCGTCTCACGGAGGTATAGAGCGGAAAGATGCCTAGTGACAATGACACCGATCTCCGCTCCGTGTCGTGCTCGCCCCCTCCCTTGGACTACAGGAGAGCCCACTAACACACAGCTCCTTTCTCTATCTGCAATTTAGAGAGCGTCCTGACTCTCCAGTAGTCCAAGGGAGGGGACGAGCACGACACTCCGCACCAGGAATAAAGCCTCGCATTACTGTGTGGAGTTACAGACAGAAGCACAGGAAGTGAGGATTTCTCAGAAGAATTAAGGACATTTAAAAGCAAAATGGAAGGATGAGGTAAGTGAAGGAGTGCTGCACTAAGGTAAAGGAAGACACAATTGTACATTTACAACCCCTTTAACATGTATTTTATATACAACATTATAGTATTATTCTTCTTTAAAGGTTTGCATAGATAATAGTATATCATCTTTTTCATCTCATCATTAACATTCTACTGTAACTCAGATACTTATTGATACCATTTTATCTTCAAGTGTTTAATCCTTTATATTGTTATTTTCAATTTTATTCAACAATAAAGTTTGTAAAAAAATAAAATAAAAAAAAAGGAGGAAGAAAAGCTCCTGCTCAGGGCAAGGGCGGATCCAGAGTCTAGTCTCGGGAGGGGCACTGCCAGAAAATAAGGTGTTGCTTACAGAACTCAATTAGGTGTCCGATGTGTCCGTTGCAATGTTGCAGTACCGCTAAAAAAATCAATGATTGCCGCCATTACTAGTAAAAAATATTTAAGTATAACTGCCATAAATCTATCCCATAGTTTCTAGACGATTGTCAGGGACTGCAGACATGGTACAAGAGATGGTCAGAGACTGCAGACATGGTACAAGAGATGGTCAGAGAATGCAGACATGGTACAAGAGATGGTCAGAGAATGCAGACGTGGTACAAGAGATGGTCAGAGAATGCAGACGTGGTACAAGAGATGGTCAGAGAATGCAGACGTGGTACAAGAGATGGTCAGAGAATGCAGACGTGGTACAAGAGATGGTCAGAGAATGCAGACGTGGTACAAGAGATGGTCAGAGAATGCAGACGTGGTGCAAGAGATGGTCAGAGAATGCAGACGTGGTGCAAGAGATGGTCAGAGAATGCAGACGTGGTGCAAGAGATGGTCAGAGAATGCAGACGTGGTGCAAGAGATGGTCAGAGAATGCAGACGTGGTGCAAGAGATGGTCAGAGACTGCAGACGTGGTGCAAGAGATGGTCAGAGACTGCAGACGTGGTGCAAGAGATGGTCAGAGACTGCAGACGTGGTGCAAGAGATGGTCAGAGACTGCAGACGTGGTGCAAGAGATGGTCAGAGACTTTTGTCTATAAATGCAGCCCCACTTTTGTCTATAAATGCAGCCCCACTGTTCATGGCACTCACCATGGCATTACCTCGATCACACACAGCAGGTATCTCCTCTCCCGACGTGTGTCATGGAACAAACAGGAGCTGTAGGTCTGTGTTCGGCAGGGCAGTGTGCTCTAGCAAGGTCCCCCCTAGACGAGCTTGTGTGATAGACAAAACACTGATTCAATCAGTGTTCCATCTCCATCTACTATCACACGAGCAGGCCTAGCACAGGCAGAACAGCCGAACACAGATCCAGCTCTCACAAACAGCCAGAGATGCCCAATGTCATACACGCAGGAGAGAGGGGAGCGCTGCAGTCAGCTACAGCTCAAAGCAGCCTCAGGACAGGCAGCATACCGGCCCTGGTGATGAGAGAGTGAGAGACTCGGCAGTGGCAGCTGCAGGCAGGCCCGGACTGGGACAAAAAATAGGCCTGGGCATTTTAGACTGAGCAGCCCGGGGGGGGGGGGGGGAAGAAAGATAGATAAAGATAAAAAGAAAGAAGGGGAGGAAGGAAGATAGATAGACAGACAGACAGACATAAAAGATAGATAGATAAACAAGAAAGATAGATAAAGATAGAAAGCAAGAAGGGAAGGAAGGAAGATAGATAAAGAAAGACATATAGATAAAGAAAGAAGGGAAGATAGATAGATAGATAGAGATAGATAGATAAAGAAGGGAAGGAAGGAAGATAGATAAAGAAAGTAAGATAGATAAAGATAGAAAGAAAGAAGAGAAGGAAGGAAGATAGATAAAGATAAATAGATAGATAGAGATAGATAGATATAGACAGCGGCGGTGCGTCTATAGAGGACACCGGATCGCCGCCCCCTCTAGCTCAGCCGCGACAATGGCCACAGTGGCGACGATAGGCACAGTGGCGACAATTATAGGGCACAGGGGCATCAATTGGCACAGTAGCGACAATTGAAGGGCACAGTGGCTGTGTTTGATGGCACAGTGGCTGTGTTTGATGGCATGGCACAGTGGCTGTGTTTGATGGCATGGCACAGTGGTGACAATTAATGGCACAGTGGCTCCGTTTGATGGCATGGCACAGTGGTGACAATTGATGGCACAGTGGTTGTGTTTGATGGCATGGCACAGTGGCTGTGTTTGATGGCATGGCACAGTGGTGACAATTGATGGCACAGTGGCTGTGTTTGATGGCATGGCACAGAGGTGACAATTGATGGCACAGTGGCTGTGTTTGATGGCATGGCACAGTGGTGACAATTGATGGCACAGTGGCTGCGTTTGATGGCACAGTGGCTGCGTTTGATGGCATTGCACAGTGGTGACAATTGATGGGCCCAGTGGCTGCGTTTAATGGGCACAGTGAGGCTGCAATTGTTTTTTTTTTTTTCATTTACGCCCACCAAAGATTTTGAGCACCAGCCGCCACTGTAGATAGATAGCTAGATAGATTATCTATCTATCTACAGTGGCAGCTGGTGGGGGGGGGGGGGGGGGGGTTGGGTGCAAACGAAAAAAAGAGAAAAAAAGAGAGAGAGAGAGAGAGAGAGAGAGAGAGAGAGAGAAAAAGAAAGGTGAAGAGAGAGCGAGAGAGAAGGGAATGAAGGGCACCCCATACATCATTGTACAGTACTCACTCAGAGGAATTTCCCTGTTGCCCCCCCCCCCCTGGATCCGCCGTTGGCTCAGGGGAACCAACTTTTTGAGAACTTAGCTATTTGCACGCCAGAGCTGCAGTGTGTTTAGCACTACAAACCCAAACTCTTACATGTAGTGGTTTAGGAAAGTTTTACATACATCGTTTTTAGTGCCCTTCAAGGATGACGTCACTGCAAAACTATATTGAGAACACATTTATGACATCCCCATTTTCATTGCAAGGGGCACAAGTGTCAGCACTACTCACCTTGCTTCTTAGGGAGCGAGTAATATAAAGTTGAAGCTGCCAAAATAGAATTGAGAAGCCCATCACTGAGCTTTTGGCAGTCCTGGAAGAAAACAGAAATGCTTGAGAAGTTAATTTAAAAGTGGAGGTTCACCTAAAAAAAAAAAAAAAATGTATCATTGCATTTAGGCTATTTAGAATGAGAATCAGCGTTTGTTTTTTAAAAATGCTAGCGGGACATACCTTTTTCTATATAGACGATCAACGTGGCTTCCGGGTATGGTCGTCGGGGTTGGGCGTTCCTAATTGATTGACAGGCATCCCGACCGACGCATACAGCGCGTCACGAGTAGCCGAAAGAAGCCGAATGGCGGTGCGCAGGCGCCGTATAGAGCCGCCCCGACGTGCGGCTTCTTTCGGCTACTCGTGACGCGCTGTATGCGTCGGTCGGGATGCCTGTCAATCAATTAGGAACGCCCAACCCCGACGACCATACCCGGAAGCCGCGTTGATCGTCTATATAGAAAAAGATATGTCCCGCTAGCATTTTTAAAAAACAAACGCCGATTCTCATTCTACTCTATTTTTTTTTTTTAGGTGAACCTCCATCTTTAAGAAAGTTATTAGATTTTAAGTAACTTATATATCCTTAAACGGACAGTTAAATGTAACTGGCATAATCAAGCCACTTATAATACAAGCAAACATTATAATATTAGTCAAATATTACACTTAAAGGGGTGTTCCAGACAAATTCTATGTTTATTAAAAGTCAGCAGCTACAAAAAGCGTAGCTGCTGGCTTTTAACCTCCCTGGCGTTATGATTCTGTCTGGAATTTTGTACCAAAAGCGTTGCAATTGTTTTGCAAGGAAATGTGGTGTTATGTATTATAGGCCTGCAATTCTTAGTAAGTACTTACTTAAATCTATCTAAACAAGAGTCTAATAGGCATCCCGGGTATGATTTTTTATTTTTTTTTATTAAAAATTATAATATAATAAATAATTATAAAAAATTATAACAAATAATAATATAATTATAGTAAAAATTATTCAATAATGTAATCAAATCAAAATCACTGAAATTTGCTCAGTTGCAGAATTTTTGCTGTCATCATTTTTTTTTTTTATGACGAATTTCCCCACAGATCGCTATCGCTAAATTCTGCAAGTGATTATAATTTATTATCGCTGTTTTTTAGCTGCTCTAAAACAATTTTTGCCATAAAGGGACACTTTTGGTTGCTATGGGCAATCTACAGTTTGCAGGGAGAAAGAAAAGTTTTTATTATATAAAATGACATGCAGGGCACTGGGCAGACCACTAGGGACATGGGGGGTGTGTATTTTTTACATACAGTACTGTAATCTATAAGATTACATTGTACTGTATGTAAAGTGTTTGTTTACATTTTTGAATTTGGCGCCGTTCTCCGTCCCCGTGCGACGTAACGTCGCAGGGAACGGAGCTCGGCGGCACACGGGGACGCTGTGTGAATCAAGCGAGCACCCGCTCGCTCACACAGCGGGGATGCATCGCTGGATCCAGGGAGAAGGTAAGTAAACAGTCTCTGGATTCTGCGAGGCGAGCCCGTGTCTGACACGGGATCAACAATAGTAGCAGCAAATTTTTACCCCGTGTCAGACACGGGAAAAACGCCAAGGAGGTTAATAAACAATCACTTACCTGCTCCAGCGTTCCAACGACGCGCCGGCCGGGGCTCCGCTCCTCTCCCCCCCCTCCCCGGCCGGCGTCCTCATCGTAACTGTGGGCACCCGGCCGTGACAGCCTTCGGCTTCACGGCCAGACACCCACTGCACATGCGCGAGCGGCACTGCGCATGCGTGCGGCGCGGCCTGCCGCTGATTGGACAGGTGATCGCATGGGACCTTTCATGTGTCCCAGGCGATCGCCTACAGGGAGGGGCTGCTTTAGGCGATTAAGCTTAATCGCCTAACCAGTCCCTCGGCGGAAGTGGGACAGGAAGTCCCACTCCTCCTGAAGCCCCCACTCCCCCCCCCCAAAAAAAATTACATGCCAAATGTGGCATGTAAGGGGGTGAGGAGTGGGATAAGCAGAAGTTCCATTTCTGGGTGGAACTCTGCTTTAGTATTACACTGAGGCGATGCGCTGGCGGGAGAAAAGAAAAAAAAAAACTTCTGCAAGCAGCATCTTTGGAGCGATGTGTATACTGCTCCTTTACCGCTCTTTTTCATTGAAAAAAATGGGACACGGCGGTAATACTGCCGGCAATGTGCCTCCGCAGAGGCGCATTGTGGGCGTTATTAATCCTTTATCGGCAGCTAGCGGAGGTTAATACCGCACCGCTTGTGGCCGAATTCTGCGGCAATTCTGACGGTATAGCGCCGCTAAAAATTGTGCCACTATACCGCCACCGCACATACTGCCCCAGTGTGAAAGGGGTCTAATACTGACCTGAGGTCCATCTAGATCCAGAAATGTTGCAGGAGTGTCTCGGTCGCCCGGGACTCCCCTCCTCATTGGCAGAGACAGCATTGTGGCACCATTGGCTCCTGCTGCTGTCAAAGTCAGTCAGCCAGCCAATAAGGAGAGAGAGGGGGTGGGTGCTGACCCATCAGTCTTACCAACATACACTTGATCTTTTACAAGTGATGATGCAGCAGAATCTTTGTAATATATACTTGACCTAGTAGAAGTGCTAGTAGAAAAGCTAGATTCCCCCCCCCTCCCCCATCAACAAAGACAGTGTTGATGGGGGAATGCCTCCCGCAGCGCTATTGTGTTCTGCCGGGAGGAGGGGCACAGGGAGCCAGAGTACAATGGTTACTGCTATCAGCTATAGCCACTGGCAGCAATCGAATCAGAAAAAACAGGCAGCCTGGCTGTACCCAAGTGGGTTAACTTGATTACAATCAGCCTTTGCATACATAGATCAAAATTCGGACAGTCACAGCTGAACCGGACAAATGATGTATGGCCGGCTTTAGCAATGTAATCTTGACCTAGTATGGGTGCCGATCTAGAAGCATCTAGATGGAGGTTTGTCTCAATCTTCATTAACACACAAGAATCTGCTTACGTCTTCTGATGGCAATGGAGGCTTGGAGTAAGCCAGGCTGATTTTAGTCGCCTCTTGAGAAGTTGCTTTGATTGCTTGCCCTGAAAAAGAGAAAACAGAAACCTCAAACCTACAGCATTTATATATGGACAAATGATTTTATAGTTAAAGTTTTGATTGCGATGAGATATTTAATGATTCATAAACTTTGGCATCTTCCTGAAATGGTAATTAATAATAATTAGTGGTACCCAGCTATGAGCAAGACAAGAGCCAGGACTGAATGATTTTCTTACAAAGGGTATCCACAGTTACTGAAAGATTTTAAGGGCAATATTTTTATCACTATTACATTTTTGTAATCCCACAAATACAATTCATGTTTTTCCATCAAATTTGTTGAGGCTGGGTTCACACCTATGCAAATTGGATGCGATTTTTACTGCATCCAATTCGCATAGCAGGAGAATGTGACCGACTCTCTGTGGAGCCAGTTTACATATCTCCACAGCAGGTCCGGTGCGTTTTGCAGGGAAAACGTGTTATTTTTTTGGTCCATTTCAGCCCACATGAGGCCGGGCATTGTCGTGCACCAGGAGGAACCCAGGACCCAGTGCACCTGTGTAGGGTCTGACAATGGGCCCAAGGATTTCATCCCAATGCCTAATGGTAGTCAGAGTGCCATTGTGTAGCCTATAGAGGTCTGTGCGCCCCTCCATGGATATGCCTCCCCAGACCATCACTGACCCACCATCAAACCGGTCATGCTGAACAATGTTAGAGGCAGCATAAAGTTCTCTGCGGCTTCGCCAGACCCTTTCACGTCTGTCACATATGCTCAGGGTGAACCTGCTCTCATCTGTGAAAAGCATGGGGCACCAGTGGCGGACCTGCCAATTCTGGTGTTCAATGGAAAATGCCAATCAAGCTCCACAGTGTCTGGCAGTGAGCACAGAGCACACTAGAGGACGTCAGGCCCTCAGGGCATCCCCATGAAGTCCGTTTTTGATTGTTTGGTCAGAGACATTCACACCAGTGGCCTGCTGGAGGTCATTTTGTAGGACTCTGGCAGTGCTCACCCTGTTCCTCCTTGCACAAATGAGCAGATACCGGTCCTGCTGATGGGTTAAGGACCTTCTATGGCTCTGTCCAGCTCTCCTAGAGTAACTGCCTGTCTCCTGGAATCTCCTCCATGCTCTTGAGACACGGCAAACCTTCTGGAAATGACACGTATTGATGTGCATTCCTGGAGAAGTTGGACTGCCTGTGCAACATTTATAGGGTCCAAGTATCGCCTCGTGCTGGCATCAGCAATGCCTGGGAGGCCTCCAAGGCAGTGCTGAGAGGATCCTTTATGTCAATCACGGGTATATTGCGTAAGAACAATCAAAAACACACTGATGAACTTGACCAGGGTATGGTGTTATCCGAGGCTGAATACTCTAAATGTCCCAATGCAGATACATTGGCCTCATGGCTCCATGATCGTAGAAAGTACGAACTTCGCGGCAGGCGCAGGCGCGGGAGCTCCGTGATGGTTGCATAGACCGGGAGCTCCGCATCACCCCAGCTCCACGATAGCTACACTGGGCACATTGTCTCCAATTTAGTCCCAAGACCTCCGTGCGACATCGGGGAACCAGCGGAGGATAACTGCGGATGCCTGTCCAGTCTGCCAGGCGGGACCTCGGACCTGAATTTGAGAGCTCCGGCGGGGACGAAATTTCCAAGATGGCCGCGGCGGCGGCTTCAGCTCAGCATCACGCGGCTACAGGAGAGAAAAGGCAAGTGATCGCACCCGCCACGCTGACCTATTCCCAAGCCGCTCAGGGTCCCCCTCACATCCTCCATGCTCCTTCTCCTGCCTCCACAGAGTCACTATTAGGCACTATTGAAGGATATGCTCTATCTCCAGCAGGGCCTGCCCTAGCCTCCATGCCAGTGACGCCTGCTGTAAGCTATCAGGAGCAGGATAACGTATCTCTGCAAGAGGATCTTTTCTTAAAATTCTCAGCTCTGCTTGAAAGAGGGCTAGCTAATACGGCAGCCCAAATCACTAAGGACATAAAGGTTGATTTCGCCAACTTAGGATCACGGATGGAGGCTATAGAGAACAAATTGGATATGACGGTCTCTCATACCAATCAGAATGCTGAATATATTCAGACCCTCCAGGACCAGCTTGAGACAGCTCTTTCTAAGATTGAGGACCTTGAGAACAGGTCCAGACGATATAATTTTAGGGTACGGGGGATCCCTGAATCTGTCTCTGATGTTAGAGAAGTCATACAAGACCTTATTAAAGAGCTTATACCAGATATTCCGCTACACCGCCTTGAATTGGATCGTGCCCACAGGACACTGGGTCCGCCAAGAAATGATGGTTCCCCTCGAGACATTGTGGTAAAACCACATTTTTTTGCTACCAAAGAAGAGGTCATGAGACAAGCAAGGCTTAGGCAGCAGATTCATTGTCGAGGCCACCAGTTACAAATTTTTGCGGACTAAGCTCCTTCTACCATCCAAAAACGCAGAGCACTTAAACCGCTACTTAATGTGTTATCTAATCAAGAAATCAAGTACTATTGGTCCTTTCCTTTTGCCGTAAAATTTTCTATCAAGGGTAAAGCATACTCTTTCTCTAACCTACAGGAAGGTGAGAAACTCTTGCTTCGTCTTAAATTAATATCCCAAGAAGCTCCTATGGAAGTTTCTGCTTCTTCGGCTACCTCCTTCAAGCGCCCCCCTTCAGCAAGCCCGATTTCTCCAATGTGGCACGCAGGGAAGGCCAAGAAGACCAAAGATGGTAGACTCTTACAGAACAGATGAGAGGATCTTCTACATCTCTTTTCAATCCCACTTGTGGGTCCACCTCCCTTGTGAATTTCATCTCAGGAGAAGTTTTCCTGTACTATGCCCTAATAGGTCATTCTGATGTTGTATATGTTTCTAGTCTCAGTGTGTTTTTTTTTTTTTTTTTTTTATATTATTTTGAGCTTATTTGTTGGGGCTGGGGTGACACCCCTGCGCCTCCACTCATCCCTCATAGGCAGTACTTGCTTCTGGGGGACGGGTTGTCGGTCCTATCTGAGGTATCCGACTCCTTTTTGTGAGGTTCCTGTTCCAGTAACCTCGGTTCTTCTTAGAAGAATTGATATGGTTGTTTGTTTTCCTCTTCTCTTCATGTTCTTTTCCTTTTTTCTTTTCTTTCGAGCCACTCTGCGGATCTTGCAGCATTTGACCTTCCGATCCCGGTCTATAGCTCTACAACACTCGCCTGTTTCCTTGGCGGTAAGAAGCCGTCAAAAGGAAAGTGATACTTATCTCATCAGCGCTTCAACTCTTGGTATTAATGCCTGATACTGGGATTTCTGGGGAGAGTTTTCGGATTGCCACTCATAATGTTCAAGGGTTAAACTCTCCCAGGAAAAGGAGATTAGCATTTAACCATTATAAATCTTTGCGTTTTGATGTTGTTTTACTCCAGGAAACTCATTTTCCGGTCAGGTACTGCCCTAAATTCCTACACCCATTTTACCCAACTTTTTACACAGCAAATGCTGAAAATAAGACTAAGGGTGTGGCGATCCTTTTTTCTAAAAATTGCAATTTCCAGCATTTAGCTACTCATCGGGATCCAGAGGGTAGATTTATCCTGGTCAAGGGTTTGATTGAAGGCATCATTTATTCTTTTGTTTCTTATTACGCTCCTAATAAGGGGCAAGCTACGTTTTTTCAGTCCCTCCTTAAAACCCTACTTCCACTTGTGGAGGGTAAGTTGATTTTGGGCGGTGACTCTAATGCTGCTTTCGATCAAGGCCTCGATAGGTCCAAACCCCCCAAGTCGCAACTAACTCGTCCCACTAAAGCAAGCCTACTTATAGCCAGATCCCTTCATGCTCATGGCCTGATTGATATCTGGAGAGAGTTGAACCCGACAAAAAGGGATTATACCCATTATTCTGCCCCACACCATTTTTATGCCAGAATAGACCATATTCTAGTACCCCCTACCCTTATTCCCTCTATCACTAAAGCCTCTATCACTGATTCTTCTTGGTCGGATCACTCTATAGTATGCATTCGTATGCAACGTCCCCTTGTCAAATCGATTGGATATCATTGGCGACTCAATGAGTCAATTTTAAGTGACCCCTCCATTGTCAAAGAGATCGAGAATTCTCTTAAGGAATATTTCCTACTGAATAATGTTGATGAGGTTTCCTCGGAAGTTCTCTGGGCTGCTCATAAAGTTGCGATTAGGGGTAAGATAATTGACATTGCCTCTCGTCTCAAAAGAGAAAGGTTAGTAGATATTAAAAATTTGGAATGTAAATACGCCACCTTAAAAAGCCAACATAAAAAATCTCCTTCCAAAGAACTGACGGATCTCTTGGATTCCACCAGGTTAGAACTCAACCTCACATTAACAGCTAAAGCAGAAAAAGATATCCGTTGGACTGGAGCCAAATTTTATTGCCGAAAAGACCGTATTGGGACCATGTTGGCTTCCAAACTGACCCCGCAATTCCGCTGTCATTCCTTTCCTAAAATTAGAATTTCAGGTCAGGGTCTCTCGGCTAACCCCGATAGGATTATTGTCGCTTTTCAAGAGTTTTATTCTAAGCTCTATAGTTCAGCCCAAATAGACAGCTCTACTCGGATCTCTGATTTCCTCCGAAACCTCCCCATCCCTTCAATTTCCACTACTCATAGGGACACCTTGGAGGCGGACTTTACGGTTGAGGAGATAGCGGAGGTTGTTAAGAACTTGAAGAATGGCTCAGCCCCGGGGCCGGATGGTCTCTCTGCGTCCTATTATAAAGCCTTTTCTCTCACATTGGCTGGGCATATGGCGAAATTTTTTAATTCAAAAGTCAAAGGCACTCCCCTAGACCCTCACCTCAATACCGCCTTCATTACAGTAATTCCCAAACCTAATAAGAATCCGGAGGAAGTGGAGAACTACAGGCCTATTTCCCTCATTAATGTTGATCTGAAAATTCTTACCAAACTACTAGCCAACCGTATTTCTTCCTTTATTAGTTGTTACATTCATAAGGATCAGGTAGGTTTTATACCGGGACGTCAGGGTCCAGACCAAATAAGAAGGGCCATTGATGTAATCTCCCTGCTGCAATCTAATTGGGCTGGTGGCCCCAGGCAGGAAGGAATGCTTCTATCCCTTGACCTACATAAGGCATTTGACTCCATTGAATGGCCCTACTTGTTTTCTCTGTTGAATGTTTGGGGTTTCGGTCCCAGATTTTTGGGTGTTCTACACTCCTTATATTCTACCCCGAGAGCGCTGATTCGTCTCCAGGGACATTACTCCTCTCCCTTCAATATTGGTAGAGGAACTAGACAGGGATGCCCTCTTTCCCCTTTAATTTTTGCTATTGCCATTGAAACATTAGCGATTGCCATTCGCTCCAATCCCGATATTCTAGGTGTATCTTGTGGATCTCAGACCCATAAATGTGGTCTCTTTGCGGACGATATGTTGTTGTTTATTACATCCCCTGTCACTTCTCTTCCCATTCTCTGCAAAGTCCTAAAAGACTTCTCTGCAGTGTCAGGTTTATCTGTGAATTATTCAAAATCTTATGCTCTCAACGTCTCTTTGCCTTTGGACAGGGTAAACGCTTTAAGGCATTCCTTTGATTTTAAGTGGAATACCTGGGAATTAATCTTACCCCTAAAATAGAAAACTTGTACACTGCTAACTTCCCCCCCGCTTATAAAAAACTTGAATCGGATCTTAAAAATTGGAATAAAGGTGACCTTTCTTGGTTAGGCAGAATTAATTCCATTAAAATGACCCTTTTACCCCGACTTTTATATTTATTTCGGGCTCTCCCTATTAACATCAGGAAGGATCACCTACAATCTCTGCAGAGGAAAGTGAATCAGTTTGTCTGGGGTGGAAAAGGTCATAGGCTCCCTGGACACACTCTATTTAGGCTAAAAAAGACAGGGGGATTGGGTCTCCCGAAACTACACTGGTATTTTCAAGCGGCGAGATTGTCTCAGCTCTCGGCGATCTATTCTAAATTCAACAAACCGGACTGGATCCAAATAGAGAGACAGGCAGCCCCCTCTTTCACCTTAGATTTTTTGTTATGGGTACCCCCCAAAGATCGCCCTCCCATAATGGCCCCCATTTTATCTCAATCCCTCTCCCTTTGGGACAGATTGAGAGCTAATACCGCATTAATCTCGGAATGTCAACCCCTTGCCCATTTATTTAATAACCCTAATTTTATCCCAGGCCGTGATATTCAGTCTTTCAAATGGTGGTTGAATAAAGGGTTGTACCGGATCGGACATTTTTTTCTGGCCTCTGGTCCCATTACACTTGAGCATTGTGAGCGGCAACTTGAGATTCCATCTTCAGAACTGTTTAGGCTTGGTCAGATACAACACTTCCTCTATAAGATCTGGAAGGGGAAACCCGTTCCCCCTTGCTTCACAGCCTATGAACTGTGGTGTGGGCAGATGGTTGAGCAAAGGGGCGGAATCTCGATCATTTATCAAGCGCTTGCCCATCAAGATAGTAAAACCCCTTACATGACAGCCTGGGAAAATGATTTTCAATTTCAATGGAGTTTGGATTCTTGGTCACTTTCATTCTTAAGGGCTTATAGAGGAACTCAAAATGTTTCTTTGATTGAAGCTAATTTAAAAGTGATAACTAGGTGGTATCTCACCCCTTCCAAATTATTCCGTATGTTTCCCTCAGCTAACCCACTTTGTTTCAGAGGATGTGAAATGGTGGGTTCTATGGCTCATGTGTGGTGGGAATGCCCCAGAGTCAGGCCCTTCTGGAGGAAAGTGTTCAACTTGATCTTCAAAGTAACAGGATTACAGGTTCCTAGGACCCCCGAGGTTGCCCTCCTTAATGTATGCATTCCAAAGACATCTAAGCCTTCACAAATCCTAATTCATTTTATTTTGTTGGGGGCTAAAGCGACCTTAGCGAAGGCTTGGAAGCAACCCAGGGTTTCCTTCTCGGCAGTTATAGGCAAAATGTCATGGATTATGGTCCAAGAAAAGTTATCTAGTATTCTGTTAGATACCAAGGAACGCTTTGAATTGGTTTGGGAACCATGGGCTTGTTTCGTAGGCATTTCTTTGGTTCCGGGTATATCTTCTTGAAGCATCCGTGGAGATTTAGATGATCTGGCTTTGGATCTGTAGACTGGCTCTTCTCTTCTATACTCTATTTCTTCTTTTCTATCCTTGTCTGGCCTTTCTTTTTTCTCTTTTTACTGTTTTTGTCCCTTTTTTTAAAATGAAGATATATCTTATCTTTGCAAATTGCTTTTATTTTTTTATTTTTTGTCTTTGTCCGGAATAAGTTCGTATCCTGGTATCTTTTCATTTTGTTCACTGACGTATATTTTATCCCTTGAATTATTTAATGTTTTGTTTTCATGCTACGATATTACGGTACATGTTGATTCCTAAATCACTATGCCTTTATCGGGCGTTTGGAGGTACACTCTGGCACAGCTAGTTCCCATGGGGGGTGCTGACGTGTACATCCAGGTTCCAATCCTAGTTTCAAGGGTAATGTTATTTTCCCATACCTAGGTCGTTAAACATTGCTCTCTGTATTATTATTGTTTCTGGATGATTTCCTTATTTGCATGATTTGCAAATTCTCATTTTTGTCGTATTGTATTCCTTTGTTTTTTTTTGCCTTATACCCAAATAAAAAATGTTTTGAAAGTAAAAAAAAAAAAAAAAAAAAAAAAAAGAAAGTACGAACTTCGGCTGTTAGACTTGACTAAAAATCGCATGCTCTATGTTACACAGAAGACATTTGAACATGGTAACAAGGCGGGTCGCCTACTCGCGTATATTACAAGAGCGGAGAGTACCCCTATCTCTATTCCTAGGATATTAACCGCAGCAAACCACATTAGTGATGTCCCGCAGGATATAACAGAGGCCTTTCTTTCCTTTTACCGTGACCTTTATACCTCCAGGGCTGCCTACTCAGACGCGCAGCTTGATGACTACTTGACTCAGGTACCTTTTCCAAAACTGACAGCCAGGGCGAGGGAGGAACTGGATGAGCCGCTGTCTGTGGAAGAACTGTCACTTGCAATTTCACAGATGCCGGCTCATAAATCACCAGGATTGGACGGGTTCCCAGTGGAATGGTATAGGCAGTTCCAGCATCTTCTTGCCCCTCTACTACTTAAAGCGGATCTCCACCCTAAAGTGAAGATCCGCTGATCCGAACACTCCCCCCCTCCGGTGTCACAATTGACACCTTTCAGGGGGGAGGGGGGTGCAGATAGACATGTATCTGCACCCACTTCCGGCCCAGCATTCACGGGCAAAAGACGGGCATTGCATCACATCCCGTCTCCCGCCCATTGTGTGCTGGGAACACTCAGCTCCCAGCACACAGCTGGAGCCAATTCGCGGGCGCAGAGCGACTCGCGCATGCGCCGTAGGGAACCGGGCAGTGAAGCCGCAGCGCTTCACTTCCTGGTTCCCTCACCGTGGATGGAGGGGGGAGCAGCAGGGTGACGAGCGATCGCTCATCCTCTGCTGCGGACGGCGCTGGACTCCAGGACAGGTAAGTGTCCTAATATTAAAAGTCAGCAGCTGCAGTATTTGTTGCTGCTGGCTTTTAATATTTTTTTATTTGTGAACCATCCGCTTTAAGACTTATAATGCAGCATTAAAGGAGGGGGTGCTACCCCCCTCGATGAGGGAAGCTTTGATTGTTCTACTCCTTAAACCCAGAAAGGACCCGTTGAAGTGCGATTCATACCGCCCTATATCCCTCATAAATGTGGATGCCAAAATTCTGGCTAAGGTCCTGGCGAATCGTCTGAACAAAGTGATTGCTCGCTTGGTGGGGAGTGATCAGGGTGGTTTTATCCCGGGCAGGTCAACCAGAATGAACATACGTAGACTGTTTCATAACTTGTAATATGTACATGACTGCCTCCCGACTCGGGTCGTGGTGTCCCTGGACACTTGCAAGGCCTTTGACAGTGTGGAATGGCCATACCCGTTCCGGGTCTTGCAGATGTATGGTTTTGGCCCCCGTATGGTCGCCTGGATTAGACTCCTCTATACCATGCCGCTTGCTCGTATTCGTATCAACTCACAAATTACGGAGACAAATTACTAGGGGAACCAGGCAGGGGTGTCCGCTGTCACCCCTGCTTTTCGCCTTGGCCATGGAACCCCTCGCTATTAGGATACGCATTTCCCCACTTCTTAGGGGATTGCCCATCAATGGTATAGAGGAGCGAATCTCGCTATATGCTGATGATACACTGGTGTATTTGGCAGATGCCCAGGACTCACTAGCTAAAGTGTTGAAAATGGTGTCTGACTTCGGGAACTTCTCGGGATTCAGAGTGAATTGGGAGAAATCCATTATCTATCCCATAGAGCAATCACCTACTCCTCACATTCATTCAGACTCTAAATTGATGGTGGCCACCTCGTTTAGATATCTGGGAGTTGTGGTGCAGTTACCCCTGTCCCTGAACATTGCCAATAATCTGAGCCCTGTGCTACTACAGCTGCAGTCTCAGACTAAACAGTGGAAAGACTTACCTCTAGATCTAATGGGAAGGGCCAATGTCCTAAAAATGATATACCTACCTAAATTACTGTATGTCCTAGCTAATGCCCCATGCAAAATCCCCAAAGCATTGTTTAAGAGCATCGACTCAATCTGTATAACATTCCTGTGGAACAGTAAGGCCCCTAGAGTAGCATTGGAAACACTTAGACTACCCTCCCATTTGGCAGGACTGGCTTTCCCTGACTTCTACCTCTATTACTAAGCTTCCAAACTGGTAAATGTTCATGATTGGTTACACCCCGACTCCAATAATCCGTGTACTACCACTGAAGGGGCTATGGTCACATCGTTCGAGACCTTACACAACATTGTCTACCGCCGGCGTACCCCCCCAGGACCGGGACTGACTGTGCTGCAAACATCACTGTCCCGGTTTAAAACAGTGACTCTTAAACATGCCCCGGGATCCTGGGTGACCTCTCCAAATAATCCAATATGGTTCAATATATCACTCCCAGAATTTAATTCTTTACCTGACCCTCAGAGATGGATATCTAAGGGGATTAAGTACCTATGTCACCTATATACCTCAGAAGGCTTTAAGTCCTTTTCCCAGTTGAGGGATGACTTTAATCTTCCGCCCAATTTTTTATTCTTATATTACCAGTTAAGACACGCTGCACGAGCCCAGTTTGGCTCCTTGAACAACCCACTTGCGATTCCTGACCTAGAAAAGCTTTTGCGTTCCCCGGACTGAACAAAACTCATTTCTACCTATTACTTAGCCCCAACGGTGAACTCTAATCCTAGATTAGAGGCAGCGCAGAGCAACTGGGAATCCCTAGATATTACCATGACGGAAGATGACTGGACTGAGTTCTGCGATACTTTTAAGACCTCTGTTATAGCCTCCAGAGACAGGGCGATCCAACTTAAAAATTTTCACCAATCGCACTTGACCCTGGCCAGGATGCTCAGAATGGGCATACTGGCCTCAGTGGATTGTTTCCGCGGATGTGGGCAGGTGGCTGATTTTATCCACTGCTTTTGGAGTTGCCCAGCTATACGAGACTTCTGGAGAGATATAGGATCCTTCCTCTCTTCTGCCTTGGGACTCCCCAATATACTGGACCCTAAAAACTGTCTGTTGGGGGTCTTTGGTGACCTTGCGGTTCCCTCCCGGGTCAAAAAATTGCTATGAATCCTATATTTCTATGCTAAGAAATCCATCCTGTTGACCTGGAAGGTCAATGACGCCCTCCCGCTTTACAAGCTCACTTTTGAAATTAGGAAAATAAAATAAGTCCTTTGATAAGATTTGGGGCAGGTGGCTGGCTAGCCCCCTGACCCTATCTCCTATACAGCCGTAAAAAGGGGTGTTGGTGGTGCAGTCTCCATTTGCTAGAGTAACCTTAATATGCAACCCACACAAAGGGGTAATACTACCTTTATACTTTGTTGTATGTACCTTTCTACTTTTGTATAACTATGCTGTTGAAAATAGTATGGAGTGATTAAGGAGCAAACTACTGCCGATGTATGTTCTGTGTTGTTTAAGTTTTGTTTTTGTATGTGTTGTATTGTTGGTTTTGTAAAAAAAAAAAAAAAAATCAATAAAAATATCTTTAAAAAAAAAATTTAAAAAAAAGTATCGCCTTGTGCTACCAGTAGTGACACTGACCCTAGCCAAGTGCAAAACTAGTGAAAAACAGTCAGAAAAGATGAGTAGGGAAAAAAATGTCAGACATCTCCACCTGAAAAAACATTTTGGAGGTCGTCTCATTGTTGCCCATCTAGTACACCTGTTAATTTCAATCAACAGCAAAGCATCTGAAACTGATTAACAGCTGCCTCTGTATACACCCCCCCCTCTGCTACTTAACTGACCAGATCAATATCCCAGGAGTTCCGATTAAAAAAAAGAGATTATATAATAAAATTAAATAAATTGTGTGCATATTAGATTTTTTATATATATATATATATATATATATATATATATATATATATATATATATATATACACACACATACACACACATACATACACACACATATATACATACACATACACACAATTTATTTACTTTTAGCTGCCCATATATCTTGATTGAATACCGGATTTGACATAAGCCAAAAGGTAACCTCCGTTTACATATTAGTTCAGTTTGAAAAAAAAAAATGTCACAGAAGTAGACTGAAGTTGTTTTAGGAATTGTTCATAAGAAAATGATTCATATAAATTATTTTTCGATTGCCAGTCCTTAGGATTTACCAACGTAATAGCAAACACATCAGCCCTTCCTTCCCCCTTCATGTTAGCTATCTAAGCTTTACACACTGGTGCCAACACCCGATCATTTCTTATCTCTGGCTCTCCTCCTGCAGCCTACATAGGTATGCTGGGCGTGGCAAATGTTGCTGTATGGTGGACAATGGTCACTGCATTAAATGCATTTCATTTATGGCAATGCTATTTATCCTAGATCAGAGGTGCCCAACCAGTTGTCTGAGGAGCCCTCTGATGTGGCCCGCGACCTCCTGCTCTGGGATGGAAAAGAATAGATTACTACTTATTAACCACTTGCTTACTGGGCACATAAACCACCTTCGTGCCCAGGCGAAATTTCAGCTTCCGGCACTGCGTTGCTTTAACTGACATTTGTGCGGTCGTGCAATGTGGCTCCCAAACAAAATTGACGTCCTTTTTTCCACACAAATAGAGCTTTATTTTGGTGGTATTTGATCACCTCTGCTGTATTTTTTGCGCTATAAACAAAAAAAGAGCGACAATTTAAAAAAAATATATATTTTTTTTACTTGTTGCTATAATAAATATCCTTAAATAAATACATTTTCTTAAAAAAACATTTTTTTTTTCTCAGTTAAGGCCGATTCATATTTTTTCGAAGTATTTTTGTAAATAAAAAAATATATAAAAAATAAAAATAAAAAAAAATCGCAATAAGCGACTGGTTTGCGCAAAAGTTATAGCGCCTACAAAATGGGAAAAAGAATTATGATGTTTTTTTTCTTTTTTTTTTTTACTAGTAATGGCAGCGATCTGCGATTTTTATTGGGACTGCGATATTGCGGCGGACATATCGGACACTTTTGACACAAATTTGGGACCATTCACATTTATACAGCGATCAGTGCTATAAAAATGCACTAATTACTGTATACATGTGACTGGCAGGGAAGGGGTTAACACTAGGGCGTGAGGAAGGAGTTAAATGTGTATCCTGGGTGTGTTCTAACTGTGTGGGGGGAGGGGGGTGACTGGGGGAGGTAACCGATGCTGTGTCCTTATGTACAATGGACACAGCATCGGTCTCCTCTGACAGCACGTGGAGCTCTGTGTTTACACACAGAGCTCCACGTCCCTGCTGTCATCTGCTTGTGTTCCCGCCGATCGCATGTACCCGGTTGGCATCGCGGCCGCCAGGTACATGCATGGGCTCTTCAGCGATGCGCCGGGACAGTGTTTACCCAGTGGCGCGCGCGGGTAATGCACTATAAATTACGTCCAAAGACGTCAACTTGGCACTTGAGAGCCGCACTGTTGACGTCTTTTGTCCATAGCGCGGATCTCAAGTGGTTAAAAAAAAGTTTATTACTAAAATCAGTGTATATATGGGCAAATCTGTTCTGCAGTGGTTACTGGGCTGCTTTCAAACTGATCTTACCTGCACTGAGCCATAGACTTCTATTACCTGTGGGCTTGGTGTGCTGAGAGCCGAGTGGGCTGCCTTCCACCCACTCTGCTCATTGTGTCCCGCGCCTGGTTACCAAGTCGCTTAAGTGGCCCTTGCTCTTCAAAAGGTTGGGCACCCCTGTCCTAGATTAATGACCCCTTCATTCATCTCCATTCTGGTTTGAGGCATTTCTAGAGAATTTTTTTCCCCCATATTCCTCCCACAATCCTTTGGTTTGTGCAGACTGATTAGGTTATTTGGGAAGCTACATCAGCTCTCAGGTGTTGGCTTTTATTTTTCTTTCAATAGATGTTTATTCAGAAATTATAAGAGTAGACAGAGATTACAAGTGTCATTATACATAGAAACACACAACATCTCCTTTTCATCACAAAATAAAAATACAAATATAATATAATGATCGCAACCTTACCAGTGTATAAAATGAGTAAAGGGAGACCCAGGCTATCATTGTGTCCAAAATATGGTAATTGAGATCAGTGGTCAAATGTTGTTCCAGCCTGGTCAACAACATCATATTAGGAATGACTTGTTACCCATCTACATGAGAGTAAGTTCACCTTCACCAAAAAAAAACTGCCGTGTCTGTAGATAAAAACAAACTGTGCAGCTCTGACTCAAGTTGAATAATACCCTCGCTATAGCTGTAGGCCATTTAAACACCTCAGGAAGCCTGACTGGAAAAATCCCAGGATGTAGCTAAGGGAGGCCTAGTCATTACTGCTCACCTCCACCATCACAGGAGTGAGCTCAGAACTACAGCATCGGGGAGAGAAATAGAATGTGAGGAGGTCTGAATCAGAGAAAGAGCTCACTTCTGTGATGGTGGAGGTGAGCAGTAATGACTAGGCCTCACTTAGCAACATCCTGAGAGTCTTCCAGTCAGGCTTCAAGAGGTATGTAAATGGCCTTACACCTGTAGTAAGAACATTATTCATGTTTAGTCAGAGCTGGATTTTTTTTGGTAAAGGTGAACTTGCCCTTTAACCCCCCTCCCGATCAGCCACCCGTACAGCTACGACGGTTTGCCTTTTGACCACTAGGGGGCACGTGTCCGGCAGTAGCTCAACACAGAGACAGAAAGAAGATCTGTTCGGGGTGAGGAGAGCAATCTGTTTATACTCGCTTATTGCGACTTTTATTACCAAAAATATGTAAAAGAATACATATCGGCCTAAACTAAAGAAAAAAAAATAGCTTTTTTTTTTTAAATGGGGATATTATAATTATTAAAAGGGATGTCAATTTTGTTTGGGTACAGCGTTGCACGATCACGCAATTCTCAGTTAAAGCGACGCAGTGCCGTATCACAAAAAATGGCCTGGCCATTGAGCGGCCAAATCTTCCAGGGCTTGAAGTGGTTAAACAGGCTTATCATGTGAGAGGATAGAAGGCACAGGATAGCCACATGCATATCCTGGGTCTTATGTGTCTCTCCTCTACTTAGCATCTTTAAACTGGTAGTAAAGTCTTTACTACCACTTTTACCTACAGGTAAGCCTATAATAAGGCTTAGCTGTAGGTATAGAGAATATCTCCTAAACCTGTACAGTTTAGGAGATATTCCCCTTGCAATGCGCCGCTGATTGTAGCGGTGCATACTAGCTCATTATGGCTTTTGCCTTTCAGGTGCAAAAAAAATAAAATATAAAAACACATCACGGGTATACAACCGCTTTAATAATTCTTGTTGAGGGCGTTTCATTAGGTTTACTTGAGTAAAGGAATCAATGAGGTTATAAGTGCAAATAATCAAAAATCGTCATACCTGTGAACACGTCCACCATATGTGGTATATTGTGAGGAGTCTTCTGGGACACACAAGGACTTTACTACCGCTCTAGCTGGACTCTATAAGTGGCTTCAAGGATTTTAATTTTATAACCATGAAATCTAGTTGTTAAACAGGAAATATGATCTAAATAAAACATTCCCTACATTCACTGTACCAGAGATATGTAATAGCTCTTTAACCACTTCCCGACGGCCGTACGACTTTGTACGGCCGCAGGGTGGTTCTACTTCTCTGAGCCGCCGTATAAAGTCGGCATCCGCTCCTCCAGGCCACTGGGGGGCACGCGAGCCCACCGTATCCCTGAGATGCCGATGCACGTGCCTGGCGGCCGCGATGTCCGCCAGGCACTCGCGATCGGCGGTTGCAGAGACATGGACGTGGATCTGTGTGTGTAAACACACAGATCCACATCCTGTCAGGGAGAGAGGAGACCGATCTGTGTCCCTTGTACATAGGGACACAGATCAGTCACCTCCCCCAGTCCCCCCACAGTTAGAACACTATGCAGGGTACACATTTAACCCGTTCCTCACCCCCTAGTGTTAACCCCTTCGATGCCAGTCACATGTATACAGTAATTAGTGCATATTTATAGGACTGATCGCAGTATAAATGTGAATGGCGCCAAATATGTGTCAAAAGTGTCTGATGTGTCCGCCATAATGTCGCAGTCCCAAAAAAATCAATAAAAAAAAAAAATTTATATATAAAATCGCAGTTCGCCGCCATTAATAGTAAAAAAAATAAAAAATTCATAATAATTCTGTCCCCTATTTTGTAAGCACTATAACCTTTGCCCAAAGCAGTCGCTTATTTTTATTTTTTTACCAAAAATATGTGGAATACTTATCGGTCTAAACTGAGACATTAACCACTTAACCATTAACCCCGGGCCAATATGCTGCTAAATGCCCAGAGGCGTTTTTACAATTCGGCACTGCATCGCTTTAACAGACAATTGCGCGGTCGTGCGACGTGGCTCCCGAACAAAATTTGCGTCCTTTTCTTCCCACAAATAGAGCTTTCTTTTGATGGTATTTGATTGCCTCTGCGATTTTTATTTTTTGCAATATAAAACGGAAAAAGACCAACATTTTTGAAAAAAAAAAATTTTTTTTACTTTCTGTTATAAGAAAAATCGAATAAACCGAATTTTAGTCAAACATTTAGGCCAAAATGTATTCAGCCACATGTCTTTAGTAAAAAAAAAAAACAAAAAAAACATTTGCTACCTAGCGGCAACAGCGACACTAATAAAGCGATCAGAAAAACGATTGCTTAGCGACGCTGGCAATAGGGGGAGAAAGGGTTAACAAGGGCAGTGATCAAGGGGTTAAACCTTTATTAGGGGGGTAGGGGGCTACCCTGGACCTAACACTAACTGCCTGTCACACTAACTGTAACACTGACACTAAATGATCAAATACCACCAAAAGAAAGCTCCATTTGTGGGGAAAAAAGGACGCCAATTTTGTTTGGGAGCCACGTCGCACGACCGCGCAATTGTCAGTTAAAGCGATGCAGTGCCGGAAGCTGAAATTTCACCTGGTCAGGAAGGGGGTAAAAAATAAATATCTGTTTTCTTTTAGGACTTATGCACTCAGAAGCATTTGGCCATAAAGCACAAGAACTCAGTGCATTTCTGCACCCGGTGACCCCACCCCTTTATGGCATCACAGAACACACTCACTGAAAACAATGTGAGCGTGGCCGATATCTTACCTGGAAGTACAGTGCTCCAGGTGATCTACAAGTCCCTATATTTAATAATAAAAATATAGAAGAGTATGCACCTATGACGTAGGGCTTTTGTTCGCATCAGTCGGGTCTAATATACCCATACAAATCTATGAGAATGGATAATTGATTAAATCAGGTCAGAAGGAGGTCAACTGCACCTGCCAATGCATGATCATTTCAAATTGATACCATCAACACAAGTTACTGAACACTTACTACTAGTGCTATTTGCACCATACTCATTTACATGGGGGGGGGGGGGGGGCAGCAGGATCTTTGTGCACCTTCACAGCAACCATACCCGTCTGCCACAGGGCAAGCCACTATGCATTATAAAGGCAGCAATGGTGAACCTTGGCACCCCAGATGTTTTGGAACTACATTTCCCATGATGCTCAAGCACTCTGGAAGGTAGCAGAGCATCATGGGAAATGTAGTTCCAAAACATCTGCAGTGCCAACGTCTGCCATCACTGATATAAGAATATATAGGAGGTAGACAGACAAAGAGAAACACAAATATAATAGAATTACTAAGGTGTATATGATCAGATCCAATCGTTTCTTACCCAGGGTTTCCCAGAACTGCGGATTAAAGTTGCTGCCTTCACTGGATTCGCCATCTGCACAAAGGAAGACAGAATCACTTTCAATGTCTATGCATTTGTCCAGTGATTGGTTCGCCCAATTCACAAAGACATCAGCTTGTGAACACGGAGGGTAAAGAGCAAGAAGAATGTACATCAAGCATTATATTGCATTTCACAAGTTTTAAAAGGTGGTTGTAAACCTCAGACATAAAATATGAACAAAGCATATCCCTTCATAGTGTGTACGTGTCTCAATCCAGAGCATAAGTGTCATGTTAGTATGCTGCTTCATTCCTCTGCTATCAGCATGTGTCACTTCTGACAAGCTTCCTGACACCAAAAAAAAAAAAAAAAGGAGGGATTTCCAGCAGATTAACAGCCTCAATTCTGTTCCTGTGTAAATGGGGGTGAATTGTTCTTGCACTTAAAGGGGTTGTAAAGGTAAAAAAAAAAAAAAACTAAATAGCTTCCTTTAACTTAGTGCAGTCCTCCTTCACTTGCCTCATTCTTTTATTTTGCATTTAAATGTCCTTATTTCTTCTGAGAAATCCTCACTTCCTGTTTCTTTTGTCTGTAACTACACACCGTAATGCAAGGCTTTCTCCCTGATGTGGAGTGTCGTTCTCGCCCCCTCCCCTGGAATACAGGAGAGTCAGGATGCTCACTAACACACAGCTCTTTTCTCTGCAACGTAGAGAGCGTCCTGAATCTCCTGTAGTCCAAGGGAGGGGGCAAGTACAACACTCCAGACCAGGGAGAAATCTTTGCATTACTGTGTGGAATTACAGACAGAAGAACAGAAAGTGAGGATTTCTCAGAAGAAATAAGGACATTTAAAAGAAAAATGGAAGGATGAGGTAAGTGAAGGAGGGCTGCACTCAGGTAAAGGAAGCTATTAAAGGGGAAAAATAAATACATTTCGTTACAACCCCTTTAAGGTGCTGATAATGGCCGACAAATTCATATTCATTTAAATTCATTATATTATTTTAAAAAGTCAAATACAAGTGCATTCTGCATTTTTGGTTTCAGCGCCAAAATTTCCATTCAGTGCACCTCTACAATAGGAGATTGAAAAAAAAAAAAAAAAAAATCGAATTTCGGAAAAAATGTATTCTGCTACAGGTCGTTGGTAAAAAATAAATAAAAGAATAATAAAGTGTATATTGATTTGGTTTGTGTGAAAGTTATAGTGTCTACAAATTATGGGATATTTAACCACTTAAGGACCGCCTCCTACACATATACGTCGGCAGAATGGCATGGCTGGGCACATGCATGTACGTCCTCTTTAAGTGCCCAGCCATGGGTCGCGGGCGCACGCCCGCAACCTGGTCCGAAGCGCCGTGACCCGATCGCCGCTGGAGTCCCGCGATCGGTCCCCGGAGCTGAAGAACGGGGAGACCTGTGTGTAAATACGGCTTCCCCATTCTTCACTGTGGCGGCGTCATATAAAAAGGGAACACATGATCAATCAATGACGTCACACCTACAGCCACACCCCCCTACAGATGAAGTCACACTTAACCCCTTCAGCGCCCCTTTGTTGGTAACTCCCAAACTGCAATGCAATTGTCATTTTCACAGTAAACAATGCATTTTTAATGACAATCGGTGAAAATGACAATGGTCCCAAAAACGTCCGGAAAAAATAAATTTCACGAAGTTTCCCCCATAATGTCACAGTCACGAAAAGAAAAAAAACGCTGATCGCCGCCATTAGTAGTAAAAAAAGAACAAGGACAATCTGACACTTACTTGATGCTGGGGGGGGGGGGGGGGGGGGACTGACTAAATGACACTGACCAGAATTCAACAAAACCTGGGCACCAGGTCGCAATTCCGACTAGAATTAGCGACCTGGCATCTGGGGCGGCACAGCTGGGAGATCCTGTGTCTCTGTGCACCCCCACCTCCCCCGTAGCGAGATCGCGTCAGCCGGGAATTGAGGCCGTGGCTTTCTGCAGGCCTATGGTTCCTTCTGTGATCTGGCGCCATCTTGTGGTGGTCGTTGGTATGACAAGACAACCAGCGATGCTAATAAAGCTTCCCTTGTCCGTTTTCACTGCCATCTCCTTCCCTCTAATTAGAACAACCAAACTAATATATAGTTTTTTTAACACCCTAGAGAATAAAATGGCGGTCGTTGCAATACTTTCGGTCACGCCGTATTTGCGCAGCAGTCTTATAAGTGCACCTTTTTGGGGGGAAAAATACACTTTTTTTTAATAAAAAAATTAGACACCAGTAAATTTGGCCCAATTTTTTGTTATATTGTGAAAGATAATGTTACGCCGAGTAAATTGATACCCAACATGTCACGCTTCAAAATTGCGCCCGCTCGTGGAATGGCGACAAACTTTTACCCTTTAAAATCTCCATAGGCGATGTTAAAAAAAATTCTACAGGTTGCATGTTTTGAGTTACAGATAAGGTCTAGGGCTAGAATTATTGCTCTCGCTCTACCAATCGTGGCGATACCTCACATGTGTGGTTTGAACAGCGTTTTAATATGCGGGCGCTACTCACGTATGCGTTCGCTTCTGCACGCGAGCTCGGTGGGACGGGGCGCGTTCCTGGCTCCTAACTTTTTTAGCTGGATCCAAGATTCCAAGCAAATTTGTCACCGACATCACCAGCGACACTAATATAGTGATTAGTGACGATACTATACACTGTAACTGTACTAATGACACTGGTTGGGAAGGGGTTACATCATGGGTGCTCATCCTGTGGCCCTCCAGCTGTCCCATGAGGCATTGCCAGGCTGACCATTACAAACATGACTCCTAAAGGCTGAGGCATGATGGGACTTGCAGTTCCACAACAGCTGGAGGGCCACAGGTTGAGCACCCATGGGTTACATTTTAGAGGCAAAGGGTTAACTGTGTGCCTAACAATGTTGTCTGAGTGTACTGGGTGGCGTTTTCACGAAGCAATGTGCAAAAAAAAAAAAAAAAAAAAAAAAAAAAAAAAAAAAAAAAAAAAAAAATCGCACATCGCTGCCGTCTGTAGAAGGCTCTGTGTTGTTTACCACCACAGAGCTCTGATCTGTCATTCGATCAGCCGATCCCGGTCATAAATCCTGATCACCTCCTGATCAGCATGTGCTGGAGAAAATGGCCACACAGTCGGGGCTGCGGGCGCCCCTCCCACCTGGAAAAGTCAAGTCGCATACATGTACGTGATCCAGCACAGTGGGGCCGCTCTGTTGCAGTATATCTGCAGAAGGCAAGTGGTTAATAAAGTGTTGTAAAGGGCTAGGCGCTAGGCTGGTGCGCCGTCTCTCCATTGTTTTGTGGTGCTTACAGCCTCGCTATACCACTGCAGATACACAAGTCATAGTCAAATCAGATGCTGCGACCCGTACCGCACATTATGGATTTTTTTCAAGTTCAGCCAAAGGCTACATTTTTTTTTCTCTCATTTTGGATAGAGTAAAGGAGGGTTAGGGCCTCTGTCAGCAAAAAAAAAACACTCTGTGTCTCATTGGAGATTTTCCTTCACATCCTATGCCATAGACAAAACAGGAAGTGAGAGAAATCCCCCACTATGCAGGAATCCCTGGTAGTCACCAAAACTAGTGTCCCCTTTGGAAGATTTCCCCTCTATTCCTGTTTTGGTGACAACCCCACCCTATTAGATTGTAAGCTCTTCTGAGCAGGGCCCTCTTAATCCTCTTGTATTATAACTGTATTGTCTCCCTTTTATATTGTAAAGCGCTGCGTAAACTGTTGGCGCTCTATAAATCCTGCATAATAACAATACAAATAACAACCCAAAATTTTCTTACACTTTCATTCACAATGATAACCCTTGATCCTCTCCGGCATTACAACTGTGGACACCCAGCTGCAACAGCTTGAGTCTTCACAGCTGGGTGCGCACTGCACATGTGCGCATCACACTGAACCTCTCGAATGGTCGGGCAATCTTCTGGGACATGAAATATGTCCCAGAAGGTTGCAGGGAGGGAGTAGAACCTCTGCTTGGATCGCCTAGGCCAGCGGTAGGCAACCTGGGGCCCTCCAGCTGTTGCAGAACTATAAGTCACATCATGCCTCTGGGAGTAATTGTAACTGCCAGCCTTGCAACTCCTAATGGGAAAAGTAGTCCCACAAACGCTGGAGGGCCCCGGGTTGCCTACCCCTGGCCTAGGCAGTCCGAGCAGAAGTGGGAGCAGGTACCTGTCAAAACAAGGAACCTACTCCCCCCGCCCCCCCCAAAAAAATGACATGCCAAAGGAAACAGGAAATGAAAGAACATCTCCTAGTGGGGACATGAACAGCAGGGGAAAAAACTACCAAGAGAATCCTGGGGGTGCTTGTAGCGAAACTTTTTAATTTCTGTAAAGAAAGATCAGAATCTCTGTTGTTTTTTCCTGCTGTTCATGTCCCCACTAGGAGATTTCCTTTAATTTCCTGTTGCAGTGGCACAACAGGAAGTGTTGGCGAATCTAATTTTTCACTGCTGCAACCAGAACTAAACCTCCCCCATTAGGAGATGTCCTGTCAGAGAGGCAGTGCTGGGAATTCTGGTCCCCTGACAGGAGAGCACAGCCTGCTCACAGCTATGTGCTACAGAAAGAGTCATGCCTGGTATTCTGTAACACTGACAGCAGAGCAGCCAGTGCAGGACATGTGCTCATCACCCATAGCGTCCTATAACTATCCCCCTCCATCTATTCCTCCCCCATCTATCCATTCCAGATAACAGACAAAGCGGGGCCCCCACCTCGCAGCTTCCCCAACACAGCGCGCAGATTGTCCAGCAGCCTCTGTAGCGGCTCCATATTTCCCCGGAACCACTCTTTTCTCAGGCGCCAGTCGGAAATCTAACAGCAGCACACCCACACCTCATTTCCGGTACCATAGAGTTTAACACCAGGGATAGAAGGTGTGGTAAACATGGAGGCGGTGCAGCGTCATAATCGGCTCCCCATCACACAATGCTGCGGAAGTATCATGGCGACGAACTGCGCATGCGCGATGCGTTCCAACGCCAAATGCGATGCGTTCCAGACACAAGTTATGCGATTACTTGTATGAGGAAACTCCACACCTTAAAGGGACCAAAGTGTGCATAGAGCGGCATAAATTAATGTGTTTTCTCTTAAGGTAGCTTTCATGGACGGGGGCAGGGGAAATGCTTTTAGTGGCATATTCTGGCACTCCTCACATGTAAAAAATCAGAATTTTTGCTCTAAAATTACTTAGACGCACCAAACATCATATATTTTTTATGCAAAGGCCCTAGGCCCTATCTTACAATAATGTTACATTGGGATAACGCGCCAGGCTGGTGCACCCTCCTCTTCTGTGTTTTTGTAGAATATTATTGGGGCTGCGCCAGTCCTAACAAGGCAGCAAAGCGTGGCGACTCCAGATTTCCAGTAAAGAACCACCACACTCCTGGGAAAAAGGTGTTTTGTTTTGAAATCATTTTTAATCCTACAACATTTGACATTATCTTACAGTTTTAAAACCTTTACTAGCATTAGGTGATTGTTAACCACTTCCTTACTGGGCACATATACCCCTTCCTGACCAGGTGAAATTTCAGCTTAGGGCACTGCGTCGCTTTAACTGACAATTGCGCGGTCGTGCGATATGGCTCCCAAACAAAATTGGCGTCCTTTTTTTTCCACAAATAGAGCTTTCTTTTGGTGGTATTTGGTCATCTCTGCGTTTTTTATTTTTTGCGCTATAAACAAAAAAGGACGACAATTTTGAAAAAAAATACAATATTTTTTACTTGTTGCTATAAAAAATAGCCAAATTTAAAAAAAAAAATTCAGTTTAGGCCGATACGTATTCTTCTACATATTTTTGGTAAAAAAAAAAAAAAAATCGCAATAAGCAACTGGTTTGCGCAAAAGTTATAGCGCCTACAAAATAAGGGACAGAATTATTATTTTTTATTATTTATTTTTTTACTAGTAATGGCGGCTATCAGCGATTTTTATTGCGACCGCGACATCATGGCAGACACATCGGACACTTTTGACACATTTTTGGCACCATTCACATTTATACTGCAATCAGTGCTATAAATATGCACTAATTACTGTATAAATGTGACTGGCAGGGAAGGGGTTAACACTAGGGGGGAGGAAGGGGTTAATGTGTATCCTGTATAGTGTTCTAACTGTGGGGGGAGGGGGGGTGACTGGGGGGGTGACCGATCTGTGTCCCTATGTACTAGGAACACAGATCGGTCTGCTCTCTCCAGTGACAGGACGCTGTCATTGTGAGAGCCGGCAATGAGAGATGATCTCATATGTTTACATATGAGATCATCTCTCATTGGCCCATCAGATCGCATCGCAAACGGCCACTCTGATTGGCCGTTCGCGGCGATCTGTGATTGGCTGTGTCCGAGGGACACGGCCAGTACACAAGTTCCCCGCTGCGCGCTCGGGAGCGCGCGCTGGGAACACAGAAAGAGGCTGCCGTGAAAACACGGCAGCCCAGAGATTTAGAACCACCCTGCGGCCGCATATAGTCGTACGGCCGTAGGGAAGTGGTTAAAGAAAGAAAGTGATCTGTTTGGAAACCGAACCCACCTTGACCGTGCCCCCATCCCTGTATTAATAGAGAACAAGAAAAATTGGGCCATTGGGCCTTTAAATTGGGGCATGGATGGGTTTGAAAAGTTATTGAGGATATCAACAGTTAGGCCCCATGCACACAAGAAGCAAATGCAAACACATCTGAACTCACGTTTTCAAAGGCAAAAACCGGCGTTTAAAATGCGCGTTATTGCCGCGAACTTCGTGGCGTTTTACCGCATTTGCGGCTATCAGCGTTTATAGCACAGACATTGTGGACCCTCCCAAAGCTCTGAAAGCTATATATTTTTAACTATTTCTGCCATTTTCAACAGAGAGAGCAGCAGCAGCAGACTTTCATTTGCAGACTTGCATACTTTCATTTGATTCTTCTTTTTTTAAATGGATCCTATATTGAATATATGCCAAGAAATTGTCCATATGTTGCTCTTGCTGAGGCTTCAACGCTGTCGCAAACTACGGGAGAGATCCGTTGAGCAAAGCTCATCACTATTGGACCCATCCGTTGATGGCACAGAGAACAATTTGAACAATTTGAAAAATTTGAAAAATTCTAAATTAGAAAAATTCAAAATTCGAAACAATTCGAAATTCGAAAAATTTGAACAATTTGAACAATTTGAAAAATTTGAACAATTCGAAATTCGAAAAATTCGAAAAATTCGAAAAATTCGAAATTAGAAAAATTCGAAAAATGTGAACAATTTCAAAAATTCCAAAAATTTTGTCTGTAACTCCACACCGTAATGCAAGGCTTTCTCCCTGGTGTGGAGAAAGCCTCTTGAGGGGGAGGGGGCGAGCAGGAGTGTCAGGACACCCACTAACACACAGCTCCTTACTCTATCTGCAAAGTAGAGAGTGTCCTGACTTGCCTGCTCGCCCCCTCCCCCCTCAAGAGGCTTTCTCCACACCAGGGAGAAAGCCTCGCATTACGGTGTGGGGTTACAGACAGAAGAACAGGAAGTGAGGGAGAGATCCGTTGGCAAAGCTCGTCACTATTGGACCCATCCGTTGATGGCACAGAGATTTTCAGTTGGCTATTTTACCAATATGTATGTCCAGCTGCGTACTTATACAGAATTTTTTTTTAAATGTTCAAATTTTTCAAATTTCGAATTTGTCGAATTTTTTTTTTTTTCAATTATCTTTTTATTAAACATTTTTCAATAACATACATTCCAACACAAATCATACATTAACAAAATACACTGACATACCTACATATACACTATTGTGATCTCCTAAAATCCCATGTATCTATCCACCTATAGTTGTTCCCGGTGTTCACCTATTCATACCCAGGGCCTTCCCATTGGTTGACCTCATTTAGTTCCCATGCAGGCTCTCTTTCCGGGGGGGTATGGGACAAACAGGGGGAGGGGAGGAAACGGATAGGGAGGAAAATGAGAGAGAGAGAGAGAGAGGAAAGAAAAAAAAAAGGAAAAGGGAGAAAGTTAGGGTGATATCTATTGGAATATTATTCGTGCCTTGCCTATTAGGTGAGGGTTTGGGAGCCTAATTTAGGGGGACTACATTGTCCCTTCCATCTCCTAGATAAGAAAGAAAAGAGAAGAGAAAAAAAAACCCAAGCCCTAGTGGGGACACCCTTATGTATTCCCAATTGTCATGTGATTTTACTATCCCCTATAGAAAAAAGGGAAATTTGCGGTGATAAGAATCTATTTAAGTGATTATTCCTACCTTACCCATTAAGTGAGGGTTTAGGACCCTTGTGAATTTAAGGGGACTACATTGTCCCTTCCATCTTCTGGGGAGAAGAGAAAAAAAAAAGAAAAAAAAAAAAAAAAAAGAAAAGGACCAGGCCCTAGTGGGGACACCCTTATGAATTCCCAATTGTCATGTGATTTTACTATCCCCTATAAAGAAGGGGGGAAATTAAGGTGATAAAAATCTATTTAGAGTGATTATTCGTATCTAACCCATTAAGTGAGGGTTAAAGACCCTTGTGAATTTAAGAGGACTACATTGTCCCTTCCATCTTCTGGGGAAAAAAAAAAAAGGACCAGGCCCTAGTGGGGACACCCTTATGAATTCCCAATTATTATGTGATTTTACTATCCCCTATAAAGAAGGGGGGAAATTAAGGTGATGAAAATCTATTTAAGTGATTATTCGTATCTAACCCATTAAGTGAGGGTTAAGAACCCTTGTGAATTTAAGAGGGCTACATTGTCCCTTCCATCTTCTGGGGAAAAAAAAAAGAGGGAAAGGGAGTTTGGAGACTAGGATGGGGAGCCACCCGCCTCCCCCTCTCCTCGATCCTCCCCCTCTCCTCCCCCCCCCCTAAACCTCCCCCATCTCCCCCAAATCCCCTCGTGTCTCATCCTAGAGTTGTCATGGAATGACCATAATTCCTCCATCATTTTAATTCTGTCTATTTCTCTAATCCATTCCTCTACTGAGGGTGCTTCCTTGTTCTTCCAATTCCTAGGGATAAGCGCCTTAGCTCCATTTAGTAAATGTGGAATCACAGAGCCCCTATATTTTTTCCTAGACATTCCCGTATTATGAAATAGACATTCCCAGGGGTCATGTTTTACCTCGTGCCCACTTATCCTCTTAATCTGGGTTATTATATCTTTCCAGAATACCTGTATCCGGGGACATTGCCACCATATGTGGGCGTGGGTTCCCTCCATCCCACATTCTCTCCAGCATAGGGGCGAGACCTCTCTGTCTATTTATGCATTTTCATTGGGACATAGTACCATTTAGTGAGGAGCTTATTATTCATCTCTTTAACCTTTGCATCCATTGAGGAAGCATGTACATATTCTAATACTTTCCTTTTTTGTCCTATACCTATAGTTTGGTTCAGTTCTAGTTCCCAGCTTCCCAATATTTTACCTGCCTCGCCCTCCCCATTGGGTGTCAGTATTTTATATATGTTGGAGAGCCCCTGCCGTCCTGCTCCCACTCGTACTACGCCTCTTTCCCATTGATTAAGGTCATTAGGGGCCCGCAGCGGCTTCGGTAGGGTGTTTATAAAGTGTTGGACCTGTCTATAACCCCATGTATCTCCTGGTAGCACTCCGTATCTCTCTTGTAGCTCCTGGATGGAGCACAGAACATCTCCCTTCATTAGATCCCTCAATGTTAATGTTTCTGAGGTTGACCATCTTCTAAATATGCCACCCTCTTTCCCCGGTAGAAAATAGTCTGTACCCGTGAGCGGCATTAATGGACTATTATACGGCCATTCTTTCTTTTTACATATTCTGTCCCATACTTTATACGTTTCTTTAGTCATTATGGGGGTGTCCTGAGGGAGTCCTCTATATTGCATCGGAATCCATATTCTGTATCCCAGCCCTTGAACACTTAAACTCTCTTCTACTTCTACCCACCTTTTTCTTACCCCCCCTCCCTCCGTCTGGAACCAGTCTAATATTCTCCTCAGTACTGATGCCTCAAAGTACCTTTTGAAGTCAGGTAGTTGTAATCCTCCTTCATTTTTTGGTCTAATCAGGGTTCCTACCGCTATGCGGGATTTTCTTTCCTTCCATATAAAACCTCTGGTTATCTTGCCTAATACTATAAAAAAGGCTTCTGGAATTTTGATCGGGAGTGTTTGAAAAATATATAAGGCTTTAGGTAATATCATCATCTTTATGATGTTTATCCTTCCTAGCCAGGATACTCTGTTCACATTATATCCCTTTAAGTCTGTTTTTAATTTGTTTAATAAAAGTATATAGTTGTCTTCGTATAGGTATCTTTCTGTTGTGGACAGAAAGACCCCCAGATATCTCATTCCCCTCTGTTTCCACTTAAAAGGATATAGGGCCTCAAGATCCCTGCGTTCCCTTCGGCTTACCGAGATGCTTAAGATCTCTGTTTTCTCTTGATTAATTTTTAAATTTGATATCTCGCCATATTTCTCGTATTCTGCTATTATTCTCGGCAGTGTTTGTCTCGGGTTAGACACATACAACATCATGTCGTCTGCAAACGCAGAGATCTTGTGCACCCCCCCTCCCACCTTTATTCCTTCTATTCCCTGAGTCTTCCTAATTGTCTCCAGGAGTGGCTCTAATGTCAAGACAAACAGAAGAGGGGAGAGCGGGCACCCTTGACGAGTCCCATTGTACAGTAGGAATCTATCTGACAGGGTGCCATTCACCCTCACCTGGGCCGAAGGCCTAGAGTACAAGGCGCCTATCCACTTGAGCATATTTGGGCCGAATCCAGCATGTGTTAGAGTAGCTAGCATAAATTCCCAGTCCAGCCTGTCAAAGGCCTTCTCGGCATCTAATGACAGGAACAGTACCGGCTCTCCACTCTTTTTAGCCTTTTGGATCAAAAACAGGGCTCTTAGAACATTCTCCCTAGTTTCTCTTCCCGGTATGAACCCTGCCTGGTCCTTCTCAATCAATCCCGGCAGGAGAGGCCTTATTCTCTCCGCTAGGATTTTTGAGTAGATCTTTATGTCAACATTAATCAGGGATATAGGTCTATAACTTGCGCATAACGAGGGGTCCTTATCTTCTTTACCTATCAGGGCTATATGAGCTCCCAGTGCCTCTTCTCGTATCTCCATTCCACCTCCAATGGAATTCATATATCTCTGGAAGAAGGGAATTAAGATCCCCCCAAATCTTTTATAGTATGCTGAGGTATACCCATCTGGGCCAGGGCTCTTTCCCATCTTGATATTTTTTATGGTTTGACTTATTTCCTCATTTGTAATTTCTCTTTCTAAGTTCCTTATTACTTCCTCTGCTAAACCCGGGGTCTTTATCTTTTCTAAGTATTTTTTAATTTTCTCACTCTTATTCTGGGTTTCTACTGTCCCTTGATCTTTGTTGACCTTATATAGGTTTTGATAGTATTCCTGAAATATTTTACTAATCTCCTTAGTGGAGTGTCTCATGTTCCCCTTCTTATCTTTTATCTTAAGAATAAAATTTTGCGAGTTTCTAGGTTTAATCATCCTTGCCAAAAATCTCCCTGGTTTGTTTCCCATAGCATAGAAATTATTATTCATTTTATTAAACACCCATTTGGTCTCCTGTTCTAGTAGGTTACGTAGGTCTTCTCTCTTCCTAGTTAGGGATGTTAATACCTCCTCTTCCTGAGAATTTTTATGTGTCTGTTCTAGACTCCAGATCTCTTCCAATAACCTTTGTCTCTGGGCTGACCTAATATTCCTTCTTTTGGCATTTTCAGCTATCAGCCTCCCTCTCATATAAACTTTATGAGTTTCCCATAACGTTGTGGGAGCTATATTTTCTATATCATTTTCCAAAAAGAACAGATCCATATCTTTTTCTAGATCGTCGGCTATCTTGTTGTTCCTGAGGAGAGACTCATCCAGTTTCCATGATCTTTGTCCTATCGGGACCTCCTCCATGTCTAAATCCAATACCACCGGAGCGTGGTCTGAAAGTGTTATTGACTTTATATCTACTCTTTTTAGCCCCTCCAGTAGCCGATGATCTAGAATGATATGGTCTATTCTCGAATATGATCTATGTACAGAGGAGAAATATGTAAAATCCTTCTCTCTAGGATGAAGAATTCTCCAAGCTTCTACTAGTTGCATCTCGCATAGTTTATGTTTAGTTCCCTTTACATATTTCCCCTCTGATCTAAGCGATATCGGTTGGGTGTCCAGCAGGGGGTCAAAAACAAAATTGAAATCCCCCGCTAGGATCACCTTACCATCTCTGAAACCTTCTAGTTTGTTCAGTACTTTCTTCAAATATAATGCTGGCCTTACGTTGGGGCAGTACACATTAGCTAGTGTATACTTTATGTTGGATATATGCCCTTTAATAAACAGATATCTACCTTCAGAGTCCATCTCTGTAGCTTCTAAGCTAAATCGTGTATTTCTGTCAAATCCTATTGCAGTACCTTTTGCTCTCTTATTTGGGGAAAAACTATGAAACCAGGTAGGAAACTCTTTCGAGTTTAATCTGGTCTTAGAGGTTGTCTTTAGATGGGTTTCTTGTAGAAACACTATGTTGACCGAGAGTCTTCTCATCTACTGCTGTATCTGATATCGCTTATTGGGGTTATTTAGCCCCCGTACATTGTACGTAGCAAACTTTAATATAGTCATTTTCTAAATTTTGCTCTTAAATCCGATCCCTGCTTGACACAGAAGACTCTCCAGGCCCAGGCTAATGCCACCGGTATTAATCTGCAAATCATGAGAGCAAGGAGACCACATAGACCACATATACCACATATACCCCTCCACCCCCCCCCTCCCTTCCCCCCACACATTGAACCTCAATGTTAGACACCCTCGAACCGCGCCTTATCAGGCGACTTGCCGAGTGGGCCTTCCAGGGGCCTTGGATGAGTCTCCCCCCCTCCGACCACCTCCCTCATTATAAGGTCGGCTCCCGGAATGGTGGGAGACCCGTCCACCCCATGTCCCCTCATTTCCCCCCGATTGACCTGACCATGCTTATAAATTCCTGATTCCTTCACGTCTCTTCACCTATTTGTTCCATTCCTCCTCCACCCCAAAAAGAGGGGAGAGGAGAGATGGAAGAGATATTATATCACCAGTACATCACAAGTACCCAAAAAAAAAAGGAAAAAAAAGGTTCTCTGCGTCTTTAGTTGGATCAGGTATACCCCAAAAAAAGAAAAAGAGAAAAAACACAGAAGAAACACAATTCTTATTCTTGTTGGGACCCTTATTCTCGGCACTACACCCTATTCCAGTCCTGATTCTTCCACCTCTTCCAGGCCGGGGGTCTCTTTTCCCAGTTCTCCACTTTAATAGATTGTATACTCAATTTATTACAGAATTCATCTACATCTTCTGGAAACCGGATATATGCCGAGACTCCCTGGTTTTTAACTGATAGACAAGCCGGGAAGCCCCATCTATACGTAATGTTATTTTCCCGGAGGTGGTTCGTTACCGGTTTCAGAGCTCTTTTACGTGCAAGAGTTTCTGGGGATAAATCAGAAAATATAAGTAACTGTGAGCCTTTATATTCCATTGTCCCTGAATTCCTCATACTTTGGGACACTGACTCTTTTAATTGGAAGTCCTGAAACCTTACTATGATGTCCCTTGGTGAGTCTCTCTGGGCATTAAAAGACCCTTGTATTCGGTGCACTCTAGTGAATTGCATCAGTGCATTTAATTCTCGTTTGAGTGCTTTGTTAAATATTCCTTGTAGTGTCTCCCCCAGCTCTCCGTCCTTTACATCTTCCGTTAGACCCCTTACACGCAAGTTTTTCCTCCTACTCCGGTTTTCTTGGTCCTCCATTCTATACCGTACATTTCTTAACTCTACCCAATCCATATCTGCTCGTCCTCTCAGTTCTACTATTGCTTTTTTATGCTCTTCCAGTTGTTCTTCTATTCTTTCCACCCTCTGCAGTACACTCTGTATATCTCTCCTTGTTGCCCCCATCTCCCCTTTAACTGTCCGCTCCAGACGAGACATCATTTCAATCATATCTGTCATGTCCTGTCTTGTAGGGGGTACTTGTGGGCCTTCGGAGATACAGTTAGGAGAATTAGGTTGTTGTTTTTCTGGGGATTGCTGGTCCTTATTTGCCCCTTTAGCCTCTGGTGTATCTCCCTTTTTGCCTTTGCCTTTACCCTTGCTCTTTTCTGGAGTTTCCTCCATGACTTGATGCACTTCTGTGTCTACTGTGTTTTTTTTAACTGGGTAGTCTTGGGACCCTTTTTTCTTTTTTGGACTCCCTGCCACTTCTTCCTGGCTTTCGGCAACTAAATAAGATGTTATAGTGTTCCCTTTGGGAGCTTTCCTCACCATTCTCCTATACTTTATTACTTGGAGTGATTCAGACCGTCAATGGTATTGGGGAATGCCTCACCACAATCACCTCTGTTCACCTCTGTTCACTCCTTGGCGTCCGTTTATAAACCTCACCTGGAATGGAGCACGTGTGGAGCTGTTTAAACAGACGGGATGAAGTAACAGTTTGGAATATATTGAGCTAGATTAACAGTCCTTCAATATGTATAAATGCACATATAGCTCTTCTCTGGCTCTGTCTCTGTAATCCTCCCCGATATCATGCAGTAGGGTTGCCCCTAATGTCCTTCACACCCCAGTGTTTCATATATACTTCCAAACACAATTTATAGTATATGAGAAGGGGGAAGAAAAGAACACAGGAATTAGTCCATCCACTTACAAGCTGCTGCTCTCTTACCGCGCTTCTGGTGCTGGTGCTGTGTTTAGTTGCAGTTTGCTATTCCGCCTTTAGGTGTCACTGCTGTTCCATTTTAGTTGCTTGCTCCTTACACCCTGCAGGCTCGGTATCCCTCGGTACTTTCCAGCGATTCGCCGCTCTCTACACCCCGGGAAGCCGGGACTCCGTCCTCCGTCCTCCGTCCTCCTTCTTCTCCCGCGGGCTCCCGAGTCTCTTCAGCGGCACTGAGGACCCACGTCCCCGTCCCCCGGCCAACAGGTTCACTGGTCCGACCCACTCCACCAGCTCCAACTCCACAGGTAACACCCAGGCTAAGCCGGGCTGGGACAATGGGGGTGGCTCTAGCAGCGGCAGCAACTTTAAAGTATGGGGCAAGCGGGGACCACAGTATCCTCAGCAACCCCCCTTAGACTCCCTTAGGCTGTACACAGGAAGCACGGGAGGCAGGTAGTACAAAATAGCTCCCCGCTTTAGTGACTCCCCCGATCCAGCAGCACAGCAGCAACACAAACACGCAGCTTTTTCAATCGTCCGAATCGTCAGCTGGCGATATAGCGGTCAGTAGTAACCATGTCAGGTCAGGTCAGGTCTCTCATATCAGGGAGAGCAATAGAGACATGGGGCACGCCGCAACACACCTACGGCGCCATGATCCTAAGCTCCGCCCCCTCTTTTGGATTTTTGCGTTTACTTGCTTGAAATAGGCCGAATTTGTCGAATTTTTAAATTTTCGCATTTTTTTAATTTTTCCAAATTTCGAATTTTTCAAAAAATTCAAAAAATTTGAACATTTTGAAAAATGTGAACACTTTGAAAAATTCGAAATTCGAAAAAATTTAAACAATTTGAACAAATTTGAAAAATTCAAAATTCGAAAAATTCGAACAATTAGAAAAAAATGTGAAAAATTCGAAAAATTTGAACAATTTGAACAATTTGAAATTCGAAAAATTTGAAAAATTCGAAATTCCCAAAATTCGAAAAATTCGAAAAATTCGAAATTCAAAAAATTCAAACAGTTTGAACAATTCCAAAAATTTGAACAATTAGAAAAATTTGAAAAATTTTAACAATTTGAACAATTTGAAAAATTCCAAAAATTCCAAAAATGTTGTCTGTAACTCCACACCGTAATGCAAGGCTTTCTCCCTGGTGTGGAGAAAGCCTCTTGAGGGGGAAGGGGCGAGCAGGAGTGTCAGGACACCCACTAACACACAGCTCCTTACTCTATCTGCAAAGTAGAGAGTGTCCTGACTTGCCTGCTCGCCCCCTCCCCCCTCAAGAGGCTTTCTCCACATCAAGAAGAAAGCCTTGCATTACTGTGTGGAGTTACAGACAGAAGAACAGGAAGTGAGGATTTCTCAGAAGAAATAAGGACATTTAAAAGCAAAATGGAAAGATGAGGTAAGTGAAGGAGGACTGCACTAAGGTAAAGGAAGCCATTTAGGGGGGAAAAAGTCCTTTACAACCCCTTTAATCAATGTAATGTGAGAATACTATTCATTGTCTGTCATTTTGCCAACTATGAACACAGTCTGCAAAATAAAAACACCATATTCTTGTCACGTAAAGTACCTGAGGGTTCAGTTGTTTCTAGGGTCCAATCACTCCAGGGCAGCCTGTTGTGATGTTTAACCACTTGCCCACCGGGCTAATTTTGGCACTTCTCTCCTTCATGTAAAAATCTCAATTTTTTTGCTAGAAAATTAATCAGAACCCCCAAACATTATATATTGTTTTTTAGCAGACACCCTAGGGAATAAAATGGCGGTCATTGCAACTTTTTTCCCCACACGGTATTTGTACAATAATTTTTCAAACATCTTTTTTTGGGAAAAAACGGTTTTGTGAATAAAAAAATAACAAAACAGTAAAGTTAGTCCAATTTTTTTGTATAATGTGAAAGATAAATTTACGCCGAGTAAATAAATACCTAACATGTCACACTTTAAAATTGTGCACATTCATGGAATGGCGCCAAACTTCGGTACTTAAAAATCTCCATAGGTGACGCTTTAACATTTTTTACAGGTTACTATTTTCGAGTTTTAGAGGAGGTCTAGTGATAGAATTGTTGCAGACGCTCTAACGCACGCAACGATACCTCACATGTGGGGTTTTAACGGCGTTTACATATGTGGGCGGGATAATGGGGACAGGGGCGTTTTGAAAAAAAAAAATGTTTCATTTTAATTTAATTTTACATATTTATTTTTATTTTTACACTTTTTGTTTAAATTTTTTTTTTTTTTTGATCACTTTTATTCCTATTACAAGGAATGTAAACATCCCTTGTAATAGGAATCAGTGTGACAGGTCCTCTTTATGGAGAAATGTGGTGTCAATAAAACCCCACATCTCTCCTCCAGGCTTACAAGCATCAAATTGGTGAAAAAACATTCACTGATTTCACACCGACAGCCGCGATTGCGGCTTTGTTTACTTCCAGGTACCGGGCGTGACGTCATAACGTCGCGCCCAGTCCTCCGACGGTCAAAGAGATGCCCCTTTCTGAATAATGTGCTGGTCAGAGCGTGGGGAATATTTCTTCAGTTTTGGGCGCATGCCCATTCAGCGCCGCTCGCATGTTCTGCCTTGGCTCAATCCCAGCCATTCACCTGCCTGCTTATCTCCTTGCCTTCCCTCCCGAAGGCCTCCTTGTTCCCCTCCGCCGCCGCCGCCATGTCTCCTCGCATCTTCTTCCTGTTATCGACTGTTATAACGTCACTACCGCACAAATGCGTAGTAATCTAGGCTTACCTGTAGGTTAAAGGGGTTTATAACCACTTTAAGCTGCTGTATGGTCTTGGCCTTCATGCTGCAGCTCAGTTTCAGGGTCTTGGCAATCTTCTAATGTCCTGTACACATGATCGTTTTTTCCGTCTGAATAAACTCAGACGGGTTTTTCCGGCAGAATTCCGCTCAAGCTGTCTTGCATACACATGGTCACACCAAACTCTGACCATCCAAAATGGGGTGAAGTACAACACTACAACGAGCCTAGAAAAATAAAGTTCAATGCTTCTGAACATGTTCTCCTTCTAATTCCGTTGGAATTTCCGATGGAAAAAGTCCAATAGGGCATACACATGGTCGGAATATCCGATGAAAAAATTCAGTCAGACTTTTTTTATTGGAAATTTTGATCGTGTGTACGAGGCATTACAGTCTAGGCCATCTTTATGCGATAGCCCCAAATTTAACACACCTGCTCCCCATTCACACCTGAGACCTTGTAACACTCACGAGTCACATGACACCTGGGAGGGAAAATGGCTAATTGGGCCCAGTTTGGAAATTTTCACTTAGGGGTGTACTCACTTTTGTTGCCAGCGGTTTAGACATTAATGGCTGTGTGTTGAGTTATTTTGAGGGGACAGCAAACTTGCACTGTTATACAAGCTGTACACTCACTACTTTATATTGTACAAGGTGCTGTCACATGAAAAGATATAATAAAATATTTACAAAAATGTGAGGGGTGTACTAACTTTTGTGAGATACTCTCTCTCTCTCTCATATATATATATATATACATAAAAGGTATGTTGCATTATGGCAACCTTTGCATTTTAATAAGCTTCGTAGAAAGTGAAACTGATGCATTTTTGCTAGCATAGCCCACAACAAGGCACAGTAGTGCATTACTGCACATTGAGGTGTGTTGTGAGAGTGTATCAATGCATGTAACATGCGTTACTGCAGCACAGTGGTGTGAACATTTTCAGCGCATCTTTAAGAGTCGGTTCACACTACCGCGGCACGACTCCGGGGGCGGCTCTGCAAGTCGTCCTGAGGACGACTTCAGAGGCGACCAGCAAAACGACTTCTGTATAGAAGTCAATGCAGGTTTGCCTCGAGCCGCCCCCAGAGTCGTACAGGAACCTCTTTCTAAGTCGGAGTGACTTGCGTCGCTCCTATTAGAACGGTTCCATAGCATTGAATTGGATGCGACTCGTCAGGCGGCTCAGAGTCGCCCCAGTGTGAACTGGCTCTAAATCTTTACATTTACTATTTGTTTATTGCTATAAAGCAAACATTAGTTGGTTTAGCTGACCACTTGTGTATGAACTTCTTTTGTGATTTATGTAACTGGGGTTGTGGCAAGGCTGCAAGCTTTGCTTATGTACTTTGTGCTTAAAGCATACATAAAACCTAACAACAAGCTTCTCTTATTGGCTTCCCTTTGTTCTGTTAAAGTGTTACTAAACCCAGGACCCTGCATTCACTATATCTGGTCTCCCACAATACACAGAACATGGAAATGCAAATATTTTAGTAAATATAAACTAATATATCCGTTTTATCATCAGCAGTATATAGCAGTCTTGTGACTTCTATAAGTGTTTGATTAAAGCTTGTAGTAGAAGTCTTCATTCTTCTCTGACTGTCCTATGAGGCTGCAGGTCCCCTGACCCTCTGTCTGTACAGTGCTGATTGGCCCTGTGCTGGTCAAATGCACCCTCCCCCAAAAAATAATCTCTAGCCATATACACTAAACAGAGCATGTGCAGAGAGCCTCCTAGGGCTCTGTACGAATAGCAGATAGATTTGGGACAGTGGAAGAAGGGGATGAACAGAGAAAACAAGATCAAACAGCCTTTCTACACAATGCCGACAATTAACCCCTTAGGTTCCACAGCAAGTTTAATAAGCATGCTTTACTGTATATACAGACTGATTTTACTGTTGTGGGTTTAGTAACACTTTAAATATACAATTGAAAGTGTTTCATTATATTTGTATGGTGACTGTAAAAATACAGTTTTCACCTTCTTTTTCAGCCTCTTTGCAGCCACTTCCTGTCTAGCTGCATGCACATCATTTCTTAAAATGGAAATGGTGACAATGGGGGAAGTGTGCAATGCATCAGCATGGCCACTTGTAGCCCTCATTAACCACTTCCCGCCCGGCCAATAGCCGATTTACGGCAGGGAAGTGGTTATGAAATCGTGACTAGACGTTCTCAAACGTCTAGCACGATTTCATGCCGCACGCGCCCGTGCGGGCGCGCAGCACGGCGATCGGTGATGCGGGGTGTCAGTCTGACACCCTGCACCTCCGATCTCGGTAACGAGTCTCCGGCGGAGCCTCGTTACCACGTGATCAGCCGTGTCCAATCACGGCTGATCACGATGTAAACAGGAAGAGCCGCCGACGGCTCTTCCTCACTCGCGTCTGACAGACGCATGTAGAGGAGAGCCGATCAGCGGCTCTCCTGACAGGGGGGGTTCGCGCTGATTGTTTATCAGCGCAGCCCCCCCTCGGATCGCCACACTAGACCACCAGGACAATAAAAAAAATACAAATAAAAGACACAAAAAAATGACAAAAAAAAAATGACAAAAAAAAAAAAAGACAAAAAAAAAAGGGGTGGCAGTAAAAAAAAATGATGCCAATCAGTGCCCACACATGGGCACTGATTGGCAACATTGATCCATCAGTGCCACCCCTCAGTGATCATCAGTGCCACCCCAGTGTCTGTCAGTGCCACCCCACAGTGCCAATCCATGCCCAGTGCCCACCTACCAGTGCCCACCTGTGCCACCTATCAGTGCCCACCTGTGCCGCCTATCAGTGCCCACCTGTGCCGCCTATCAGTGCCCACCTGTGCCGCCTATCAGTGCCCACCTGTGCCGCCTATGAGTGCCCACCTGTGCCGCCTATGAGTGCCCATCTGTGCTGCCTATGAGTGCCCAGTGCTGCCTATGAGTGCCCATCAGTGCCGCCCATGAGTGCCCATCAGTGCCGCCCATGAGTGCCCATCAGTGCCCAATACCAGCGCCGCCTATCAGTGCCCATCAGTGCTACCTAATCGGTGCCCATCAGAACTACCTCATCGGTGCCCATCAGTGCCACCTCATCGGTGCCCATCAGTGCCACCATATCAGTGCCCATAATTGAAAGAGAAAACATACTCATTTACAAAAAAATTAACAGAAAAAAATAAAAACTTTATTTTTTTTTCAAAATCTTCGCTCTATTTTTAGTTGTTGCACAAAAAAAAAAAACCGCAGAGGTGATCAAATACCACCAAAAGAAAGCTCTATTTGTGGGGAAAAAAGGACGCCAATTTTGTTTGGGTGCAGTGTAGCATGACCGCGCAATTGTCATTCAAATTGCGACAGTGCTGAAAGCTGAAAATTGGCTTGGGCGGGAAGGTGCGTAAGTGCCTGGTATGGAAGTGGTTAAAGGGTTTGTAAAGGATTTTTTTTTTATCTTAATAGCTTCCTTTATCTTAATGCAGTGCTGTTTGCATGTCCTCATTTTTCGTTTTTGCTCTCAAGTTGCTGTAATTCTTCTCTGATCTCCACACTTCTGGTTGTCTGTTTACTGATAACCACAGTGCTGGGAGCTTTCTCTCTGTGGTCACTAATCAAGGAGGTGTGATTACTGTGTGTCTAAAACCCCAGTTTCGTTTTCCAAACCATCACTGCTCTGTGGCTCTGTACAGCAGAGAGGCAGGAAAAAACATGCAGAAAACGAAAACAGAAGCTACAGATATATTATATGATTGATTTTTATCTATTTTTAATTGTTTTTAAAAGGAATCAGTTAACTATGTCTCTATACCCTGTCATTTCAGCATAACATTTTTTTTTAATATTTACAACGCCTTTAAGAATGCACATGACAGTATAATGCACATGATTGGGAGCCGAGGACAGAGCATCATCACCCTACAGCAGAATGCTCCTGAACAAGTACTTTCATTGCAAAATCACCAGGTAATGTTTTAATAAAAACTGCAGCTTGGAAATGATTGAAAATTACCCTTTACATGAGAATAACAAGTGAAGTGAATGGCCTCAGGTAATACACAGGGATGAAACAAATCCTCCTGCATAAGGTGTATCTGTTTATCTGCAGTATTCTCAAGGCTCACAGGAACAGAGCTTAAAGGAACACTAAGGGCCAGATTCTCCAATATTTTCGGCGGCGTAGCGTAAGCCAGTTACACTACGCCGCCGCTGCTTACTGGAGCAAGTGCTTTATTCTCTAAGCACTTGCTCCGTAGGTTTCGCCTGCGTCGCGTAAATCGCGCAGCGTAAACCCGCGCAATTCAAATGGGGCGGCTTGTATTTAAATTAAGCGCGCCCCCGCGTCGAACGAACTGTGCATGCGCCGGCCGGGGAAAAAGCCCAGTGCGCATGCTCCAGCTCACGTCGGAAAGCGTCGTTGAAACCGACGTCAAAACGACGTGAGCGTCATTTACGCAAGTCCCTATTCGCGAACGAGTTAGTAAAACGACGTAAGCGACGGAAAAATCCGACGCTGACCCGACGCCATACTTAACATGGCATCCGACAGGACACGACGGCATCCGACGGGACCTCGTAAGGTTACTCCACATAGAAGCTGGGGTAACCTTACGAGTTCGTAAACGACGTACGCGACGACGGGGCGGCGTAAAAGCGATCGAGAATCGGCGTACTACTTCATTTGCATATGCAAATGAAAAAACAACGTAAAGGCCACCTAGTGGCCGGAGTTGTCATTACATCTACGATCCGAAAGTGTAATTGTATTACACTTGTCGGATGTAGAAGCGTATCTATGCAAAAGTGATGCTCAGCATCACTCGCATAGATACGAGTCAAAAAAAAAGGCGATACGACGGGGTATCTGAGATACTCCGTCGTAACGCCTCTGAGAATCTGGCCCTAAAGGTTTTTTTTTTTTTTAGATCAATTGATTGCTGTAAGCTAGAGCATTTAAATATCACTTACCTCGTTTTTCCTTTTGACCTCCAAAATACAGTAATCCAGGTTTGATAATGCCATTTCCTGTCTCTCCTCCTCTTGCTTTCCACCAGCACCTGAGCCGACTACAGCCCTGCGTGAAGATGCTCTCTTATCCCTCACAGGCATGGAGGCTAAGCCTAATGGGAACTGTAGTTCCCATTAGGCCGTGATGTAGCAAGAATTAATGTGCACCGCAAACCAGGAAGTCAGTGAGAATAATGATTCAGGAGTGATGGAGGTGAATAAAACGGCTCGATTTCAACAGGTATCAAACTAGTTATAATGCAAAACATTACTTTTTACTTTATCAGCTACTGTCAGACTTTAATTTAAGAGGAAAATATTTTTGTCTTTACAACCCCTTTAAGCTGTCAATCAGCTGGAGGTCCCTCCCCTGTCACTATTTTTCTATTGGTTTTAGGAAAACTTGTCAGAAGGGATTCATGCTGATACCAGAGGAACAAAGTAGCACTATAGAGGGAGATGCTCTCAAATGTTTATGTGTGAGGCTTACAACCATTTTAAAGGGGAGTTCCACCCACAATTTCACTTTTTAAATATAAATACCCCTGTAAGCACAAGCTTAATGTATTCTAGTAAAGTTAGTCTGTAAACTAAGGTCCGTTTTTGTTAGGTTGTTACAGCATTTAGATTATAATCTAGAAATAGACCGTGGCCATCTTAAGTGTGGGCATCATGAAGCCAGACTGTATGACTTCCTGGATTTCAGCTTTGCATATCTCACACATGCTCAGTGCTGCACACTAGGTTTCAGTCAGGTTTCAGTCAGGTTTGCAAGGACTACTGGGAAACATGATGCCTATCCCAGAAACCCTTGCAAATACCCATGTGACTTAATAGCCTAGGCTAATAAGGAGGAGGAAGTAATGAAGGACTACAAAATAAAGGTATTTACAAGCAACAAACTAAATAAAAATTGTCAATTCTGAACACTATGAGATTAGGGCATGCAGCACAGACATAAAAAAAATGGGTGGAACTCCACTTTAAGTGTCCTTTTTAACCACTTAAGACCCGGACCAAAATGCAGGTTAATGACCTTGCCCCTTTTTGCGATTCGGCACTGCGTCGCTTTAACTGACAATTGCGCGGTCGTGCGACGTGGCTCTCAAACAAAATTTGCGTCCTTTTCTTCCCACAAATATATCTTTCTTTTGGTGGTATTTGATCGCCTCTGCGATTTTTATTTTTTGCACTATATACAAAAATAGAGCGACATTTTTGAAAAAAAATCAATATTTTTTACTTTTTGTTATTAGAAAAATTAAATAAACTACATTTTAGTCAATCATTTAGGCCAAAATGTATTTAGCCATATGTCTTTAGTAAAAAAAAAAAATCGCAATAAAAAAATAATTAGCTACCTAGTGGGAACAGCGACACTAATACAGCGATCAGAAAAATGATCGCTTAGTGACGCTGGCAATAGGGAGTGAAAGGGTTAACTAGGGTGGTGATCAAGGGGTTAAAACTTTATTGGGGGGGTACGGGGGCTACCCAGGACCTAACACTGACTGTCACACTGCCTGTCACACTGACACTAAATACAGTAATCATACATGTATGATTACTGCATTCAGTGACACTGTGACAGGGGAGGGGGGGCGATCGCAAGGGGTTAATGTGACTATGTGTAGTGTGTGTCAGTGTAGTGTTAGTGCAGACTTACTGTGCGATGTGATCTCTCCTCAGCGGTGGTTGAAAAAAACACTGAAGGAGAGATCACATCGCTTCCTCCTTCCTGTGTTTACACAGGAGGAGGAAGTGACAGGGCGGGGGGGCGCGCGGATTGGCTGAGAGCGATCCGGAGGAGGCGAAAAAAAACGAATAGCCGCCCCCTCGTCCTGGATTGCTCGGCCAGCAAAACGGACCGCCGTATGTACGGAGGGGGGGGGGGTCCGATCGGAACCCCGAACCCCCTCAAGGCACCAACGTATATATACGTTGATGTGCCTGTCGGTTAAGGTGACCAGATTTTTAAAATGAATTCCGGGGACATTTTTTGTATTTATTTCTTAATTGGCAAATGGTAAATTTTATAAGCATATTTTCCTAAATTATATATGCAGTGTGTGGATGCGTGATTATGTATGATATACATGTTATTTCTCACACTTCCTCCATGAGTTAAAAAAAAAAAGAAGATACTTAGATTATAGAGAAAAACCTTGGGCAGGGGCAGCCAGTGGCATCTCCAGTGTTTATATTTAGGGGGGGGGGGCACAGGGGGGGACAGGGACAAAAGAAGGGGGGCCATCTATAAATGTGTCATGCTACTGTACATCCAAAAACATAAATGTATTTTATTGGAATTTTATGTGATAGACCAACACAAAGTGGCACATAATTGTAAAGTGGAAGGAACATGATAAATGTTTTTCAAAATTGTCACCTGGGGCGGATCCAATATCTAACATCCCTCCCCCCAGGCAGACAGGCAGTGCACTGTATGTCGACGTCAAGTGATGTTAGGGTAGAATACTGGCAGATTGGGGTGATATAGTGCCAGGTTAGAGTGATAGTGTCAACGTAGGTGATATACAATAGTGGCAGTGCCAGGTTAGGTGGTATATAATAGTGTCAGGTTAGGTGATAGTGCCAGGTTAGGTGGCATACAGTAGTCCCAGGTTAGGTGGTAGTGCCAGGTTAGGTGGTATACAGTAGTGCCTGGTTAGGTGGTAGTGCCAGGTTGGGTGGTATACAGTAGTGGCTGGTTAGGTGGTAGTGCCAGGTTGGGTGGTATACAGTATTGCCAGGTTGGGTGGTAGTGGCAGATTAGGTGGTAGTGGCAGATTCGGTGGTATACAGTAGTGCCAGGTTAGGTGGTAGTGCCAGGTTAGGTGGTATACAGAAGTGCCAGGTTAGGTGGTAGTGCCAGGTTAGGTGGTATACAGTAGTGCCAGTTTAGGTGGTAGTGCCAGGATAGGTGTTATACAGTAGTGCCAGGTTAGGTGGTATACAGTAGTGTCAGGTTAGGTGGTAGTGCCTGGATAGGTGGTAGTGACAGGTTAGGTGGTAGTGCCAGGTTAGGTGGTAGTGCCAGGTTAGGTGGTATACAGTAGTGTCAGGTAAGGGTAGTAGTGCCAGGTTAGAGTGGTAGTGCCAGAGTAAATATATGACATGAATACATAAGAGTCCTGTCCATCATTTCCATCAGCTGCACTAAAAGCATAAATCCTTCTCTCTGTATACCATACCCCCCCTCTCTCTCTCTGTATACCATACCTCCCCCCCCTCTCTCTGTGTATACCATACCTCCCCCCCTCTCTCTCTGTATACCATAACTCCCACCTCTCTCTCTGTATACCATACCCCCCCCTCTCTCTCTGTATACCATACCTCCCCCCCTCTCTCTCTGTATACCATAACTCCCACCTCTCTCTCTCTCTCTGTATACCATAACTCCCACCTCTCTCTCTCTCTGTATACCATACCTCCCCCCCTCTCTCTATATATACACCATACCTCCCCCCCTCTCTCTATATATACACCATACCTCCCCCCCTCTCGCTCTATATATCATACCTCCCCCCTCTCTCTTTGTATACCATACCTCCCCCCCTCTCTCTGTATACCATCTCTCTCTCTCTCCTGTAACACCCCCCTCTCTGTATACTATACCTCCACCTCTCTGTAAACTGTAACACCCCCCCTCTCTGTATACTATACCTCCCCCTCTCTCTGTATACCATTTCTCTCTCTCTGTATACCACCTCTCTCTCTCTCTGTATACCATCTCTCTCTCTGTATACCATCTCTCTCTCTCTCTCTCTCTGTATACCACCTCTCTCTCTCTTTGTATACCATCTCCCTCTCTCTCTGTATACCATCTCCCTCTCTCTCTCTCTCTCTCTCTCTCTCTCTCTCTGTATACCATCTCTCTCTCTCTCTGTATACCATCTCTCTCTCTCTGTATACCATCTCTCTCTCTCTCTGTATACCATCTCTCTCTCTCTGTATACCATCTCTCTCTCTCTGTATACCATCTCTCTCTCTCTGTATACCATCTCTCTCTCTCTCTCTGTATACCATCTCTCTCTCTCTCTCTGTATACCATCTCTCTCTCTCTGTATACCATCTCTCTCTCTCTCTGTATACCATCTCTCTCTCTCTCTCTGTATACCATCTCTCTCTCTCTCTGTATACCATCTCTCTCTCTCTGTATACCATCTCTCTCTCTTTCTCTGTATACCATCTCTCTCTCTCTCTGTATACCATCTCTCTCTCTCTGTATACCATCTCTCTCTCTCTCAACTGTAACACCCCCCTCTCTGTAAATTATACCTCCTCCCCATGTACCTTAACTGTGTCGTTCTGGCTCTTCATCACATGCAAGTCTCTCTGGCTCTGCAGGCTGGTCGGGTGTAGTGTGGCCTCAGTCTGAACACGAGTCTGGGGCCCGCCCCCTTCCTGCTTTTTTCTCCCATTCAGCAGCGAGGTCAGCACAGCTATGCGTGTCTGTGTGCAATCAGCTGTGCGCCGCTCGGGACGGGAGGGGAGGGGTCGGGGTCGGGGCTGGGTCGGGTAATACATCGGAACTCAAGGGGGAGAAAAGCAATAACCGCAGTTGGACTCGGCGGCCCCTGCCTGAAATCCGGGGACAAAACCGGGGACGATCTTGGACTGGGGACCCTGTCTTTAAACCGGGGACTGTCCCCGGAAATCGGGGACGTCTGGTCACCGTACTGTCGGTGCCATTCTGCCAACGTAAATGTACATGCAGCGGTCCTTAACTGGTTAAAGATGAAGTTTAATGTGCTTATATTTTGCATTCCCTTGTTCCCTTTATCCCACTCATCAACATGCTAATGTAATTTTTAAACACCACCTTTCTGTTTTGATTACGTATCTCATTTTAGACCCAGTGGTGTCATAACTGGGGCTCTAATGCAGGCAGATCCTGGCTGGTTGGGGTGCAGGGTGCAATACACAGCTTTATGGGAACATCACAGCATCGTGCCTCAGTATTCCCCTCAAGAGCCCTCAGTCCTGATGCAATGAGTGGGCTGGCTCTGGGAGGATGTGCGCAAATATCAAAATGGATTGATGTGTAAATGGCAGTCTGGTGCAGTGGGCATTCCTTGGCAGGCTGCATTTACATGCAGACCACCCTAAAACCCCTTTCACACTGGGGTGTTTTTCAGGCGATTTGGCATAAAAAAAAAAGGGCCTGTAAAGCGCCTGAAAGAAGCCTCATCTGCAATCCCAATGTTAAAACCTGAGTACTTTCAGAGCCCTTTCACATTGCCAGCACCCGGGAAATGCTGGTAAAGCTCCGCTAAGACCCCTTTCACACTGGGGCATTTTTCAGTCGATTTGGCGTTAAAAAAAGCACCTCAATGGGAAGGGCGTTTTAGGAGCGGTGTATTCAACTCTCCTAAAGCGCTGCAAAGAAGCTGCTTGCAGGACTTTTTTGATGCCCTGCCAGTGCAGCGCCTTAATGTGAAAGCACTTGAAGTTTCCCATTGGTATTGCAGATGAGGCTTCTTTCATGCGCTTTATAGTCACTTTTTTTAAACGCTAAGACCCTTTTCACACTGGGGCGTTTTTCATGCACTTTAGTGTGAAAGCATGTGAGCTTTCACATTGGTATTGCAGATGCAGCTTCTTTCAGGTGCTTTTTTTGTGTGAAAGGGGTCTAAGTAACATCCACATCTGATGTTGAGCCTTCATTAATGAAAGAACTGAAATCCTGTAAATAAAAATGTGAGGCCAGAGATTGGAAGCTGGGAAGGTGCAAGATGATGCTAGACATAAGCCAGCCAGTTAATGACGTGGGCTCTATCTGACTTACTGCAACTTCTAATGCACACTGAAAAGCTCACAGAGTGCAAGCAATTGACAGTAAGCATTTTCAGTTCAGGAGAGGAGCCTGTACAACTGTGTAAGACTGAAGATTGGAGTGTAGCTTAAAACTAAGAGGCATATTTACAAAGCAGCGAATGTGACATCCACCAAACATTGACTGCAGGTGAATCTTTCCAGTGAATTTGTTTTATTAACAGTGAAGGATTCCCCTCCAGGTAATGTGTGTTGAATTTCACATTGACAGGGTAGTATTGGCAAATGGAGGGTAGACTTGCACAGATGTGTCAGTTTATACACCCTTTTCTACAGGCTTAGCCAGCCATAGATAGTTCGAAGCAGTTCAGTAGGGACCGATTGATATTCAAACCTTCTACGGGCAGGCTGATTGCACCCAAGCTGAATAATCAATGGACTTGGATACAACCAGCACATCGATTTGCCAGCAGTTATAGCAGATAACAATAATCACTGTGTTCCCCACGCCCACCCCACCGGGAGAACACAATAGCTCCTCTGGAGGGATTCCCACATCAACACTGGCTGTGTTGATGGGGGGGAATCAAGAACTTTTCTTTCCTGCAACCTATGGTTGTATCATCTATGGCAGGGGTGCCCAATCTTTTGAAGACCAGGGGCCACTTGATCAACTTGGTAACTGGTCGCGGGCCACAATGAGCGGAACGGGTAGATGGCAGCCCACTATATAGAGCCCACTGAACAATTTTTTTTTTAAAGGATCGGATTGGAGGTAGGCATTTGTAAACAGACACAAGTTCATCGAGTGTGGTACCTTGGTCACGTCACCACACACACTTTTTTTTTTTACACCTGCCACTATGGCTGCACGATGGTCACTTTTCACTCTCCCTCATCTTCCTTCTCCCCCACTTTTTTTTTTATTTATCCCTTTGTTTGTCACTTTTTTGGTGTTCACTGTTTGTCACAGTGTGATAAGTAGGTTGTAGGTCCTCGGGCCTGCCCCGAACGTCTTGGGAATGGGTGGACATGGTCTTCTGGCTTAGTTCGCCAGCTCTCATGGGGTCTCCCTTCAGGGGAACCCCACCTAGTACTTGGGTGGGTTCTGTTGAGGCAGACCCTCCAAAGAACGGGGTCCGTCTGGCTTTGATTGGATGGACCATGTGAAGTACATCAGTCCTCGTCTGGAGCCTAAAGCCCCGGGGGAACAGGATTAGGTCCTTCTCTATGGAGAACAAGTGTAACACCCGTTGCACATTTTTGTGTTTCACTCTTTATGTGTGTGCACATTTTTTGGCACCGGTGGAGCTTTTGGGTGTGTTTCACACGCCATGGGCTTTAAAAACAAAAAAAGAAGTCCATTTATATCTGCCACTCCTTTTTTTTCCACAAGAAAATTATATCTGCCACTCCTTAGAGGTGAATGGAGGGTCAGATTGGGTTGGACTGACCATGTGAAAGAGGCCTAAGGCTGCTATCACACTGATGCGCTGTTCTTAACCCGCATCGCGGGTTCACCTGTGGCTTTCCTACAGGTTAGCTGCACTTTACCATAGACTTCTATTATATCATGTAGGTGTGGTGCACTTCAGAAAGCACACCAAACTTGCAGGTAATAGAAGTCTATGGCTCAGTGCAAGTAACCCGCAGTTGCACTGCTCAGTTGAAAGCAGCCCAATAACCACTGCAGAACAGATATGCCCATATATACACTTTGATTTTACCTTTAATAACAGTATTCTATTCCATCCCAGAGCAGGAGGTCGTGGGCCACATCAGAGGGCTCCGCGGGCCATATGTGGCCCCCGGACCACTGGTTGGGTACCCCTGATCTATGGCCTGCCTTGGAATGCAATTACTGCATATTAAAACTAGGGATGTCCCGATACTAGTATCGGTACCGATACTGAGCATTTCCCCGAGTACTTGTACTCGGGGGGAAATGCTCCGATGCCTAATCCGATACCTGGGCAGGCAAGGGAGTTGCTGTCTTCCCCCCTGCTCCATGCTGTCTTTCTCCATGCCGTCTTACCCCCTGCTCAGTGCCTGTCTCTCCCCCCGTGCAGTCCGCTCTCCCCCGTCCATGCCGCTCTCCCCCATTCATTCCGCTTTCCCCCCGTCCAGTTCGCTCCCCCCCCCCATGCAGTACGTTCTCCGCCCCGTGCAGTCCGCTCTCCCCCACTGTCCATGCAGCTCTCCCACATGCAGTGCGCTCTTCCCCCCTCCATGCTGCTCTCCCCCCTTAATCTGTCAGGGGGGAGAGCAGAGGTAGGAGTCGCTAAACACGGCTCCTACCTTTTCCGAATGAACGGAGTCAGTGATCACTGACTCCATCCATTCATATAACTGAGCATCGTAACCTGTGATTACGATGCTTCAGTTTATGAATGGAGAGGAGCCTCTCCATTCATTTCAGCTGAGGCTGCTGAGAAAGGGACTGGGGAATCTGTGTCCCTAGTCCCTTTCTCTGTCTTAGAGGGGAGATGTCAGGGGTCTGTTAAGAGACCCCTGACATCTCTCCAAAGACCCCCAACAGGGCTGTTTAAAAAAACAAATTGCAATAAATGTTTTAAAAAATAAAAATTAAATGTAAATAATAATAATAAAAAAGACACACTGACAATCCACCCTGCCCCCCTAAAAAAAAAAAAAATCACTGTAAAAGTAAATAAAAAACAAATAATACTGCCACTGTCACATGACATTAAAAAAAAAAGTATCGGTAATCGGTATCGGTGAGTACTTGAAAAAAAGTATCGGTACTTGTACTCGGTCTCAAAAAAGTAGTATTGGGACAACCCTATTTATAACACACCTAAACCCAAGTTTTTGTATATAGGAAGCACTTCAGATACTTGCCTATCATCATGGTAGGAGTTCCGTTTTGTTTCAATTTCTGACAGCTGTATTAACATTAATTAAATATGAACTTTGCAGATAAGATAAAAAATATTCATGCATTTACCTTTTCTAAGCCTGGGTTCACACTTATGCAAATTGGATGTTGGTTTCTCTGCATCCAATTCACATAGCAGGAGAATGCTCTCTATGGAGCCGGTTCACATATCTCTGGGGCATCTGTGGAGAGCACTGCACAGAAACACTGTGCGTCTTTGGCTCCGTCTCAGGGCCGAATTCAGGCAAAGATTCTGCCCCGATTCGTCCCTGAAATGGGAAATAGGGACGCACAGCATTGCTGTGCAATTCGTGGCAGGTTTAGGTGTGGACCGAGCTTTAGCCTAGGTTCACATATATACGGGTCAAGGAACAAGTGTAAATTGCACTCTCACCCGCAGGCAGGGGTGACACCAATTCCTAATGGCACTGAAAATGCAACACATTTTTGGATGCATGAAACCGCTTAGTGCTGCAGCACGTGCAGTTCCAGGAAGCAACCCTGTGGGTGCGTTTTAGAAAAAGGGTCAGGGGCCCTGCATTTTTCACAGGTACAGCAGGCCATTCAAATGAATAGGCTGCTGTGCCCACACAAATGTATTTGTACAGAAGTTAGAGAAGGAAGATAAAACAAAAACACAATGGGCAGAATATTTCTACCGTATGTAGTCCAGTACTACACTAGATTTCATATATAAAGCTTTATTCATAAAATTAATGCATTAGTCACAATGCTGGCAATTCATTTCTACATAATTATTGAAATAAAATATTTTTTTCTGTGTAAGATTTATCTTGGTAGAGAGTACATTACAGTTCATAAAATTCCAGCGATAATTTGCTACACCTAAGAGATTTTTTAAACAATGTTAAAAATGACAAACATTTTCCACTTCTCCATTGATATATAGCATTCATGGCCAGGGATAATCAGAGTTTGTAGCTCTTTTTCTGTCACTCGCCTGCCTCCTACAAGTGCTGCCTGAACATTTCCTCCAGCAGTAAATCACACATGAAATGTCATACCCTGAGCTGATCAGACAGAACATATATGAGTCAAAACATGTCTGCCACCTTCTCAGCAGCCAAAGCAGGCACTTTGACTGCGAGGTCTATTTGAAATTTCAGCTGGAATACTATTCTTTTTAAATATATAAAGGAGGTTCCAAATGATTTACACATGATCAATATCTAGAAAAAGGTTTGAATCTTTCAGTTAACATATTTGACTTAATTTGCTGACCTATTTGGCCAAAACTCTTGTTTAAAATTGAATTTCTTGCAGTTTAGTTTGGAATAAAGCATGGACGGGTTTGGATCTTCCAGGTTTTTTTTACTTCTGTCTTTCCCTTTTTTGTGTTAATCCCCATTACTTTTTGTCCCAGTGACTACACAAGAAGGGGGGGGGGGGGGGGGGGAGAAAAAGACACCATAAAAAAAACCTGACCTACAGTAGGTTCTAAACTTTCCAAACTTTATAAAAAAAAAAGGTTTTCTCTGGAGTTCTACTTTAATTTCATTCAACTGAATTACATTCAGTTAGTGCCCCCTTAGGGTAAGGTGACCAACTTTTTAACCCTCCTCTTATGTTAGCTTTCTGTTACTATCCATGATGTTAACGGGTCGGTTTTGTCCCGTGTCTTAAATCAGCCATAAAATACCCTCTGAACAATTATTTATCATCCAATTTGTTTCTTACCTCTTGGTTACCTTGTTAGGCTTCTTTATGCTTGAAAAGATTGGTTTTAATATTTTTAGTGTGACCCCTTAGACCTTTCTTTTGATAGCATACCTCTCATTTTCAAATTTAAAAAATGGTAAAATAAAGTCAGCAACTCTGAAATGTATTGGCCCTATGTTCCTTTACTTTATTTAGAGAAGCAGACAAGCAGGCAAAGAGATAGGCCCCTCCCTAACTACAGCTCACAGTGTTGAGAGGTGATTGGCTGTCAGTGTTACTAAGCAGAGTGTCCTAAAATCATATATTATAACTGGGTCAGATTTGACCCTAACACCAAAAACGTCTTCATTTTCACCACAGTATTTTATAATTTAGTTAAAAGGATTATTTTTCTATTACATTGTTTTAATAGAGGTTCCTGACAAAGTAAAAAAATCTTGATGCAATAAACAAATTTATGTGATACTTATAAACATTCAAAACCTGAAAACGGGTCGGTTCTGACCCTAACATATAAGGAGGGTTAAAATATATAAACATATTTTTTTAATTTTTTTACTAGTAATGGCAGCAATCAGCGACTCTCTGCCCGTCGCCACTGCCACCCACCTCACAGCCTTTCAAGTCTCACTCTCCAGGCCACGGTTACTATTGGGTGGGGAGCAGAGGAAGATCACTCTGCCAGGGAAGGCAAGGAGATAAGCAGGCAGGCGGCTGCAGAAGAACAGCGAGCAGAGATGAATGGGCATGCGCCCCGAAACTGAAGAAATAGTCCCTCTGCGCCGACCAGCACATGATCATCAGAAAGAGGCACAGATAATGGTAAAAAAAATAACCCCCTGAGCTAGTAGGAACGACGGACCGGGGTTGTGTACTTCAGAATTTTTTTATTTTATTCTGCACAAAGCCAATCCGGGGACAAAAATTTACTTGGTCCGGGGACCGTGCCCCCAACCGTAGGGGCTAAAAGGTCTAAAGATCTAAAAGGTCCTGGAAATTCATCATATTGTTTGCCATCTCTGACCAAGCTGAATGTTGTGCGCCATCCATTTCAGAAGCCAGCCTGTTCGTTGATAGAAGCGAATGGCTTGTTCCACCAATCCCTTCTTTGCATTCTGGACATTGGGACTGCTCCATTGCTCCACCACATTCTGTGATACAATATATATGGTTGTTAGGACATTTAAACCAATGTCCTTTTGAAAGACCCATGGCCTGCACAATCAACACACGTTCATCATCTGTTATCCCGAGACCTGTATTTGGAAGACTTTTATCCAGCTCCTTTAATTTTGTCTTCACCAAGGTTTCATTCTCTTTTGTAAATTGTTTATTGCTTTCCAATATATCCCTTAGAAAATGTATCTCCTTTTGGAGGTTTGGTGTGATCCTCACCTTGGCTTCTTTACATTTCACAAGGAGTTGAAGAAGGTAAGTGAAGCGTGCCAATTCAGTCTGCAGATCAGATAACTCTTGCTCTGAGAGGAATGAACGGGGCTTCTCCAGCCATTTCTTAATCTGCTGTAGACGATTCTCTAACTCATACTCCTCTTCCACCTCAACCTTACTAATGTTATTAGTAAGTTTTGCTAGCCTTTCATAGAACCGCATCATATTTTCCAGGTTAAGCAAAGTCCTAATTTGTGTGCGTGGATTGTCCAGTTTCTCTTGTAATCCTTTATATTCTTCAGGAAAGCTTCTTCTTACATCAACCAACTGCTGTAGACTTGCTCCGAGCCTAATACTGGTTTCGTCTCTCTCAGAGGCTGGCCCAAGTATTCGTTCTTTGACTTTCTCAATCTCATTTAGAGTTTTGTTGATTATAGTCCCATATCTCAAGTTTTTCCTTATGGGAGTTTTACATTTCGGGCACTCTTTTAGTTTAATTGCACTGTCCTCTTCAGGGTCACTCTGTCCTATCATGAACTTATCCATACCTGCAGACTCAAGAATGTGTCCGCAGTCCTCTAGCTGTACAAAACACGCATCTTCATCGTCTTCAAATCCAAAGAATATTTCAGTGACTTCATCTTTATTGCATTTTCGACACTTTTCAGGGCAGGGCTCCCCACACAAACCGATGCATGGGTGTTTACAGCGAAGCTGCTTGTCACAAGGGGCATCGCATGGGGGTCGGTCACAGGGTTCAGAACATAGCCGAGTACATCTATAGTGCTGACAGCTCCAATAACAGGGCTCCCTGCAAGGCGCACAGTTCTCTCCACATTTCTTTTTACACTGGCTATGGATACACCGGTTCTGGCATGGCCTGCTACAAGGAGGACAGTCCCTTGTGCACGGTTCTCGACATTCATGTGAGCAAACTAAAACAGCCTTGCAGGGATGTCGGCAACTCATATGAAATCTTCCTTGTAAACAACTGTCACAAGTACCACCGCACTGGTGACCACAGCTTAATGTAGCATTGCAAGGATTTCTACATTTCACTGGCATGCCATATTCTAGGTCTCCCTTCTGCCAGCACTTAATCTGTTGAGTATGACCACATTTTAGCTGTGCACTTATTTCTTTTGGACAACGCACTTCACAAGCATCTCCACAAGACTTCAGACATTGATGTCCACATGCCAAGGTCTTTTCACAAGGTATAGTGCATCTGAATTTATTTTCAGAGACGCTACATGGCACCATCTGCAGATGGCCGCACGATGGTATCACCTTCTCCATTTCCACCATGCAATTTCCACAGGGTTCAAAACATTTTCTTTTGCATTTATGCTCTTCCTTACATAACACTCTCTGGCAGTCCTTATTGCATTGGTATTCTTTGTGCTCTTGGTCATATGGATGGCACACACGGGTGCACACATGTCCACAGTCCAGGCGGAATTCACATTTTTTGTTGCAGCCGCCTTCTGGTACAGACTTAAAATCCTTGGCACAGCTTACAAGATTACGTGTCTCGGGGTGATTCTGACAGTAGAGCATAAGGTGGTCTCCTACCTGACCCTTCTGTTGCAGAGTACCAAGAATAAGGCTCCAGAGATGCACACTACTTAGCATATCAAAGTTGCCAATACAGTACAGTCCTTTCTTGGCCCTAGATAGTGCCACACATATGCGGTTGGCAATCTTAAGGAAACCCACTTTTCTTTCTTTGTTGCTGCGGACCAGTGAGAGCAGAACGATGTCATTCTCCTCCCCCTGGTACTTGTCCACAACATGAACTTTAACACCAGAGAACGTTTTTTCCGGCATAAGTTTGCGGAGACAGAAAAGCTGCCCCGTGTAGGTGGTGAGGATGGTGATCTGAGACGGCTTGTACTCTTGATTCAGGAAGTACTTGCAGAGTTCCACCACAAACTGAGCTTCATGCTTGTTCTCGTGACTCTTCCCATCTTTAATCTCTTGCTCCAGGTAACTGTGTTTCACAAAGAAGAGGTTGGATGACACCCCCTAAAATGTGAAAAATAGAAATGTTATTGCAAGTTGGGGATAACAAGCATTCCACTGAGGTTATTTCATAGGGCTACGAGCAAAATGTTCAAAATGTAGCAGCACACAGCAACCATGAATAAACCTGTTCTGGGGTAACGTGTAGGTCGCCATTAGTAACCCCCTTCTGAAAATGCTAGTTTCCTGTTCAGGGCCGCCATCAGGGGGGTACAGGCATTACACCTGTAAGGGGCCCGGGGGTCCCCAGGGGCCCGGATGGGAACCACCCTAAAAAAAAAAAAATTTTTTAGGGGTCCGAAGGTCCCCAGGGGCCCGGAGGCCACCAAGGGCCCCAGATGGAAAGCCCTGGGGACCTCCGGACCTCTAAAAAAAATAAAAGAAAAAAAATCGGCCCTTTAATAAAAAATAAAATAAAAATATATTAAAAAAATATATTTTTTTTTATAAAAAAAAGGGCTTGCCATCTGGGGCCCTTGGTGGCCTCCGGGACCTCCGGACCTCTAAAAAAAATAAAAGAAAAAAAATCGGCCCTTTAATAAAAAATAAAATAAAAATATATTAAAAAAATATATTTTTTTATAAAAAAATATATATTTTTTTATAAAAAAATATATTTTTTTTTATAAAAAAAATACATTTTTTAAATATATTTTTTATTAAAGGGCCGATTTTTTTTCTTCGGCCCTTTAATAAAAAATAAAATCGGCCCTTTAATAAAAAAATTTAAATCGGCCCTTTAACCACTTAAAGACCCCCGCACGCACATATACGGCCTCAACATGGCTCGTACAGGCACAAGGGCGTAAATTTACGTCCCCGCCTGAGTGCGGTTCGGGGGTCCCATCGGGACCCCCTCCGCGGCGTGCGGGGGTCTCCCTACCTCTGGGAGCGATCCGGGATCTGCGGGCGGATGTCGGCGAATATCCGCCCCCCCGCGATCGCTCCCAGCCAATGGGAGCGCGCTCCCAGCCTGTCACTTCCTCCTCCTGTGTTTACACAGGAAGGAGGAAATGATGTATTCTCTCATCGCAGCGCTGTTTCCCAGCGCTGCTGATGAGAGAAGACATGACAAGTAAGTGTGCACCAACACAACACTGACACACACTCACATAGGCATATTAACCCCTTGTGATCGCCCCCCCCACCCCCCTGTCACAGTGTTACTGAATGCAGTGATTTAATCACTGCATTTAGTGTCAGTGTGACAGGCACTGTAAAAAACAGTTAGTGTTAGGTTCAGGATAGCCCCCCCACCCCCCCTAATAAAGTTTTAACCCCCTGATCACCGCCCTAGTTAACCCTTTCACTCCCTATTGCCAGCGTCACTAAACGATCATTTTTCTGATCGCTGTATTAGTGTCGCTGTTCCCGCTAGGTAGCTATTTTTTTTTATTGCGATTTTTTTTTTTTACTAAAGACATGTGGCTAAATAAATTTTGGCCTAAATGTTTGACTAAAATTTAGTTTATTTGATTTTTTTTTAACAAAAAGTAAAAAATAGTGTTTTTTTTTTCAAAAATGTCGCTCTATTTTTGTATATAGCGCAAAAAATAAAAATCGCAGAGGTGATCAAATACCACCAAAAGAAAGCTCTATTTGTGGGAAGAAAAGGACGCAAATTTTGTTTGGGAGCCACGTCGCACGACCGCGCAATTGTCTGTTAAAGCGACGCAGTGCCGAATCGCAAAAACACCTTGGGTCATTTACCAGCGTATTGGTCCGGGTCTTAAGTGGTTAATAAAAAATAAAATAAAAATATATTAAAAAAATATATTTTTTTATAAAAAAATATATTTTTTTAATATATTTTTATTTTATTTTTTATTAAAGGGCCGATTTTTTTTCTTTTATTTTTTTTAGAGGTCCGGAGGTCCCCAGGGGCCCGGAGGCAAGCCCCAGATGGCAAGCCCTTTTTTTTTATAAAAAAAATATATATTTTTTAATATATTTTTATTTTATTTTTTATTAAAGGGCCAAGCCCTTTTTTTTTCTTTTTTTTTAATAAAAAAATACATTTTTTTAATATATTTTTCTTTTATTTTTTATTAAAGGGCCAATTTTTTTTCTTTTATTTTTTTAGAGGTCCGGAGGTCCACAGGGACCTGGAGATCCCCAGGGCCCCAGATGACAACCCCCCCCCCCCTTTTTTTATAAAAAAAATATATTTTTTATATATTTTTTTATTTCTTTTATTTTAGGATGACAATCCTTTTTTATAATTTTTTTTACTTTTTTATATTATTTTATTTCTTTTTTTGAATATATAGATGTATTTTTATTAAAGGGCTCAGAGGTCCCCAGGGCCCCATGTGTCAAACCCCCTTTTTTATAATTGTATTTTTTATTTTTGTTTATATATTTTTTTATATTTTTTATTTTTTATTAAAGGGCCCAGAGGTCCCCAGGGTCCTGAAAGGCAACCCCTTGTTTTTTTTTAAATATAAATGTTTATTTCTTTTTTATATATATATTTTTTTATTTCTTTTATTTTTTTAAAGGGCCCAGAGGTTTATTTTTATTAAAGGGCCCAGAGGTCCTGAATGGAAAGCCCCCTTTTTTTGTAATTACCTTTTATAAAAAAAAAAAAATAAGGTCCCCGGGGCCCCAGTTGGCAACCACCCTTTTATAAAAGAAAATAATATATATATATATATATATTTTTTTTTTTCTTTTTTTTTTTATTAAAAGGCACAGAGGTCCCTAGGGCCCCGGATGGATTCCTTTTTTATATATATGTTTCTTTATTTCTTCTTTTTGTAAAGGCCCCCCCCCCCCGCTTCTCAATTCGTGGCAGCAGCCCCCCCCCCCCCGCTTCTCAATTTCATGCAGCAGCACCCCCCCCCCCCAGGGGGCCCATGCCTGAAGCTGTGTAAGGGGCCCCAAAATGTTCCTGTTTGTCAAATGTAGCTTGCAGTGCATGATATGTGATATTCACATGGTTGTTGTATGCTTATTCAGTGGCTGGAATATTGAAGACAACAGTCACCAGCGTCCATCAAATGCAACCTCACCAGCGCCCATCAAATGCAGCCTCGCCAGCGCCCATCAAATGCAGCCTCGCCAGCGCCCATCAAATGCAGCCTCGCCAGCGCCCATCAAATGCAGCCTCGCCAGCGCCCATCAAATGCAGCCTCGCCAGCGCCCATCAAATGCAGCCTCGCCAGCGCCCATCAAATGCAGCCTCGCCAGCGCCCATCAAATGCAGCCTCGCCAGCGCCCATCAAATGCAGCCTCGCCAGCGCCCATCAAATGCAGCCTCGCCAGCACCCATCAAATGCAGCCTCGCCAGCGACCATCAAATGCAGCCTCACCAGCGCTCATTAAATGTAGCCTCACCAGCGCCCATCAAATGCAGCCTCACCAGCGCCCATCAATGCTGCCTACCAGTGCCCATCAATGAATGTTTGCTTGCTTCCATTAATTCTGAAGTCAGGACACAGTCCTCCTCCGCCCCTGCTCCTCTGACACTATGTGCGAATGGATGCTGATGCAGAGACTTAGTTGCTTGCTGCAGAGAGAAGAGAGTAGGAACAGCTCTAGGCGGCTGCCTATTTTGCCTAGTGGTAGCACCGGCCCTGGGACTGTGGCCAGTGTGAGTAGAACATGTCGTGGAGTCAGTGGAAGTAAACAATGCAACAGCTTTAGTGGGAGGAATAGTGTCTATTGTTGGTGTCAGTGGGATGAATAGTGCTCCATCATATGTGTCAATGGGAGGAATAGTGCCTCATTTTTGGTGTCAGTGGGAGGACTAGTGCTCAATCGTTGGTGTCAATGGGAGAAATGGTGCCTAATTTTTTGTGTCAGTGGGAGGAATAGTGTCCCACCATTGGGATCAGTGGGAGGTATAGTGCCCCACCATTGGTGTCAGTGGCAGAAATAGTGCCCAATTTTTGGTGTCACTGGGAGGAATATTTACCCATCATTGATGTCAGTGTGAGGAGTAGTGCTCCATTGTTGGTGTCACTGGGAGGAATCGTGCCCCACCATTGGAGTCACTGTGAGGAATAGTGCCCCATCATTGGTGTCAGTGGGAGAAATAGTGTCCAGGTGTCAGTGGGAGTAAAGAACGCTGCATCTTTATCGAGAGAAATAGTGCCCCATCGTTGGTGTCAGTGGGAGGAATAGTGCCCCATTATTGGTGTCACTGGGAGAAATAGTGCCTCATTATTAATGTAGGTGGGAGGAATAGTACCCCATCATTGGTGTCAGTGGGAGAAATAGAGCTCCACAGTTGGTGTCAATGGGAGGTATAGTGCCTCATTTTTGGTGTCGGTGGGAGAAATAGTGTTCTGGTGTCAGTGGAAGTAAACAACGCAACATCTTTAGTGCCCCATTGTTGGTGTTAGTGGCATGAATAATGCCACATCGTTGATATCAATGGGACTAATAGTGCCTCATTATTGGTGTTAGTGGGAGAAATAGTGGTCCATTGTTAATGTACCGTATATACTCGAGTATAAGCCAAGTTTTTAAGCACACTGAACACTGACTCACCGCTAGGAAACTGAGTGTTCCCCTATCACGGACAAGAACGAGGAGGAGGCGCGGCTTTTGTACACTGACTGGATTGGATGCCCGCTGTCTGACTGCAATGCATAACAGGCTCATCGAGTATGGCACAGTGAGGCTGCAATGGACACAGTAAAAAACAAACAAGATCCCCAGTCCAGCGCTCAATGGGTTATAAAAACAGACAGCTTGCAACAGGACATGAAATATGCTGACAGTTTATTAGCTATAAATCATAAAACGCCACTCCTGTGAGCAAGCAAATAAGGAATTTTGCTTTTATAACCCATTGAGCGCTGGACTATCTTGTTTGTTTTTTACTGTTTCATCCATACTCTCCAGTTATGGTTTATGTCCAGCGGCACTGGGCGTTCTTTCCACATTGCTGATAACGATCCCCAGTTGCTTCCACCTTTTTTTTCTCCATGTTTTTAGCACTTGTGACTTTTGTCACTTTCTGCAATGGGCACAGTGAGGCTGCAAATGGGCACAGTGAGGCTGCCAGTGGCGGCTGGTGAAGTTTTAGGATAGGAGGGCGCAAAACCCCGCCCCTCCAAGTTCGCCCCCTTCCATATCTCATAAGCCACGCCCCTTATAGAATCCACCTACTCCGTCCCCTGTATTTCACTTGCTTCCACTCATAGTTTCAGGAGTATACAGCTCAGCATCACATAACAGAGTTTATAGCCCCAGCATCACAGGACAAAGTATAAAGGTATATGGTATATAGCGTAGCCTTACAGATCGGCGCAAACCAACTGAAAAATGACACTGTTAAAAATGAGGGTTTCCCTCTATAATGAGGGGTTCCCACATGTAAATCGCACGTATCTGCATGCTGCAACCTGTAAATAGCACATATCAGCGCCCTGTAAGTCGCACGTATCTGCATTCTGCACCCTGTAAATCGTACGTATCTGCATTCTGCACCCTGTAAATAGCACATATCAGCGCCCTGTAAATCGTACGTATCTGCATTCTGCACCCTGTAAATAGCACGTATCTGCATTCTGCACCCTGTAAATAGCACGTATCTGCATTCTGCACCCCCCCCCCCCAATCAGGTCAGCTACAGTGCTACACTATACACATGGCAGGGGGGTGATGGACACAGCAATCAACCCGCCCCCCCCCCCCCCCGACTAACACAGGGTGGCAGGGCAGACAGACACACTCCTCCAGGCTCCAGCCTCCTCTTCTTCTTACAAGTACAACACTACTACAAGTCCCAGCATAAAAAAAAAAAGGCATGACCACTTATCCTCCTTGTAGTTCTCCATTGTTTCCTGGGGCCCAGGTGCATGCTATCCACAATCTTGGTCCAGTTTTTCTCTCAGTGCTGGGACGTGTAGTCCCATAGAAGGTGAATAGCATGCACCTGAGCCCCAAGAGAAGATGGGGAACTACAAGTCCCAGCAGGTTATAAGGCTCAGAGATGGATAGGTGTCCAGACATTCATCCACCTCGGAGCCTTATATTATAACCTGCTGGGACTTTTAGTTTTCCATCTTCTCCTGGGGCTCAGGTGCATGCAATCCACCATCTTTGTCCAGTTTTTCTCTTACTGCTGGGACTTGTAGTTCTCCATCTTCTCCTAGGGCTCGGGTGCATGCAATCAACCATCTATGAGACTACAAGTCCCAGCAGTGAGAGAAAAACTGGACAAAGATGGTGGATTGCATGCACCTGAGCCCCAGGAGACGATGGAGAACTACAAGTCCCAGCAGGTTATACATACAATAAGGCTCTGAGGTGGATGGGTGTGGATTGCATGCACCTGAGCCCCAGGAGAAGATGGGGGACTACAAGTCCCAGCAGGTTATAATATAAGGCTCTGAGGTGGATGGGTGTCCAGACATTCATCCACCTCAGAGCCTTATATTATAACCTGCTGGGACTTGTAGTTCTCCATCTTCTCCTGGGGCTCAGGTGCATGCAATCCACCATCTTCATCCAGTTTTTCTCTCACTGCTGGGACTTGTAGTTCTCCATCTTCTCCTAGGGCTCAGGTGTATGCAATCCACCATCTATGGGACTACAAGTCCCAGCAGTGAAAGAAAGGTGGATGGGTGTCCAGACGTTAAGTATAAAAAGAAACGTTGAATAAGCGGCGGGGGGGGGGGGGTGGAGGGGGTATAGACTGACGGCCGCTATTCCTGCCGAACAATACATATTATATATAAAACATTTACTTTGAATAAGAGGGGGGGTTGTGCCGCTGCTGCTGCCGCCAAACCTTTCATAAAACAAAACGGTACAGGGGAATGCATGGCAGCCAGGCATAGCTTACCTGTTCCACATCCGCACAGGCTGCGTTCCACTGAGAGTCCCGACGTCACTTCCTGTACTTCCAGTGACGTCGGAACTAGCACTGAAAGAGTGTGTGCCCGGCCATAATGATACAGTCCATCGCGCCGGAAGCTGTGGCGCAATGGGCATAGCCACAAAGGCATTTTTTGGCTGCCAATGTAGCGCCTCGTCTGCAATCTCGTGATTGCACAGACGTGGCGCTACCCATTCTGCACTGTGCCCGGCGCCCGGACACAGTGCAATTAAGGACCTTTTTTGATTTTTTTTTAAAGGGACATGTTTAAAAAAATAAAAAAATATTTTTTTTATATAATTTTTTTTTTACTGACTGGGGGCGGCGCCCCCTATGGACGGGCCTCCACTGGAGGCTGCAATGGGCACAAAAAAAGTTAAAACAGCTAAAAAACGGCTCCCTGCAAAGCTACTGGAGTTTTTTTTTAGCTTTTATCAGCTTCAGTGTGTATGGAGCCTAAGGGTCCTTTCACACATGCGGACCGTTTTTTAGATCTGTTTTTTTATCATCAGTTGATCAGTTTTTCATCCGTTTTACATCCGTTTTTTCATCCGTTTTTTATCAGTTTTTTCATCCGTTTTTTTTTTAGTTAGAACTTTATTTAATCAGCTTTTTGAGGAAAAACGGATTGGATGTTAACGAATCGTCCGCTAACATCCGTTTTTCGTCCGTTCCGGTTTTTTTGACGGAAGAAAAATAGGGTTTTCTTCCGTTCAAAAAAACGGAGCTTAACGGAGACCGATGTTAACGGACGTTAGCGGATGCTCATCCGCTAACGTACGATATCCCATAGGGAAGCATTGCGGCTAGTAAACGGACGTCTAAAAAACGGACGAACGGTCCGCACGTGTGAAAGGACCCTTAACCTTGTCTGGGGATGATACATTTTTTGTGCACTGAAAGAAAAAATGATTGCTCACCTTGACATCTTCATACTCCAGTACAGATGGGTGGTTTTCCAGCTCTGAGTAGATGTGAGGAGTCAATAATCGAGCTATATCAGGCCTCATGCGATGCTAAAATGACATAAATGTTTAAAAGTCAACCATAAATTAGGTAAACCAGTCAGAGCACAATAAGTCAAAACATATAAAATATACTTTTTAAACAAATAAGAGAAAAACTGTAATCTGTAAATATACCCAATTTTTCTTTGTTTTGAATAGTGGAGAGGACTAGAATCCCTGTCAGGTTTTACTGTTGTCTGAGACTGTTTTTCCCTTATTCACTGTCCCTGAATACCCACGTCTATAGGAAGCAAGGGAAAGTCTCCAAAAGCAACACACAGAAGTAGAAATGCATCTTTAACCACTTAAGACCCGGACCTTTAGTCAGTTAAAGGACCCGGCCAGGTTTTGCAATTTGGCACTGCGTCGCTTTAACGTGCGACGTGGCTCCCAAACAAAATTGGCGTCCTTTTTTTTGGTGTTTTTTTTTTTAGAGCTTTCTTTTGGTGGTATTTGACAACCTCTGCCGTTTTTATTTTTTGCGCTATAAACAAAAATAGATTTATTTTGAAAAAAAAAACAATATTTTTTACTTTTTGCTATAATAAATATCCCCCAAAAAATATATATAAAAAATATTTTTTTTTCCTCAGTTTAGGCCGATACGTATTCTTCTACCTATTTTTGGTAAAAAAAAAAATCGCAATAAGCGTTTATCGGTTGGTTTGAATTTATAGCGTTTACAAAATAGGGGATAGTTTTATTGCATTTTTTTTCTTTACTACTAATGGCGGCGATCAGCGATTTTTTTTTCGTGACTGCGACATTACACACGATGGAACTTTCCTGTCAGAATTCCGATGAAGCTGACTTTCATCAGTCTTGCATACACACTGTCAGACTAAATTCGACGAGCCGAGAAAAATGAAGTTCAATGCTTCTGAGCATGCGTCGACTTGATTCTGAGCATGCGTGCTTTTTTTTACCATCGAAGTTCCACACAGACAATCGCAATTTCCTTTTTTTTTCCCACCAAACTCTGACGGAAAAAAGTCAGATGGGGCCCACACACGACTAAAGTCCAAAGTGCAAACACACATGCTCAGATCCAATGCTAAAGATCAGACAACAATAGCAGACGTTGCCCAAAAGGTGGCGGTAAAGAGCTGAAAAACTACGCGATTTGGTGAAAGTTGGCTGAAAATGTCCTGCCGTGTGTATGCAGAACAAGTTCACAGGCCAACGCCCATTCGGACCAAAATCCACGGAAAAGTCAGATGGAAGTCTGATCGTGTGTATGAGGCTTTAGACAGTTCATACGGTGGCAGTGCTATGAGAGAGAGAGAGAGGGAGGGATGGGGGGTTGATATACACTGCTATGTTTATAAGTCAGTGTTATTCTGGCCACCCCCACATTTATTTGGGGTATTTTTTTTTATTTAATTTGCTCAGAATTTTTATTTTTTGTATTGTCTCTTGCATAGTTGTGCGCAGCCTATTGCATTAGAGTGTGCTCCCCAAAGCTCAAACACACATGGATGCCACCTACAGGAAAGAGGCTCTGATGGTGGGAGCCAGTTAATTGGGAGCATATTACGATACACCCTAAAATTCAAGTGTAATGTGTTCCTAAATTTTAACCTAGATTTTAATATAATGGTGGCATTTACAATGGCCACTGTCAACCTCAACCACCCACCTGGTGCTGCTCCTGGATAATGCTAATGCCTAGGCACATCCGGCACACACTGTGCGCACGTCTATGGTCTTTTAAAATGACACACACTTCTTTTGAGCAAATTGAATAAAAAAAGGTAATTTCATATATTATACACTGTCATCTTTTTGTAAACAATTCAGTATTTTTCTAATCTGTTTACGGTTTTCTATGTCCATTCAACCTCATGAAAATGTATTGAGCTTAGGTTCACATTTGTGGGTATGGAGTTGGGTGTATGGGGTGTATGGGATGTACTGTGTTTTATTTTGTTTGTTTATTTTTTTTTTATGGTTGAACTGGATGGACTTGTGTCTTTTTTCAACCTGACTAACTATGTAACATTGATGCGATTTGACATGTCAAATCACATGCCAAACCGGTAGCTATTGCCTGCAATGGCTCCGTCCGAATTGGTGCGACGCCGACTTCGCGGCGCTGCATCGCTTCCCAAAAGTAGTTTCTGTACTACTTTTGGCAACTTCAGGGTGCAATATCAATAGACATCTGCACAGATGTTTCTGAAATCCCCCCAGAAGTCGGACTGAACCCGCATAATTTCAATCCCGCTGTCAGTGTAAACCTAGGCTGAAAGTAATATAAAATAATATTTTCTTTTATTTCGTCATAGATATAATTGCATATATGGTTTGCCTGTCAAGAGGATTTCTATTTCACTCTATATCCAGTTCTGAGATTTACACAGCACTGCTGAAAACAGAGCCAGGTTAGTAATCTCACTTTTCTGTACTACATTTAAGAACCCAGTTCGGTTACCTCCCGCCCTAGTCTGTGGATGGAGAATGAAGCTGGTAACATTTGAAAACATTGATGGGTCTTAGGCTCCTTTCACATTGCGGCGGGAGCCTCGCTGGCTGTATAGCGCCGCTAAAAAAAGCGGCACTATACCGTCGGATTTGCCGCGAGTTGCGGCCGCTAGCGGTGCGGTATTAAACCCCTCTAGCGGCCGTGAAAGTGTTAATACATGCTGCTCCTCTCACCGCTCCAAAGATGCTGCTGACAGATTTTTTTCTCTCCCGCCAGCGCATCGCCTCAGTGTGAAAGCCCTCAGGCTTTCAAATTGAGGTTGCTTGGCAGGAGTTTTTCAGGCGGTATAGCAGCGCTGTACCACCTGAAAAACTCCTCAATGTGAGAGGGGCCTTAGTAAGTTCCAGCAACATGTAAGACTCCAATATTCTATGAGAAAAATCATAACCATGGTCTTTGTAACAGTTTCCTCACCTGGTAGTTTAGACGCACAAATGGCATTTGTGACTCTATGAGACGTTCAAACAGCGACACTTCAAGGTTAAAGTTCTTGGCCAAATCATAAACATTTGCACTTGGCCTCAGCTGAGATAGAATATAAAACAAACATCATATTAACCAATAGGAAACATATTCATACATGGTGATGGCTAGTTACTACAATGAATGTAGAAAATATTAAATTTACAAGTTGACATAATAATTTAGCATTTCTTTTTTAAGGGGAAAAAAAATGGTTTTGGATTTAGATTTTTATATAATCTTTTTAATTACTATCATCATTTTTTTTTTTTAAAGCCTGAGTTCACTTTTATGTTTTAAATTTTTTTAATAAATGGAAATTTTTTGTTAAAAAAATATGCATTTTTTTTTTCCTTAGGAGCCTGTAAAGCATTGCACCCATGATTAGCAGATTGTAGGTCCTGCAGACTGTCAGTGAAGCTGTCTGCCTGTATCTCTAATATGGGCTGGCAGTCACAGAGTTAAACAAAGATCAGTGAACTACCAGTTCGCTTACCAGTGTCCTCGTAGTCCATTGAGAACTACAAACCATTGTTCGCGGTGGCCGAGGGTACTTGTGGTTCATCATTTCACAGAACTTTGAAACACTAAGGCGGCGTACACACGATCGGACATATCCGATGAAAACGGTCCGCGGACCATTTCCATCGGATATGTCCGATCGGGAGTTTGATCCGATGGCGTGTACACACCATCGGATCAAATTCCCCGCCGCCGGACGGCGCGGTGACGTAGTGGTGACGCGGCGGTGATGTTGACGCCGCCGCGTCACCGCCACGTCACCGCACCAGGAAGTAAAACACTTCCGCGCATGCGCCGAATCCATTCGGCAGCGGCGCGGCGGCGGTGGGAGCCGACATGTCTGCTGGTAAGTGTACTAACCAGCAGACATGTCGGGCGGACAGATTCCCACCGGATAGATTTCAAAGCTTGCTTTGAAATCTGTCGGGTGGAGAAATCTGTCCGCTAGCCCATACACACGAGCGGAGATGTCTGCTGAAACGGTCCATCGGACCGTTTTCAGCGGACATATCCCCTCGTGTGTACGCGGCCTCAGAAGCACTCCATTTCTGAGTGTTTTTTACACACGATCGGTCCAACCCCATGAGAATGGTCCGACGGACCGTTTTTATCGGGTCACCGCTGGAAGTGGCCTGATGGTCTGATGTGCGTACACACCATCAGTTCAAAAACCGATCGTGTCAGTACGCGGTGACGTAAAACACAACGATGTGCTGAAAAAACGAAGTTCAATGCTTCCAAGCATGCGTTGACTTGATTCTGAGCATGCGCGGGTTTTTGAACCAATGCTTTTGCGTACTAACCATCGGTTTGGACCGATGGTCAGGGGTCCATCAGTCCGATTTTAAAGCAAGTTTCCAAGTTTTGGTCCGAAGGACGACGGACCGTACACACAGTCGGTTTGGACCAATGAAACTGGACTTCAGTCCATTTTCATCGGTTTGGACCGATCGTGTGTACGCGGCCTGAGTGTTTCCGAATGCATCCAAACAGTTTCTGAGTGTTTCAGAGTGTCTCCGGCACCCCCCACCTCTGGCCACATGTGGTACTGCATACAATAGAAGTCACTGTGGAACAAATTATGAGTTTCCATTGACTTCTATGGGGAAACTCGCTTTGATATACGAGTGCTTTGGATTACAAGCATTCTTCTGGAACGAATATGCTCATAATCCAAGGTACCAGTGACGTGTAGTACTTCATATTACCCTGAATACAAAAACAGCACTGAAGCATTTGTGGGAAAACTTATCAAGCCTGAGCCAAATCTAACTGTCCTAATTTGTATGTATTGAGGACAAATAAAGCTAGTAAAATCTCTGACGTTTCAAAACCCTGTAGAGATCACATTTCAATTTTCTTCCCAGTGGGGAGATTCACCTCCTTTATTTATCCTGGGTATCTTTGTCTCTGGGACACAAAATAATAGGAAATGCAAAATGTTAGATTTGTCAGCTGAATAGGAGGTAAGGAGAGATCTGCAAATGAGGTACACTTGTGCCTTTGACATTTGTATCCAGGACAAGAAGTTATTGGAAATCTCCTGAAAGGAACAGATACAGCAAAAAAAATAAACCAACAAGGGGTTTTAAGTCCATTCCCAATGCTAACCAAAACTTAAAAAAACCTACGTTAGACTTTCCGGTAATGGTATTTCTTTGAACCTTCCAGGACGGCACACCTGAGAGATGAGGGCTCCTCCCACAGGAAACACAATCAATTGACAGCTTTCTATAAGTCCCCACCCTTCCCCTTGATCCCCAGTGTGACAGAACCCACTATCACTGTGTGTTTTGGAAGGAACTGTGGGCGGGCCTCTTACACACAGACTATGGCCCAGAAGAGATTGGAGACCTGGGGACAAGCTGGCATTAAGATAATGGAATATAATGCTACATCCCTTCTCTCCCATCCCCCCTCTTGTTGCTGTGTCTAATTGTGTTGGTTCATGGCACATAGACAATGGTCTGGACTGCAGACATCTCTCCGCAGGGGATGTGTATTGAGATGCTGCCTGCTTACCATAATACCTTTATGTTTATCTGTAATCTGTTTCAATTTACAAGTGTTCAGTTACCATTGGTTGTTCCTTGTCCCCTACCCCCTCCCCTCTATGACAAGGCTAAGGGGAGTGTCCCTAACTGTGTGTAAAAGTGTATATCTTGTCTTTAATAAACAGTTTATGCTCTGCATGTTTAACCCTCAACACCTGTGTGGATTGTCTCGTAATTGAGGGGTTAAAGGCTGGTTATGGGGAATCTGCAGGCTGCGGGTGCGTTTGGAGAACAGGAGACACAGGTCTGGTGGATGTGCCCACCTGGGTAATTCGAGATCCGTCACACCCAGTATGTAATAAAGTAATCCAGAACGAAGGGATATCGTTCCACATAGGTACTTACCACCTAGCGATTAGCTTATCTTTCCCTCCACATAGGGCGGGAAGTAGGCCTGCCATCCTGGAAGGTTCGTAGAAATACCAATACTGGTAAGTCTAACGTAGGTTTTCTCCTATCACCTTCCAGGATGGCACACCTGAGAGGATAATAAAGGAACCACAGGCCTACTTTAGGGTGGGACCCCTGCCTGCAAGGCCTTTCTGCTAAATGTCGCTGTGTTCGGGAGAAACACAATCACTACTGGGGATCAAGGGGAAGGGTGGGGACTTATAACAAGCTGTCAACTGATTGTGTTTCCTGTGGGGAGGATCCCTCAGGTGTGCGGTCCTGGAAGGTGATAGGAGAAAATAGATTTTTCCTGACATACATGGAAAGTGAAAACTAGTAGTGTTTGAGTTTCTACCTGTTGATGGTCTCCAATGAGAATGAGGTGCTGACAACCTGAACTGAGTGTGGTTATGGTATGGGCTTCCAAGACTTCTGCTGCCTCTTCAACTATGACAATCCGTGCCTGTACTTCCTGGAGGATTCGCCTGTATTTGGCAGCCCCTGGTGAGAGGAAATCAAAGAATGGACTGGTTTAGCATTCAGATGGGGGAAAAAAACATTCTCTAGTAATGTCCATCTGCAGATCAAACCAACCAACCTGTGGTTGTCATTCCAATGACTTTAGCTTGCTGAAGGATCTGCAAGTCTTGTGTTTGTCTAAGCTCTGATAAACGATCAGCTAGCTTTTGGTAATTCTCTTCATGAACCAAAATTTTTACACGGATATCCTGCTGGTAGAGTAGTATCCAGTACCTGAAAAGTGTAGAAAGTAAATTGAAGCGGTTGTATTTTTTTAATAAAAAAAAAATAAATAAAAACGTTCCGCCTACATTTTTTTTTTTTATTAAAGTCAGCAGCTACAAATACTGCAGCTGCTGGCTTTTAATAGATGTACACTTACCTGTCTAGGGCGCCCGCGATGTTGGCACCCAAAGTCGATCTGTCCCTTGGCTCCCGGGTAGAAGCACTGCCATCTTCAATAAGGGAATCGGGAAGTGAAGCCTTGCCAAAGGCGTTCTCACTGGTCCCTGCTGTCTTCTGGGACCTGTGTGTCTCCCAGAAGACAGCGGGGGGAAGGAGGAGGGGCCGGACATGGCATAGATCGCTGTAGATACTGCGGTGATCTATGCTGGGAAGTGGGAGAAAATACCTGAATTAGACAGGTATCTGCTCCACCCTCCCCCTGAAAGGTGTCAAATGTGACACCGGGAAGGGAGGGAGGAATCCGAAAAGCGGAAGTTCCATTTTTGGCTGGAATTCCGCTTTTAGTTATATTTGCCTACTCAGTGCAATGGTATCGCACATAGCGGTCCTTTACCTCCTCGTCTGGGATCCCCTGCCACCAATATATACTCCCCCTTCCTTGATTGTACCCTCATAGGAAGCTGTGTACTATAGAGGCTAACAAGAGTCAATAGCTCCCAGTGTATCCTGTCAGCTATCAGTGTATCCTGTGAGGGGGAGGAAAGAGGCTGAATTGCTGGAGGACTAAGATAGGTGTTTGGGAAGAGGGGAGGGGGGTACAGGCAGTGGCAGTTTTTTTACTTTAATTCATAGAAAGTTAAAAAAGCTTTAGAGTTTAAAACCACTTTAAAGTGATTGTAAAGGCAAAGTTTTTTATTTTTTTAAATCGCAAACATGTTATACTTACCAGCCCTGATCCTCCTTTTCTGCTGTCTCCCTCCCCCGGAGCTCCTGGCTCTTCTCTCCCGCCGAGTGCCCCCATAGCAAGCCGCGGGCCCAATGGAGACACAGGGCATGGCTCAGCCCTGTCCCCAGCTCCCTCTTCACAGGCAGTGATTGACAGAAGCAGGATCCAATGTCTCCCGCTGCTGCCTCTGAGCCAGTGAGGAGAGAGAGAGAACAGCTCTCGGGCAATGCGCTGAATTGAGATCAGTAAGTTTAAGGTGGAGCTGGGGGACAGAACGCTGAAGGCTTTTTACCATAATGCTGAGACCACATTAAGTTAAAAACCTTCTACCTTTACAATCACTTTAAGATCAAAGATCTTAATCAAATTGTTTAGGAATAATATGTTTTTTTTTGCCATAAAACAGCTCATGCAGTATTACAGAATGCTGTAGAATGTGGTGGCATACTGACATTCTATTGCTTGCATTGATTTGAAGGTGGTGGTGGACCCTACATAGATATTTATTATTGTAGTAGGACTGATCTGATCTTGCAGTGTGAATGTAGTAAGCATGTTTAAAAAAAAAAAACACAGTTACCAACTACCCACCGGGGACCTTGGGTGGAACTTAATGTGAAAAAGCTATTGACTTTATTGTGTCACAGCCTAGCATGCTACTAAAATGTTTTTTGCCACTGTTGTCCCTTTCAGTTAAAATTTTAATAGTTGATCCAACTTTTACAGACTTCTATAGCTAATTATTTTTCCTAAAACAATGGTATGTAATCTCTTGGCAACTATTATCCAATAAACCCTATATACTCGAGTATAAGCCGACCCGAATATAAGCAGAGGCACCTAATTTTACCACAAAGAACTTGGAAAACATATTGACTCGAGTATAAGCCTAGGGTGCCCATCTGCATGCCTCAATGTGCCTCACTGTGTCCATGTGCATGCCTTACTGTGCACATGCCTCACTGTGCCCATGCCTCACTGTGCCCATGACTAGACTGACGTTTAACATGGGAGTCTATGGAAGGGGTGCCCGGGTTTGAAAAATCAGTGCTCCCCAGCCGTAGGTCCTCCAGACAACAAACTTTGCACACTTGTAGATGAGAAATGGGGCTACATGTGTGCCGAGTCCAGGGGACCAACGACCGGCCGGTACCAGGTCCCCAAAGTCACCGGAGAAATTACTGTTTAACATGGGCGTCTATGGAAGGGGTGCCGGCTTTGAAAAATCGGTGCTCCCTGGCGTAGGTCCCCCAGACAACAAACTTTGCACACTTGTAGAGGAAGAGTGGGGTTACATGTGTGCCAAGTACCGGGTCCCCAAAGTCCGGGAGATCGGGTGGAAAAATGTGAGTATAAGCTGAGGGGGGCATTTTCAGCACAAAAAAATGTGCTGAAAAACTTGGCTTATATTTGAGTATATACAGTAACTAAAGGAATGCTGCTTTCCCTTAGGCCTCGTTTACATTTGCGGCTGGGGGGTGGTAAAAATGTGCGGCTGAGACTCGTTTTTACCACACTCCAACCACTCCCTCTTATGCTGCAAAGGCGGCAGAGGGGGCTGTACACAAGTGACTTTTTCACACTAGTGCATTGTTTAAGGGGTTTAAACGGGTAGTAAGGAGGGGGTATAACCACTCCTCACTGCCAGTCAAATGCCCTTTGAATAAAGATCTGAACATGGATTGATCTTCAGAGGGCGCCACTTGTAGCTGTAGTTTTGCAACAGCTGGAGGTCCGCTAATTGCATATCCTTGTACATATCCTTGTACTATAAGAACAACCCCATTCTTTCTGAAACAATATTAAAAAGGCTATTTCTGTTTTGTGAACTTTGTTGCCGTGTCGTGATCGGCAAGCATCTCTATTACCTGTACAGTCTCCATCGTGCATTCAAGTCCAGGTGCCACACGTTTTCAATCTGGCGAACCACAGCATCTGTCAACGCGTCCGTTTTCCTTAGTTCAACCTTCATTCTTTGCTTTCTCTTCTTTTTCTGTTGTGCTGTCATCTTTAAAAAACAAAATGATAAAGATTTTCATGCATGCCCCTATAGTGCTTTTCTATCAGTATAAGTTTAGAGTCCTGGAAGTTTTTGTGAAGCAACTCTAAAATCAATATTGAAATAAAAATACCCCCTTGCAAAGAAAATTGATCACTCTTGTAATGATGAGAAATCATCTGCTGCAGATTGGGAAGAATCTTATGCCGCATACACACGATCATTTTTTGGCATGAAAAAAAAAAAAGTTTTTCCAACTTCATCAATAAAACGACATTGCCCACACACCATCGTTTTAAAAAAATGCTCTAGCAAAGCGCGGTGACGTACAACACGTACAACGGCACTATAAAGGGGAAGTTCCATTCGGATGACGCAACCCTTGGGGCTGATTTAGCTGATTCCGTGTTAGTAAAAGACATTTTGCGCTTTTCTGTCTGTTACAGCGTGATGAATGTGCTTACTCCATTACGAATGGTAGTTTTACCAGAACAAGCGCTCCCGTCTCATAACTTGCTTCTGAGCATGCGCAGGTTTTTAACGTCGTTTTAGCCCACACACACGATCATTTTTTACAACCCGAAAAATGACATCATTTAAAACGTCATTAAAAAATGCAGCATGTTCGGAATTTTTTTTTGACGTTTTTCAGAACCCGAAAAATAATGTGAAGCCCGTACACGATCATTTTAAATGACATTCTTTTAAAACTACGTTTTTTTTTATGCCGAAAAATGATTGTGTGTACGCGACATAACACTTGTCCATTATTCTGGTTTTCTGCAGTGTGCTGTAGTTCCTCCCTCCGAGCCCTATGTCAGTAGAGCAGTGTTTTTCAACTCCAGTCCTCAAGGCACACCAACAGGTCAAGTTTTCAGGATTTCCCTCAGATGAAATGGCTGTGGTGATTACTAATGGCCCATACACACGACCCGAATATCGGACGAAAACGATCGTCCGATGATGGATTGTGCGATTTTCGGATCGTGTGTACACTACTATCGAGAGCCGATCACGACCGTTCATCCAATATTTTTCGATCGGACAAGCGTGAAAATTTTCCTCGTACGATGTCAGATCGTACGATTTTCGTTTAGTCAGTACAGCCGTCGTCCGACAATACAATACAAATACATTACAGCACGTGACATCACTTCCGATCTTTTTTTTCTGTCGTACGAGAATTTTCGTGAGTTTAATAACCTATTTTATTTTACTTGCGATTATTAAGCGAAAAAAGTTGTACGATCCATCGGCCGATATTCGGATCGTGTGTATGGGCCATCAGGCAGTGAAACTGATCAAATCACCTGTGCAAAATAATGGAAAGCTTGAAAACATGACCTGTTGGTGTGCCTTGAGGACTGGAGTTGAAAAACACTGCAGTAAAGGATACATTAGTGATGTAGGGGATAGCAGAACACAAGCATGGAGTTCAGCGGGCGAACAGGAATCTAAAGCCTGGTACACCTGATCGGATTTTCTGCGGACAAATCGCAGGACTTTTGTCCGAAGGGCATTGGCCATGAACTTGGCTTGCATACAAACGGCAAAGAATTGTCGGCCAACAAACAGGAAACTACATGTTTTTTCAGCTCTTTAGCGCCACCCTTTGAGCACCTTCTGTTAATGTTGTCTTATGGTTAGCATTGCTTCTGAGCATGCGTGTTTGTACTTTGGATTTTTTTCCAAAGAACTTCTGTACACACGATCGGATAATCCGACAACACACATTTGTTGTCGGAAAATTTTAAAGCATGCTATCCAACATTTGTTGGTGGAAAATCCGACAACAATTGTCCGATGGAATATACAAACGGTCAGATTCGCTGACATCAGCCTGTCATGACACAATACCCGTCGAAAAATTTGATCGTGTGTACGGGCCTTTATACTAGGGTGACCAGACATCCCCAGTTTCAGGGGACAGTCCCCGGATTAAGGACACTGTCCCCGGACCAAGTCTGTCCCTGGTTTTGTCCCCGGATTGGATTTGAACAGGGGCTGGGAAATTTTTAGACAGTTGGTGCACAATTAAAAAAAACAATTACACACCCGCTCTGCCGCTCCTCCTATTTTTTTTTCCCATTTTCTGTGCCCCTTTCTGATGATCACGTGCTGGTCGGAGTGGAGGGAATATTTCTTAAAGAGGAGGTTCACCCTAAAACTACTCTGTCCCATAGCATCCAGCATACTGGCGTCAGCGCCAGTATGCTGTTTTTTTTTTTTTTTAATCGCTCTACTTACTGTTAAATGAAGAATTTTCTTTTCTATCCACTGCGGGTGAATGGCGCGGCTATGTCGCGTTACGCCTTACGAAGATAGCCGATTTAAGACTCGGCTCTTTCCGGCGCTATACGGCGCCTGCGCACAGACCTAGGAGCTGACTGCGCAGGCGCCGTATATAGCCGAGTTCTATTTCGGCTTTTTTCGGATGGCGTGACGCGCCATAGCCATAGAACTCGGCTATATAGGCCCGCCTGCGCAGGCAGCTCCTAGGTCTATGCGCAAGCGCCGGAAAGAGCCGAGTCCTAAATCGTCTATTTTCGGAAGGCGTGACGCGACATAGCCACACCAAGCACCCGCGGTGGATAGAAAAGAAAATTATTCATTTAGCGTTAAGTAGAGGGATTAAAAAAAAAAAAAAACGCATACTGGCGCTGACGCCAGTATGCTGGATGCTATGGGACAGAGTCGTTTTAGGGTGAACCCCCGCTTTAAGTTACGGGTGCATGTCCATTCATCTCCACTCACATGTTCTTCTACCTTGGCTCAAGTCCTGGCCATCCCCCTGCCTGCTTATCTTCTTGCCTTCCCTGGAGGAGTGATCTTCCTCCACTCCCCACCCAGTAGTAGCCGGGGCATGGAGAGTAAGACTTGACAAGCTGTAAGGCGGGCGCTGGCGGCGGCGGGCAGAGAGTTGCTGATTCCCACAATTACTAGTAGAAAAAAAAATATGTCCCCGGAATTCATTTAAAAAATCTGGTCACCTTACTTTATACTCCCAAAAGTGTCAGATCCTGCATAATCCTCAGGGGGTGCTTTTTCATCAGGAGCGATCAGGGATGTGGATGGCAGGAGAGGTGAGAGTATTCCATACAGCTTTGGTAATAAAACCTTGAAGCCAATTGGTTTCTAATTGTTTTTTTTGCAATCTCCAGCTAGAGTAAATAAACCCCATTGTGTACTTAAAAGTGGGGAATGCGGAACTTAAATCATTTTCTTTGCAGAAGAGGGGTTTTCGATTTACTATTTATTTTAGCAACAGAGTAACATTGAAGAAGGAAAAAAATTAGGTATATAAGTCGATCAATTTCATTTTACATAAACCTGCAGTTGAGCTTTATTTGTCTACAGTTGCTCTTAAAGCAGGGTTCGACAAAATCTGTGCACCAGGTTGCAATTGCGACCAGAATTATCGACCTGGCGCCTGGGGAAGGAAGCATTGGCCTGCAGAAGGCCGCAAAGCCGCGGCCTCAATTGCTGGCGTGGCCCGACGCGATCGCCCAGGGGGGCGCATGGAGACACAAAATCCAATGTCTCCGTGCGCCCCCGCGGCCAGTAATATACATTATATATATTTTGTATTCTAACACCCTAGAGAATAAAATGGAGGTCGTTGCAATACTTTGTCACAAAAAAAAAAAAAAACAGGGAAACTGAAATATACCTCCCACTCCCCCTCTGTTTCCTGTGGCTCTTGTGAGTTGTCGTTTTTCAGTGACATTGCGAGCAGAAGGTCTGCAATTTCATTGTGCTCCATCTTGGCTTTCCTTCTTCTGTTCCTTGCTGCTTCCTCTTCATCTTCATCATCAAGCATGCGCTCATCCTGGATTATTTCTGCCTCTTCTTGAATGTCCACCAACTTCTCTTCTTCTGGTTCCTCTACATCCACCTCCTCAAGTTCTAGCTGGTGAGCTGGAAGATCAACCAAACCAAGTATTTAAAGCGGAACTTCAGTCATTTTTTCATCTATTAAATATTCTGCACTTGTTGTTTTAACTTTGGATACTAAAACATGTTTTTCCACCAGTAAATACCTTATACAGCCCACTTACTTTTTCTTGTCTATGACATCATGCATAGCTCTCTCTCTAAGTCTTGTAAGAGTTTGCCAGGAAGGGAGGGGAGTGATAAGAGGGCCAATGAAAGCTGCAGGGCTGGAGGTGCGCCTCTGTGTGTCTGTAAATCCAGGAAGTGAACAGGCAGCAGCTTCAGCTTCCCATAGTTAATTGGTTGCAACAAAATTCAGTGGAGGGAGATTTCTGCAGCATATATGGCAAGTACAGAATCACAGTATATATAAAATAATATGGCGGGGACCCGATGCGAGTGGCCGGCAGTTGCAATTGCGTGCACAAGCGCCAGCACAGGGATTTTTGTGTATAAACACACAAATCCCCATGCTGTCAGAGGAGAGGAGACATGTTGTTTGTTCCTAGTAAGTAGGAACAGCAAAATGTCTCCTGTCTTACTCCCCATACAGTTAGAACACACTGAGGGAACACACATTTAACCCCTTGATCCCCCTGGTGTTAACCCCTTCCCTACCAGTGTCATTTACACAGTAATTAGTGCATCTTTATAGATGTCAATGGTCCCAAAAATTTGTCAAAAGTGTCCGATCTGTCCGTCGCAATACTGCTAAAATTTGCAGATCACCGTCATTACTAGTAATAAATAAATAAACAATAAAAATGCCATAAATCTTTTCCATAGTTTGTAGACGCTATACATTTTGTGCAAATCAATATACGCTTGCTGCGTTTTTTTTTTTTATACCAACAATATGTAGAAGAATATATATTGGTCTAAACTGATGAAGAAATTTGTTTTTTAAAAACATTTTAGGGATATTATAGCAAAAATTTTAAAAATATTGTTTTATTTTTTTGTGCATAGCGGAAAAAATAAAAAACGCATAGGTGAACAAATAGCATAGAAAGAAAGCTCTATTTGTGGAGAAAAAAATTACGCAAATTTCATTTGGGTACCGCATTGCATGACCGCGCAACTACCAGTTGAAACGACGCAGTGCCAATTTGTAAAAAGTGCTCTGGTCAGGAAGGGGGTAAAATCTTCCGGGGCTAAAGTGGTTAATGTATGAACACTTGAGCAATACCTCCCAACTTTCTGAGATGGGAATGAGGGACACCTATTTTACAAAAGTGTGTAGGCATAGGACACACCCACTGCCACGCCCCCTTAAAACCTAATTGTACAAAAAAAAATTATTGGTTGAACCCACAAGTGTTTTTTTTTTTACCTCTGCTATTCCTTTATATTGGCTTTTGGAATTTACAAATGCAGCATTTAGAAATTGGATGAAAGGTTTATCACTGTAAAACACTTTTTGATAGATAAGTAGCGCATTTTATAAACAACTTTAAAGATCAGTCCAAAATGAGGAACAAATGAGGAGGAAAGAGGGACTTTTGATCCAAATGAGGGACAGTCCCTCCAAATTAGGGACAGTTGGGAGCTATGCATGAGGGGTGCACATTACCTGCTCTAGCCGGATCTGCTCTCTGAATAAAGTATGACGATCCAAGCCCAAGCCATTCAACAATTATTGACTTTGTTGCTTTCACAGGAGTATAGAAGTCATCGTTATCCTGGAAATACATGATAATTATTAGGCTTTATTCAGCTTATATAGTGTAACCTTATACTAATTAGGGAGACTTCTGTAGCTATAATGCCGTGTACACACGATCACTTTTTGTTTCATTGAAGCTCCTTTTGCTTCTGAGCATGCGCGGGTTTAAAAACGTTGTTTTCAACATCGTTTTGCCCACACACCATCACTTTTCATGACACAAAAAACGACATTTTGAAAAACGACACAAAAAATTCAAGCATGTTCGAATTTTTTTTTTTTTAGTTTTTTAGAAGACATAGAAAAACGTTTTGCCCACACACGATCATTTTAAATGACGTTTTTTAAAACGTCGCTTTTTTTCATCACAAAAAGTGATCGTGTGTACGCGGCATAAGTCAGTAAAAACAGAAAGCATTAACTGCCTGTTTTCCATAATTGTACAAGTTCCAAAAATCAATGTTTTTCTAATTTTTCATGTAAAATATTTAAAGGGGTTGTAAAGGTAAAAAAAAAATCCCTAAATAGCTTACTTTACCTTAGTGCAGTCCTCCTTCACTTACCTCATCCTTCATCATCACTTACCTTTACCTTAGTGCAGTCCTCCTTCACTTACCTCATCCTTCAATTTTGCTTTTAAATGTCCTTATTTCTTCTGAAAAAATCCTCACTTCCTGTTCTTCTGTCTGTAACTCCACACAGTAATGCGAGGCTTTCTCCCTGGTGTGGAGAAAGCCTCTTGAGGGGGGAGGAGGAGGCAAGCAGGAGAGTCAGGACACCCACTAACACACAGCTCCTTTCTCTATCTGCAAAGTAGAGAGTGTCCTGACACTCCTGCTCGCCCCCTCAAGAGGCTTTCTCCTCACCAGGGAGAAAGCCTCGCATTACGGTGTGTAGTTACAGACAGAAGAACAGGAAGTGAGGGTTTCTCAGAAGAAATAAGGACACTTAAAAGCAAAATGGAAGGATGAGGTAAGTGAAGGAAGACTGCACTAAGGTAAATTAAGCTATTTAGGGGGGGAAAAAAATTACCTTTACAACCCCTTTAACTTACAAAATCTGTTTAAGTCCTGGCTCACATTGGTGCAATTTGACATGCCCAATCGCATGTCAAATCGGCGCCAATTGCACTGTCCTAATCGGTGCGACGCTGCATCAATTTAAAAAAGTAGTTTCTGTGCTATTTTTTGCAATCTCCATTAACATCTGTGCAGAAAACTGCAAAGATGTCTCTGAAATCGTTGCTGAAATCACAACTGACACTGCTTACCTAGGGCGCTCTGATGTGCTATCATCGGGGCCCCAATTTTCAGGCAGCGCAGGCTCACGGGCCAACTGCTTTGGGCCCCCCAACAAAGACTAAGCCTGGGGCAGCTTCCCCATTTGCCCCATGTTCAAGACAGCCCTGACGGAATAGCAAAGGTTAACAGGCATTCAGAAGGCACCACTACTGCCTCCTGACATGTTTTTTATTTTTTTACTTTTTCTATTATTTGCTGAATGCCAATTTTACATTGCGGCTCCAAGCCAAGTATTAGGCTCTCAGTTCCGGTGCGGCTCCAATGGTCGACTTTGACAGGTGGTGTCATCTGTCAAACCCTGCAATCCGAATTAAAATGAAAAAAGTGCCCTCTCCCCCTCCTTCTACCCTCCCTTTTCTTACCATCACGCTATGTAAACTAGCCCAGTGGCCCTCATTGATGAATTTTTGTAGGAACTTCTCATGAATGACACCAGCTGTTGTGCATTGCAAAAGCTGTCCACCTTCCTGCAGTTTCTGTTCTGCTACCTTCATCTCTTGTAGGACCTTAAGTGAGTAAAGACAAATAAAAAATTAAAAGTATTTGGCACAGTGGTGGAAAAGGCAACTAAAATCAAGAGATGTTTAACAATGCACTACAAATATCTTATGGACAAAAATATTAAAGAAACTGTATGGCCACAATAATTTCCCTTTATAACAGCACTATAATAACAATACAAACAATAGTTTTTAACAAGCCAATAAAAGCTTTCTTAAAGTTATTGTAAACCATTTTTGTTTTAAATAACAAACGTGTCATACTTACCTGCTCTAATGGTAATGGTTTTGCACCGAGCAGCCCAATCCTCCTCTTCTTAGGTCTCCACGCCAGTGCTTCTGGCTCCTCCCCCCTGCCGAGTGTGTTATGCAGATGTGCCAATACTTTTGACAATTTTGACTATTCACCATGCCCTGTTTATTGAGCCTACATGAGTGCCCCCATAACCCACTTGGCAGGGGGGGAGGAGCCAGAAGCACTGACGTGGGGACCTGAGAAGAGAAGGATCCATTACACAGAGCAGGCAAGTATGACATGTTTGTTATTTTATGTGAGTGTGTAAAGGCAGGCGTACCAATACTTTTGACAATATAGTGTATTTGTCATAGAATCCAAGAAAATAAATGTACATTAACAAACTTCAAGATTGTTCAGATTATTAGGAGTAGGCAATAAATAATTAAAATACAATGTGGAAATAAATATATGATTTTACTTTTTGATCAGAGGTACGCTTTATCCAGCTGTGGAAACATGTACACTGCTGCTGGTAAATGGACGTTTAGGAGCATTTGTTTTTATCAGCTGTCTCTAAACTCTCCTCTGTTATCTTATCAGTAAGGCCCCATGCACATGAGATGCTGGTAAACAATTTCGTTTATAGGCGTTTTTAAAGGTGACCTATTTTTTTACATTAAAAAACTCAAAAATGATGGCAAATGATGAAAACCCACAAAAAAAAAAATGTAATTGCTTGCATTGCATTGTGGACAATCCAAAACTTGTGGCAGGTGACGTGCCAGGTGACGTGCCAGGTGACGTGGCCAGTGGACATTTCACAACTTGCGGCAGGTGACATGCCAGGTGACGTGGCCAGTGGACAATCCACAACTTGTGGCAGGTGACATGGCCAGCTGACGTGGCAGGTGACATGGCCAGGTGACGTGGTCAGTGGACAATCCACAACTTGTGGCCAGGTGACGTGCCGGGTGTTGTGAACAGGTGACGTGGCAAGTTGACAATCCGCAACTTGTGTCAAGTGGACAATCCACAACTTGTGGCAGGTGACGTAGCCAGGTGATTTGGCAAGTGGACAATCCACAACTTGTGGCAGGTGACGTAGCCAGGTGATTTGGCAAGTGGATAATCCACAACTTGTGGCAGGTGACGTAGCCAGGTGATTTGGCAAGTGGACAATCCACAACTTGTGGCAGGTGACGTAGCCAGGTGATTTGGCAAGTGGACAATCCACAACTTGTGGCAGGTGACGTAGCCAGGTGATTTGGCAAGTGGACAATCCACAACTTGTGGCAGGTGACGTAGCCAGGTGATTTGGCAAGTGGATAATCCACAACTTGTGGCAGGTGACGTGGCCAGTGGACAATTCACAACTTGTGGCAGGTGACGTGGCCAGTGGACAATTCACAACTTGTGGCAGGTGACGTGGCAAGTGGACAATCCGCAGCTTGTGAGTGAGAAACTTATATAGCGAACTGTGAACATGTGAACTGAATCGCCTCTGGGCACTAGTGGTAGGTGATGTGGCAAGTGACACGATAAATACAAGTACACTGCTGCTCTCTCAGCTGCTACTCACTCTGGTCTCACAAAATGGCTGAAATGGTTAAATAATACTTTTTTCGAGCATCATCTTATGATGTTTGTTAACTAAACGCTTATAAACGCAAACGCCGTAAAATGCGGCGAAATTTGCGGCAAAACAGGCATTTTTAAACGGCTTTAGCCACTTCTCTTTTTTCCCGCCGGGAAAACTGGCAGACTTTTACCAGGCATTTTTTGGCAGTTTTGCTATGGGAAAAACTGCAATGGAGCATACACATGGCAGGGATCCCCGGCCAAAGCTCCATTGCAGTTTTCCTGTTGGGAAAACCGGCCACGTGTAAAGGGAAAGACTGACCGAGCTGGTTCTCGGCTTTCCTGGCGGAAAAAAGTCTGCCGGGAAACCCGATCGTGTGTACGATGCATATGAGTTTTTTGGCCAGGAAGTATGGCCTATAAATATTTTACAACTTTAGTCAAAGCTGCACAGTTGTTTTAATGAACATATGCTCATTACCTGCATAGCATAGGCAGTTTTTTTTTCAGTAAAGGTGAAGCTAACCTATGTTGTATCTCCATTTGCTACGAAGAAGAGTATACATATATAGTTACATAGTAGGCGAGGTTGAAAAAAGACACAAGTCCAACTTATGTGTGTGATTATATGTCAGTATTACCTTGTATATCCCTGTATGTTGTGGTCGTTCAGGTGCTTATCTAATAGTTTTTTTAAACCATTGATGCCCCTCTGCTGCGACCACCGCCTGTGGAAGGGAATTCCACACCCTTGCCGCTCTTACAATAAAGAACACTCTACGTCGTTTAAGGTTAAATCTCTTTTCTTTTCATTTTAATGAGTGGCCACGTGTCTTGGTAAACTCCCTGCCGTGAAAAAGTTTTATCCCTATTGTGGCATCACCAGTATGGTACTTACTGAATTACATTGAAATCATATCCCCAGGGCCGCCATCAGGAATTTTGGGGCCCCTTACACAGAGAACCGGGGGGGGGGGGGGGGGGGTGTTAAATATAACATTTATATAAAAAAAAAAAAAAACAAGGGGGTTGCCTTCCAGGGCCCTGGGGACCTCTGGGCCCTTTAATAAAAAATAAAAATATAAAAAAAATGTATACATTTTTTTTTTTTAAAAACAATTATAAAGAAAGGGGGTTTGACACATGGGGCCCTGGGGACCTCTGGGCCCTTTAATAATATATCTATATATATATATATAATATGAAAATAAAAGAAATAAAAAAAATATATAAAAAATATATTTATTTTATAAAAAAAGGGGGGTTGTCATCTGGGGCCCTGGAGATCTCCAGGTCCCTGTGGACCTCCGGACCTCTAAAAAAAAAAAAGAAAAAAAATTGGCCCTTTAATAAAAAATAAAAGAAAAATATATATTTTTTTTAAAAAATATATATTTTTTTATAAAAAAAAGGGCTTGCCATCTGGGGCCCTTAGGGGCCTGTACCCCCCTGATGGCGGCCCTGCATATACCCTCTCAAGCATCTCTTCTCCAGAGACAGAGTATACAGAGTTCTAGGTAACAAGATATAGAACATGATACATTGGTATCAATACTTACTTCTCCACATGCCCTGCGTATGTGGGCTGGGCAGTTTCTGCGAGCACTTTGTCTCAGTTCTCTGACATTAAACTGCTTTAAAACTTCACTGCTGCTGCGTCCTCCAACGCGTACAATACCCTCCGCCAAGAACTGGTGAATTCCTGAAACAACATTAGTAGAATAAGCCTCTAAGACAATGCCTTTAGTACATCAACAAAACTGAACCTGACTTTTTAAGCTACTCAGCAGAAGGCATTTATAATACTCCTGATCTGTTATGCCGCGTACACATGGTCGGAATTTCCGACAACAAATGTTCGATGTGAGCTTTTTTTTTTTAAATCCGACCGTGTGTATGCTCCATCGGACATTTGCTGTCGGAATTTCCGACAACAAATGTTTGAGAGCTGGTTCTCAAATTTTCCGACAACAAAACTTGTCGGAATCTAGCACAAGAGCTGCACTGGCTATTGAACTTAATTTTTCTCGGCTCGTCGTACGTCTTGTACTTCACCGCGTTTTTGACGTTTGCAATTTCCGACAACATTTGTGTGACCGTGTGTATGCAAGACAGGTTTGAGCCAACATCTGCCAGGAAAAAAAAAATCCACAGTTTTGTTGTCGGAATGTTCGATCGGCTGTAGTGAGTAGTGAAGCATCAACCCTCAGAGAAAGCTGTTTATTCTGTTATTTATTTATATTCTTCTTTTTCACATTAGAAGTTTCAGGCTGTACGGCTTACAAGGAGCCCTCTGGGTTAGTCTCAGCTAGTGCATTGTTGGTTCACTTACCTTTTCCTTCGATTTCCCTTCTAACCGTTTTTTTTGTTGGTTTCTTTCTCTGAATTTCTCACTTCCTGTTCCTCCTCAGTAAGGTGTTCAGTAAGCTGTTCTAAATGACTTTCCACCACTCGGATGATGGTGGAAAGCTTAGTGAGGAGAAACAGGAAGTGAGAAATTTAAACAAAGAAAAAAAACATTTAGAGGGGAAATTGAAGGAAAGGGTAAGTGAACCAACAATGCACTAGCTTAGAGGAACCTATTTAAAAAATAAAGATGAACCTTTACAATACCTTTAAGTGCTAATAACAGATACCAAAATGCTCAGGTATACATGAAAGAACACTAAGCCCCTGTTCACATCGGGGCGATTTAACATGCGATTTTACATGTCAAATCGCAGACCAAATCTAGGGTTGCCACCTTTTCTTCAAGCCAAACCCGAACACTTGAGTCGCGAACTGCAAAAATGTATTTTTAAGTGGAAACACTGTGGACTCTGATGTAAAGGGGAACTCTGATGTAAGGGGGGTTTCTGCTCACCAAACCTCCCACGTATAGCAGAGTTCCCAGCATTTCCCCTTAAATTAGGGTTCCCAAAGCCCCTCTTACATCAGAGTCAACAGGACAACCCTTACATCTGAGTCCCCCTTACCTTAGTGTACACACTCACTTGGAGGCAGGAGAAAGAAGGGAGGGAGGGGGAGACTTTGGTCACAATCATTGAATTGTGAGCTCACTCACACGAGGATAGAGGCTCAGGCATCGACACCCTTCATCCACGATGTATCTGCAGGTTGCTGGGCTTCAAACTTACAGCCTACACATCGCTTTCCTGAGGCACAGAACGCCAGGGATTTGAGTGTGGGTGGGCAGACAGAGGGGTAAGGGCAGGAGGAGAAGCAGCAGATTAAGCCCTTTCTCCTCTGTCAGTGTATGGGGATGGGGTCCATGTGCAGACCTATGCACCCGGCGGTCACAGTACTTGGTTACTTGGGGAGCCACAGTCCATTCTGAATCCGGGTTTCAGGTGGTCAGAAACCCGGACACATGATTCAAAACCGGACTTGTCCAGGGTAATACCGGACAGGTGGCAAACCTAGCAAAATCGCAGCCTATTGCCAGCACCGTCCGAATCGGTGCAACGCCAACTTTGCAGCGCCACACTGATTTCCAAAAGTAGTTTCTGCACTACTGTTGGCGACTTCGGGGGTGATTTCAATAGACATTTGTACATGAACACGCACAGATGTCTTTCAGGTCGACCCCGAACTCGCAATGAAATGCAGGTTTGAAATCAGCTGAACTTGCATGATTTCAAACCCGCCCCCAATGTGAACAAGGGCTCAAGGCTGTTTCTGTTTTCAGCACGGATATCCAGCAGGTGATAGAACAGCTTCTGTGGGCCTTCTCAATCAGACACTCAGATAACGCTTCTACTCTGAAAGGGAGAGAGTTATGCACCGTACACACGATCAGAATTTCCAATGGAAAAAGTTGAATGGAATTTTTTCATTGAATATTCTGATCATGTGTGTGCCCCATCAGAGTTCTTCCTTCGGAAATTCCGACGGACTTAGAAAGAGAAATTCTGTTTGTCTGTATGGAACTCAGTCGGAGAAAAAAACATACATGCTCAGAATCAAGTCGACGCATGCTCGGAAGCATTGAACTTAATTTTTCTCGGCTCGTCGTAGTGTTGTAAGTCACCACGTTTTGGACGGTCGGAATTTGGTGTGACAGTGTGTATTGCAAGACAGCTTGAACGGAATTCCGTCTGAAAATTCCATCGGAGTTTATCCCGATGGAAAATCTGATCGTGTGTTCGGGGCATAAGTGCGAACTAAATCTGCTATGCTTACCCCTGCTCCAGCTATGTAAGCTCCGTCGCTGGCACTTCCATCCACTTTTGGGTTGGGCATAATCCACTATAACATAATCCTGCCTTGGATGACGTTAATCCTGCACATGCTCACAAGAGTTTATTCATCCCTGCACCAAAGCATGCCGAGAATATACACTGAGCAGCCCATGCAAGGCTTAGTATACGTTTAGCAGAGAGATTGCTGGAAGTGAAAGAGTTTCTTCTACAATAACTGCCAGTTGGTCAGCAACGTTTTTAATCTGCAGCCATAGTTCCACTGTAACAATTATGCCCCGTTCACACCTGAGTGATTTTATGCTTAAAGCGGTGTTCCAGCCGCGATTTAATTTTTTTTAAAGTCAGCAGCTACAAACACTGTAACTGCTGACTTTTAATAAGGACACTTACCTGTCCTAGGTGCCGCGATGTCGGCCCCCCGAGGCCGATCCCTCGATCGTGCCAGGTCCCAGCACTGCCATCCTTACTAAGAGAAATAGGCAGTGGAGCCTTGCGGCTTCACTGCCCGTTTCCTACTGCGCATGCGAGAGTCTCACGGCACTTTATGAATGGGCGGCTGCTCTCTGGGATACACACAGTTCCCAGAAGACAGCATGCCCCATTCTCCTGAAGACAACACGAGGAGGAAGACCAGCCGCGGACTAGGAAGAAGCAGATTAGGAAGATCTGCATAGCAACCGCCATTTCTGGTAAGTAAAAAAATGTTTGTTTTTTTGGAGAATCCTACTATAAGGATGAACAGCGTTTACAAGAAACCAGTGTGTATGAGGCCTAAAGATCAAGATTCTTAGGCCTCATACACACAACCGAGGAACTCGTCAGGCGAAACACATTGTTTTCCTCGTCAAGTTCCTTGTTCGGCTGTCGAGGAACTCGGCAAGCCAATTTTCTCCATTCCCGTCGAGGAAAAAGAGAACATGCTCTCTTTTTGGCTCGTTGAGATTCTCGACAGTTTCCTCGTCGAAAAATGTACACACGACCGGTTTCCTCAGCAAAAAAGCTCTCCCACCAAGTTTTTTGATGGATTCTGTGGAGGAAAACAGTCGTGTGTACGAGGCCTTACACAACCACTCCTGACTGGTTATTTTTAAACTCAAATTTGTTGGCAACGGCTAAAAAGGAGGGACAGATGGGATCATTGTATATGTTTTTATATATTTAATTATATTTAAAAAAAAAAATAGATAAATAATGTATAGTAGTATTTTCATTTACCTACACTTTAATAATCAGCATACATACCTTCCAGAAACTGATCTAATGCATGATTAGTGTAGCAAACCACAAGAATTGGATTGGGGCGTCTCTCTAATTGCCATACATCAGTGTTCATGAGCAGAGCTTGAGCGATCTTCAGTCCAATGTATGTCTTGCCTAAAAGCAAGGAGGAAATAAAAGATCACTGCAGACAATTGGCTCAAGCAGTCTAAGGTCCCATCCATAACACATTGTAAGCAGAAAACAAATGTGACTCTGAGTCTGACATAAACTTTACATTTGTGAACAAAACAAACTGATAAAAAGTAGAGTTTCACCTTTAGGGCCCTTTTCACACGGGGCGGATCAGTAATGAACCGTGAACCTCCGCTTGCTCAACGGGGATCGCTCCGTTGATCCCCGCTGAGCCGGCTGATGACAGGGCGGTCTCCGCACACTGTGCAGGGACCGCCCTGTCTTTTTTCCGCTCTCCTCCATGGGGGGATTGGATGAAAACGGACCGTCTGTCCGTGTTCACCCAATCCGATCCGCAGACAGAAGGAAAAATAGGGTTTTCCTCCGTCTGCAGAATCGGAGGAATGTGGAAGCGGGCGAGATCAGGTGTCAGCGGATATTCATTCACTGACACCCGCGATCTCATAGGGACCAATGTATGTCCCTTTTTCATCCATACACGGCCCGTGTGAAAGGGCCCTTATGCATAATTTTGGTAATATTTGTGTTTAAACCAGAATGTCTGGAAAGTTTTCTAAAGTGCATGTTATGCCTATTGGCATGTGTTTAAAAGAAACCTAAAGTAAGATGAATATGAGGCTGCCATTGTTGGCCTTCTTTCTGAGAACACTAGGGCCCGGATTCACAGCCAACGGCGCATCTTTGTGCGGGCGTAGCGTATCTTCTTTACGCTACGCCGGCGCAAAGTTGAGAGGCAAGCATGCTATTCACAAAGAATATGAGTTCAACGTTGTGCCGGCGAAGCGTATAGTTGTCGGCGTAAGCCGACATAAGTCAAAGTAGGTGGAAGTGGGCTGGAAGTGGGCATGCTATATTAAAATGAAGTGTGACCCCATGCAAATGATGGGCTGAGCTTCAAAAAACGAACTGCGCATGCGTCGTCTTTTGGACGCTTCCCAGTGCGCATGCTCAGTCACGTCGAAATAGCTGCCTAAGATACGTCAATACACTGCCTACGACGTGAACGTAACCTACGCACAGCCCTATTCACGTAGTACTACGTAAACGACGTAAAATCCGACGGCTGTTCCCTGGTCCATACCTTTGAATCGGTTGCACCTCCTATATGGGGAATAACTTTACACAGGACTTAAGCCTTACGCAAACCGCGTATCTTTTCCGCCTGGCGCATCTACATTCGTGAATCGGCGTATCTTTAACATGGGTACGCCGAATGCATCCAGCGCAACTATGCGCCCACGATACGCTGGCGTAGGCAAGTTACATCGGGCGGCTAAAGCCTTGTTTTATGACGTATCCAGCTTTGTGAATCGGCGTAGAGATGCGATGGCACACATTTGTACTTACGACAGCGTATCTTTAGATACGTTGGCGTAAAAGTTATGTGAATCCGGGCCTAGATGTTTAGATGTCTCTTGCTTTTAAGAGGATGTGAATTGTGGAGGTTGTGCCCAATAAAAGGCAAGCAGATGACAAAGGACAAGTCATTTATATTGCCTGTAGGCTTTGTGCAGTTGATCTTTTATTACGGACTTATGCCGCGTACACACGATCATTTTTCAGCATGAAAAAAAAAACTTTGTTTTTTAGCATGTCCAAAAAACATTGGCCCAGATTCACAGAGCAATTACGCCTGTCTAACTGGTGTTAGACAGGAGTAATTTCAAATTTTGCGCGCCGTATCACTAGTTTGAATCCTCAAACCATGATACGGCGGCTTCGTGCTTCGATCCGAGAGGCTTACGTCTTCGTAAGCCTTCGGATCTACGCTGCGATATTTTTGCCGCCACTGGGAGGAGTTCGCGTCGTTTTGATGCGTCGGGATATGCAAATGTGTTTTTACGGCGATCCACGAAGATACGAGCGGTCTTCGCAATCGCCTACGTCATTTTTTGGCTACGTAATGTTAGAGCAGCTTTTTGCTGGTCTAACAGTGCGTAACCCATGTAAAGTATGGCGGTCGTTCCCGCGTCGATTTGAATTTTTATTTTATTTTTTAACGTAACTCGTTCGGGAATAGGAATGTACGTAAACGACGCTACTACGACGTAACAACGTGATTTCGCGCAATGCACGGCGGGAAATTTGCGAACGGAGCATGCGCAGTTCGATCGCCGCGGGAACGCGCCTATTTTAAATGCTTCACGCCCCCTACTCGCGCAGATGGATTGCGACGGGAGAAATACACTACGCCGCCGTCGTTTACTGGACAAAATCTACCTGGATTCCACGTAGAGCCAGGTAAAAAACGGCGGCGTAGTGTATTTCTGATACGCTACGAGAATCTAATTCTCTATGAATCTGGGCCATTGTTTTCCCAACTTCATCATTAAAAACGACGTTGCCCACACACGTTTTAAAAAAATTATCTAGCAAAGCGCGGGGGCGTACAACACATACGGCGGCACTATAAAGGGAAAGTTGTATTCGCCTTTGGGCTGCTTTAGCTGATTCCGTGTTAGTAAACGACGATTCACGCTTTTCTGTCTGTTACAGCGTGATGAATGTGCTTACTCCATTATGAACGGTAGTTTTACCAGAACGAGCACTCCCATCTCATAACTTGCTTCTGAGCATGCACAGGTTTTTTACATCGTTTTAGCCCACACACGATCATTTTTTACAACCAAAAAAACGACATTGTTTAAAACTACGTTAAAAAATGCAGCATGTTCAATTTTTTTTTTTTTTTGTCGTTTTTTTTAGCCCACACACTATCATTTTCAAAAAACATTTTTTTCATGCTGAAAAATGATCGTGTGTACGCTGCATTACTTTTCCCCTATAATTCAACCTGGTCAGATATTGTAATATTTTCCGATTCAAGGGTAACTGGAACAATTATTAGTCATATGTAGATATATTTCAGTATTGTTAGAAGGTCAAACGTGTGCCTTGAATTTTTAAAAAGCATTTATTTATGCTGCCTGTAGAGTTTTTTTTTTTTACATATGCTAGCAGAGCTTTAAATTTTACATTCAATGTACTTTTGTAAAAGTTCACTTATTTGCAGTCTGTGGAGGGATTTCCCCTGACAGGAAGTTATGGGATATCTCTCCAGTGAGAGCAAAGTCTACAGCAAATTACTTTTATTACAATAAAATGGACTGTTGGAACTTCTATCAGGTTAATATTGCTATGAGGGTTAATTACTTTTCAGAGAGCGGTATGCATTAATGCCAGTGTGAAAGGGCACTTATGTAGACATTCAATAGCCCTAAGGCTGCTGCCTGGTGCCCCATCTTGGATATGATCTCTATAGTATTACATTTTTTGCTCTTTTGCTGGCAAGGGTGGAAGGCCTGGGTCTGCACTAAGAATAGTTAGACAATGGGGGTTATTTTCCAAAAGGCAAAGTGCAGTTGAAATTGCACTGAAAGTGCACTTGGAAGTGCAGTCGCTGTAGATCCGAGGGGGAAATGCAAGGAAAACAAAAAACAGCATTTTAGCTTGCACATGATTGGATGATAAAATCAGCAGAGCTTCACCTCATTTCAGATCTACCCCTCAGATTTACAGCGACTGTACTTCCAAGTGCACTTTTAGGACGTGTAGGGCCAGATTCAGAAAATGGGGGGCGTAATTGTGTGCGGGCGTAGCGTATGCTCTTTACACTACGCCTCCAAAACTGTTATGAGCGATATAAGTTGCGGCGGCGTAGCGTAAAGTGTCCAGCGTAAGGCTGCCTAATTAAAATTAGTAATGTGGGGGCGTGATTCATGTAAATGAATCATGACCCCACGCTATTTACGTATTTTCTGAACGGCGCATGCGCCGTCCGTGGACGTATCCCAGTGCGCATGCGTGAAATCACGTTGCAACTAGTCAATGTAAACGATGTGTACGTAAATTACGTCCACCCCTATTCCCGAACGATTTACGCAAATGAAGTAAACGACGTAATTTACATATTCGACGCGTAAAACAACAGAAGCGCCACCTAGCAACTGATATACGACGGTGTAACAGACTTACACCGCTTGTATATTAGCAGAATTCCGGTGCATCTTATTTTCTGAATACAGAAAAAAGATACTCCGGCTATTCTTAGTATTTACGCGGCGTATCTCTAGATACGCCGGCGTAAATACTTTCTGAATCTGGCCCGTAGTTTGTACTTCGTAAATACCCCCCATAGTTACACTGGTCCAAGCTGGACCAGTGTAACTATGGTTGGATTTCTTCTTTAAGCTTTTACTGTTTCCTTCTCTGTAAAAACAACAACAAAAAAGTCATAGGTGTCTTACTTTAAGAATCTCCAACTTTGTAGTTAGTGAAGATGTTTCCAGCCAAAATAAAATGTATTTGCCAATTGTGTTTTAGGCTATAAAGTCTAATTATTTGACAGCTTACAAAGATGGTGAAACCAAAAAATAAAACTCAAATTATATTTACAACAACCTCCATTTTTGTAAGCCCTTTTTATCTATCAGAATCTTACCTGTGCCTGGAGGTCCTTGAATAATAGCAAGCTCCTTAGTAAGTGCCAGCCGTACAGCCTCTATCTGAGATTCATCAAAGCCCAAGGACTCTTTGGAAGGCCATTCCAAGGGATTCAGGATATTGATTTTGTTCCTTAAAGCTGGGATAGCCTTTTTCTCCTTGCTCACCATACAGCTAAGATCAAAACGGATACCCGCATTGAGATAACGTGGTGCCCTCACATCATTTTCACATAATACAATGTATTTCTGGAAGGGCACATCCTGTGCATTCATCTCTTTCAAGCCTTCCAATACATGCCGGTAAGCCTCAAAGTAGGCATTAGTCTCCACCATAACAAAGGAATCATTTGGACGTGTTTTTGCCAGAGGCTCTCTACTCTGCTCACAGAACTGCAGTTGCACCTCACCTTGTTCCAACTCTTTGGGATCACGATTAGAAACTGTGGCAAAGAGGAAGGATTCAAAATTGTCCTGGGACAGGATAACTAGAGATCCATACAACAGTCTTTTGGAGTTCTGCCAGCGTACCCTCTTTAAAGGTGTGACATCAAACCGGACTTTGTATATAATCCCTGATGATGTGCACATAGGAGTAACTATGCGTGTGTCAAAGTAAATACGAATATCATCAAACCTTGTTTTTCGAATGCCTCCATCATCAAGTTGAAGGATCTCTTGGATCCCTTTCCTTAATGGCCGAACAAAGTCTTCCCTCAAGAGTCGAAAGTGGGTGTCCAAGTAAAGGTCTATGTTTTCAAATTTGTATTTTAAATTATTTGGTCTAAGAAATGGATTTTCACCCAGATGAATTTCTTCAAAACTAGGGTACACACTCATTGTTCTGAAATCATCAACAGGAACTTCTGGTCCAATGACCATATGTGTGTCCACCCGTAGTGTTCCTTCTCTTCTCCTGTCTTGAAGGTGCTGAATAAAAATTGATACCCTTTCTAGAGTCTGCTCTATATGACCTCCCACTACTATTCCAGAAGCACGTAAACTATTAATTGAGTTAGGAATGAGAGTCACCAACAATGAAGCCTCTTGTATACTACTGGCAGGAAAGATGCTGATAATTTCTTGCAGAAGACTTAGAATATTGTGAATGTTATCGGGATACCGCTGCCTTTTCTCAGGCACAGGTTCTGTCATCATTCCCACTATATATTGTGGGAGGCACATACGGATATACTGAGATGATTTGACCAGCTGAAGGAGATGCTGAATGCTCTGTCTCTCCAACCTAGCAGTGCAGGCCTTGCACAGAGCCCTACACAGCAATTCCACCCAATCTGGCCTCATTTCAGTGGCTGACAGCAAATCTTTTAGGCCAGGATGGGCAGCTAGAGTTATTGCCACTTCTGAAGGTTCCCTTTCTAACAGTTCTTCAAGAGCTTTGTATCCCAGGCGTCGTACTTGGTGTCCCCTTCCGTTCTCTCTGTCCCAGTGTTGCTCTTCTGGTTGTGGTCTATGATTTTCCCTTCCTCTGTTATAACCATGCCCGTCTCCAGCTCTTTGTTCATTTCGGATTCCTGGTTCATGCCCTTGACGTCCTCTACCACGCTGTTCATTGTGTCCACCAGCACCATATGCACGCTGTTCACCACCTCTTTGCTCATTTTGTCCTCTAGCACCGCGTTCATTTCGACCACGTCCTTGCTGTTCATTTCGCCTTCCACCCCTGTGCTCATAAGGTCCACCATCCCTTTGTTCGTGTTGTCTCTCAGCCCCACGTTCATTCCTTCCACCAAGTCTTGGCTCATGTTGCCCTCCAACTTGCTGTGCATTTCTTCCTCTAGGCCTATGCTCATGCTGTTCATTTTCTCCTATCTGTCTACCACCTTCATTTCTAAGTAGCTGTTGATCTTGCCTTGGGGCATTGAGGAGATCCCTTGCTGGCCTTGGTCCTGCCCTGTCTGGAAAAATAAAGAAAAATAGTTTTTTCCAATTAGGCATGTTAGATAGCTGATTTTTTAAACCTAGACTGAAAAGAATCAAAATTATCACTGGAAACTGTAAACATGAAAAATATGTCATGATGAAGGTTTGTTATTTAGGCTCCATTCACACCTAGGCAATTTGAATCCCAGGTGGAATCACAGACATTCTGCCTTGCAATTCCAAATTGCAGCAAAACGCAGGACGCATTTGCAATGCCATTCCTTCTTGATGGCACCCCAATCGCGGTTTGATTTTGCTGCGATTATCGCATTAAAATTGTGCTGCAATCGCAAAAAAAATGCACAGCGCAAAGCTTGTTGCCAAGAAAGGAAGGAGCAGGAGCTTCTTTTGGGCGACATTGTCACATGTTGCGATTTGCCGTGATTGCTGCACTATTTTGGGTGCCATTTTTATAATTTTCTGAGACAGATAGAGCTTTCTTTTATTTGGTATTTATTCATGCTGTCTTATTTTTTTGCTACACAAACAAAAAAAGACAGAAAATTGTGAAAAAAACATATTTTTCTTAGTTTCTGTTATAAAATGTAATGTATAAGTAATTTTTCCAAATAAATATTCTAATTTTTCCAAATAAATATTCTAAATTATATATATATATATATATATATATATATATATATATATATATATATATATATATATATAGACTGAACTGTTTTGGATTTTAATCACACAATAAAGGTGTTGTATCGGTGTGCGGCCGTCCAGGATTTTTCTTGCTCCAGTGTAAAAGCACTCAGCTTTCACACTGGGGTGGCATAGGAGGCGGTTTTCAGGCGCTTTACATGCGCTATTTTTAGCCCTAAATGCCTGAAAAGATGCCTTCAACTAGAAGATTTGATGGAGTAACAAATTAGTCAAGCTCCTGCTAAGACTTTTTTTTAAGAAGTTACAGCAACCATTATTCTTTTTTAGGGGGATATAGGTTTTATGCAAAAGTAAAAGGTTTCATGTATAGCTGACCCTTGTAAGCACCCCTATCAGTGTTAAATGTTAGGCCTCAACTAACGATGAGCTCAGGTGTGTTCGCAAACCGCACGTGCAGAGCCCCCCAGGAAGTCGGCACTGCACATTGCTAATCACAGGCGGTGAGACATTTCCGTCTCTCTGCAGCCATGAATCGGGAAAATGTCTCACTGTCTGTGATAAGCGCTGTGCAGTGCCGACTTCCTGGCGGGCACTGCATGTGTGGTTTTCAAACACACCTGAGCTCATTCTTAGGCCCCATACATACTATTAGATTTTATGCAGATTTTTGTCTTCAGATTTACCAAAACCATGTAGTGCAAGGGCCTACCGGATTGCATACAAATTGAAACTCTTAGGCCGCGTACACACGACCAAATATATCTGTTCAAATCGGTCTGACAGACCGATTTGAACAGATATGTCTGCTGGCTGTTTTGGTTTGATCGCTGTACACACAATCAAACTAAAATCCCCGCCGGCAGACAGCGCGGTGACGTTGACGCCGCCATGTCACCGCACCAGGAAGTAAAACACTTCCGCGCATGCGTCACATCCATAGCGTACTAACCAGCAGACATATCAGTCCGACGGGTTCCCAGCAGACAGATTTTAAAGCAGGCTTTAAAATCTGTCTGCTGGACAAATCCATCTGCTCGCCCGTACACACGATCGAATCTGTCTGCTGAGACGGTCTGTCAGACCGTTTCCAGCAGATAGATTTGATCGTGTGTACGCGGCCTTAAGCCTCGTACATACAATTAGTCCATCCGATGAGAACGGTCTGAAGGACCATTGTCATCGGTTAACCGATGAAGCTGACTGATGGTCTGATGTGCCTACACACCATCGGATAAAAAAACGATCGTGTTAGAACGCGGTGACGTTTACGTGTTTTTACACGACGTGCTGAAAAAAACGAAGTTTAATGCTTCCAAGCATGCGTCGACTTGATTCTCAGCATGCGCGGCCTTTTAACTAGGGTTATCCCGATACCAATACCAGTATCGGTATCGGGACAATACCGAATTTTGCGGGAGTACTTGTACTCCC